>OX421904.1:20000-1220000 GCA_949128165.1 Lathronympha strigana
ACCTAACCTAACCTAACCTAACCTAACCTAACCTAACCTAACCTAACCTAACCTAACCTAACCTAACCTAACCTAACCTAACCTAACCTAACCTAACCTAACCTAACCTAACCTAACCTAACCTAACCTAACCTAACCTAACCTAACCTAACCTAACCTAACCTAACCTAACCTAACCTAACCTAACCTAACCTAACCTAACCTAACCTAACCTAACCTAACCTAACCTAACCTAACCTAACCTAACCTAACCTAACCTAACCTAACCTAACCTAACCTAACCTAACCTAACCTAACCTAACCTAACCTAACCTAACCTAACCTAACCTAACCTAACCTAACCTAACCTAACCTAACCTAACCTAACCTAACCTAACCTAACCTAACCTAACCTAACCTAACCTAACCTAACCTAACCTAACCTAACCTAACCTAACCTAACCTAACCTAACCTAACCTAACCTAACCTAACCTAACCTAACCTAACCTAACCTAACCTAACCTAACCTAACCTAACCTAACCTAACCTAACCTAACCTAACCTAACCTAACCTAACCTAACCTAACCTAACCTAACCTAACCTAACCTAACCTAACCTAACCTAACCTAACCTAACCTAACCTAACCTAACCTAACCTAACCTAACCTAACCTAACCTAACCTAACCTAACCTAACCTAACCTAACCTAACCTAACCTAACCTAACCTAACCTAACCTAACCTAACCTAACCTAACCTAACCTAACCTAACCTAACCTAACCTAACCTAACCTAACCTAACCTAACCTAACCTAACCTAACCTAACCTAACCTAACCTAACCTAACCTAACCTAACCTAACCTAACCTAACCTAACCTAACCTAACCTAACCTAACCTAACCTAACCTAACCTAACCTAACCTAACCTAACCTAACCTAACCTAACCTAACCTAACCTAACCTAACCTAACCTAACCTAACCTAACCTAACCTAACCTAACCTAACCTAACCTAACCTAACCTAACCTAACCTAACCTAACCTAACCTAACCTAACCTAACCTAACCTAACCTAACCTAACCTAACCTAACCTAACCTAACCTAACCTAACCTAACCTAACCTAACCTAACCTAACCTAACCTAACCTAACCTAACCTAACCTAACCTAACCTAACCTAACCTAACCTAACCTAACCTAACCTAACCTAACCTAACCTAACCTAACCTAACCTAACCTAACCTAACCTAACCTAACCTAACCTAACCTAACCTAACCTAACCTAACCTAACCTAACCTAACCTAACCTAACCTAACCTAACCTAACCTAACCTAACCTAACCTAACCTAACCTAACCTAACCTAACCTAACCTAACCTAACCTAACCTAACCTAACCTTTTTTTTTTTTTTTTTTTTTTTTTTTTGACGGAGTGGAGAATGCAGTTACGCACCGTCCCCCGACCTCGGGTAGGTCATTTGGGGGGTGTGTGGGACTCGCCGCTCAGTGCTCCCTCTCCTAGTGAGAGGAAGCAGAGCGGCCCTACCCACTAAACTCCACTCCGGCGTTTCACCCTCTATGCCGTTGACGAGGACGCCATGGGATTCGCGTGCCTGTCACCATGACGCCCTCCGGCGGCCCCGGCTTAACGCCAGGGCTCCCGCACTAAGGAGGGAGAGGTCGGAAACGCTTGGTCTCTCCCCCGACGACGTGTAGGGCCATACAGTGCGGGTCCCGTACCCGCTGGCCCCACTAGAGGTCTAGGCGAACGAATGTTTGTCGTCTTCGACCTCGCCGCCTGCGTCGGAGAGGCAGCGCGTCAGCGGCTGCTTCACGCTCCCTCTCCGCCGCCTCCTTCTGCGACATGACTTGTTCGCAGAAGGAGGCCACCGCTTCCCAGATTCTCTCGCTGCTCAACATCGACGCTATGATGTTGTGCAGCGAGAGATCGACCACACCCGTCTCAGCAACGAGAGCCGCTCTCTCCACGGCCCAGCGATTGCACTCTTCCAGAGTGTGCTGGGCCGTGTCGTCCTCCGCTCCGCATTCCGGGCATTCAGGCCCGGGTTCCCTCCCAATTTTGTGCAGGTAGTGTCCGAAGCAGCCGTGTCCGGACACTACCTGTGTGAGCCTGAATGCCAAGGCCCCCTTCTCCCTCCCTACCCACTCGTCCAGCTTTGGGAGGATAGCCCCTATGGTTCGTACGCCATAGTGGCTATCCTCCAGAGCGTCCCTCCACCGCTGGCGCAGGCGCTCCGCAGCCGCCCTTGCCATCCTCTCGCCCTCTTCTGGGTCTGGGGGCTGCTCTCTCCGCCTAGCCTCTGCCCTCCAGTTATACCTTTCGGCAAGTACGGTTGCCTCGAGGTCCCACGGCGGGGTGCCCGCGAGGAGGCATACGGCGGCGTGAGAGGTGGTGCGGTAGGCCCGCGCCATTCTCTGGGCCACCACTCGTTGGGGCCGACGGAGCGCGGATCTTGTGCGCTCCGTCAGGCGTTCTGCCCATATGGGCGCACCGTAGAGCGCCATACTTTTAACGACCCCCGCGTATAGCCGCCTGCAGGGGGCGTTTGGGCCACCCAGGTTTGGCAGCAGACGGCCAAGTGCCGAGGCAGCACCCACGAGGCGGGGGGCTAGCCTCGCGAAGTGCTCCTCGAAGCTCCACTTTCTGTCCAGGACGAGGCCCAGGTACTTTATGTGGGCCCCGACCTGGACAGTTTCTCCCTCTACCTCGATATGGGTATCTGCCCTTATCCGCCACGTCTTGGGTCCCCCGAGGATCATTGCCTGCGTCTTTGGCAGGGCGACCCGGAGCCCCAGGAGGCCTATGCGATGCATAGCGAGCCCCGTCGCAACCTCTGCCCTCCTGAGCACCTCCTCGAGCTTCTTACCCCGCACGGCCACCAGTGTGTCGTCTGCGTAGCACAGGGTGACCATGCGTGTAAGCTGCTCTCCCCGGATCGCCCAGTCATACGCCAGGTTCCACAGGAGGGGGCCGAGGACCGACCCCTGTGGAACCCCGCACTCCATGGCCCTCGCATAGCGGACTCCCCTCTGCTCGTATACCACAACCCGCCCCGTGAGGTAGCTGTCTATGACCTTTCTTACGTACTGGGGCAAGTTGTAGTAACGGAGGGCCTCCATTATTACCGAGTAGGGGAGGGAACCGAAGGCATTGGCTATGTCCAATGAGACTGCTACCACTCCCTCCCCTTTACCCTCTGCGAGGACCCCGAAATCACGCAACGCGCGCACTGCGTCCAACGTGGACCGCCCCCTACGGAACCCGAACTGATTGGGACTTAGGTTCGGGCCCGTACCTTCCAAGTGCCGCTGGATGCGGGTCGCTATTATCCTCTCGAATATCTTCCCGACTTCATCCAGCAGCACGATGGGGCGGTAACCGGCCGGGGAGTCCGGTGAGCGGCCTGGTTTTGTAATCAGGCACAGGCGACCCTCCTTCCAGCACTCTGGGAAACGCCCCTCCCTAAGGCAATCCTCTAGGAGCGATCTGAGGCGTTCCCCGAGATGCTTCAGCGACAGGAACAACACTTTCCCCGGGACGCCGTCCGGTCCAGGCGCTTTGCGTGTGGCCCTCATCTTCTCGCTTGCCCATACCATCTCATCGTCAGTGATGGGAGGGACGATGAGTGGACCTACGGGGTCCGCGTCTGGGAGAGCCATCACTGGCGGGATGAACTCTGGCGCCTCGGGGAAGAGACCCTCGACTACCTGCTGGAGGAGTTGCGGCTCCATGGTTTCCATGGGGGAGCCAGACAGTAATTTGTTCCGGACCATTCTGTATGGTCGCCCCCATGGATCCCTGTTGAGGGTCGCCAGGAACTCCTCCCAAGCCTCGTTCTTCGCTTTCTCGATTGCCTCCTTTAGGGCCTCTTTTGCTTCGGAGAGCGCAGTGTGTAGGCGCTCTTCCTCTTCTGCAGTGTGCCTTCTTCTCCTACAACGAGTGTAAGCCCGCCGGGCAGCGTTGGATGTCGCGTGAAGGACGGCGATTTCCGCAGACCACCAGTAGACACGCCGCTCGCCCTTGTAGGGTCGAGTACGGGGCATGGATGCCTCACAAACCGTCGTCATTGAAGTTCGGAAGTGTGCTGCCCTTTCTTCAATTCCCCTTTGGGCTGGAGGGGGAGCATTCCATGCCTCAATGATGGCAGCCTCTTCCGCCATCTCCCGGTCAAGGCGTGCCACTGACCACCTCCGAAATTGGGACCTCAGGCCGTCTGGTCTCAGCGGGGCATTCCTTTGTGACGGGGAGACCCTCATCCGGATGTATAAATGATCCGAGAGGGTCTCCACGTCCCCGAGGACTCGCCAATCGGCTACGCGCGCCGCCACGGTATGGGTCGCAAACGAGACGTCGACGATGGACCCCCCGTTTCTGCGGACACACGTCTGTACGTTACCGCGATTAAGAACGACGAGGCCCAGCGTCGCCGCCCAGTTCTCCACCTCGGCGCCTCTGAGGTCGGTAGCCGGGGAGCCCCACGCACGACTCTTGGCGTTGAGGTCCCCCAGTAAAAGGACAGGCACCCTGCCAGCCCTTCGTGCCACTCCTTCCAGGTCCCCCAGAAATCTCTCGAAGGCATCGAATGGCTGGAGGGGGGAGAAATAAACCGCCACAACGACCATTCCCCCCCACTTCGCAGCCACGTACCCTTGCCCTCTTTCGACTCCCGCGAGGACCTCGCCAGTCGCTGGAGCCACCAACGCCGCTTTGTGGTCGCTAGACCCAAGCCAGTTCGGCCTTTGGGGAACGACGTATGGTTCCGCCACTGCAGCCAGTGCAACCCTCCACTCCGCCAGGTTTTGCATAAGCAGGTCTTGTGCCCGAGCGGAGCGGCCGAGGTTGCACTGCAACACCTCTTTGTGTGCTTGGTGAGGGTGTACTGTCATTTAAAGATCCATTCCATGCTCCTCACTAGCGCCTTCCTCTGGGGTGCTTCCTGTCACGGGGGCCCGGTCTTCGGGGCTTCCGTTTTCTTCTGGGCTACGCATAACTCCTCTTGACTTAGGGGGGTTGCAGCTCAGCCCGCCCATTCTGTGCCCCGCTGGTAGTTTGGCCTGGTGACAGACCGCACAGAACGCTTTGTCTTTGCAGTCAACCGCGCGGTGCCCCGGCTTGCTACATCGGAAGCATAGGTCGCGCCTCTCCACCTGCGAAGGACACGTGGCCCTGGTATGGCCAGTGCCCAGGCACTTAAAGCACCTGAGTACCTCAGACTCAAGTGCCCTTACCCGAGCGACTGACCACCCGATCGTGACCCGCCCCTCTGCTGCCGCCTTGCTTGCCGCTTCTATGGGACACTGGACCAGGGCCGAGCCAGTGCCGTTGAAGCCGAAGCTAACTTTCCCCACCCTGACATCGGTTGATGCGCAGCCCCCCTTTTCCGCGATTGCCCTTGCGACCGCGTCTGGGGTGGCAGTTTCGTCGAGGCCAGTGACGCGGAGACGCGCTAATTTAATAGGCCTGTACACTCGGGCCGCGTCACCTATGACCGCCACCAAACGCTCTTTTAGGGCTTCAGCGGTGCGGCCGTTGTCCGCCCCCGCGACCTCTAGAATTCGGGCCCCATCCGCGGTCCTCCTCACCTTCACGCTTTCGAGGCCAACCTCTGCCAGCTGGAATGCTTGGGTGGCTCTCAGCATTACAGCAGCGTAGGTCTCCGTAACGTCTGGCTTGAGAGCCACCACAACAGCAGCGGTTTTTGGCACTGTCAGCTTTTTGGCCACTGTGGCCGACCGCTTCGCCGAAGAGGAAGGAGGAGCACCTTTTTTATTTTGTTTCCTCCGCTGCTTGCGGCTCTGTGCTTCGGTCCACGCCTGTTCCTTAGTGGTCGCTGGCGGCGGCTGAGTCGTCCTAGGTGTCCTTTTCTCTCGGGGGGCGGAGGCGGGCACCGCCGCATTTCCGGTCTAACCTAACCTAACCTAACCTAACCTAACCTAACCTAACCTAACCTAACCTAACCTAACCTAACCTAACCTAACCTAACCTAACCTAACCTAACCTAACCTAACCTAACCTAACCTAACCTAACCTAACCTAACCTAACCTAACCTAACCTAACCTAACCTAACCTAACCTAACCTAACCTAACCTAACCTAACCTAACCTAACCTAACCTAACCTAACCTAACCTAACCTAACCTAACCTAACCTAACCTAACCTAACCTAACCTAACCTAACCTAACCTAACCTAACCTAACCTAACCTAACCTAACCTAACCTAACCTAACCTAACCTAACCTAACCTAACCTAACCTAACCTAACCTAACCTAACCTAACCTAACCTAACCTAACCTAACCTAACCTAACCTAACCTAACCTAACCTAACCTAACCTAACCTAACCTAACCTAACCTAACCTAACCTAACCTAACCTAACCTAACCTAACCTAACCTAACCTAACCTAACCTAACCAACCTAACCTAACCTAACCTAACCTAACCTAACCTAACCTAACCTAACCTAACCTAACCTAACCTAACCTAACCTAACCTAACCTAACCTAACCTAACCTAACCTAACCTAACCTAACCTAACCTAACCTAACCTAACCTAACCTAACCTAACCTAACCTAACCTAACCTAACCTAACCTAACCTAACCTAACCTAACCTAACCTAACCTAACCTAACCTAACCTAACCTAACCTAACCTAACCTAACCTAACCTAACCTAACCTAACCTAACCTAACCTAACCTAACCTAACCTAACCTAACCTAACCTAACCTAACCTAACCTAACCTAACCTAACCTAACCTAACCTAACCTAACCTAACCTAACCTAACCTAACCTAACCTAACCTAACCTAACCTAACCTAACCTAACCTAACCTAACCTAACCTAACCTAACCTAACCTAACCTAACCTAACCTAACCTAACCTAACCTAACCTAACCTAACCTAACCTAACCTAACCTAACCTAACCTAACCTAACCTAACCTAACCTAACCTAACCTAACCTAACCTAACCTAACCTAACCTAACCTAACCTAACCTAACCTAACCTAACCTAACCTAACCTAACCTAACCTAACCTAACCTAACCTAACCTAACCTAACCTAACCTAACCTAACCTAACCTAACCTAACCTAACCTAACCTAACCTAACCTAACCTAACCTAACCTAACCTAACCTAACCTAACCTAACCTAACCTAACCTAACCTAACCTAACCTAACCTAACCTAACCTAACCTAACCTAACCTAACCTAACCTAACCTAACCTAACCTAACCTAACCTAACCTAACCTAACCTAACCTAACCTAACCTAACCTAACCTAACCTAACCTAACCTAACCTAACCTAACCTAACCTAACCTAACCTAACCTAACCTAACCTAACCTAACCTAACCTAACCTAACCTAACCTAACCTAACCTAACCTAACCTAACCTAACCTAACCTAACCTAACCTAACCTAACCTAACCTAACCTAACCTAACCTAACCTAACCTAACCTAACCTAACCTAACCTAACCTAACCTAACCTAACCTAACCTAACCTAACCTAACCTAACCTAACCTAACCTAACCTAACCTAACCTAACCTAACCTAACCTAACCTAACCTAACCTAACCTAACCTAACCTAACCTAACCTAACCTAACCTAACCTAACCTAACCTAACCTAACCTAACCTAACCTAACCTAACCTAACCTAACCTAACCTAACCTAACCTAACCTAACCTAACCTAACCTAACCTAACCTAACCTAACCTAACCTAACCTAACCTAACCTAACCTAACCTAACCTAACCTAACCTAACCTAACCTAACCTAACCTAACCTAACCTAACCTAACCTAACCTAACCTAACCTAACCTAACCTAACCTAACCTAACCTAACCTAACCTAACCTAACCTAACCTAACCTAACCTAACCTAACCTAACCTAACCTAACCTAACCTAACCTAACCTAACCTAACCTAACCTAACCTAACCTAACCTAACCTAACCTAACCTAACCTAACCTAACCTAACCTAACCTAACCTAACCTAACCTAACCTAACCTAACCTAACCTAACCTAACCTAACCTAACCTAACCTAACCTAACCTAACCTAACCTAACCTAACCTAACCTAACCTAACCTAACCTAACCTAACCTAACCTAACCTAACCTAACCTAACCTAACCTAACCTAACCTAACCTAACCTAACCTAACCTAACCTAACCTAACCTAACCTAACCTAACCTAACCTAACCTAACCTAACCTAACCTAACCTAACCTAACCTAACCTAACCTAACCTAACCTAACCTAACCTAACCTAACCTAACCTAACCTAACCTAACCTAACCTAACCTAACCTAACCTAACCTAACCTAACCTAACCTAACCTAACCTAACCTAACCTAACCTAACCTAACCTAACCTAACCTAACCTAACCTAACCTAACCTAACCTAACCTAACCTAACCTAACCTAACCTAACCTAACCTAACCTAACCTAACCTAACCTAACCTAACCTAACCTAACCTAACCTAACCTAACCTAACCTAACCTAACCTAACCTAACCTAACCTAACCTAACCTAACCTAACCTAACCTAACCTAACCTAACCTAACCTAACCTAACCTAACCTAACCTAACCTAACCTAACCTAACCTAACCTAACCTAACCTAACCTAACCTAACCTAACCTAACCTAACCTAACCTAACCTAACCTAACCTAACCTAACCTAACCTAACCTAACCTAACCTAACCTAACCTAACCTAACCTAACCTAACCTAACCTAACCTAACCTAACCTAACCTAACCTAACCTAACCTAACCTAACCTAACCTAACCTAACCTAACCTAACCTAACCTAACCTAACCTAACCTAACCTAACCTAACCTAACCTAACCTAACCTAACCTAACCTAACCTAACCTAACCTAACCTAACCTAACCTAACCTAACCTAACCTAACCTAACCTAACCTAACCTAACCTAACCTAACCTAACCTAACCTAACCTAACCTAACCTAACCTAACCTAACCTAACCTAACCTAACCTAACCTAACCTAACCTAACCTAACCTAACCTAACCTAACCTAACCTAACCTAACCTAACCTAACCTAACCTAACCTAACCTAACCTAACCTAACCTAACCTAACCTAACCTAACCTAACCTAACCTAACCTAACCTAACCTAACCTAACCTAACCTAACCTAACCTAACCTAACCTAACCTAACCTAACCTAACCTAACCTAACCTAACCTAACCTAACCTAACCTAACCTAACCTAACCTAACCTAACCTAACCTAACCTAACCTAACCTAACCTAACCTAACCTAACCTAACCTAACCTAACCTAACCTAACCTAACCTAACCTAACCTAACCTAACCTAACCTAACCTAACCTAACCTAACCTAACCTAACCTAACCTAACCTAACCTAACCTAACCTAACCTAACCTAACCTAACCTAACCTAACCTAACCTAACCTAACCTAACCTAACCTAACCTAACCTAACCTAACCTAACCTAACCTAACCTAACCTAACCTAACCTAACCTAACCTAACCTAACCTAACCTAACCTAACCTAACCTAACCTAACCTAACCTAACCTAACCTAACCTAACCTAACCTAACCTAACCTAACCTAACCTAACCTAACCTAACCTAACCTAACCTAACCTAACCTAACCTAACCTAACCTAACCTAACCTAACCTAACCTAACCTAACCTAACCTAACCTAACCTAACCTAACCTAACCTAACCTAACCTAACCTAACCTAACCTAACCTAACCTAACCTAACCTAACCTAACCTAACCTAACCTAACCTAACCTAACCTAACCTAACCTAACCTAACCTAACCTAACCTAACCTAACCTAACCTAACCTAACCTAACCTAACCTAACCTAACCTAACCTAACCTAACCTAACCTAACCTAACCTAACCTAACCTAACCTAACCTAACCTAACCTAACCTAACCTAACCTAACCTAACCTAACCTAACCTAACCTAACCTAACCTAACCTAACCTAACCTAACCTAACCTAACCTAACCTAACCTAACCTAACCTAACCTAACCTAACCTAACCTAACCTAACCTAACCTAACCTAACCTAACCTAACCTAACCTAACCTAACCTAACCTAACCTAACCTAACCTAACCTAACCTAACCTAACCTAACCTAACCTAACCTAACCTTTTTTTTTTTTTTTTTTTTTTTTTTTTTTTTTTTTGACGGAGGGAAATGCTTTTACGCATCCCCCTTGCCCTGAGGTTGGGACTTACAGGGGGTATGTGGGACTCCATCCCTTCCGGCCCCTCTGCTAGTCAGAGGGGGGGAAGAGGATAATACCCACTAAAACCCTCCGGGCAACACGCCTGACCGTTAGATGGGGGGCGCTGTGGGATCACTATTGGTATTCTACCTTGACGCCCCCCCGGTCTGCCCCATGGTTGGGGCACGACTTCAAGGCCACTTGAGGCCATTATGGCCTCGGCCTCGCCTCTACGTCTTCGGGCTTGCGATGGCGGGTCCTCGGCCCGCCAGCCCTATCGCCACTGCGGCGCTAGGCGGCGTCGCGCAGGAAGCGCTGCCGCCTTCCGCCTGCCCTTCTCCTGCGGTTCGGGGGCGCCTCAGCCTCATCCTCGCGCCCCCTCTCCGCCGCCTCCTTCTGCGCCATTACATCCTCGCAGAAGGAGGCCACCGCTTTCCACCTTCTCTCGCCACGACCGCAACATCGATGCCCCACTCCGCCATGTGCTGCATGAGCAGATCCTGCGCACGGGCGGAGTGGTTGAGGTTCACCTGTAGAACCTCAAAGTGAGCTGGCGTAGGTCTCACTGGCATCAATGTTGCATGGGGGCTCCTCTCCTGTCCGTCTCATTGCCCCTGAGGGGGCGAGACTCGTTCCTGGAGGGCAGTGTGCTCCTCCATGATGCCTCCCTTCCCTTGGTGTGTGGGGGGGTGCACGACTGTCCCCCCATCACATGATCGCACGCCAATTTAGCGTGCGAGCACACCGCACACCAGGGCACCGCCGCCTCACAGTCCCACTGGGTGTGGCCGGGCTGGCTGCACCGTCGACACAAATGGTCCCTTTCGAAGGGGGAGGGGCAGGTCGGCCTAGTGTGCCCCATCTCCATGCATTTATAACACCGGAGCGGGAGTGGGGCAACACTCTCCACCTTGGCCGACGCCCAACAGCCGACCAACATCTCCCCAAGCCCGACCAGCTTCCCGGCAACTGCGACAGGGCACTTGACTATTACCGAGAAGGTCCCCCTGCCCTCCGCCCTTATGGCCCCCACCGACACCTGCGCTGTCGAGCATTCACCCTTGTCGGCCACCGACTCCAGAATAGCCTGCGTCGTGACCGCCTCGTTGAAGCCCGACAGCCGAATGTCCGCCTTCGGGACCGGTCTGGTGACCTCTGCCTCCTCCCCTATTATCCCCCGGAGCCCCTCAGCCAGCCGGTCCGCTACCCCCTCGTTGCCTGCCCCGGACAATCCGCACGTTCACCGACGTCAACCCATAGTCACCAAGTTTGAGGGTCGTGGCCTTTGCCATGACGGACTTATAGTCCGTCTCGACCCCCGGCTTCAGCGTAATCAACACTGCAGGCGTAGGCGGCTTCCTCGTCGTCGGCAACGGCTTGGCCGCAGGAGTCAGATTCCGGGGCCCAGGTTGGCCCCGAGGCGCCGGCTTGGGTGACTCCTTTGGGGGAGCAGCAGCGGCAGAAGGGTTGGCCGCCTTCTTCTTCCCCTTTTTGACGACATCCGCCCAGTCGGATGTCGTCCGGGCCCCCGGGGAAGCTGCAGCTGCTGGCGGAGCGGCGGCGAAAGCAATCGGGGCAGCACTCTGCGCCACCCTCTTCTTCGTTTTGGGCAGCTGCTGCTGCGGCGGCGGTGGCGGCGGCGGTAGCGGCGGCCGCGACGTCCTTTCTCCCTCCCGAGCGGGCACTGCTGCGGCCCTCCTATCTGCCGCCAGCGGCGGGCGAACGATGGGCGCCGGAGGAAGCCGGCTCCCCAACTCATCCATACGAGCGTTGAGCATATTGCCCAGTGAGTTGGAGAGGTCCCTGCGCATCGCCTGGAAGAGATGCTCCAACTTCCTCTCGATGACCGCCTCGACTTCCTCCGCAATGTTGTCGTGTGAAGGCGACACCGTAACGCCCTCTGGAGCCTCAGAGGAGACCTTTCTCTCCGAGAAGGCAGTGCGGAGCGCTTTTACCTCAGCTTCCGCTATCCCTAACTGCCTTCTCATCCGCTCGTTGTCCGCCATGAGGCGGGCAGACTCCGCTACAAAGGCCTTCTCCTCCTCCAGATCCCCCGCCGCCTGCAGAATTTGTGCGCACGCCAAGTTTATGGCGCCCCACACAGTCCCCTTTAGGTTCCCGGACGCCCTCGCCTCGTTGCGAATGACGTCCGCGCACCTGCGCAGGCACTCTAAAGGGGACTCGAAGGCCCCATCCTCTTCCTCCTTATTGCGGGCTTTGCCCGCCGCCCGCCGTGAGGCAGAGCGAGACACCACAGGGGGGGAGACCAGGAATTCCTCCCTCCCCTCGTAGTCGGTCATGTTCGCCTCCATTTCAGCAAGTCTCGCGCGGGCAGCCGCCAACCCGTGGTATGCCCCCATGGGCATGTTCTCCTTAGCCGCCTTCGGGGTGGGCGCCATCTCCTCTCCACTGCCTCCCCCCTCCTTCGTCCGCTTGGCCCCGCCTATTCCCAGGGATGCCGCCTCATCCTCCTGGGCTTTACCGGCTATCGGGGGCTGGGGAGCGTCCTCCTCGTGGTCACTCTCAGATGAGTGACCCGAGAGTCTGCGGATCCGGCTATACTCCTGCCACAAGCGTCCGCAGTGGGCCGGCTCATCTGAGTCAGCCTCCGACTGTTCTCCCCCCCCCATGTGTCCCTTTTTGTAGGTCTCCTTGGAAGGGGCTCGGCTTGACCTCTGTGACACTTCGGTCGTTTGCGTCGCTCCCCTCCCGTACCTTAGCCTCATCCCGCTCGCAACCGACGGTTGAGGTTTCCCCCCCACTTTTCCCCCCCCCCCGGAGTCGTCTAAAGGGTCCCCTGACTCCATCCTGGTCAAAGAACTCAGAATTGAATCCGACCCTTTGGACTCAAATGTGCGCCCGGTCAAGTGGGAGTCGGCCACTTTTTACAAACTTATGTAAACACCAGTTTTCGGCTCCCCCCCACTAAACTACTCGTCCAAAAAATAAGTGTGATACGTCGATCGATAGGGCAAACCGTGCCCTAATTGACCCCGTAACTCACTTATTTTTACCCCCCCCCTCGCAACTGCTATTAAGTTTACAAACTTAAGGTCGGCGCTGGCGACCCCTGAAAAAACAAAATAGCAATATGCGTTTTTCAAAATAAATCCCCGAACCAAATGTCCTAGGACAATGGGACAGGTGTCAAACGAAAGAACTCGTTGAGTTTTAAATTACCAAATGAAAAAACAAAAGAAAATAAGAAAGAGAAAGAAGATAGAATTTTTTGAAATATTAAAATAAAAAGTTTCAAAACTTCTGACAAACCCTGTCGGGCCCTATAACTTTTGAACGGATTGTCCAAAAATTATGGGACCAAGAGGGCCTGAAAGAGCACAAAAGTTTACTAATTACCAAAAGAAAAAACCAAACAAAAAGTGAAAACAGAAGAAATTAAACAGAAAAAACCAAATTTGTGAAAAATCGTCAGTATGCAGAATCGAAAAATCCAAAAAACACGCAGAAGTCGTCAAAGAGTACTCAATCAAAGTCCGGAAGTAGTAAGCCAAAAATTAATAACGTCTAATCTCCAAATCTCGTAGCAATCGCACAGTAATCTCCCTTTCAAAATCGTCAACCTAACCTAACCTAACCTAACCTAACCTAACCTAACCTAACCTAACCTAACCTAACCTAACCTAACCTAACCTAACCTAACCTAACCTAACCTAACCTAACCTAACCTAACCTAACCTAACCTAACCTAACCTAACCTAACCTAACCTAACCTAACCTAACCTAACCTAACCTAACCTAACCTAACCTAACCTAACCTAACCTAACCTAACCTAACCTAACCTAACCTAACCTAACCTAACCTAACCTAACCTAACCTAACCTAACCTAACCTAACCTAACCTAACCTAACCTAACCTAACCTAACCTAACCTAACCTAACCTAACCTAACCTAACCTAACCTAACCTAACCTAACCTAACCTAACCTAACCTAACCTAACCTAACCTAACCTAACCTAACCTAACCTAACCTAACCTAACCTAACCTAACCTAACCTAACCTAACCTAACCTAACCTAACCTAACCTAACCTAACCTAACCTAACCTAACCTAACCTAACCTAACCTAACCTAACCTAACCTAACCTAACCTAACCTAACCTAACCTAACCTAACCTAACCTAACCTAACCTAACCTAACCTAACCTAACCTAACCTAACCTAACCTAACCTAACCTAACCTAACCTAACCTAACCTAACCTAACCTAACCTAACCTAACCTAACCTAACCTAACCTAACCTAACCTAACCTAACCTAACCTAACCTAACCTAACCTAACCTAACCTAACCTAACCTAACCTAACCTAACCTAACCTAACCTAACCTAACCTAACCTAACCTAACCTAACCTAACCTAACCTAACCTAACCTAACCTAACCTAACCTAACCTAACCTAACCTAACCTAACCTAACCTAACCTAACCTAACCTAACCTAACCTAACCTAACCTAACCTAACCTAACCTAACCTAACCTAACCTAACCTAACCTAACCTAACCTAACCTAACCTAACCTAACCTAACCTAACCTAACCTAACCTAACCTAACCTAACCTAACCTAACCTAACCTAACCTAACCTAACCTAACCTAACCTAACCTAACCTAACCTAACCTAACCTAACCTAACCTAACCTAACCTAACCTAACCTAACCTAACCTAACCTAACCTAACCTAACCTAACCTAACCTAACCTAACCTAACCTAACCTAACCTAACCTAACCTAACCTAACCTAACCTAACCTAACCTAACCTAACCTAACCTAACCTAACCTAACCTAACCTAACCTAACCTAACCTAACCTAACCTAACCTAACCTAACCTAACCTAACCTAACCTAACCTAACCTAACCTAACCTAACCTAACCTAACCTAACCTAACCTAACCTAACCTAACCTAACCTAACCTAACCTAACCTAACCTAACCTAACCTAACCTAACCTAACCTAACCTAACCTAACCTAACCTAACCTAACCTAACCTAACCTAACCTAACCTAACCTAACCTAACCTAACCTAACCTAACCTAACCTAACCTAACCTAACCTAACCTAACCTAACCTAACCTAACCTAACCTAACCTAACCTAACCTAACCTAACCTAACCTAACCTAACCTAACCTAACCTAACCTAACCTAACCTAACCTAACCTAACCTAACCTAACCTAACCTAACCTAACCTAACCTAACCTAACCTAACCTAACCTAACCTAACCTAACCTAACCTAACCTAACCTAACCTAACCTAACCTAACCTAACCTAACCTAACCTAACCTAACCTAACCTAACCTAACCTAACCTAACCTAACCTAACCTAACCTAACCTAACCTAACCTAACCTAACCTAACCTAACCTAACCTAACCTAACCTAACCTAACCTAACCTAACCTAACCTAACCTAACCTAACCTAACCTAACCTAACCTAACCTAACCTAACCTAACCTAACCTAACCTAACCTAACCTAACCTAACCTAACCTAACCTAACCTAACCTAACCTAACCTAACCTAACCTAACCTAACCTAACCTAACCTAACCTAACCTAACCTAACCTAACCTAACCTAACCTAACCTAACCTAACCTAACCTAACCTAACCTAACCTAACCTAACCTAACCTAACCTAACCTAACCTAACCTAACCTAACCTAACCTAACCTAACCTAACCTAACCTAACCTAACCTAACCTAACCTAACCTAACCTAACCTAACCTAACCTAACCTAACCTAACCTAACCTAACCTAACCTAACCTAACCTAACCTAACCTAACCTAACCTAACCTAACCTAACCTAACCTAACCTAACCTAACCTAACCTAACCTAACCTAACCTAACCTAACCTAACCTAACCTAACCTAACCTAACCTAACCTAACCTAACCTAACCTAACCTAACCTAACCTAACCTAACCTAACCTAACCTAACCTAACCTAACCTAACCTAACCTAACCTAACCTAACCTAACCTAACCTAACCTAACCTAACCTAACCTAACCTAACCTAACCTAACCTAACCTAACCTAACCTAACCTAACCTAACCTAACCTAACCTAACCTAACCTAACCTAACCTAACCTAACCTAACCTAACCTAACCTAACCTAACCTAACCTAACCTAACCTAACCTAACCTAACCTAACCTAACCTAACCTAACCTAACCTAACCTAACCTAACCTAACCTAACCTAACCTAACCTAACCTAACCTAACCTAACCTAACCTAACCTAACCTAACCTAACCTAACCTAACCTAACCTAACCTAACCTAACCTAACCTAACCTAACCTAACCTAACCTAACCTAACCTAACCTAACCTAACCTAACCTAACCTAACCTAACCTAACCTAACCTAACCTAACCTAACCTAACCTAACCTAACCTAACCTAACCTAACCTAACCTAACCTAACCTAACCTAACCTAACCTAACCTAACCTAACCTAACCTAACCTAACCTAACCTAACCTAACCTAACCTAACCTAACCTAACCTAACCTAACCTAACCTAACCTAACCTAACCTAACCTAACCTAACCTAACCTAACCTAACCTAACCTAACCTAACCTAACCTAACCTAACCTAACCTAACCTAACCTAACCTAACCTAACCTAACCTAACCTAACCTAACCTAACCTAACCTAACCTAACCTAACCTAACCTAACCTAACCTAACCTAACCTAACCTAACCTAACCTAACCTAACCTAACCTAACCTAACCTAACCTAACCTAACCTAACCTAACCTAACCTAACCTAACCTAACCTAACCTAACCTAACCTAACCTAACCTAACCTAACCTAACCTAACCTAACCTAACCTAACCTAACCTAACCTAACCTAACCTAACCTAACCTAACCTAACCTAACCTAACCTAACCTAACCTAACCTAACCTAACCTAACCTAACCTAACCTAACCTAACCTAACCTAACCTAACCTAACCTAACCTAACCTAACCTAACCTAACCTAACCTAACCTAACCTAACCTAACCTAACCTAACCTAACCTAACCTAACCTAACCTAACCTAACCTAACCTAACCTAACCTAACCTAACCTAACCTAACCTAACCTAACCTAACCTAACCTAACCTAACCTAACCTAACCTAACCTAACCTAACCTAACCTAACCTAACCTAACCTAACCTAACCTAACCTAACCTAACCTAACCTAACCTAACCTAACCTAACCTAACCTAACCTAACCTAACCTAACCTAACCTAACCTAACCTAACCTAACCTAACCTAACCTAACCTAACCTAACCTAACCTAACCTAACCTAACCTAACCTAACCTAACCTAACCTAACCTAACCTAACCTAACCTAACCTAACCTAACCTAACCTAACCTAACCTAACCTAACCTAACCTAACCTAACCTAACCTAACCTAACCTAACCTAACCTAACCTAACCTAACCTAACCTAACCTAACCTAACCTAACCTAACCTAACCTAACCTAACCTAACCTAACCTAACCTAACCTAACCTAACCTAACCTAACCTAACCTAACCTAACCTAACCTAACCTAACCTAACCTAACCTAACCTAACCTAACCTAACCTAACCTAACCTAACCTAACCTAACCTAACCTAACCTAACCTAACCTAACCTAACCTAACCTAACCTAACCTAACCTAACCTAACCTAACCTAACCTAACCTAACCTAACCTAACCTAACCTAACCTAACCTAACCTAACCTAACCTAACCTAACCTAACCTAACCTAACCTAACCTAACCTAACCTAACCTAACCTAACCTAACCTAACCTAACCTAACCTAACCTAACCTAACCTAACCTAACCTAACCTAACCTAACCTAACCTAACCTAACCTAACCTAACCTAACCTAACCTAACCTAACCTAACCTAACCTAACCTAACCTAACCTAACCTAACCTAACCTAACCTAACCTAACCTAACCTAACCTAACCTAACCTAACCTAACCTAACCTAACCTAACCTAACCTAACCTAACCTAACCTAACCTAACCTAACCTAACCTAACCTAACCTAACCTAACCTAACCTAACCTAACCTAACCTAACCTAACCTAACCTAACCTAACCTAACCTAACCTAACCTAACCTAACCTAACCTAACCTAACCTAACCTAACCTAACCTAACCTAACCTAACCTAACCTAACCTAACCTAACCTAACCTAACCTAACCTAACCTAACCTAACCTAACCTAACCTAACCTAACCTAACCTAACCTAACCTAACCTAACCTAACCTAACCTAACCTAACCTAACCTAACCTAACCTAACCTAACCTAACCTAACCTAACCTAACCTAACCTAACCTAACCTAACCTAACCTAACCTAACCTAACCTAACCTAACCTAACCTAACCTAACCTAACCTAACCTAACCTAACCTAACCTAACCTAACCTAACCTAACCTAACCTAACCTAACCTAACCTAACCTAACCTAACCTAACCTAACCTAACCTAACCTAACCTAACCTAACCTAACCTAACCTAACCTAACCTAACCTAACCTAACCTAACCTAACCTAACCTAACCTAACCTAACCTAACCTAACCTAACCTAACCTAACCTAACCTAACCTAACCTAACCTAACCTAACCTAACCTAACCTAACCTAACCTAACCTAACCTAACCTAACCTAACCTAACCTAACCTAACCTAACCTAACCTAACCTAACCTAACCTAACCTAACCTAACCTAACCTAACCTAACCTAACCTAACCTAACCTAACCTAACCTAACCTAACCTAACCTAACCTAACCTAACCTAACCTAACCTAACCTAACCTAACCTAACCTAACCTAACCTAACCTAACCTAACCTAACCTAACCTAACCTAACCTAACCTAACCTAACCTAACCTAACCTAACCTAACCTAACCTAACCTAACCTAACCTAACCTAACCTAACCTAACCTAACCTAACCTAACCTAACCTAACCTAACCTAACCTAACCTAACCTAACCTAACCTAACCTAACCTAACCTAACCTAACCTAACCTAACCTAACCTAACCTAACCTAACCTAACCTAACCTAACCTAACCTAACCTAACCTAACCTAACCTAACCTAACCTAACCTAACCTAACCTAACCTAACCTAACCTAACCTAACCTAACCTAACCTAACCTAACCTAACCTAACCTAACCTAACCTAACCTAACCTAACCTAACCTAACCTAACCTAACCTAACCTAACCTAACCTAACCTAACCTAACCTAACCTAACCTAACCTAACCTAACCTAACCTAACCTAACCTAACCTAACCTAACCTAACCTAACCTAACCTAACCTAACCTAACCTAACCTAACCTAACCTAACCTAACCTAACCTAACCTAACCTAACCTAACCTAACCTAACCTAACCTAACCTAACCTAACCTAACCTAACCTAACCTAACCTAACCTAACCTAACCTAACCTAACCTAACCTAACCTAACCTAACCTAACCTAACCTAACCTAACCTAACCTAACCTAACCTAACCTAACCTAACCTAACCTAACCTAACCTAACCTAACCTAACCTAACCTAACCTAACCTAACCTAACCTAACCTAACCTAACCTAACCTAACCTAACCTAACCTAACCTAACCTAACCTAACCTAACCTAACCTAACCTAACCTAACCTAACCTAACCTAACCTAACCTAACCTAACCTAACCTAACCTAACCTAACCTAACCTAACCTAACCTAACCTAACCTAACCTAACCTAACCTAACCTAACCTAACCTAACCTAACCTAACCTAACCTAACCTAACCTAACCTAACCTAACCTAACCTAACCTAACCTAACCTAACCTAACCTAACCTAACCTAACCTAACCTAACCTAACCTAACCTAACCTAACCTAACCTAACCTAACCTAACCTAACCTAACCTAACCTAACCTAACCTAACCTAACCTAACCTAACCTAACCTAACCTAACCTAACCTAACCTAACCTAACCTAACCTAACCTAACCTAACCTAACCTAACCTAACCTAACCTAACCTAACCTAACCTAACCTAACCTAACCTAACCTAACCTAACCTAACCTAACCTAACCTAACCTAACCTAACCTAACCTAACCTAACCTAACCTAACCTAACCTAACCTAACCTAACCTAACCTAACCTAACCTAACCTAACCTAACCTAACCTAACCTAACCTAACCTAACCTAACCTAACCTAACCTAACCTAACCTAACCTAACCTAACCTAACCTAACCTAACCTAACCTAACCTAACCTAACCGAACCTAACCTAACTCTGAACCGAACCTAACCTAACTCTGAACCGAACCTAACCTAACTCTGAACCGAACCTAACCTAACTCTGAACCGAACCTAACCTAACTCTGAACCGAACCTAACCTAACTCTGAACCGAACCTAACCTAACTCTGAACCGAACCTAACCTAACTCTGAACCGAACCTAACCTAACTCTGAACCGAACCTAACCTAACTCTGAACCGAACCTAACCTAACTCTGAACCGAACCTAACCTAACTCTGAACCGAACCTAACCTAACTCTGAACCGAACCTAACCTAACTCTGAACCGAACCTAACCTAACTCTGAACCGAACCTAACCTAACTCTGAACCGAACCTAACCTAACTCTGAACCGAACCTAACCTAACTCTGAACCGAACCTAACCTAACTCTGAACCGAACCTAACCTAACTCTGAACCGAACCTAACCTAACTCTGAACCGAACCTAACCTAACTCTGAACCGAACCTAACCTAACTCTGAACCGCCTAACCTAACTCTGAACCGAACCTAACCTAACTCTGAACCGAACCTAACCTAACTCTGAACCGAACCTAACCTAACTCTGAACCGAACCTAACCTAACTCTGAACCGAACCTAACCTAACTCTGAACCGAACCTAACCTAACTCTGAACCGAACCTAACCTAACTCTGAACCGAACCTAACCTAACTCTGAACCGAACCTAACCTAACTCTGAACCGAACCTAACCTAACTCTGAACCGAACCTAACCTAACTCTGAACCGAACCTAACCTAACTCTGAACCGAACCTAACCTAACTCTGAACCGAACCTAACCTAACTCTGAACCGAACCTAACCTAACTCTGAACCGAACCTAACCTAACTCTGAACCGAACCTAACCTAACTCTGAACCGAACCTAACCTAACTCTGAACCGAACCTAACCTAACTCTGAACCGAACCTAACCTAACTCTGAACCGAACCTAACCTAACTCTGAACCGAACCTAACCTAACTCTGAACCGAACCTAACCTAACTCTGAACCGAACCTAACCTAACTCTGAACCGAACCTAACCTAACTCTGAACCGAACCTAACCTAACTCTGAACCGAACCTAACCTAACTCTGAACCGAACCTAACCTAACTCTGAACCGAACCTAACCTAACTCTGAACCGAACCTAACCTAACTCTGAACCGAACCTAACCTAACTCTGAACCGAACCTAACCTAACTCTGAACCGAACCTAACCTAACTCTGAACCGAACCTAACCTAACTCTGAACCGAACCTAACCTAACTCTGAACCGAACCTAACCTAACTCTGAACCGAACCTAACCTAACTCTGAACCGAACCTAACCTAACTCTGAACCGAACCTAACCTAACTCCGAACCGAACCTTACCAAACCAGCTAATCAGGCAGATGACTAGGTCATTCGTAGAAAAATCTTAACAGCGCGATCTATTTGTGACGCTGTGGGTGATAAGTGCCATCTATTGGTTGTTTCTGTCATGCTCTTGTATGTGTGACAACCATCTGAGCAGCGCTAATATAGAACTGATAATTAATATACATATATTATACGTCTTGGGGACAATGTAGTACCCCAAAAAAAAAAAAAAAAAAAAAAAAAAGTCGAGAAAAACTGTTGTTGCACGGCTCCCATCCATTTCCCGAAGCATTTCAGGCGATTTTAATAACATTTAATTTGATCTTGTAGTTTAGAAAGGAGTCGCCTCCAAAGTGCTGCATAAGAATTTGTTTCCTGAAAATAATAATCAAAAAGACTGCGGCATGGCTGCTTTTTTTTCTAATATTGCTATATATTTTTTCAATTTATATATAAATGAGAGTCGCAAGCGTACTTCCAACAAGAGTCCATAGATGGCCTTAGTAGTGTGTTATGGACTTTTGTAAGTCATGGGCACCTACATAAAAATATGCGACCAATGTATTTGTATAATGTAAGTATTCACTATAAATAAAATTATTTATATACCTACATATTTGCTCATTAGACACGGGCGACGTAGATCCTTTACTTCCAACATGAGGTTATAGATGGCGCTAATAGTACTGTGATTATACACTTTTTTTAAACTCGTAGATAAAAATACCAAAAGTTCACTGAGTAAAATGGTGTCAAGTAGGAAAAGAAAAAAACCGCCTCAGCTCATATTATTTGTATATATTTTCATGGAATAAGCGCACAACATCATCCCCGAGCACATTGGCAGGGTTCAAGGTTCAGGGCTAAAATAAGGTTCATTATGGTTTCCGACATTTTTAATTCACTTAGAGGAGGTGTATTGTATACCTGACGATAGAGTTCAGTTCAGCAACTATGACTAAAAAACAAAAGCTGGATAGGCTGAAATCGTACCTGATAAAATGTGCGTTTCTTATACAGCATCAATCCGTGAGTAATCTTTCGAATATATATAGAATTTTCGAAATGCTTATTTGACTGCTACTTATACAATCTAAGGTAAAACATCGTTCGCGTGTTTCAGCAGCTGCATCTACTCGGTATAGTGACATCTAGCGACAAATGTTAAAACCAACCGTTTGCAACATTCGCAAAATACAACATGTTATGGTAATCAGTATATACTGATTGCAGGATGCGGTATTCAGTATACCTATAATGATCTGCCCTGCCACTAATTATTTAAATTGATTGTTGGTTATATTCCGCTACAAGAGGTGCGAAACTTAATCCGAGACTTGGTCTTACTATTCTTATACGTTATTTCTATTATTATACGTAATAATATTTACTATATATACTTATTCTTATACGTAACGTTGGACAAAAATCTACAATGGAGTCCGCATATAACAACACTCGCAAATAGATTAAGTTCGGCTGCTTACGCCGTTAGGAAAATCAGACAACTAACTAATGTTGAGACAGCTCGCCTAGTTTATCATAGTTATTTTCATAGTGTAATGTCATACGGTATTCTGTGTCGTGTCCGTAAAGTATATATGTAAGTCATTTTATGGACAATGTATTCATTTCTATAACAAGTTACCGGATGAAGCATTGCAATTGCCCCTTCCCGCTCTTAAGAATTATTTGAAAAAATCTTTGATGTCGAAGGCTTATTACACAGTAGAGGACTATTTAACAGACAAACATGCATGGCCCATACCAGAAACTAAGGAAATCAACACAAAATTAAATTGAATGTAGAATAGAGTGAAGTGAATATTATAGAGTGAAGGACACAGTTCACGAAAGAAATCATATCAAATGTTGTGTATATCGTGTAAAACCGTTTAATTTTGTTTTATTTTGTTTATTCTTTTTTTTTGTCTTTCTGTTTCACTATTTTCTTTTGATATGGTGTCTTGTAGAACCACATATTGTAAATAGTTTTACTACTTTTGTAATTTCTTTTGAAAAAATAAGTCCCGCCGAGTTTCTTGCCGGTAATAATCTTCTCGGGCTGTGGTGTAGGGATAGAACCGGTAGTAGCTTTTTTTTTTGACGTCCATAGGTGCATTATTTATCATCATCTTCTATACATATAAAAGGAAAAGTCCTGACTGACTGACTCACTGATCAACGCACAGCCGAAACTACTAAACGTATGATTCTGAAATTTTCACATTACGTTAGGTGTTTAACGAAGGTAACGAATAAGAAAGGGTTTTGAAAAAATCATCTTCTAAGGGGGATAAATCGGGGTTGAAAGTTTGTATGGAAGAAAGTTTTTTTTTTTAGATAGAGACTCAAAAGTTGGTGTACAGGTTTGTTATTAAAATACAAAAAAAGTAATTTTAGCGTTTTGGAAAAATCAACCGCAAAGGGGGTGAAAAGTGTGTTAAAAGTTTGTATGACGGAAGCGTTTTCCTTTTAGCTATAGACTACAAACTTTGTGAAAAGAATCCTCATTAGAGTTTACAAAAAGTAATTTCAGCGATTTTGAAAATTCAACCCTTATAAGGGTGAAAAGGGTGTTGAAAGTTTGTATGGCGGAAGGTTTTCTGTTTAGCTAGAGACTTTATTTTATGTGTAAAGGTTTCTCATCAAAATACAAAAAAGGTGTTTTTATCTATATCTATATTAATATATAAAAAAGAAACTGACTGACTGAATGACTAACTGACTGACTGACTGACTGACATATCAACGCACAGCCCAAACCGCTGGTCCTAGAGATACCAAATTTGAAACGTAGGTTCCTTATAAAGTTTAGAGGTGCACTAAGAAAGGATTTTTCAAAATTCAACCCCCTACGGGGGTGATTTGGAAGTCCAAAGTTTATATGGGGAAACAAGATTAGTTGGTCTATTCCATTTGAAACTTTACAGGAGTATTTATAAAGATAAATGAGGTAGCACGTGTTTCAGGTTTTTTGAGAATTCAACCCATATAAGGGGGAAAAGGGGTGAAAAAGTAAAAAAAACAACATGGGTATCGTTTTCTGGTTTATCGGGTCGCTGATTACAAAAACAACGACGATTTTAAAATCTAACGTGGCGATTGTGAAATACCATCTTCCCTGTTGGGGCGCGAGGGGGTCGAACTCTAAAAATATAAATATGGGTGTCGTTTTGTTGTTTATTTCTGGTTCTATAGATTCCAAACTTAACACTTAGGTTCCTTATAAGGCGTAGGGGTGCACAAAGAAAGGAGCTTTCAAAATTCACCTCCAAAGGGGGAGAAATGACGGTACAAACTATGTATGGGGAAACATGATTAGTTAAACTATTTTATTCAAAACTACACAAGAGTATTTCTAAAGATAAATGAGTAAAGACGTGTATTTGATTTTTTGAGAATTAAACCCCTAAGAGGGGAAAAAGGGGTAACAAAGTCAAAAAACAACATGATTATCGTTTTTATGGTTTATCAGGTCGCTGAAATCAAAAACAACAACCATTTTAAAATCCAATGAGGTGGACGTAAGATACACCATCTTCCCTGTTGGGGTGCGATAGGGTTGAAATCTCAAAATATCAATATGAGTGTCGTTTTGTTGTTTATTTCTGTTTCTAGAATTTCAAATTTGGCACGTAGGTTTCTTATTAAGGTGTAGTGTGCATTAAGAAAGGATTTTTCAGAATTCACCTTAACCTAATCGAGATAAGAAAGAAGATCCGAGAGGTTCTTTACAATGAATCTGGAGCCAAAACTGCGAGAAAAGGCCGCCATCTGAAATTTCTTCAGTTATGATCTGATCCTGATGGAAATCAATATCCGAGAATCCGAAAGTTTCTTTATAAGGAATCAGAAGTCAACATTGATCGTAATATGTACTCGGTTGGTACATATCAAAGGGTTCAAGAGGTTCTTTATAACGAATCAAAGCCGCCAACTTGATTTTGAAATGACGATACGGTTGAACATATTTTGTACGCGGGCGAAGCTGCGGGAAATAGCTAGAATTTTTTAGAATTCTCCTCCTAAAGGGGTGAAGTGAGATTTGATTGTATATCGGGAAACAAGATTTATTAGATTATTTTATTCACAGGAGTATTCCTAACGAGATATGAGTAAATAGGAGTACGAAATGGGGTGAAAAAGTCAACATGGGAAATATATACAGTAAGTGTAACTTACCTAACGACCTACATCTACCTACCTTAAATCTAAAATAGGTCCTTGATCAGAATTGCGAAAAGGGGCTCCACCTTGAATTTATTGAGTTTTAATCCGACCTTGATAATAATCGGTATTTGGGGATCCGAGAGATTCCTCAGTAATGAATCTGTAGTAAAAACTGTGAGATCCGGCCGCCATCTTGAATTATTTTAATTTTGATACGATCGTGTTCAAATCGATTTCCGAGGATCCGTGAGGTTCTCTTTATGAATAATCTGAAGTTAAAACTGAGGAAAACGGCCATCGTCTAGAATTTCTTCAGTTATGATCTGATCGTGATGGAAATCGATATCCGAGGATCCGAGAGGTTCTTTCTAACGAACTACCAACGCCACCATCAACGGCCACCATCTTGAATTTATTAACTCTATAAATTCAAGATGGTGGCCGTTGATGGTGGCGTTGGTAGTTCGTGATAAAGCTCGGTAGGCACATATAAAGGGTTCGAGAGATTCTTTATAACAAATCAGAGGTCAAAATTGAGAAACAGCCGCTAACTTGAATTGTTCAGTTTGATCACTTTTCCGACAACCATCCATTCCATTTAAATCCGTTCAGCCAAACGCAAGATAATAGCGGACAAACATACATATGTACATACAAATGTACGGGCCTAACTAAGAACCTCCTTATTTGTAGACGGTTGAAAATTACGTTTAGTACGCGGGCGAAGCCGCGGGTAAAAGCTAGTTTATTATAAACGAAACCTTTAAGTTATTTTAACACAAACAGAACAAATCTATCCTATCTCAAAATATGTAGGTAAGTGGGTTTAGATAAGTGAGTGCAACAGTCGCCGTTAAACTTAATGTTTGGCGAATTTATGATTAGGTATGTGTAATTGTACAAAACTTTTTTTTTTTTTGAGAAAAAAAAATTAAAAAAAAAATGAACGAACGATACCGGTTATCAGCACAACATACTTAATCAAAATTTATTTACTATTTACATTACTTATCTAACCAGCAGCAATCAATAGCTAATCAGGTGAGCTGTTTCAAATTATTAAAACACAACTACATATTTTGCATTCCCACGCGTAATGTGGAAGCAAGCACAGGGTTTCCTCGCCCAGGTCTTCCGCTCCGTTGGCTTAGAACACAAAAAAAAAAAAACAATAAAAGTCAAAACGACAGTAAATTGTTTAAGACTATTTAATAATTATAAATTGAAAGAGATGGAATATACTACAGAAAAAGTGAAGAAAGTCCCCGGTGAGCAGGGCTGGGAACAAAAAAACATGAATCAAAACATTTATTACATTTCATAAATGATTTGATTCGTGCTTTACAATTGTACTATTACTATTTTATAACATAAGAAGTATATGAACCTTAAAACTATATCAGTTATACTTATGTTAACTTATGTCTACTTGTCCTTGCCTACTAGCTTACCGTCGAGGCGCTCGGGTAACTAACACCCATAATAATATGACCCGCCAGCACCACACGTTGCTGCTGTAGCCGCTAATCCGGCTTTTTAAAGGATAGTTAACGGCACAGCTTAAAAATAACCATAACGTGACTGAAATACTGACTTTCACGGCAAAAAATAATAAATACACATCAAAACATTGCTCTAGTGTGTATATACATTTTTTGCTGTGGAATTCAGTACCTACCTACCTACAGAACATTCGTGGTCATAGGTTAAAAACCCTATTTTTCCCCTTACTAGCTCGGAAAGTGCTACTTTTAAAGGATAAAAACTAGCGGAGGAAAACGCTCGGGGTCAAAGTAATTTGACCTTGCTCTAATTCCTATACGTTCAGTATAAGTGAGACCTGTGGCCGTAGTAAATATGCGCAATCGGAGGTAACATCTTTAAATTGGTCAAGTCGTATCCCGCACTTGGTAAGCTATTGGAAATATCTAAGGGCGTACTCTATGACACTTTTTGACCTTGAATTTGAATCGTTTCTTCAAGACAACTTACATGTGTAGGTATAAGATTTGTAAATGTATGTGAGTAGTCTTTATTTTCCTCGCGAAAGTGAGGGGAAAAATATTGTATTAAACTCGGCGGCAAAGTTTGTTTAACTCTCGTGCCTTGAGACCCTCATAAAGCTCAAAATTCCAGTTTTTGAACCACTTGCTACGCTCGTGGCTCAATTTTGTTATCTTTCGCTTGCTCTCAATATAAGCCCGAGAAATTATTTGATTCGTGCTTTAAAATTGTATAAGCCCGAGAGTTAAATAAAAACTTTGCCCCCTTGTATAATAATTATAATAAATAACTATTTTCATTCCGGAGACTAAATGACAACCACAAATGTCAAACGCAAAAATAATGATACCAGCTCAAAACAACTAGTGTTGGTCTTGGATTACGGTTTATGGTACATTTGTAAATAACCAACTCAATATGATTTAAAAATTCAATATGATATTGTTTTCTGTTACCGCGATTGTTATTCATTGAAATTAAACACTTTAGAACGTCATCATCATCATCATCTTAACCCTGTGAAAACGAGTGCTGTAAAGGGCTCGAAACGTAGGATCATGGTGTTAGTAAACGCGATTAATCCGTTCTAAAGTGTTTAATTCAATATGATTTAAAAGTTTTTTTTTATACTACGACGGTGACAAACAAGCATACGGCCCGCCTGATGGTAAGCGGTCACCGTAGCCTATGGACGCCTGCAACTCCAGGGGTGTTACATGCGCGTTGCCGACCCTTTAAAAACTTTAACACTCCTAAGTTAGATTATTCCGACAAAATGCAATGACGTTTTTGTTTTTTCTTTTATATTCTACGTTGTCTATGATGCCGGTACTCTTGGTATCTACCTGATATAGGCATTGTGTACACTACACGGTAAGTAAATGAGCAAAGGATCGTAGCGTAAGGTATAATATACTAAAAATTAAATAAATACCTAAATTCAGATGCGGATGCATGCAGTGGAAGAAATGCGTGGATCATGTAATAGGAGAAGGGCATAAAATGAAAAATTTTGACGCCATCATCGATAGGGTATACCGATGATGTAACGCCGCCTTTTATAATTAATACTGGTACGCACTGCCCCATGAAATAAAAAATGTCACGAGCTTCTTAGCTTTTAGTAACAAACTTAAAAATAAATTATTAGACAAAGCCTACTCCTCGCTAGACGCCTTTCTTGAGTGCCAGACTATGCAAAGTCACAGACTTTATTATTAATTTTATGTACCTATACCCATTCCAGCTGCTGGTTGGTCAACCCATTGAAATAATGTGTTTAACTTATGTTAGTTGTAGTTACCTATTACGTACATTTGACATGTAAAAAATATTTTTTTATCAATAAACGATTGTATTGTATTGTATTGGTACTAGTAAAACTTCAAGCAACGATTTTTCAAAAGATTAAACCAATTAAAAATGTGAAGTGAGATGTGTTTTACTTTCGGTATTTTAGTAATCGATTTATTGTGACTTAAAATAGCACTTCTCCATCACTCGTAAATTCATCATTCAAAGACAATTTCAATATGGCGGTTTGTTTACACAGTTCTGAAAGTGGAATGACGGTGACTTTAGTTCGATTTGTTTACATGTGTAACGCAAATAAGTAACAAAAAATAAGATCTTCATTGTATTTTGCTTTTAAACTACATGGCATTGTTGAAAACTTGGGTATTGTCAAAATATTATGTAAAGATACTAAATAACCCAAAAAAGGTGATATTTTTACGTAAACTATTTTCGGGGCCACGTATTATCCACTCAGTTGTGTTACAGATATTTCCTCTCTATTCTACCAATCCCCACAAATCTTTTAAAATTTGTGGTAAATTATGGTACAACACTATTTATTACATGTGATAAACTGACAACCAACCAACATTGAGGTACTAAGTAAACTAGAGGAGATATCTAGACTCCGTATTTGACAGTTGGAGGGGGCGTGACGCCAAAGAATAACTTTATATACCTTAACTAACCAGAGGCGACACGGTTATGACAATGCTCAATGTCCATTATTTTTACATACACACTAAGGAAACATGATTATAATACCAATTGTAACAAATATATTGTAATAAATTTTAAATATGATAAAATTTATAAGTATGGTTGAATGACAAAGGGTCCTTGCCTGATTGAACTGAAAACCAAATATACCTAACTATATGTTTACAATTTAAAATGTAATTTATAATTATTTGTAGGCATTAGTTCGGGGAGTGTTAATATCATCCTACATCAACATCTTGGAGTAAGGAAGCTTTGTTGCCGTTGGATCCCGCGTTTGCTCTCCGGAACTGAGAAACAGGCTCGTGTGGATTGGTGTCATGAAATGCGTTTAAAATTCGAAAACGGAACATCAAGACGTGTTTCTGAAATCATTACTGGTGACGAAACATGGATTTATCAATATGATCCGGAAAGTAAGCGGCAGTCGTCAGTATGGGTGTTCTCAGAGGGCAAGTTACCAACAAAATTACAAAGACCTCGAAACGTAGGCAAAAAAATGGTGGCTAGTTTTTTTTCTCGGGGGGGACATCTGTCGACTTCAGTGCTGGAAAATCATAGGTCTGTTAACTCGGAATGGTACACTACAGTAGCATTGCCGCAAGTTTTCCAAGCAGTGCGGGAGAGGAGACCAAAGGCTGGACTTCGGGGAATCATGCTGCATCACGACAACGCCTCTTCACATACGTCCCTCAGAACAAAGGCGTTTATTGCAGAAACTGGGGCAGAAACCTTGCCTCATCCATCCTACAGCCCTGACTTGGCTCCCTGCGATTTCTTTTTGTTCCCAACAGTGAAGGAAAAAATAAAAGGCAAGTTTTTTTCGAGTGCCGAAGAAGCCGTGGCTGCCTATGAAGGAGCGATTTCTGACCTATCCGATCAAGACTGGCAAAAGTGTTTCCAAAGTTGGTTTAGACGAATGGAACTTTGTATAAAGAACGATGGAGAGTATTTTGAGAAAATGTAAAATAAATAGTGTTTATATCTTCAATAGTTTTTTTGTATCTCAAAACTTTTCGAGTGACCCACGTAAGTGCTTAATTTGTAATAAATTTGGTTGTCACTTAGGATGTTTTAGGATTATTAGTGATAATTCATGCATTAAAAAATGGCGTCGGACCGTGAATGTTTGAAGTGACGATTTAAAATAATTTAAATAAACCTCAGTTTTTTTTTTATTTACTTCCTGATGGAATGTATTTCCCCGCCTTTTTTCTTTCTAGTACAGACAAACATGTACGAAGGCGTTTTTATTTTATTTTTACCTGCTTTTTGTGTTACATCAGTGTTGTGGTACTTCGTCGATCTTCGCAGGCCAACTGGTCGAGTTGTAGTGCATACACTCCAACTCACTGCCGACAGATGTTGTTTGGGGTGGCGTGTCTAGTAACCCACGAAACGTCATTTAGTCTCCGCAGTAAAAAAATAGGCCTAGTGCATAGTTACTAATTAGTCTATTACAGTCAACCGTTTCAATAATCTAATAGACATAGTTGGGGAACCCACTGCGCCACATGCGATCATCTCGACTCCTCGTCGTCGCCCTTGTCCTCTGGTTACCTCAGGTTACGGATTACTGTTAGCACGGCGCCGACGGCGGCGAGGGTCGCCTCAGGCGCGACGGCGGCGGCGACGGCGCCGCCCGACACCACCGCCACGCCGGCGACGGCGGCCACGATGGCGCCGGCCAGCCCCGCCCGAGTTATCCTCTGCCCGTTCACTTGACGGTAATGCTCGTACCGGTCGCGTATTTTCTACAAGTTAGATTATAATTTTTAAATTGGGGTCCAAGATAGTGCCAGAGTCTTTGCCTAAGTAATGGTACACATTATCAAAGGATTATTGTGAATCACATCCAGTGTGACACTGACATCCCGCTAATAGAGAGGAGGCCAAGATACTAAATGTGTAGTAATTCGAGAGCCATAGGGACCTGTTGGAATCAAAAGACCAACACTGTTTTAAACTATCACGGTTTTTTTACATTTGAGCTCCCGATATTTCGGCGATGTTACAACCGCCATGTTCACGAGAAAACCCAAACCGAGTGGTAATAGAACGTTACCCGTGTTCATTAGTTAAAATATCAAAAGATTAGTTGATAGGAATAAAATTATGCCCCGGTGATAATATTATGTTTTCGTTTTTAGTGGTCGGGAAACCAACTGCAGAGTTTTTTGATGTAAAAACAACATTACGTGGAAATACTCGAGCGTATCGGGTATTGATGTACAGGTCGCGCATCGTTTCCTAAAAAATAAACGTTTTGTTTGTTGCAACTTTGTGATCTAGGCACTCTTTAACGTCTCGCTGAAATCGTCAGAGTTTATAAATTGACGCTTTTTAACAAGGAATTAATCCACTATACCTTAATCTGATGCGTACGACTATTTTTGACTATACGTTTTTTGACACGATGTCCTTCGCGGCCGGGCGACCTATATTAAGCACTCTTATGCGGCCGAGGTACTTAAGAGGGTACAAAGTATCCCCCATATCACCTCTGGTGTTGCGGGTGTCCATGGACGACGTTAATCACTTACCATCAGGTGATTCGTTTGCTCGTTTGCCCCCTATAGCATAAAAAAAAAAAAAAAAAAAATATGTTAGTCTGCGGTGTTGGAGTTACTACCGAAATCCCCTCTTGGCCTCCCCTACTATAAATATAGAGTACATAAGGTATACTGAAATAGTCTAAGCACCATTCTAGAAGACAGACCTACTGACGTGCCAAAGAGGGTGCATAGCTTTACCTGAAATATGGTGTCATTCCAAACAATATCGCTTCAAGCTATCTTAACCAGGGAATCGTCTTGCACTGTTATTTTAGCAAGTAGGTACATCTACCGGGTGTTGCCTGTAACAGGAGCAATAAATTAAATCGCAGTACTCCTCAAACCTAACAACTTTTGTTCAACAACTCTTAGAAATGATGTATGTATGTACTCTGTAGGTTTTCACTTTTTCATGCAAACTAAATAGTATTTTCAATGTACGTTAACATCAGCCTAATTGACGTCTCATGTCATAGTACAAAAATGACAAAATTCGTCTTTTAATAAATATTAAAGTGTAAGTAATAAAAATCAAGACACACGTTATTTTTAAAAGTAGCTGAATAAACGTTGTTCACTTTGGCGAGGACTACTTACGATTAAATTTATTGCTCCTGTTCTAGGCAACACCCGGTATATTTATGACCCTTATGTTTCTAGCATGGTTAATTGGTTACCTGCTCCAATTGGTTGAAGTACACGTCATCAATGCCTAACTGCATTTGCGACAGTCTTTTGCTCATGAATGCCTCTTTAGCGGCGGTGTCGGCGTCGGCGAGTTCAAGATCCAGCTCGACGGCGGTCCGTTGCACTATTCTAAACTCTTGCATGCGCGTGCAGAACACACCGAACGCGGTCTCAACGGCCGCCTCGCTGTTGCGACTATTCGTATGGTTGTATACGTCATAACGGTCTCTAATCCACTGAAATAATACATAATTAATAATAATTAAGCCATTGCATTGTTAAGTACAACACATTTTTGAAAATAATTCTAATTAGGTCACCCTTTTTAATGTGAGACTATTATTTTATTATATTGTATATTCTTAAATCCTATTACGTAACTGGCTATAGGATTATGGGTTAAAGAGACGATTGGTACGAATCCGTAAAGAATGAACAAATACCTGCTCAAGCTGCTGGCTAAAGACATCGGAGCGGTCGGCGGCGTGGGCGCCGCTGCCGCTGCGGCGCTGGAGCAGCTCGGCGGCGGCGCGCTGGGCGGCGCGCGCGTGCGTGGCGGCCAGGTCCGCCGGGTGCCGGCACTGCTCGTCCAGCTTCATAGTCGCGTCATAAAGTGTCTGCGCTACGGTCACCGCCTGCTCGTTTACCCTCGTGTTTCTCTCCTCATCATCGCGGAGGATTAATGTTATTTCCTACAAACACACATTAATTTCACTCTCTAGAGATAATGTGTTCGTTGTAGGTCGTTTGTTAGCATCTTGATAATAACCTAATACACGGACTAGGAGCTATCCGATATTTTTTCAAAAAAGTCGATATCGGGCAAATTGTTTTTGTTAAACGTGTTGAAATAAATAAGTAGACTTCACAGGTATAAAATAACATACCAAAATTAGCCAGAAGTATGTCGGACCATGCTCTGTGAAGGATTCCGTACCGTCCGTCCGTCACAATAGGTGAAATTGAAAGGAGATTTTAGAAGATACCATGACCATTACAAGCAAAAAGAAGTATCTTTGCAGCACATACTTACGACTTGTACGCTTGTGTGTTGTACGCTTGTAAGGGGTATAACCTTGAAATAAAACACTTTAAAATGGATTAATCGCATATATCAACACCATGACGTGGTGTAACGTCGTTATGCATGCATGACCCATTAATTTAATGTTTCGTACCAACTTGTAAAAACACAGTATTGACGTCGCATGAGAGACAACGGTGGCTGCGTAGAAGAGATCAAATTCTGGATGGCGATTACAAGATCTGCCTTGGACAAAATGAAGAGTTTGTAGGAACCGGAACATAACAAGGACCACTAAAACCAGGTTCTTTTCTCTACGCTGCTGAGTCATGGACACTAAGGGCATCCGAAGAGCAGAAAGTGAATGCACTAGAGATGTGGTGCTGGAGACGAATGCTGGGTATATCATGGACCGAGTTTCGGACCAACCAGCGTTTGCATTCTATCTACAGTCAAAACTCGGATCCTCAACTTCTTTGGACGTGTGTATCGGCGAGACGGAGCGTCCATAGAACGCTGGTTGTGCAAAAAAAATTAGAAGGTGTCCGGGCTAGAGCAAGATCGCCAATGAGATGAGCCGACCAGATCAAAGCTAGTGTGTCAGCCACAAATAAACGAGTGCTCACGAAGAACAGCTTTACGGGAAGAATGGAGACGTATCGTTAAGCAAGACGCTCAGAAGACTGCATAATGGCCACGGCCACTGTGTAAAAGTGTAACGTAGAAGAAGAGAAATACTCTACACCAGTGATTTCATATTAGTCCGAAAATGGGAGTTATACAGAAACGGATATAAAATCTGAAATTATATAGGGAATACCAAAACCATTGTGGGGGATTATAGAATACCTGAAGAATAACTGTGAAATACCGTCATTGCACATCAGTACAGTTCACTACTGTACATATTGCGTTACGACTTGCGACCTACTTTAGGCTACCTCTAAACACATTATTCATAAGACAGTATATACCTAACTAGCATACGAGACGATCCTAGAGGTAGACCTAGAGGTCGAAGCCCGACACGTTGGACTGACCAGATCCGCTCCACTCTCGACACCACAGTTCACGAGGCTCTACACATGGCTGCAGACAGGAACAAATGGCGTCAGATTATACGCAGCAAACTTACTAGTATTACTAACTACTTACTACTAGTACTACTTACTTATTAGTATTTATATTAATGTTTTAAATACAGTGGTAAGATTTACAAAATTGTATAATATTTAATTTGTAACAACTCTGTGTGTACCTAAGTATAATAACTTACTCGCAAACACTCGCAAATTGTAATTAGTTATAAAACTTACTCATTAAGTGAAATGTAATAATTTCTTTTGAGTAAAATAAATGTCTTTAACCAGAAACTTTTTCCTAGAGGAGGTCACGACCCTCAGCATTGAGGAAACCGACGCGAGGAGGGGGGAGGAGAATTGTTGAGTTCGAATATGAGCCAAATCGGTCGAGCCGTTGCCGAGATATAGGAATCGCGAGTTCAAGTTCGGGATCCAGTTAACCACTAAGCAACTTTGTAATCGTATATATTTATATGGAAATACAAACTTTCTGGTGCTGTTGGTATGCCTTTTTCAAAATGTTTGAATCTTCTACTTAAACCTTTTAGGCGAAGGACGTCACTTTCTTAGGACGCCACTTTCTGAGTGTCATTTTCTGAGGATGCCACTTTCGATGCAGGTCACTTTCTTAGGACGTCACTTTCGAGGTAGGTCACTTTCTGACTACGCCACTTTCTGCGTATGCCACTTTCTGTGTATGCCACTTTCTGACTACGACACTTTCTGACTACGCCACTTTCTTACTGTGTAGCGTTGATTGTTCATAGTATCTTGTTAAATAAATAAACAATTTAAGTTAATAGAAGGAAATCTTTATTATAATAAATAAATAACAATTATGGTACTTACCTAAAAATGTTCTTAAACTACAAGTTCAAATTAAATGTTACTTAGAAAATATGTACGTCCTGTTATAGCGAACTGGTCCCTGAAAATTCAGGGTTCTAGCTTTAACCGGTTCTACCTAGGAGGTTGAAAATTGCTTAAACTGCTTCGAGAGAAGTATAGTACGACCGCGCCTTTATCTTGCTCGACTTGTTGGGGGCACTGGTGAAACGATTTAGTAGATATTTAACATTTTCGCTGCAATGACATAGCAAGATGCAAATTGCAGCGAAAATGCTAAATATCTAGTATGTATATCGTCTCACAAATATGGTACCTACTATATTCTCTCGTTATACCTACTGGAATAAGATGATATATGACATACATATTTATAAATAAGATGTGTGCATCCATATTTTTACACTTGAGTTTACACACCATCATCGTAGTAATTTAGTATTTATCGGCCCGCTCCTCGTTAATTAGAAAATAAAGTATGCGAAGTTTGAATCCTGTAACAGCTTCTTACTGACCTCGTCCAGTCTCGTAAAGTGCGGGTCTGGCTGGTGGCGGGCGGGGCGGGTGCGCTTGGCGAGCGCGGCGGCGCGCGCGGCGGCGGCGGCGGCGGCGTGGTCGGCGGCCAGGTCGGCGGGGTGCAGGCAGCGGGGAGGCAGCGCCGAGCGCAGCGCCGCCAGCGCCGCGCGCGCCGCCGCGCGGTGGTTGCGCTCGCTCGTGGCGCACGCTGACAGCAGCAGCACCGCGCCGCGCCTCTCTAGATCCTGAATAACATAATTAAATATTCGTTCAATACGACTTAATGAGAGCGACTGTACTTATGTATCAAAACTGCAACAAACTTTTAACTAGCAATTCATTTTTACAAATAAAACGCTACGGCGATACTATTACCTATACACTTGCCAGTTACAACAGTTAGGTACACAGGTTAGGTTAGGTTAGGTGTTATAGTTAGTTAGTTATCCTGGGCTTTTTCCGCAAATCGACATCCATTGTGCCTTTTTTGCGTGACAGCGAGGTAGCTCTACTCTAACCAAAAAAAAGTTCGTCCACGAAACCTATCATCGTTTTAAGGTTGCAAATTGCTTCCTTTAGTGTGCTGGGAGTTCCTAAGTATTTGCTCCTGTATACTTCTATCTGTTTACATTCAAGGAGAACATGTTTTGTTATTTCTTCCTTATCCATACATGCTCTGCACATCGGGCTGTCCGTGATGCCCATTCTGTGTAAGTGTTTGTTTAGTGTGTTGTGTCCTGTTAGTAGTCCTACTATTTTCCGTAATTGTTCTCGGGGCGTCCTCAGTAGAGTTTTTGTGAGCTTGTAGTTTAGCTCTGGTAGGACTTCCTTGGTTTGCCTACATGTATCAAGACCATCCCAGTATTTGTTGTGTAGTTGTCTGTGATGTTGGTTTAGGAGGTTTTGAATGTATGATAGAGGTAGTGGTACGATAGGTTCTGGTCCATATACCGGTGTCTCTGACCCTCTTCTTGCCAGTTCATCCGCTGCATCGTTTCCCCTTGAACCACTATGTCCTTTTATCCATTGTATAGTTACTTTGTTTCCTTCCTCGCTCATTTTTGTGAGGCCATTGTGACATTCGAGTATAAGTTGTGATTTAAGTTTGTCGCTGCGTAGCGCTTGCAGTACCGATTTGCTGTCTGACAGTATTAGTATATTTTCATTTTTTGTTTGTCGTCTTTTTGCTGCATTGCATCTATTATTCCCACACATTCTGTTTGGAATACTGTGTTGTGTTCCCCTAGGGGTTTTGAGATGTGTATGTTGAGATCTTCTGAGAAGACACCACATCCTGTTCCTTCGTTTGTCTTTGAGCCATCTGTAAATATTCTAAGGTTTGTCTGATTTAGTCCTTTCTTCCTGTGTTATAGTTATTTGATTAACATGTTTATAAATACATAGGTAAATATTTATTTTACACATAATTTTAAAAAGTTGTCATGTTTAAAGAGTACAATTTACCACGAGCACCGGTACTTATACGTACGCGCGCACCCGCAGAAATAGTACATTACTGCAGAGGCCGTGAAGTAAGAGATTGCAGGACGAGTTTGTGGTAGACGGCCGAGTCGTAGACGAGGCTGGATTAAACAAGTCCTGCAATCTCTCTTCCGGCCGAGGCTTGTATAGTGCTTTTCTCAAACATTGTGAGTAAATACTAAAATTAAAGTAACTACTAGGTAAATAGTTAATAAGGATTTTTTATTTTATTTGCCACCTTATTATTTTTTAAAGATGCCATTTGAATGAGCTATTCGAGTACCATGTTTAACCGCACATAAATATACATAGAAAATTAGAAACATAGAATTTGTTTTTTTTAATGTCGCAAGTATCTAGTGGTCGTTGGCTGTATGTAATTTTTCCTTTGTCATTTTAGTGTTAGTATGCAAATAATTCATACTTATATACATAATGGGGGGAGCCGTAAACAAGAAACTTCATGTCTTCATTTCGTGACATAAATGCATACATTTACGATCATGTTTGAGAAAATAATTTAATGAGTTATCGTACCTGTACAAGTTGAGCACGCTCAGGACCTTCAGGGTCGGCGACTTGGCGATCGAAGGTCGCGACGGCGTCGGCGCGCGCGCCGGCCACGTCCTCGCGCAGCTCGCGCTCCGGCGCGCACAGCGCGGGCTCGCGCAGCTCCCGCGTCAGCTGCTCCCACTCCTTATTGGCTGCGGCGACTGCTAGCGCTATCTTTTTTTCATTTAAATCTATGTATTGGGCCATTTGTTCGCCTAGATCCTGAAAAAATGCACTTATTTTATGAAATAAAATTACGCGGTGCATGAAATTAATCAGATCACTTGGACGGATACCTAATAAAGACATACAGGGTGTTCGTGAGCATTTGCTTTAATTTCGTCATGTGGTTTACTATAATTAAGAAAACAGGATGACACAGTTCGTTTTATTAAATTCTGTTTTTTTTCTTACTTACTGTAAAACGGGCATTAGAATTGACGTTACTAAGTGACAACTATGACATATAAATTTCATGTCGAGTACCTACTCACACTCCGTTAATTTAGACGCATGCAAATCCCATCAGATAAAATTAAATTAGTACCTAGTTATTTTCTAAATGGAGCTAATTAGAATACCAGTGTCTTCGAGAAATTAAATAAATTTAAGCTAAAGAATGCACACATGAATTTAAAGCAATTGCTAAAAAAACACGGTGCACACATAATGAAAACACTTTTTAAAACACAATCACGAAACCCAACCTTTTCGAGGTTTGCGAGACCTTCCTCGTCTCCCGCACGGACAGCGAGCTCGGCGATCGATTCAATGACGGCGCGGCGAGCGGCGGCCAGGCACGCGTGCAGCTCGGCGCGAGCGCGCGCCGGCGCGGCGCGGGCGGGCGCGTGGGCGCGCAGCCGCGCGCGCGCCGCCGCCGCCGCCGCCAGCCACCGCGCCGCCGCCTGCGCGCGCACGATGCTCTGCGGCGACGGCACGTGCAGGCGGAACGTGTCCAGGTACACGCGCAGGTGCAGCGCCAGCTCGCGCGCGCGCAGCACGCGCCCGTCCACCTCTTTCACGCGTAGTCGAGCGGGCTCAAGCAGTAGCGGCACTAACTCGCGTAGTGACGCCTTAAAATCCTCCGTCATATCTGTGAATGCAAAGACATTGTTAGGTATTGAGCTCAGTCTTGGTTGAGAAGTTAATGATTGTTTGCTGGCGTGGTGGGAAGTTACCGGCGAGCTGGCCGGCGAAGGCGGGGTCGGCGGCGGCGGGCAGCCCGGGGTGCGGCAGCAGGCAGCACTCCACGCGCTCGAAGCTGCTGGCCAACCGCTCGCGCACCTCGCGCAGCTCAAGCGGCTGCTCCGCGTGCACCTACAACATTGACTTATCTAAGCTTAAAAGCACACGAATAGCTGTCAATACGAAACGCACGTTAAACATTAGGTAAGGGCTTCCTAGATATAAATAGTACATTAACTGCAGAGGCCTTAAAATGAAAGATTGCTGGACGCGATCGTAGTAGAGATCGTAATAGACGATACCGGATAATACGAGTCCTGCGATCCCTCTTCCGGCCGAGGCTTGTATAGTGCTTTTTCCTCAAAAAATGTGACGAATTACTTAAAACAAGTAGGTAAATAGTTCATTAGGAAAATATAGTTTAATTTGCCGCTTTTCAAACATTCCATTTTTTAAACATGCCATTTGAATCAACTATTCAAGAACCAACTTTAACCGCACGTTAACAAATATACATAGAATCATAGATTTTTTAAATGTCGCAAGTATCTAGTGGTGGTTGGCTGTACCTATGTAATTTTTTCCTTTGTCAGTTTAGTGTTAGTACGCAAATTTAAAAAGTTAGAGCAGCGGGCACAATAATGTCTTCATTTCGTGACATTAACGCATACATTTCCGATCATGTTTGAGAAACGTGAATAATTATGTGTGGAGCGAAGGCAGAGGCCGTACCTGCAGCTTGTGACTCAGATAGTCGGCGCCGCCGGCGACGCCGTAAGGGAAGTCGGCGGGCGCGCTCCAGTCGCGCACGACCAGCTGCAGCGTCTGCAGCGCGCCGCCGCCCGCCGCCGCGTGCTCTGTGCTACAACTATTACTTCTGGAGTCCCACAGGGTTCCATTTTGGGCCCATTATTATTTACACTATTCATAAATGATATAACTAACTGTTTTAAATTTTGTAACATCCTACTATATGCAGACGACTTAAAAATTTATCACACAATTAGTAATGAAGATGATAGCATTAAATTTCAACAGGATTTAGACTGCTTTACTAAGTACTGTTCTACAAATAAACTAGCGCTAAACTTAGATAAGTGCAAACTCATTACATTTACCAAAAAACGATTAGTAATAAACACGTCATATAAACTCTGTAACGCAAAATTAGTACCAGTCCCATCCATAAGAGACCTAGGAATCACACTTGACTCAAAGTTGCACCTTGATTTACATATAAACTCCATAATAAATAAATCATTTAAAATGTACGGTTTCGTTATGCGATCTTGTAAGGAATTTCGGCGTCCGAAAACCTATTTGCAATTATTTAAGCCTTTAATTCGGCCACAATTAGAGCATGCCGTTGCGGTCTGGAATCCTTACTACAATAAATACTCGGATGCCCTAGAATCTGTTCAAAAAAAATTTCTAAAATCAATGCATTTTCGATGTTATCGAAACAGATTATCCTACTCGCAATTACTAAATAAATACAATCTTTTAACTTTAAGTTCCAGACGAATGCTGCTGGAGGCTATGGTACTGTACGGCTTATGCAACAACAAATTTGATTGCATATTTCTTAATAATAAGCTCAGTTACAAAGTACCGAACTGTAGTAGACAGCGCGAGGCGCGACCGCACCGGCTGTTTGTGACTGGCCGCTGCCGCACCAACGCCGGTGAGCGCGCTCCTCTGCGCCGGCTCGTCCACACGTATAACACGCGCTTTAATCAAGTAGACATTTTTGGCTGCAGTGTTGGTGTATACAAACAAAATATAATAGGCATACTTGGAGATGTCTAGTAAATCAAAATGTGTATGTATCTTCGGTAGGTTTCATATTTTATTTTACTGTATGATTTTAAGTGTTCTTGTAGTTTTTCCTTTACACTCTAGCTAGGGGCCACTATACCCCTGTAAAGCTTCGAATGATTCAAATTATTGTACTTGAATAAGTGGTGAACGGTGTTGGTCACACATACTGTAAACATTTTATAACAATACTTATCTAATAAGCTTTCTTGTAGTGACTGTTTGTTTACCCAAATAAATGAAAAAAAAAAAAAAAAGCGTTGTGGATATTTTTGAAACTACTCCGCTCTGCTTATTTATCGTGAAGTGTTGAAGTGGATGTGAACCTTCTCTCCAGAGGGCAGCGTGACGGGGAAGGGCTGCGACCAGAGCACGAGCCCCGTGGTCTCACGCTGGCAGCCCCCGCGCCAGCTGAAGCCGCGCAGGGGCTCCTCCGGTGCACCCAGCCACGACCCGTCGACTCGCGCGCTTTCCTGCAACACATCTGATTCATCAAACATAACTTAGTAAATTATGAATCCTAATAATAAACCATGTGAAAGTAGGTGTAACATATACACGGTAGGATCCTCAGTACGATACTCACCTCTGCGTACAGGTAGCGCAGGAAGAAGTCGAGCAGGAAGGACTTGCCGCCGCGGAAGGCGCCGGCGACGCTGACGAGCGCGACGGGGCGCTCGGCCACGCCGGGCCGCAGCAGCAGCTGCGCCAGCGCCGCCTCGTCCAGCTCGAACCGCTCGCCGCCCGCGTCTCGCCCGCACGCGCGCACCACGCTCACCCCGCGCCCAAACTCCAACCTCATATCTGCAACGCGGTCGCCGCCAGTCTTAGACACTAGCACAACTTACGATGAATGTCCATGTGGTTAACTACGTAAAAGAAATACGTTTTTACTTTTATGCAAATAATGATGATTTTCTAAAACTTGGAGCTCTCTTGATTTCTAGCTTAGTAATGGATAGGGTTATATTTTCAGGTTTTATCGAAAAGGAAATCTTTGAAAGTCTTTACTACTTAAATGCAAAAATCACCGTCGGTGTCCAGGTCCACCGAACTGGAATCGTCCCCTGTCGCCGCGAACTGGCGCACTTCCGCGACGACCCCGCCATCGCCACTGGCGCACGCATCTCGCGGACTCATGGCGGCTTCCGTGCTATTTGCTATATACTCTAATTCTTCAGTTTCTAAAACAGAAAACAGCAAATTTTCATTAGTATTACTGAAATAAAAGATATAAGTAGTTTTAAACGGAGAATTACAAAAACGCTTAGGTTAGTTAATTTTACTTAGACCATGGCTGAGATCACACTAGCCACAAAGCCACACGACGCTCCCACCTGTCCAAAAATACAAAATAATAATCTCTCACTAAGTCGAAATATCAAGAAGTGGAGAGTGTAACCGGGGATTTGAAAAGATAAATTAACTATAAGTACATATACTTATAATAAACATTCTTAAGCACTTCTTAAGTCAATATACTTGGCAGCATTAAAAAAGAGTTTAGTAATCAATAGTGCAAGTGTTAATTTGAAATGCTAGTACCATTGGTGTCAATGATCCTATCGTCGGCTTGGAGCGATGATTGCTCGCTTCCCGACGCCACGCCGGCGTTGGTGGTGAGCAGCACCGTCGCCCACCCGGCGGTATCGGATTCAGTGTCGAGTAGCCTATGCCTTGAAACGATGTCGGAGTCGGCGTCATCGTCGAGTACCATCGCCTGCCGCCTCAAATCCGCGTCGTTGTCAGCATCAGCGTCGAGCGGTACCGCCTGCAGCCTCGTATCCGCGTCGGCGTCATCAGCCTCGAGCGGTACCGCCTGCAGCCTCGTATCCGCGTCGGCGTCATCAGCCTCGAGCGGTACCACCTCCCGCCTCGGATCCGCGTCGGCCTCGTCGGTGTCTTTTTTCAGATCCGGCGTTAGCGGCTCGCGCTCCAATTCCTTCAGCTGCCAGTTGTTACATTTACTCTTTGTTGATTTTTTGAAGGGACCGTATGCACCTGAAAATAATAGAGGTAGAAATTGTATATTTCCTAGATTCCGTGCCTTCTAGTCAACCTTTTTACATTCCCTTCACGTAAGTATTCTAATCAGAACGTAATAACATTGATAGATTTTGAACCATTAAATGAAAGTTTGTATGAGTATTATAATGCAGGTACAGGACTACAGGTACAGTTTTAAGTTTTGAAGGCTTGAATCTCTCCCTTAAAATTGTACAACATAATATGTCATACTTTCTTATTAACGGGACGGGACGTTTCTATAGAAAACGTCACATGACATCCGAACTATCGCGTGATTATTTTTATAGAAATTGACAGATCGTCCCGTCCCGCCCCGTCACGTCCCGTCCCGTCCTAGAGTGAGCCATTCTTATATCTAAATAATATATATGAGTCATATATACATATGATTGATAAAATAAAATAAAAATAAAATCAGTTACACAGGGGTTCAGGGCAGACTTAAGCCAGGTGGAGCACGCGAAGTGTTAGTTACCACTCGTCACGCTGACTCCCACAATAATATATGCTCCCGCCCCGTACGGATATGCCGAGTCAAATCCACTAGAGAGCAGACCTGCAGAGGCTACGAGCCGGGCGCCAGCGCAGACGACGCCGGCGCAGGCGCGGTGCAGCGCGGCGCACGCCTCGCGCAGCCACCACAGCAGCCGCAGCACGGCGCCGGCGCCGGCTGTGGCCGCAGCCGCACGAGCTTGCTCTCTGCCTGCAACTACGTTCGTCTTACTTCATATAAATGCAGCTTGTCTCAAAATCAAACTATTACTCCAGCGGTGTTTTTTTTGTCGCAGATATAATTGCATTTACGCATCATCATTGCACCCCCAGGTTACAAAAGCCCGTTGGAGATGGGGTGGTATGTGGGACTGGCTCCTCCCGTAACTTCTTCTACTAGCCAGAGGGAGGGGAGAAGAATATCCACTAACATCCCCTGCGGCGTTACCCTCTCTACCGTTATGGGGGAGCACCATGGGATCAATAATATTCTACCACGAGAAAGATATTTCTTCCGCCGTGGTTTGATCCTCCGCCACACCACAACGCTAGTCTCATTGTTAGCTGCACGGGCTAAACAACTGAACCACAACGACTAGCGGTGGAATACTTATCCTAATAATTTTTGCAAATAAACTCCTCCTCCTCTCTGCACAAACGAATCAATAATTTAATAATCTTCGTTTAAATCTCGTAGAAACAGCACCCGCCCGCCAGGGTGTAAGATTTTGATTTTACCAAGAGTTAATGTAATCCAATACTTATACCACTAAAACAGATATAATAAAATAGATATTAGATATAAGAAGTAAGTTCCTTCTTATATCTATGACTAAAACATACAAATACCTATTTATAAATGTGAAAATGGGAGCCAAGTTTAATATTAAGAATGTCGTGATTGTCGACTTCACCGAAAAAACACTTGGAAACTAAATAGGTGCCAAATTCTGTAGAAATTAAATTATGCATTTATTGCGAAGTTACTTAACTATACCAGTCCTCATTTGGTGAAACAGTTTCTGAATCAAAAATTCACCACCCAGACTAGGTAGGTATATCTTTATTGAAACAAAGTAACTGAGTGTAGGTAGACTGTCTGGATAACAACAATGTCATTCATTGTACCTAATTCAATGCGTACGCGCTACTACAATGAATGCCATTGTTGACAAGCTGGAGCTGGAATCGTTAAATTTCATATTAGTTTTTATTACTGTTTGCACAAACGGCTCTTTATTAGTCCACCGTAAGCACGCAGCCACTACATGGCCTATACCACGAAAATCGAACGATTGCGGATTTGTATCTCTATCTCTGTCACACTTGCATATTGGAGTGACAAGAAGGTTTTCCCGTCAAATGCCAATTTTCGATGTTCGTGGTAGGCATGCACTACCCTACATAGCCATCTATATAACCTGCAGCTCCAGCAACAGGGAAATGGGGTGAATGAGCACACCAAGTGCTCGACAGCCCGCTCGATTCCGGGCGAGCGTCCCTCCCATACATACCATAACCCTACATAGCTTCCGAAGAGCTAAGGCCGCCAGGGTCGGTCGTTTTTAGGGTTCCGTAGCCAAAATGGCAAAAACGGAACCCTTATAGTTTCGTCATGTCCGTCTGTCCGTCTGTCCGTCTGTCCGTCTGTCCGTCTGTCACAGCCGATTTACTCGGAAACTATAAGTACTACAGTGATGAAATTTGATGGGAATATGTGTTGTATGAACCGCTACAAAATTATGACACTAAATAGTAAAAAAAAGAATTGGGGGTGGGGCCCCCCATACATGTAACTGAGGGATGAAAATTTTTTTTTCGATGTACATACCCGTGTGGGGTATCAATGGAAAGGTCTTTTAAAATGATATAAAGTTTTCTAAAAAACATTTTTCTTAAAGTGAACGGTTTTTGAGATATCAGCTCTCAAAGTCGTAAAAAGTATGTCCCCCCCCCTCTATTTTTATAACTACGGGGTATAAAATTCTAAAAAAAATAGAGGTGATGCATGCTAATTAACTCTTTCAACGATTTTTGGTTTGATCAAAGTATCTCTTATAGTTTTTGAGATATATAAATTGACATAATAAGTTTATTATATTTGCTGCTACGGAACCCTTTGTGCGCGAGCCCGACTCGCACTTGGCCGGTTTTTATAAATTATAATAGGTTGGTGGCAAACCCACCTCCTACACGACATGGTCGACGGCTCCTAACGACCTGTGCATAAAATCAGCTCGCACTAAGAGCGGTAAAAGAAATATAAGTTTCGAAGGGGTACAGTTTTATAACCAACTCCCAAGAAATATAAAAGAGTGCAAAAGTTTTCATTTATTTATACCGAAACTGAAAGAACATGTTATTTGTAATGTCTAAGTCCGACCCGGAAGTATGCAACTTGACAACAAAGGAAGCAATAAGCCCAAGTTATTGTTAGCTGTATCTATACACACAGTTTTTAGGGGTGATAATCGCATATATACGTAAACGTGATTAGCAACAGTGCAATGATTAGCAATTTAAGTTTTAAATTTAAAGCTTTTTCTGTGGGTGCCCATAGGTATATTTTAATGTTTATGATTGTAATAAATAGTTTTAGTTGTAACATAGTTAAATAATGATTGCTTGTATGTATATGTACAGTCAAGTGTAAAAATATGGGTGGACCCATCTTACTCAAAAATATGTCCCATAGCATTTTATTCCATTGTAATAAGAGCGTAGTACCATATTTATGAGACGATTTTGTCAATACGTATTTTTGCACTTGACTGTACATATAGGTACTGCTCTTTGATGCTTTTATAATTTTAGATACCTAATTGTAATTTACTCGCTAAGCGAAATGTAAATTTATTTAGGCTGCGTTTTACCAAATTTTTATTCATAGAATAACGCTTACTCTCTGTTAGTAACGTCAAATTACTATGGGATTTTGTCATTAGTATCCAAGAGTAAGCGTTACTCTTGGTTAAATCGTTTGGCCAAATCCAGCCTTAGAGAAATAAAGATGTTGAAACCTAAGACTGGTCCTTCTTCGTAGCGTTGTCCGGCGGATGCCGTGGCTCAGGGAGCCCGGAGTCCGCTTTGGCAAGAATGGCACAAGTCAGCTGGTCAGCAGTTACTAAGTTAGCACGCGTTAAGACGTCATGGCAAGGCCCCTGGTCTCGTCTCGTCTGCACGGTACAAGTACCATTGCCTTGACAACGTTAAATTTGTAACACTGTATATGTGATCTATTAGCTCTATTAGTGTTTACGTAAACTAGAGCTTTCAATACAGCATTTCTTGCATGTTGTTCTCAGTTGCAATGCAAGGTAGGTTTCTATTCGAGAATTAATTGGAGTGCTTCATCGTCATCATTGCATCTATAGACTCATATGGCTGCATCGCCTGCCGCACCACGTACCGCTTGAAGACAGCAGTCTGCGTACCATCATGACTTGATTTCTTCTCAACTCATGGTAAGCACACAGAAGCTATAGAATAGTAAAGCAATTGGGAGACGCAAGATATACGCCTGCGATGCTCCGCCGAATGTTAACATTTCGATTTTCTTAGTTTTAAAAAATACCGGGATTCACCACCAACGCTTCGAATCCTGGAAATGCCATTAATTTGTTCATAGTATATGACAATATCCCTTTCAATTTATAATTCTATCAACAGTTTAGGAAACTAACCCGTTAAATTAACTTTTTTGTAATGTTAGTTGACCCCAGCTATGACAAAATACACGATATTTAGTTAATAAACACGCCGCGATTTGCGTTTGATTGAGGAACAGAAATACACATATAAGTAGATAAAATTAGAATCAGAATAATGTGGACACTGAGAAACACTTTACATAGGTACCTACCTCACCTACTCGCGTACTCGTTAAAACCGAATTATTACATATTTTAGAGATACCTACTGTGATATCAGCACCGTACACGACCACACCCACCTGTCGGCATCTTCGCGGCTGCGTACTCGGAGTCTCGGACTCGTAGGTTCCTCGCACTGACTTTACGCTTAATTAATATGAATACCTTTTGTCAGTATACTAAAGAGTGTAATATTTCACCAAATTTAATAACACAGAATTAATTAGATGAATAAGTAAGATTTGCATAAGCGTGTGCGACTGTAACAGAGGCGGCAGTATGAATACCAATGTTACCCATAACCAGACGCACGCATAATCTATGTTATCTATGATCACTGAGGTTTTATCACCAAATCTTTATATGCCAATATAATATAAACCTTGAATCAAACAGTTAACGTCGCTTATTGATAAAACCAAGTGGAGCAGCGGGTCGAATGTGATTGCGGGCGAGCGCGGCGCCACTGTCGCGCGGCCAGTACGCGGCCTCGTCAGTGCCGAGTTTATCCGCGCGCACCAGTAAATTTGTTGATACTTAAAATACACGAAAGTCCCCGTCACTAAAGCTAGTGTTGCCAGTGTTTCATCGCATTTCATATATTGACATTGGCTACATCGTTGTCGTACAAAGACACGGTTAGTGCAATAATCTATTGTAGATTGTCTTACAAGGGATTAAAATGATATGTTTCCGGCGAGGGCGTACATTGAATTCCGAATAAAGCGATGGATTCTACATTAAACTAGAATCCTCAGCGTTATAAGAAATTCAAGCGTTAACGCCTAAGACGAAAATAATTTTGATACCAAATTTCTCAGAAACAAAGGAAAGGTGGAAAAATTAATGACCTCGGGCGGGACTCAAACCCGCGACTCTGAGATACCAGCGCATCGCTCTCCCAACTGAGCGACCGAGACCGCACCCGTGGCCCCGTACTTCTCCACCATACCCCTATTCTATTAGGGGGGCGCATATGAGAAGGAGATTTTCTTTCTGAGAAATGGTAATGGTATCGTTCGATATGAAATGGTAACGTAATATTGATACCGTGTAACACATATTGCTTTTCACAAACTGCAAAATGTTGGTCGATTCGTTTTGTGTTAGTGCCGGTTTCTTCATTGCCGGTTTCTTTATTGCTTTTTAGCTTTTTTTCCGCTGGTTATTTTTTTTGTTAAAAAGTTTTTATTTTAAATTTTCTGTGGCTAGAATTTATGTATACAAATAATTACATGCTTAATTTTTGATTAATAAAAACTTATCTTGCTTTAGTTATTAACTATTATATTAATAATCCTACTTTAACTATTTGCACACCCCGCTGGGTATTATTGTTATTTTTTTTCACCAAGCTGTATTGAGAACCTGCTCCGTTTATTTCATCGGTTGAAAATCAACACAAGTTGGGAATTACCTATTCGCACGTATATCAATATCAACGACTATACAGACTATACATCTCTTGCCATATTTACTTAGTAAGTACTTACATTTATTTTAGTATTGTTTACCCAGGTTTTGGCTGTTGTATTATCAGTATTTAGATTATACTTTTACTTCTCAAAAAAACAACGCCAAAGATGGCGACAACACCACACAACCGCAACACAAAGCGACGATGCCGAAGGCGGACGAACTGGGGCCGAAGCCAGCACGAGGACCCCGAGCAGCAGGTACGTCACCAGCAACGACCGTGACAGCAACAGCGCGCGCCGCGCGTGCTAACGCGAGAAACATGCACGCTCAAGCTACGGTCCCTGCCCCTCGGAAGTCTCTGTCACACCCGAGACCCCCGAACGCTGCACCTATCACTATCACACCTGTGAGTAAGGCTAGTTCTGCGGCCCCACCAAACCCGTTGCCGAATGCTCCCGAGTATGTACCGCCGAAGATGAACGATACTGGCGACGACGCGCTGCCGCCGTGTGTGGCCACGAAATCCAAGGTTCACGCCGAACAACGTGTTATAACGCCCTCTGAACTTTCAGATAATGACGATGGAACATGGATAGAAATGCGAAAATCACAAAAACGCAACAACAAGAAGAATAAAATAACAGTAGGTATGGGCTCTAACAATAATAATATTAAAGGGGTGGAACAACTAAAATATATACAGGCTTGGTCATTTAGGCCTGAGTCGACGGCCGAAAATGTACAAAGCTTCCTGAAAGAAAAAGCTGCTTCGGAAGATTATTTCGTAAAAAAGCGGACTATTAAAACGGACAGGCATGCCTCATTTGTAATCGGCATCCCAGAGCACCTATTCGAGACGTTCAACTCGCCTACTGTGTGGCCCCAGCGTGTGCGATTCACGGAGTGGTTTCTTAACCGACCCCGCGGCGCGCGGGCGACGCGGGGAAATCAACGTCAACGCTCCGGCGCAGCGCTGCCCGCCACCGCCGGTGCGCGCACTCACTGCAACTAATAATCTACCCTCAACTAGCGATGCGCCGCATAAGTTGACTGCCACAGTCGACAGTTCGCCGACGTCAAGCGATCGGCCACCGTCGGCGCAGCGAGCAACGAATGTACGCCGCGACACACAGTCGCCACGAACGATACTCCTCAATGTTTGCCACCAAAATATAAGGGGGTTGAATAATAAAACAAAGCGTCTAGAGATGCTACTGACAAAGGAACTGATGTGCGACGTTTTAGTCCTAACTGAACACTTCTTGCGCGAAAGCGAAATAAAATCGGTAACATTGAATAACTATGACCTATTGTCCTACTATTGCAGACCAAACATAGAACGCGGTGGTAGTTGCATTTACGTAAAATCACACTTAAAAGCTATAAATAGACCAGACTACTGTGAGTTAGCTCGTGAGCAAGTGTTTGATATATGTGCTATACATCTGTTAGACGATGATATTTTAATAGTTGGTATATACCATTCTAATTTAACCAGCCATTCCGACTACCTGAAGCTATTCGACAGCTTACTGACCAAAATAAATGACGAGAAACTGACAGCTATCATAATGGGCGACACTAACATAGACCTTCAGAGTAATACTGCCACTAAAAGAGAGCTGCTAGATACGTTGTCGGCACATGGTTTCGGTCAGTACGTTGGCGAAGTTACCAGGAGAGAAGGTGACAGCGCAACATTGCTTGATCACGCATATGCAAACATCCGGGACGACCGTGTGTCCGCGACTTGCATTGTTTTTAGTGATCACACAGCGCAACGCCTCACCGCGCCCCGCGCCCCGCGCCTCCCGGAGTCTCGACTGATAAGAAAACGAGTATTTAGTGAAAAAAACATTACATCCTTTGTAACCGCGCTTGAGTATATGGATTGGTTTGCGACTACTGCAGATCATCGAGGTGAATGTAATCAATTCGCAACCAAAATCATTAACGTTCTCTTACGGCAACTCGATATCCACATTCCATTCCAAAACATAACCGTACGCCACAAAAATACTCCTTGGATAGATAGTGAGCTTACGAATTTGAAACTGTTAGCCGATGATTTAATTAACCTATCAAACAAATATCCTGCCAATATTTCCTTACTAGATGCTTCTAACAAAATCTTAAAATCATTAGACTGTAAGTTGAAAAGTAAACGTAAAGCGTACCTTAATTCATTAATTACTAATAACCCCAATAAAAGTAAGGCAATGTGGAACGCTATAAATACCGAGCTAGCCCGGGTGCCTCGCGAGCGTGTTGACTACACCGAGCTGCTGGTGGACAGCACAGGCCGTCCGTTCGCGACCAAGCAGCTCGCGGTGGACACGCTCAATCACGAGTTTATAACGGCAGCCGCCGCTTGCGGCGCGCCCTCTGCCGACCGCTGCCAATGTATTGCCTCGTTATCCGACGAGTGCTCTACCAGTGACTGTTCGATCAGACTCTGGCCCTTTACAGCGGACGAAGTAGCTCATATATTTAAAACGTCTATTGCACCCAAAAACAGCACGGATGTCTATGGTCTTTCCGCTAAACTGTTAAAGCGAGCTAGCCCAGCTATCAGCAATGTCCTAGCCGACCTGTTTAACGACTGCATGCGGTCTGGAGTGTATCCAGAGTGCCTCAAAAAGGTGAAAATATGCCCACTATATAAAGGGAAAGGAAAAAAATCCCTAATAAAGTCTTACCGTCCCATATCCCTAGTCCCAGGTCCAAGCAAATGTCTTGAGGTTGGGTTAAATAAGAGGTTATTCAATTTCTGGGCACCTAGGAACACCTTATCAGACCGCCAATATGCTTACCGCCAAGGCCGGTCAACTACAGACCTGTTGCGAGAGGTGGTGCGCTGTGTACTGCGCGCACGCGAAACGGGTAGACCCGTAGCTGTCATCTGCTGCGATCTGTCGCGTGCCTTCGACACAGCGGACCACGCACTAGTCGCGGACAAACTGGCTCACTACGGTATTCGGGGCCCGGCCTCTAAACTAATACTGTCATTTATGACTGGTAGGGCCCAGGTTGTCGTCGGCGACGGAGGTAAGGTTGTGTCTTCCGAACTACAAAACTTGATGGGCGTTCCTCAAGGATCTTGCCTCTCCAACACACTTTTCAGCATATTGCTGAACGACCTGCCAAAGGCAATAAAAGGTGCCTATATATTCATGTACGCCGATGATGTCACCGCAGTCGTCAGCTCAACTGCTGAACAAGGGTTGGAAGAGGCGCTTAACTTTGTTACGGAACAATTACACCAATGGTTTCGGTCAAACGGCCTAGCTTTAAATAAAGAAAAAACAAGCTACATGACAATTAAACTGAATGGTCATACAAGCCCAACCATGAGAGTGTGTGCAGGCGGTGCCCCTCTACAGCACGTGATCAGCACACGACTGCTCGGGTTCCAGCTCGACAATGCGCTTACATGGGAGGCGCACATTGATGAACTGTGTGGGAGGCTCGGGAGCGCGTGCTTTGCGTTGAGGCGGTTAGCTAGCACAGCCGGGCGGAGCGCAGTCCGAGAGTGTTACTTTGCGACGGTGCACTCGCTCTTGACCTACGGAGTGGAACTGTGGGGGCGCGCCTCCGACTGGAGACGTGCCTTCTCAATGCAAAAGCGTGCCATTCGCGCTATAGCCGGCAAGCCAGCAGATTCTCCAGCACGAGACCTCTTCCGGGATCTCAATATTCTGCCCTTTCCATGCCTACTTATTAACCAACTAGCGATATTCATGCGCGAAAATCTAGACACGTTTAATTGCAAAGGCATAAACATTAATTACAACCTTCGCAGCAATAGACACCACAATAGGCTGGTCACCGAAGCCCACAGGCTTGCTAAGTCAGAGCGATCCGTGTACGTTTCTGGACCGTCTATTTACAACCGCCTGCCCGAAACTGTAAGAAATGCAACTTCCACCGCGGCTTTCAAAATAAGACTGAAAAAATGGCTATTGGAAGAATTATTTTACACTTATGATGATTTTCTGAAACTACCTTTAATGTTGTAAGTTTTATTACAAATATATCGTGGGTATATCTAGTATTTTCGAATGTTTTTAAATAATTATTATTATAATTGTTAACTTTGTGACATGATTGACCTGTAACTCTGTTATTAATAATAAATTTCATTTCATTTCATTTCATTTCATTTCATTTTCATTTCATTTCTCACTATATATTGTAAATGTTTGTACATGCAAATGCTTTATTGGCATGTTTATTAGCTTGTAAAAGTGCCCTTGAGGCCTACATGCAGAATACATTTTTGTATGTATGTGACTAAGTCCCCATACACACTTTTTTTTTAAATTTCACAATGATCCGGAGGGCTTTCGAGGTCTAAAACTTGGGATTGTCATTACTACTTAGTCACATATGTACAACATATCAAAAATTCAAAACTACCTTATTTGATGCAAGGCAAAATACATAATTTGTGCTTTTTCAATATAAAACATGGCAAGGTTTGTTAAGTTCTTGTGAACTTAGTAGTTTCACGACTACCATACCAAAAATAATGAGGAACCAGAAATAAATGTTAACCTCGTTGGTTCTCTATCTCAACATTATCTGATCATCGCGTATAATAGCTAATCCTCTTGTTGAGTTGTTTCGTCTTCCTTACATTTATTGGGTACTTAAGCCACCATAAAGTGGATAACGATAAGGGCACGCGAGCGCGCGGCCTGCACTCCGCGAGGCGCCGCACGAGGAGACCGTTCTCGAGACACAATGTTCTTAAGAAAGATCAGATGCTCGGACTTTTGGGTGACGTCACACGACAGGCCGAGCGACTTCTACCTGTGCGCGTGGCAGCGCGGCGCGTCGCCGTGGCCGCTGGCGGGCGTGCGGCTGGCGCTGGCCGCGTGCGCCGCGGGCATCCTGGCCTGGTCGCTGGCGGGCGGCGCCGGCGCCAGCCCGTGCTGGCTCATCTACCTCACCAACTGGGGGCTGCTGCTGGTGGCGGCCGCGGCGCTCACTGGCTTGCTCGTCTCCTACTGCGCCGCTTACAAGAGACCCCCAGGTGATACGTCTATCTACAACCAGGGCTATAGGTTAGTGTGGTTTTACATACGGCGATGCGCAAGCCACCATTACCTTTCAAGTAGGTACAAATATAATGGGTGCCTTCCACACGCGCTACGCGGTTGTATATGTGGGGTCGATACTTATGTGAGGGCACCGACCGTACATGTAGTGGCACGAAGCCAGGGTGAGTGAGGCAAACGGTCATTTGCGCGAAGTTCATTAAACCGTTCATCGATTCAGATCAGAGGTTCGCTTCTGTCAGCAAGCGGATATCTTCGTAAGCCTCTTAATAGATTGTGCGTTATTGTCCAAGGTCTTTATCTCAACTTACATTTTATATTAGGTAAATAATCCACTCCGGGTGCTTATTTATCTGCGTCGGAATTTATCCCACTCTCTGTTGGTAAGTCATGAATCTTCAAAGCATTTCTGAATAAAAGCAAAGTTTAAATTAATTGTAAGTAGGAACTATCGTGTTCAAAATTGCATGGGCAGTTCATGAAAGAATTCATTCATAAATTGGCCATGCACTTTTGAACGCTTGTGTACATAAACCTACGATATCTGCTATCTTATCCTCCAATAGGGGGCTCTAGAGCCTTTATGGCGAGAATAACCCCAATTTATAACAACTTGGTCATAAAATCTGAATATTATTCAACTAATTAATCGTAAATACGAGTATGTCGTGAATAAGAAAAGTTCAATATGACATCTTACAGCATTTTGGTCATGGAAAAGCTTTATGAGTTTATAACTCGTACTGTAGGACTATAGGACTGACTGTAGGAGAATTCGCATTCTCTCAGTCATCATCTTAACCCTGTGAAAACGAGTGCTGTAAAGGGCTCGAAACGTAGGGTCATTGTGTTAATAAACGCGATTAATCCGTTCTAAAGTGTTTAATTTCATACTGTAAGTATAGTCAAGTGTAAAAATATGGTGGTGCACATCTTACTCAAAAATATGTCCCATAGCAACTTATGCCGGTGTAATAAGAGCGTAGTACCATATTTATGAGTCGATTATGTCGAACCATATTTTTACACTTGACTGTACAACAAATCATAAGATCAACTTATTAGTTTTGTAAAACTTTCAGTTCTGATACAGTATCTAGTACAACATTTGTTCATACTGTTCATAAGTATAACTTATTTTTGACAGTTACAGAGGACAAATAGGTCCAGTAAGTAACTCCGACTGCGGCTTGGAACATTACGCTAGCGAGTATTTACGTCTCTGTACCGCCACAGCGATACGTTGGGAGAGGTGAGCGTCGATTGTAGCCGATGTTCCGGTGGACCGTTAGTACTCGTAGGTATAATGTATTTAGTTAAAGTAGAGTGTGTTCGTGTTCGCAGACGAGGCGCCCACAGCATGGATGTCGCTGTACTGGCTGCTGTTCAACGTGGCGCAGACCGCGGCGCTAGCAGTCACCGTGCTCTACTGGGTGCTGCTATACGACCCTGGTACACACCACACACCCCGCGATTAACCGCTCAGCGTCGGATTCGCCAAATGTATAGTCGAGGTGGCGTTTGCTAACCACTAGCCAAGATGCCAATCGCTCACGCTCAGTCGCTAACGAAACGCAACTGTCATTGTCACACTAATAAAGAAGAGTCATAGAGAGGTAGCTACGAAACGTTATTTAGCGTTAGCGATTGGCATCTTGGCTACGCACGCAGGCCCAAGTACCTACTAGCGCGGGCGCCCCGCGGGCTTGGCTTGCGGCAAGCCCTAAAACCTGCCCAGGCAGCGGTTCGTGGGTCACTAATATTATGAACGCGAAAGTTTGTATGGATGTTTGTTACTCTTTCACGTAAAAACTACTGAATGGATTATAATGAAACTTTACAATAATATAGCTTAGACATCAGAATAACATATAGGCTACAATTTATAAAGATATTGCGCAGACGAAGTCGCGGGCACCACCTAGTGTATTGTTTTTTTTAAGCGTATTTTATTAGAAGTAGAACATTAGTAGACAGATTTGCCTAATAAATTATTTACAGCCATTTTAGATCACCGATTCGCACGTTTTTTTGAGGCAGGGTGGGGCTGAAAGGAGCACATTTTCATACTAGTTTATTTTACGACTTTTAATACTTTATATAGAAAAAAAAACTAGTTTTTCTTATTTTCGCCGATTTTTCGATGCTATATATTTAAAACATATAATAAGGGTGCGTTCTATGAATAGATTTAGAGCATCTCATAACTTTCCTAGTGACCTAAGGTACCCTCGGATAGTTGTAGTGCAGCCAGCCGGGCTAACAGTTGTTCAGTGAGATCTATCTGTCTAATCAGCCACAGACGTCCACTGCTGAACCAGTGACTCCTACTTTCTACCTCTCAGATTCTGTCAGTAGTTACGGGATCTCCCTACATAACATGATAACATGGTCAGTCGGGTCTTTTTCGCTTACCTGCGTTTGGAGCTGTCGGGTGACTGTAGCAAAAACATTGGAATTTGAATACGTTGTGTTTGATGCAGAGACGATGGTGTACCCGAGCGGGGAGGCGCTGGGGCGCGACGTGGCGACGCACGCGCTGAACTCGGTGCTGACGCTGGCCGAGCTGGCAACGTCGCGCACGCCGGCGCGCGCGCTGCACTTCTGGCAGCCGCTGCTGCTGGCCGGCGGCTACGTGGCCTTCAGCGCCATCTACTACGCGGCCGGCGGCACTAACGGGTGTGTTGAGTATTTTCTAGCGCTAGTTGCTGGCTACTGCGGCTAAGTGACCTACATCGCCGACGACAGTGATACTGATACTATTACTACAGCGTAAGGATATATTCTATACAGTGGGTTAACTCCGCGCATTTCTGGGTCATCGATGGGGGGCGCGCGGGGAAGGAGGCGGGGAGGAAATGCCGCCGAATTTCAATGAAAATTCGGCGGTCTATTTTAAGGGGTTTATGGAAATTAGTTTGCCAATCAGACCGTAATATCTTTCGCATAGTTTTTGACAACCCTGAGCCACGACCACCGAGCCGAGCCGCTGGCCGTGCATGAAGTTACCTCACTGTATGGAATACATCCCTACGCTGCGATATTATGTTTTGAGGACATTTTCATGAAGACGGAAGAAGAATGAAACGTAAGTGTTCTTTCATTGTGACGTGCTCGCAGGGCCGGCTCGCCCTTCATATACCCGGTGCTGGACTGGAGCGCCCCCGCGGCGGCGGGCGCGCTGGCGGGCGGCGCGCTGGCCGGCGTGCTGGCGCTGCACCTCGCCGTGTGCGCGCTGGCCGCCGCCCGCGACCGCGCTGCTGCCGCGCGGCACTACCGGCGACCTACAGGATACTCAGCTGCCGTCACGCACACGACACCACCAACCCGCCTAGTAGGCGCTCCTAACTTTTGCTCAGATACCGACCCAGCCCTCTAGGAATCTATAGTCTGACGAGCGAGCGAGCGCAGTAACAGTAGGACAAAATAACTATATCCATCCCTTTTTTCAGGGTGGTAATACTAGCGTAAGAAAAAGGAGTATGATGCTCTCTATCCTACTGTTACTGCGCTCGCTGGGTTGCCAGACTATAGATAGACGGGCCGTAGCTCAATATCTATATAAGTAATATAGCTCAAGTGGTTCAATGTTTTCTCTGGTTCCAAAAGTGTTAAGCCCCGCGTATTCGTAGTAAACATTTGTTGCACGCAACATGTGACATTGTAGAATCATACCTACAAACAATGCAATTTCTGCAGCCTAAATTACCTACCTACTTTCTAAACACTTGATATTTAAGCGGATTAAAAAGCAATATCATAGTAGAACCTCGTACCATACGTATTGTGCCTAGCTACTTTATTTAAATATGCATGCGAAGATATTTATTGTCGTGGTTAAATTACTTATCACATTTATTATGGTATAAGTATCGATAAGGACGATAAGTGTTTCGCGGAAGAAGTGCTGTGTGTTAATGTATTAGGTGTAGGTATTTATTATTGTGAAGGGCGATTGAATAAAATAATTGTTAAATCGAAAACATTTATTTAATTACCTTATAAGTAGGTATACCAAAATATTCAAATGTAACATGAGACAACTAAACAGAGTACAATTAAATAACAAACTAAACATGATATGTGATGAATCGAGTGTGACTTCGCTCCTCGCATAATCATAAAATAATTTTGGACATCGCTACGCTCAGAGTATATAATCCTAATAACAAAAAAGCTATCATGAATATAATTTGGACAACAGTCTCAAAAAATAAGCGATCTTAACTAACATATTTCTAATAGATCCAAAAATATATTCTCTTATGTACAAGGTTGTAGTCGCTATATCTAACCGCCGCGCGGCGCCCGGCACGTCACATGTCACACGCCACAACGTCACACGCCGCAACGTCACACGTCGCAACGTCACACGCCGCAACGTCACACGTGGCGCGCGCTATTTATACAACTCAAAATAACACTAATGCAAACAAAATATAACTAAAAAGTCAAACGGCAAACATTGCAGCCAATTTCGCAGTGTTAACATTAGTTTGTTATATAGAATATTTACTGTCTACACAAAGACACGATATCGCGTAGGTACCTACGGTTCGCGGCATATTTAACGTTGAGTGTATTATTAGTGGATAACTAAGGATTATTTAAAACAGGATAGTTATTTTTGAAAATATTTTTTTTATAGATATCATTAATTTGTAAAAATATTGTTTTTTTCTCAAATTGCACTGCCTACTATCGCGTTCAGAATTGCATGGGCGGTTTATGAGTGAATTAATATATTGCTTATGCACTTATGAACGCTTGTGTACAACAAATGGCAATGAAATGTTTTAAATGACAACACCCGGCGCAGGCTGTAGTTTTGCCCAAAAAATATTAATTGTACGTACCTGCTTACACACTATACGTGGCAGTTGTTTCCTTCCACGCAGGAATAGTTCAGCGCTCACTATCCTATAACTTTTCTATACTCCTATACTTAAAGGGCATTTCTCGAGATCATTTCATTTCTATCTACAGACCTTTCTTCTATCATATCAAGCGCTTCATTACGACGCTCTACCTCGGGTTTACCAAAAGGTAACTCGACCGTGACGTCGTTTGTGTCGAACTCTAATCAGCTAATATTTCACAACGGATCAAATAAAACAAATGTTTGGCGGCATGCTTATGCCTCCAGTTATGAAGTCGTCAATTAGACATTCTAAAGTTCAGTCAGGCCCAGTCGTGTGATGGCCGGCACAACTATTACCAATCACCGCTAACACTGTTAACACTATTTGCAATCGCTAACGTCACTGCGTCGTGATACGTCGCAGGGTCTACGTGTCCAGACCAATATCAGAGCGTTTTAATACCCTTTTCATTTGGAATATTTTTTACATAATTTCAGTATTTCAACATTTTCTTTCAGGATCTCTCTTCAAACAATGCAAGTAGCTCTTACGTTGACCCCGGCCGTCTCCCGCATCGTCAAAAAAAAACGTTACATCGATTCGAAATTTGACTTATAATTAATCCCCAATATGCCTGTCTGAAGAAACGCAAAATTTAACTAAAATATATTTATTTTATTTCCTAAATACTAACTTGATCATTAAATAACCATTGAATTTCATTCGGCTCACTGGCGAGGGTGGTACAATTAAACAATAGAAAACACTTGATTGTCCTCAATTCATACTCGAAGTATCATAAGTTGGATTTTTATTCAATATACAAGCCGAAATGATTTAATTATTAATAATAAATGCTACATAAATACTTACTACATACACGCCCACATCTTATGCATAGAATTGACTGGTTAAGTATTGTAAACATTAAATTCAATAATTTAAATATTGCACCCGAAAGATCATCGTATACGCGCTGTTTCCCCGCGCTAATATAAATTTCGCTAAATTTAGTTAACAAATGCATGAAGCCGACGTTCATAGTGACCGCTGAACGAGGCTCGGCCTCGCCAACATGGCGCTCATGCGACTAGGCGACTGTAGGCCACACTCGCGCGAATAATATCTTTAACATTTATTTTACAAGTATTTATTTAACTTCCAACGTATGTGTGTATGTCTGTTTGTTAGCTAGGAGCCATATAGGTTGGGTGGCAATACAATGTTATATAAGTACAGTCAAGTGCAAAAATATGGTTCGACATAATCGACTCATAAATATGGTACTACGCTCTTATTACACGGCATAAGGTGCTATGGGACATATTTTTGAATGTGCACCACCATATTTTTACACTTGACTGTACCAACGAGCTGGAGGTGGCCATAGGGACTCTGTGATGAAACAATCAAACCCTATTGTGTTTGGGTTTCTTAGAATTACCACGATGAATATACCTTGGCCGTACGAAAGTACGGTCAGCGATAAAAGCTAGTATCAAAAATTAAATTTTTGCCAAAAGCTTATTAACAAATTGGATTACATTACCATTGAAATGGCCGACACACGACGAGTGAACTATGACCTGTCCCCTAGTGCGGGCCCCATGAGCCGCCGTTCGTTCGCAACCGCAATACACAAACGTAGTGAATAGTTGGATTCAATGTGCCCTTATTAAGTTCCATGGAATCGAAATTGTTTTGAATTGCCTTGTATGTGTGGGGTAGTCGGTCCGGCCCGTAACTGGTGCCCCTCGGCCCGTAACGGGTGCCCCCCGGCCCGTAACGGGTGCCCCACGGTCCGTAACTGGTGCCCCCCGGCCCGTAACTGGCGCCCCCCGGCCCGTAACTGGTGCCCCCCGGCCCTCTAGCCGAGCTCCTCGCTGAGCAGCAGCACCTGGAAGGACTCGTCCACCGCGTCCGTGTACAAGAGCTCCTCCTGCAACATCAACACTGTACCTTCCATACGTAGTCTAACCGTATGTTCTGTCACAGAGGTTTTTACAGTTTAAATATGAATATGTTGATTCATGAGTCGTGAGCAGGATTAACCTTACGATTTCAGTGAATGATAAGCTATTATTTCATACTAGACTTAACAAAATTAAAGTTTAATTTAATTTAATTAAATATCCTAACTATGAGTTAATTGATACTTAACTATCAATTAAGTATCAATTACCTTATAATTAGGAGATTTTAATTTATTTATCATTCTGAATATAATATCTGCTTATAATGACGTATTCTTCCCTTCGATGTCATAATCGGATTCTCGTGTATGGGATTCTCATTATAATTGGGAGGGCTGGCACTGGCAATACTGTGGCAATAGTGTGGGAACATTGCAGTGTGTGCGAGTGTACCTGCATAAGGTCGAGCAGCCCGAGGCCCGGCAGCGGCGACGCGGCCGCCTCCAGCGGGGGCTCCGCGCTCGCCGTTCCACCGATCATTTGTCTACAAATTGTAATAGGGCGTTTTTATTTTTTCTTGTACAAAAACCATTTTTGGAAAATTAAAAAAAAAATGTTTTCTATTCAGAATCGCGAGCTCTTTCGCTTTATTTCGCGAGGAGAAAAAAAGTGTCCCAAGATTAGTTTTCCATTTCGCCACCATAATTCTATTGATTTAGTATGGCGGTAGCGTCAATGGAAAGTTTGAAATTTGTATGGAAAGTTTAGGACACTTTTTTTCTCCTATTAGGATTGAAAGAGCTCGCGATTCTGAATAGAAACCAATTAAAAAAAATTAAATTTTCCAAAAATAGTTTTTGTACAACAAAAAATAAAAACGCCCAATAATACAACTAAGTATAGATACTCTTGGATTATTATTGAATATTTACATTAGTATAGCTATTGCTATTTTAAGATGCGTAAAATAATCATTAATGAATGTGTACCTATAAATAAATTACATAAAATTAGAGGGTTAGAAATGAAAGTAAAATGTATGTGAGTAAATGTTGTCGGGGTTGGTACTGACTGGCTGTCGTCGTCGTGCGCGGGCAGGAACAGGTCGCTGCGCACGCTGCACGCCGGCTCCTCCGCCTGCAACAACAGCGCACGGTCACGTGGGGCGGCGGGGCTGCGCGGGCGCCGGCTGTAGTGTACTCACCACGGCGGGCTGCGGGGGCGCCAGCGGCCACGTGCAGTGCGTGCGCGCCGCGCGGGGCTCCGCCTCCGCCCGCCGCGGGCCCGGGCCCGCCTCCAGCCGCACCTGCGCATTACACATTCACTTCAATAGGCTAGACGACTAAAAAATCTATTTAGTCCACTTTTACATTATTAAAAAATATAGTACACGTATTTTTCCTTTTGTTCGACAAATCAAAAATGACGAAAATACAGTGCTTTCAAGTTTCGCGTAACGTCACTATTAGGTACAATTCTTACCTAGTAGTGACGCCACCAGCCCCCACTCCGGAACTTTAATGCTCTTTATCTTCGTCAATTTTAGTTAAATTGAAAAATGAAAAAATACGTGTCTAATTATTTTAGATAATCTAACTGACGAACTATTTAGAATGATTGTTGGGTTTCAAATTTTTATAATTTTAAATAAAGGTAGATTTTTCTTAATAATAAAGATGAAGGTACTTGCGTGACGCTCCATCCTTTCCAAGTCTCCCGTCCTTTACCAACACGCACAATATCGTATCGCCGTCTCGCGATACGGATTTATATGGGACGCCATATTGGCTGAGCAGTTCCAAAATTGAGTGCAAGCCGTGCACATCGTCTCTGAAGACATTAATTCGAAAAGGCATTTTAAAATGAACAATTTTAGTTTGCAACACATGTATTTAATGCGCGCGAGTGAGTGCCCGGGAAAGCAGTGAAGTTTGTGAGAGGACTGTCAACGCCTGGCCAGGACGTAAGTGCTTGTGGTTTTCACCGTTTCCAGCTGCCCTTGAGCTGATGTAAGGTTAGTGCGTGTTGCTTCCATTTTCCTATGTTTATCCTGCTTTCTTTCAGAGTGACGCGTGTGCCCAATCTTAATTATCTTCCTTTAAATACAGTCCACTAATTTTAATAGCTATCCGAAGCCTTGAAGGTGCTCTCCTCATGATTCCCGTTTTTAATGAGTTGTAGGCTTCCCCAATGATAGTTTTTTAACCTAGTCGTCATCCCTATTCATTGTAGTAGCGTCTGCAAGCGCAATCGAAGTTTTACTTTTAATATCAAATATAACATTCAAATTCTTGGTTGCTGACATCTCTGCTTAGAGGAAAATTCATTTTCGATGATTTTTCACAAACGATGCATAACATTTGTTAGGTAAGTTATTTTTTGGCGTTAGAACAAAGAAGAAATCGATGGTCTATTAGCATATCTAATCCTGATCACATTAAAGCAATAAACAGAAATAAAAGTCGTAATTAAATCGAGTCACGTCATTGGAAAAACGTCACGTTAAGCAGTCAAGAACGTTTTTGTTCTCACACTTTATGTTTCTGTATTAGAGCACACCGGCGTGTACTGCCGCGTTCAGAATTGCATGGGCAGATTATGAATAAATTCATTCATAAATTACACATGAATTTTTGAACGCATGTGTACTACGAGCAGACCCCTCAACTAACCATGAACTCGTCCTCGTCCCCCTGGCGCTCGTCCAGCGCGGCGCCCTCGGGCGACGACGGCTCCGGGGGCGCCGGGGGCGCCGGGGGCGTGGTGCCCGGGGCGCCGGCACCGGGCTCCGCCCCCACGACCGGCATCTCTGGCACCCGCGACGTTCTCCGTCTGCTGACGGGGCTGCCATCTTCTGTATCTGAGTAAATTTCACTATTAAAATGGTAAACAATAATAATGGGTGGCAAGCCTGTCAACTGAATCAGTCCGAGAGCAGGCATGGCGTGCGCGTGACACACCTGGTAGCGACAGCGTCGGGCGGTGGCGCGCCTGGTGCTCGCGCAGATGCTCGCGGCGGCGGAAGGCGCGGCCGCAGGCGCAGGCGTGACGCCGCTCGCCCGTGTGACGCCGCGCGTGCCGCAGCAGCTTCGACGCCGTGCGGAACGCCCAGGGGCAGCCCGGGTGCTTGCACCTGCCACCGACATCGTTAGCTTCAATACTCATAACACACTGAGATCTAACATCGTTATCCAAACTACAATAATAAAACCTAAAGCGCCGACTGGAACTAATGCAACTTGGAAATGAGGAGTAAACTCCTTACAATATTTTTAGCCAGTCAGGTTAACCCCAGCGATGGTTCTGGTTAATACTCGCGCCGAGAACCGAGCCGTTGTTTATCAAAAGGACCTCACAGCTACGGTTCTCGTGCATTTCTGTCCAATATCGGACTTATCGGGCTCAACACGACAAGCAAACAAGTTCACACCAATAATTCCACGACCGAACGTGAAACTTTGGAATTCATATACGCCGTTGACAAATTTCGAGATTATGACTGCATTGAAGGCACAAAGATGATCTCTACAGTTTATAAAGCCCTACGATGATAATCTGGGGCACTTTACGTTGGCATGTACGGTACTGTTACGGACTGACCTGTAGGGCCGGTCGCCGGTGTGCGCCCTGGCGTGCTCGCGCAGGCGGCAGGGCTGGCGGAAGGCGCGGCCGCAGCCCGGCCACGGGCACTGCAGCACCTCCCGCGCCGAGTGTCGGACTGACCTGTAGGGCCGGTCGCCGGTGTGCGCCCTGGCGTGCTCGCGCAGGCGGCAGGGCTGGCGGAAGGCGCGGCCGCAGCCCGGCCACGGGCACTGCAGCACCTCCCGCGCCGAGTGTCGGACTGACCTGTAGGGCCGGTCGCCGGTGTGCGCCCTGGCGTGCTCGCGCAGGCGGCAGGGCTGGCGGAAGGCGCGGCCGCAGCCCGGCCACGGGCACTGCAGCACCTCCCGCGCCGAGTGTCGGACTGACCTGTAGGGCCGGTCGCCGGTGTGCGCCCTGGCGTGCTCGCGCAGGCGGCAGGGCTGGCGGAAGGCGCGGCCGCAGCCCGGCCACGGGCACTGCAGCACCTCCCGCGCCGAGTGTCGGACTGACCTGTAGGGCCGGTCGCCGGTGTGCGCCCTGGCGTGCTCGCGCAGGCGGCAGGGCTGGCGGAAGGCGCGGCCGCAGCCCGGCCACGGGCACTGCAGCACCTCCCGCGCCGAGTGTCGGACTGACCTGTAGGGCCGGTCGCCGGTGTGCGCCCTGGCGTGCTCGCGCAGGCGGCAGGGCTGGCGGAAGGCGCGGCCGCAGCCCGGCCACGGGCACTGCAGCACCTCCCGCGCCGAGTGTCGGACTGACCTGTAGGGCCGGTCGCCGGTGTGCGCCCTGGCGTGCTCGCGCAGGCGGCAGGGCTGGCGGAAGGCGCGGCCGCAGCCCGGCCACGGGCACTGCAGCACCTCCCGCGCCGAGTGTCGGACTGACCTGTAGGGCCGGTCGCCGGTGTGCGCCCTGGCGTGCTCGCGCAGGCGGCAGGGCTGGCGGAAGGCGCGGCCGCAGCCCGGCCACGGGCACTGCAGCACCTCCCGCGCCGAGTGTCGGACTGACCTGTAGGGCCGGTCGCCGGTGTGCGCCCTGGCGTGCTCGCGCAGGCGGCAGGGCTGGCGGAAGGCGCGGCCGCAGCCCGGCCACGGGCACTGCAGCACCTCCCGCGCCGAGTGTCGGACTGACCTGTAGGGCCGGTCGCCGGTGTGCGCCCTGGCGTGCTCGCGCAGGCGGCAGGGCTGGCGGAAGGCGCGGCCGCAGCCCGGCCACGGGCACTGCAGCACCTCCCGCGCCGAGTGTCGGACTGACCTGTAGGGCCGGTCGCCGGTGTGCGCCCTGGCGTGCTCGCGCAGGCGGCAGGGCTGGCGGAAGGCGCGGCCGCAGCCCGGCCACGGGCACTGCAGCACCTCCCGCGCCGAGTGTCGGACTGACCTGTAGGGCCGGTCGCCGGTGTGCGCCCTGGCGTGCTCGCGCAGGCGGCAGGGCTGGCGGAAGGCGCGGCCGCAGCCCGGCCACGGGCACTGCAGCACCTCCCGCGCCGAGTGTCGGACTGACCTGTAGGGCCGGTCGCCGGTGTGCGCCCTGGCGTGCTCGCGCAGGCGGCAGGGCTGGCGGAAGGCGCGGCCGCAGCCCGGCCACGGGCACTGCAGCACCTCCCGCGCCGAGTGTCGGACTGACCTGTAGGGCCGGTCGCCGGTGTGCGCCCTGGCGTGCTCGCGCAGGCGGCAGGGCTGGCGGAAGGCGCGGCCGCAGCCCGGCCACGGGCACTGCAGCACCTCCCGCGCCGAGTGTCGGACTGACCTGTAGGGCCGGTCGCCGGTGTGCGCCCTGGCGTGCTCGCGCAGGCGGCAGGGCTGGCGGAAGGCGCGGCCGCAGCCCGGCCACGGGCACTGCAGCACCTCCCGCGCCGAGTGTCGGACTGACCTGTAGGGCCGGTCGCCGGTGTGCGCCCTGGCGTGCTCGCGCAGGCGGCAGGGCTGGCGGAAGGCGCGGCCGCAGCCCGGCCACGGGCACTGCAGCACCTCCCGCGCCGAGTGTCGGACTGACCTGTAGGGCCGGTCGCCGGTGTGCGCCCTGGCGTGCTCGCGCAGGCGGCAGGGCTGGCGGAAGGCGCGGCCGCAGCCCGGCCACGGGCACTGCAGCACCTCCCGCGCCGAGTGTCGGACTGACCTGTAGGGCCGGTCGCCGGTGTGCGCCCTGGCGTGCTCGCGCAGGCGGCAGGGCTGGCGGAAGGCGCGGCCGCAGCCCGGCCACGGGCACTGCAGCACCTCCCGCGCCGAGTGTCGGACTGACCTGTAGGGCCGGTCGCCGGTGTGCGCCCTGGCGTGCTCGCGCAGGCGGCAGGGCTGGCGGAAGGCGCGGCCGCAGCCCGGCCACGGGCACTGCAGCACCTCCCGCGCCGAGTGTCGGACTGACCTGTAGGGCCGGTCGCCGGTGTGCGCCCTGGCGTGCTCGCGCAGGCGGCAGGGCTGGCGGAAGGCGCGGCCGCAGCCCGGCCACGGGCACTGCAGCACCTCCCGCGCCCCGCCGCGCGCCGCGTGCGCCCGCCCGTGCGCGCGCAGCCCCACCGCCCAGAAGAAGCGCCGCCCGCACAGGCCGCATCTGACGACCACACGAAGACTCACTCTATAGCGCTTAAGACCTTTGTAACAATTCCCGCCTCTTTGAAAATTTCCAATAACTGAATCGTCAATTTTTTTTTGTACTGAATGCAAAAAAAAAGACCAAAATAGAAGGCTTAGTTTCCCATTTACAATGGATGGTATTTTCATAGATTTATTTACAATTTATGATTTCCGCTATGTAGAATAAAAAATGTGTTGTGTCTTGTGAGAGATGATGACGCGTACCCGTGCAGCGCGTCCTCGGGCACGTGGTCGTCGCGCAGGTGGCGGGCGAGCTGCTCGCGCGCCGCGAACACGCGCCCGCAGCGCCCCGCCCCCGGCGCCCCCTGCCCCGCCCCCGGCGCCCCCTGCCCCTCCCCCGGCGCCCCCCGCGCCCCCGCCGGGCACTCGACGCTGGCGGGGCGCGGGGAGCGCTTGTTGTGTACGGCGCGGTGCCGCCGCAGCTTCTGCTCCGTGAGGAACGCTTTGTTGCACGATGGCTCCAAGCACTACATTTTCGATTTGATCATTAATTATAATTAACTGTTATCTGCTTCCTGAACGTTATAGTACATTGTGCATCTAGGGCGGTAAGAAGGGCATCACTTACGAGGGTCTATTTAAATGACCCGAGTTAGTAATCCCCTTACTGCCCGTGGTACACACAATGTTTTTCATCACATTTGCGAGGAAAAAAATAAACTCTATACAGGTAAAGAAACAATAATGATAAGCGGTAGTGTAGTTGCACAGTCCACAGTACTCCGGAGTGACTGCGTGCTGCGAGCGCGTGCGGGGCAGGTCCTCCGCGAGCTCCGGGCGGGCGGTAAAGTAGTATGAGAATCCTTTAAAACCATGGGAATAATACAGCTCTTTAAGTGTAAGTATGCTTGCATATAATATCACCATTTACGAGCAGGTGTGATGAAAAATATATTTCATGTAACAGCTGTTGGATCTCCAAATAAATGAAATAAAATAAATAATAGTAAATTATTCCAAGCTCGAAACAGTTGACTATTTTTGAGTATTTGGCTGCTCAAACTTTGGTTAGTCAAAACATGTTTCTAAAAAGCGAAAAACCATAAACTAATTATTATTAAGATTACAAAAAAAAATCGTCTGGTTCGTAACGGCCCGCACAAAATGTATAAAAAAAGGCACGCTATATATATTTTTTTTAATCAGCTATTCCTCGTACTCGTGTCGTGATTCTGTTTATTAAAAAACCGCCCAAGTGCGAGTCGGACTCGCCCACTGAGGGTTCCACACAAAGGAGCCCGCCCCCCCATTCATGACCTTAGGTAATTAAAAATACCGGTAGCACCAATACCGGTAGCACCAATACCGGTAGCACCAATACCGGTAGCACCAATACCGGTAGCACCAATACCGGTAGCACCAATACCGGTAGTACCAATACCGGTAGCACCAATACCGGTAGCACCAATACCGGTAACAGGGTTTTCGAATTATTTATTCCTGTACTTGTGCTACAAGCACTTGCTTCCAAATTTGATGATTCTAGGTCAACGGGAAGTACCTTATACATTTTTGATGATTCTAGGTCAACGGGAAGTACCTTATACATTTTTGATGATTCTAGGTCAACGGGAAGTACCTTATACATTTTTGATGATTCTAGGTCAACGGGAAGTACCTTATACATTTTTGATGATTCTAGGTCAACGGGAAGTACCTTATACATTTTGATTCGACATAAACGGCCGCATCTTTTGATTGCGTTGACGTACAGGTTTTGTTTTTTTCCACAGCTTCAAGGGACCGCAGACCTGTGTATGTGATATTAATTTCAACTTGCTACCTCTACGCGTTCCCGAGATAAAGGGTCTCGACAGACAGATGGACGGACAACCAACAAAGTGATCCTATAAAGGTTCCGTTTTACCTTTTGAGGTACGGAACCCTAAAAACCCCAAAATTCTTACCTATATTAAACAAAAAGTAAATGACAATTTTTTCTGAAAATGATAGATATTTTTTCTACATTATTATATCACGAGAGAAATTAGCAACTTACCATAAAAGTGCCCGGCCTCATGGTGAAGTGGTCGTACTCCGCGGCCAGCGCCGGCCCGTCCGGGTCCTCGTCCGCCGGCAACACTTGCAGCCCCTCGTCTACTAAATAATTAGAAAACAACGTCATCTTATCTTATCTGGAGTCAGGGGGCCCTACCGGATACACTTTGACATATGGGGATATTTTGTGTAATTGCCCCCTACTGCACTACTCAAGTGCTTGCCTGACCATCCCCATGTGACGGATGATGGAGCTCAGGGGTAGTGCTCAGAGTTCCTTTGGCTCCAGGTATTCTGCACCAAAGTCCTTCATTCTTTGTCTGGCGAGAGCTAACATTCACACACTACGTGTTTCATAGTCTCATCTTCGCCACACATCCTACACACAACTTTGTCTGTGAGTCCCATTATGGCCAGCCAAATACCGTCATTCTTTTAATACAAGCTATGCAATTCGACCAACGCCGGACGAGCGGCGATTATATTAAATAAATATTCAGTGACAATATCACACCTATCCCCAATACATGTTTATACTATGGCATAGGTTCCTACTAGACAACAATAAACATACTAATATAGAGAAATACACAAATACATAAATGCCCATACCAGGATTCGAACCCTGATATTAACTGAACGGAACCAGATAGGTGATAGGCTCACTTGAGCATTTAATAAGTTTCTAAGAACATATTGAAGTATGTACAAAGTCGAGTGTGTGTGTGTTGTGTGTGTAATTTCAGACATCCTGAAGCCAGACAGCCCACAATCTTGTATTGTTTCTGCATAAGTCATTTTTATTGAACTGGATTGCTCGTACAGTAATCACGGTAATGGACGAATGCCTTTGTGACTGAGGCTTATTATACTTTGCATTCTTGTTAACACTGTTAGTAAGTAAGGTGATACTTACAAGGTTCCATTATAATGTTATCTGTAGAATTTTCGAAATCTATTTGCCATTTTTGAGCAGAATTACTTTCCAATTTACTCTGAACTTCATATTGTGTATTGAACTGTAAAGAAAATAACTTGATTAAATTTTATTTAAAAGGAGGAAGAAGAGGAGTTTTGAATTAATTTAATTAAATTGCAACGGTTAACACTCACGTATTCACCGTTGCAATTTAATATCAATGTCTCACGAAAGTTTAAATTATATTAATTTAATTGGTTAGTGTCATGTAGATAAATTGTTTCTCAAGTTATGAAAATACAGAGAATAACTGTAACAAAGTTAAAATTAAATGTTAAAAGAAGAACAAAATCCGTAAACCCAATAATAGCACTTGTTCCTCCTCATGACAAATAATTGTGTACATCAAAACAATTAGGAAACTAATGTTTGAAGCAGCTCTGTACCTGTGTAGTCCGGGGCCCGTTTAAGAAAGCCTCCACATCCACCAGTTCCTGGTTGGTGCCCGTGCTAGGCTCTATTTCTGCAATAGCAACACCACTCAATAATCTCATTTTCAGCAAAAATCGTCATGATCAATCAGTCATGTATGGGGATATTATGTTGATATAAATTCTTAAAGTATGACAGTTTGCATAATGTGTGCTAGGTTGATTTGTGTAAAATTGTCCCACAATATTTATAGTAAAAATGGCAAACTCAATAACTTTAAACATTTTCTACCAGTCAACCATAGCACATAACACCAAATGAATATAAACGCTTTAATTTATTTCATTTACAATCATTTTCATTTATTTCATATAAAACAACTGCAATTATTTTAATTGAAAATTAGTCTGATGAAACATTTTATAATAGACTGTACATACATCATGAGTATCACGAATTGTAAGTCACCTACATAAATAAATAAATAAATAAAAATAAAAATAAAAAATAAAAAATAAAAAAGCCTTATATTTCTTCTATGTGATTTACAGAGTTTTTTAGGTTGTTTTACTGAAGAACCCCGCTTTCGCAGGTGAAGGCCTCCTCCAGATCCTTCCATGATTCCACCTACATATTGACACAAAATTTTAAGGTATTGACAAGGTCCAGACACCAGCAGTGAGTAACAATAAATTCTATACGATCCAAGACCAAAGTACAGGAAGTAACAATGAAAATTAAAAGACTTAAATGGAAATGGTCTGGTCACTAGGTCAGAGGAGATGAGAAATGGAGCAAGCGTATAACAGAATGGTACCCAAGGGGTTGTAAAAGGAAAGTTGGCTCTCAATTGAAGAGATGGGATGATGACATTCGATTGGTTGCTGGAGTAACTTGGAACAGAGTGGCGCACAACAGGAATGAATGGAGAAGGCTGGAGGAGGCCTTTGCCGATTGGCAAACAGACATGCAGAGGATAAGGAAGATTGATATACTGGAATACTAAAAACTTAAAATTTCTGCATGTTCTGATAAAAAGGCTAAGATAAGATAACAATATATGTATATACCATCATCAAGAGCAGTCTCCTCCTCCACAGTATTTGTTTCCCGCTCCAGTGTGTTGGCCACATCTCGGACTAGCACTCCAGCCAGGGTGTCGTGTGTGCTCACACTACAAGCCACATCTTGTGCAAGCACCTCCAACTGCACTCTTTTCACAGGTCTCTGGTCTTGGGCTTCCCAGTCTACCACAGAGAGGTTAGTCTCGGCTGCTGTGGGTGCCGGGCTGGGATTGCAAGGTCCAGATCTTATTGTGGTGGCCTTGGTTTTCCGTCGCAAGATGTTAGGCTTTTGAAAGGTCTTCTTAGAAGGGCTGAGCTTGTGAGAAACGAACATGATGGTTGTATTTATTTATCTCAGCATCTGAAATTTAATTTAGAATATGCAGATACACGTAAAGTGGTGTTGGGCATGAAATAAAGCGTTAATAATAAGTAGTGGTTACCTGTAGCCTTGCAATAACAAAGCAGTTACAGCTGCAGCACAGGCCCAAAATCTGAGTGGGAGTAGTGATGCGTCCGCCCGTGTCGTATCTGCCATTTCTTGGTTTTCTCCACGCCTGGGAGATAAAGGCCCATGTCAATGGGCCTACAACTTGACAGTCAATAAACAAAGAATATGATAGTGTTCTTAAACTTAAACATAGGTAGAATTAATAATATTTATATCTACTAATACAGGTGTTAGAAAAATTCTACATTCAATTGCATTTTGAGGGGGAATATAATAGGCATAATAAAGGCACAAATAATGTAATTTGGATAAACTAACCTCAAACACTGCACTTTCATTGCAAATTCAGCCCATTATATAGAAGCTTATACTTATCACCGAATTCCAGACTGTCCGTTAAGATACTGATAGTGGTGTGAGCACAAAATACTCCCTAAATATAAATGTTCACAGCAAAAGCTGCTAAAATATCAGAAAATTTATCTTGTCTATTTTGTATTGATAAATACAAATGTCAAATAGAAAGAAACTATCGACAGTATCGACCACAGATAAAGTAGGCGTAGGTGTACAGAGGAATGAAGGGCATTCATTATCCATCTTAAGCCCCTCATTCACGGCAGTCCGCCGGCACTCCGGCATGGCTGGATGTAGCGGACACACGATGTGCAATTGGCCCAGCCTGGCAGTCCAATTCGCACTTATTCGTTGAAAGATGCGCAGCGCTGCGTTTTAGCACTTACACTGTACTCGAATTAAAAAAATGCCGCCATCTCTTATGTTATTTTAAATAATGAATAATTAATATTTTTTGCATTGCCGCATTCCTCAATTGTTTATTACCGTAATTTAGTGCAATTCGGACTGCAAGGAGGTGGGCGGAGCTAGCAGGATGTTGCCGTACGGCACGCATCCGGCAACGACATTCACGATGCTATATTACGAGCCGGAGGTGCCGGCGGACTGCCGTGAATGAGGGGCTTTAATTGGTTTATGCTGCCGGTGCACGTTTTCTCTAGGTGCTTTTACATGCTCGGGCTCTCGGCCGAATGATTCGGCCCACCCTAGTACACGCTCATTCGAGACAGACTATATAGATTAAGTTTAAGCCAGACCATAGACAATTTAAGCTTTTTCAGGTAGTTTCAGTGAGTTAAACTGTGTTTTAAATAGCTTTGGTTATTGTTATTGAAACCATTTAAGACACTTTTTAAATAGCTTCACAATAATAAGTCATGTTCAGAGGATGTAGTGCATAATATTTTGCTTTCGCATTTTCGCGGAAATGCCCGAAAGTGTCATGCTATTTCAGTTAATGTCAGTACTAAAAGTACCGGGGTCGATTGACACTAAAGCCCCTCATTCACGGCAGTCCGCCGGCACTCCAGCATGGCTGGATGTAGCGGACACACGGTGTGCAAGTGGCCCAGCCTGGCAGTCCAATTCGCACTTATTCGTTGAAAGATGCGCAGCGCTGCGTTATAGCGCATACACTGTACTCGAATTTTAAAAATCGCCGCCATCTCGTATGTAATTTTTAATAATGAATAATTAATATTTTATGCATTGCCGCATTTCTCAATTGTTTACTACTGTAATTTAGTGCAATTCGGACTGCAAGGAGGTGGGCGGAGCTAGCAGGATGTTGCCGTACGGCACGCATCCGGCAACGACATTCATGGTGCGTTTACATGTTCGGGCTCTCGGCCGAATGATTCGGCCCACCCTAGTACACGCTCATTCGAGACAGACTATATAGATTAAGTTTAAGCCAGACCATAGACAATTTAAGCTTTTTCAGGTAGTTTCAGTGAGTTAAACTGTGTTTTAAATAGCTTTGGTTATTGAAAACATTTAAGACACTTTTTAAATAGCTTCACCCGAAGTGAAATTATTTAAGACACCTTTTAACTCAACCAAACTACCTGAAAAAGTACTTAAATTGTCTCTGGTCTGGCTTAAGTTTTCTCTATATAGTCTGTCTCGAATCATCGTGTACTAACATGGCCGAAACATTCGGCCGAGAGCCCGAGCATGTAAACGCACGGTCACGATAGACCGATACTATATTACGTGCCGGAGGTGCCGGCGGACTGCCGTGAACGAGGGGCTTATGAGTCTCACAGCACAGGCCACATCGCATGCACGAGAGGGATTGGGCTATAGTCCTCACGGGCCCAACAGGCTGGAAACTTCACATAGGTACAATTTTGAATTTCTTTGCAAGCCTACTTTCGCGAAAATAAGACTATTAAACCTTTGTATCTCCCTCTCTATTACACTTAAATATTCGAGCGAAAGATATGCAACTCTTAAATACAAAATGTTCTCCTTCCTGAACTCTCTTACACGGGGCGATAAGCAGAGGTAAGGGACCAAGGGAGTCTAGATACCGACGTTCGCCCTTGTTCGGGACCATTGCGCCCATATTACACTGCCACATATTACTATATCTATAGATAGATTACAGCACCTTTTTCTTCACGTTGGATTAAAAGATAATCATATAGACTTATGATCCTAGATATATGATAATGTAATGTGGGCCTTGACTCCGATGTGTTATTACACAGGCCGACACGACCGATAGGCCCCGATGGATCGCGCCGTCTTTTTTATTTAATCGTATGGCAGAGTTACACGTCGAATACAATTCACAAATCAATTTTCAGACCCATTAGCCATTTCATGGCATCGTCGTTGAGGTTGATCAGATCTTCGGAAGAGTTACCAGCGTAGCGAGTAATAGGGCAGTCCTCGATGATGTGCTGTATGGTTTGCACTTCGGCACCGCAGTCGCAAGCAGGAGAGGCAGTCCAACCGCAGCGATGCTTGTATTGGGCACTGCGCCCATGGCCAGTACGGAGTCTGTTAAGAGTGCACCAGTCTCGTCTTGGGAGTTCGGCGCCGCTGATTTTGTCACCAGGAACTATCTCCGAACCCAATTTGCCCATCATCAAGGAACTACAAGACCGCACCCATTCCTGCTTAACATTAAAGTCGTCGTCGGACAGATTTTTAGCGATGTCGTATGGTGTATTTCTGGATTTAAGACGGTGTGTGGCTGGACTTAAAAATTCCGAATGCATAGGAAGATCTGGGTCATTTCGGATTTTATTTACTTCTCTTAACAGAGCTCCTTTCCTTCTCAAGTCAGGCGGGAGAATTCGACAGAGCACCGGTAGCCAATGGCACGGGGTTGACTGGAGTGTACCGGAGATCAATCGCATGGCCCTATTCAGCTCAACGTCTACTTTAGGCGTATGGGCGCTTCCCAGCCCAATCGGAGCACAATACTCGGCTGTAGAGTACACCAATGATAACGCTGAAGTGCGCAGCACCTCCGCACTAGCTCCCCAAGACGTTCCACTCAGCTTCTGGATGATGTTGTTTCGGGTTTGGAGTTTGCGTGCTGTGCCTAGTGATGGGCAGAGGTAATATTCCCATTACCGGGAAGTTTCCATTTGGGAATATTCCCAGTAACTTACTAGTAATTTACTCTTTATTAGTAATTTTGGGTAATATTGAAAAATGGATTAGTAAGTGCATGTTTTTTTTATTTATTACTTATATTGTTGATTGTTGTGTAATTTACAATGAAATTCAAAACCAGGACTCTCCTCGTGAAGGACCGATACGACCTTCAAACCTTCAAGAAAAGAGCGTACTCCCACCTTAAAGGCCGGCAACGCACTTGCGACACCTCTGGTGTTGCGGGTGTCCATGGACGACGTTAATCGCTTACCATCAGGCGATTCGTTTGCTCGTTTGCCCCCTATAGCATAAAAAAAAATCCCAATGTTACCGGGAATATTCCCAATATTACTGGAAATATTTCCATTGTTACTGGTAATGTTTCCATAGCGTAGTATTGTTAGCAGAAAAAATATTATACTCTGCTCATGAAAAGAGCTGATAGTATCGCCTCAAATCGATACACGAGTTACATACTTACATGAATACACGGGAACACGGGTTTCCGAGTTCCCGTGTATTTAATTTTGCGGTACTAAGGAGCCGAATTAGCCGAAATACACGTTTGTGCTTTAACGAACTATTAAACTACGATTGAATAAAATTGTATAACGGTACGGGGGCGGGTAAATCCGATGCTGGAACAAACCAGTATATTTTTTATTGAGTCGAAAGCCCCTCATAAGTTCGTAACAAAAGGGCGTTATGTATTTTAAATGTTCATATTGTGTGGTAATAAAATACATAATAAACAAAATTCGGTAGTTCATTCAATAAAACGTGTTGATTTTACAACGTGCGCCAGTGCTTTTGTCTTATCTTATTAATTTGTAAACATTATTTTAATGAACGTGATGATTTTTGAAATTTATTTTAAGTTAATGTTGCCTTCTAAATATGTTAAAGAATAAAACTGTGATAGTTAGTACATAATATTTATATTATATTCTTATATTTACCACACATTTAATTTTAAATCTGTTTTTTTTTGGATATTTTTATATTATTTTAAATTGAAATTTAAAACGTTAGCGTGACTAATTCGTAATAGGTAATTATTAAGATTTTTTTATAATAAGATTGTAATTTTTATACATTATTTAAATTAAGGTATTGATTTTTGAAAAATATTTTAAGTAAATGTTGCCCTCTAAATATTTTAAAGAATAAAACTGTGATTACTACGTAATATGTACCGTATTTAATGATTAAAACACTTTTTGTAATAACTTGTTTCATTTACACCGGGGGAATATTATCAGAAACATTGGAAACATTCCCAGTAATATTGGGAATATTCCCGGTAACATTGGGAATTTACTCTTCTAGACAACTATATACCAAAATGTTTCATTGACAAGTGTAAATTATTATAAGTTTAAGATTTCCAGACAATACATTACTTATAGCTTTACGCATATAGTAAATTCCTCAATATTACTCATGCGCGGGAATATTACTGGGAACGATACCCATCCCACCCATCCCCATCGCTAGCTGTACCAGGTGGTGCTTGAATGTTAGGGAGCGGTCAAGGGTGACTCCAAGGTACTTGGGCGTGGGGTTGTGTTTAAATTCCGAGCCGTTCATGTTTACCCTAAGCTCACGGTGGGCTAGTTGGTTGTTCAGATGAAAACAGCACGATTCTGTTTTGCTGGCACTAGGTGTTAAACGCCAAGCTCTGAAGTACCCGGATAGTGTCCCCATGTCGCCTGACAGTGTTGATTCCAGACTCTGAAAATTCTTTGCCTGTGCGCCTAGACATATGTCATCAGCATAAACGAATTTCCTCGAGTGTGTGATTGGGAGGTCGTGGATGTACAAGTTAAACAGGAGGGGGGCCAGTACCGAGCCCTGAGGGAGGCCGTGTTGTACTTCGTGTATCGCGCCGTCTAATACTAGCTTAATCAAGGGCAAATAAGGCCCATATTACATCACATATCTAAAATCATACACATAAGATAATGTAATATAGGCCTAAAATCAACATAAAATATGTTAAGGTAATTTATATTCATCATAATTCAAATTCAATGTTTTTCATGACTTCACATACATATGTATCATGCTTGGTATATGAGAGAGTTCCATCAGATTTATGATATCTTAGTGTCTTTAATCGTTTGTTCCGCCTTTTTTTGGAGTTTTCAGCCACTTGCTGCAAAAGCGCAGGCAGTACGATCGTCCGGTAGGTCGGATGCCCTCTGAATTCTGTTTTAGCAACTTTGTATAGGAACATGTCCGTGAAGCCGTCAGGAAAATCCTTTACCAATTTCTTCCAACTAATATCGCCCCAAATTTCATAAGGAGAGTCTATTAGCCTGCAAGATAATTACCGACACATTAAAAATTGCTTTTAGAAATAATGTCCTAGCACAGCATAATCATCCTCAGAACACACTTAAAAAATATTACCTAAATTCCGAATTACGTACGAGTATCTACCACACAAATACAGTATAACCATCCATTTCATAGTGCTGAAATTATAATAGGCCCTGAAGGAAAAGTGCCTAGTAAAGCAAAAATTTATTAATAATATTGTTACAAGTCATCGGTAGGTACAGTACAAAAATGAAAGTGTATAATTCATAATCATAATGCATATAAACTGCCTTAAAACCTTAAGTCAGTTCCTTGTACTTAAATAAGACATCCCTTGATTTCTGATAAGAAACAAAACTGCATTCAATGATTTTATTAATTACATAGAAGGTGTAAAAATACAAACGGTTTATGTATTATCTATTCAAGTTTCAGGTTTTTTGTCTGACGAGTGTAACACTTTATATTTCAGGAAGAAAATTTAACATTGATATTAACTGTATCGACAAGTGTAATAAATTAACGTTTTTCTTTTAACATGTATTGGACTCGACTCCTAGGCGAGACAAAAAAATCTTTGAAAGCAGTTTTTTTTATGCTTCCCTTGAGTAAAACGAGATAACTTAATTTTTTTAAGGCAATTTCCCTCCAGGGTCCATTATAATTTCCGACAATTCCGACCCGTATTCAGGTGAGCCCTGCTGCTGTATTAGTGCCGAGTAAATGTAATAAATAAGTCTTCCGATTTGATGCTTGGATATTCTTAAACGAGTTATTAACATAATATTGTCTTCTGTTTCTGCTTGAAACATTGAAATTAAACACTTTAGAACGGATTATTAACGTTAGCTGGAGGATGGCTATGGCACTACTCACTATGCAATGATTTTGAATCATAAATAGTTCATGGCATTCATTAAGATTAGATCTATAAAGTATTGGGGTATGTCTATTGATAAGTTTCCTAGATTTTGATAGCACGGACTGCGAAAGTGTTAAGTAAACGTCATTATTTCATACAAGTTTGACTTAAAAATAACACTCTAAAGTTTGACAGTTATTTACTTGGAAGATATAATATAACGTGGATTGGGGTAATCGGTCAATCAAAGAACTAAAACCATGCAGTCGATATATTAGCCCATACTACACACCACGTTTGGTACCTGCAATACAATATCATCTTGTGGTAACTTTATTAAACTGCCATGCCATGCGATGCGCCCCTGCACAACGCAATGCGAATGGGACACACACAGATTTAATGACAAGATACTTAATATGGTTATGTTTATAATTATTTTTACGCATCGTCCACTGCAATATTTTTAACCACGACTGCATTGGTTGTTCTGTGATGTTATTGTATTTATTATATTCAGAGCGTATCAGATTTCGATGTACAACTTTATCGACTTATACTCCTATCTAGCGCCGCGTCACATGATCGCTTACCGCGCGCTTTAGCTAATCACAGCGCGTCTCCGGCCACACCCCCAGAGACATAAAGGACCTTTAAAATTTAGCTTCGTTAGAAATATTCTTACTTATTATGAGGACTACCGTATTATTGCTCACCAGGTTATCAAGCGCCATAAGTACGGTTTTTACTTATTTCTATATTAAAAACTTCAGACTGTTTTCTTTTAATTATTATTGTATTAGACTTGATATTACATATAAATAATAAGTTTAAAAGCTTGAAAAAATATATATATATATATATATATATATATTTGTATATATGTATTGCTATTATATATGTTTAACTGGTATTATTTATTATAATTTAGTTTTCTTTTGGCATTTTTATTATTTATTAGTTACTTTCTAGTAGTTTGATAACAATAATATTTTTGACAAATAGAAACGTTTTTCTATAAACTTATCTCTAAATTTACGGTAATTTATGGCCGTGTTATTTTACACTTTCAATTTAAAGCTTATATTATAGCAAAAATAATATATTTTTAGTATTTTATATATTTCTATGTAATACATTTTTTTAAAGTGCATGTTTTTCGAAATAAGCACGACTTAAATTGAAAACTAATGAGAATTGTACTGAAAATGACATATACTTAACCTCTTTTAATAGGAAACTCACGTTCCTCTGGAGCCCCTTTTTTTATGGGGACGTAAAATCCGTTATGGATACTTCTGCACCGCAGGGACAGTGCAGGAGTTATGTCGGAGTCTCACCGACTAAAAAACCCCCTTTTTCCTCTTCGACGCAATTAGGGTGCTCTGGGATATCGATAGAACTCGCCAGTGCCACCCTTGCGTATTCTAATGCCCGGGCTACAGGGCGCTCCTCTGGCGCCCCTAGCGGCAAATTCACTCGCGGTAGTCCTCATTGAGGGCATTTTTTTATTTATATATTATAATTTTAAGATTAAGTACATAAATTAATTTCTGAATTTTAATTTAAAGGTGTAGTTTATTATTATTGCACATTTTATTTGTATCAAAAAAATTATCCCAAAAGAAATTACTTGAATGTGTAAGTATTTCATATATAGAACATATACATACATATAATGGTGCTTATATTTATTTGCGTATTTATTTTTGCGGCCGGAGAGCGGGAAAATTAGCTGCATGCATAAAAAATGGCATGTATATCGGATTGGAATTTGCAGAGTGTCACTAAGTGACAACAACTCAGCATATGGGTCATGTTCAACCGATTCTGCTGGGCCCGTGACTCACATGTGAGTAAAAACGCAATGTAATATGAAGCAATTATCTTTGTGTCACTAAAGTTAACAACCAAATTTACAAGGTATGTTAGGACAAAAATTATATACACGATTTTTAGAGTGAAAATAGAGCCTAGAATATTTAACTAATAGTAATTAATATTCCACAAAATTTTGCCAGATTCAATAAATTAATACTTTCAACTCAACTTACTTTTTGAAGATAATCTTCCTTAGTGATTTTAATCTTATAGTGCATTTAGCAAAGAGTTGGACATGTAGTTTAGATAGCCAGAATTCTCGCAGGTATACAGGCAGCTGGCCCATTTCTTCTCCCACTTTGTGCCACACTTCTGGACTAAACTGATTGTATTTTAATTTTTTAAAACTACAATCAGCATATTTCATTAAAAGATGTATCAATTTAGCTGCCAATTCTAATGACCATTTGAGTCTCGGTCTTGGCTCAGGTTTTCCTAAAAAAATATTGTTCCTAAGTTAAATTATTATAACACACATAAATATTTAATGCAATAATTTGTTGACATCCTTGTTTTGACCGCTCCAGTAAATGGTGCTGAACAATGCATCCATACTATTATTATAAATGGGAAAGTGTGTGTGTCTGTTTGTTTTTCTTTCACAGCAAAAGGGAGCGACGAATTGACGTGATTTTTTAAGTGGAGATAGTTGAAGGGATAGAGAGTGACATAGGCTACTTTTTGTCTCTTTCTAACGCGAGCGAAGCCGCAGGCAAAAGCTAGTAATTTATACATGTAGGACTATGTCAGGGGTTGATACAGTACAAAAGTGATTCAAGTTACGAGCACCCTCAGCAAACAAACAGAGTGAAATAGGAAAATTTAGTTGCAACATTACAAGTATGACTTGTGTGAAGCACTTTAATTAGTTTAAGTTTTTTTAATCCTGAGCAAATATGTTACCCACATTATGATGAACATACCAGGATAGGGTTGATACTGAAGCTAAATATTTACCATTTGCATATTGGGAGTATCTTTTAACAATGCCCCGTCGCTCCCGGCCCAGCACCTCTGACACAATCACACAGGCATCCTTGGGCCGGTGATAAAAACAAATCTTCATGATCTTCTCTTCTGTGGGAGTGTACTTCCGGAGTTTCACTGGATATGCATAAGTATTCTTGAAGTATTTGTAGATCTGGTACAGGTTCCTGTGCAGCCCCTGTGCAAGGAACGCTGCCACAAAGTGGCGCACACGCTCCTCTGCAGATTTATCTGGATGCCTAGACTTGGTTCGGTTTCTCCACCGCGCCAAGCATATTGGTGTATCAGGCACATTGTATGTCTGAAACATAGTGTAAGATTTTAGTTATATTTTTTTTCATCTTTAGAAAAAGAGTTCCTCTGCAATTTTATTCCTTACCCTTACAAATATCTCCCAATTTTTTTTTACTAATTCACCTTCTTTTTTTGTGAAGTGCCCAGTAGCACAAAGTTCCGCTTCTTCGGGAGGTGGCTTTTGAGTCAAGCCGAAGTTAGTTTGGTATTTAGGTTGTTTCCAACAAATTTCCTCTTCTTCTAATCTGTCTACTAAGAGCTGAAAAGAAACTCGTATTAATATGGAACAAATAAATAATTAGTCATTCCGATAAATTTCAGTTGGGGAAGCGCGGGAAGTAGAAACCTGCATATAATCGTCGTCTGCTGCTCGTGAGTCATCGAGAATGGCCAGCACCAAGTCCATACTGGCAGAGTCAGTAATGTCGGTCACATTCTCAAATGTTTTATCCAGTTTTTCAAGTATTTCTTCCATGTTTTACTAAGCTGTATAACCGCTTAACTAACTTAACCTCAACTGTTAACTTGCTGCTAGCACTTAGCAGTTATATTATATTTTTGCAATTGAAATAGAACAAGCATGCGGGAATAAAATGCATTCTTATTTAATAAATTAATTGTGTAACATTATGTCAGTAATTTAAAATAAATAAGATTATCAACACTATGCAGCACGAGTATAACACTGCACTGTGTCATTGTCATTATGTTATGTCAATAGTGAGTGTCACTGTCATTGCAGATGTTGCCATGTGTCGTAGTATCATGAAAAGCTAATTATTCACTGTCCACCTTACCTTTAACGCGAACTCGCACGATGGAAATTGGTAACTCTCTCTCTATCGCACTAGTTGTTCAAACGAAAAATGTAAGTGCAGTAGAAAAGAGAGGCAGTTACAAATGGAAATACAATAACAAAATGGTGATCATTATGTATTATTATATTTGTATATAATTTTAAGATTCTTAAACAATTAGGGAGTCCGTATAAAAGGCAGCCAAATAATCGGCAGCCCAATAATTCGTGTCCATTTTTTTGGTTGCGGATTATTGGGTTGCTGATTATTGTACTGCAAAAACTGTGGCTTCGGATTATTGGCCCGCTACCGAGCTTGTCCGACCCGATAAAAGGCAGCCCAATAATCGGCGACCCAATAATTGGCGACCACGATGTACATGGATTATTGGGCTGCCGATTATTGGCCTGCTGCGAGATTGCTCGACCCAAGAAAAGGCAACCCAATAATCGGCGACCCAATAATCCATGTACATCGTGGTCGCCAAATATTGGGGCGCCGATTATTGGGCTGCCTTTTCGCGGGATGCGAAAAAAGTCGGTTCTTGCTGTTAGGTCGCAGTTCTACCTAACACTCCTCCTCGCTTCGCTCGTCGTCGTACCTAAACCGACCTGCCTTAACATTCGATCTAAGGAGTCTGTATAAAAAGCAGACAAATAATCGGCAGCCCAATAATTCGTGTCCATTTTTTTGGTTGCGGATTATTGGGTTGCCGATTATTGTATTGCAAAAACTGTGGCTTCGGATTATTGGCCCGCTACCGAGCTTGTCCGACCCGATAAAAGGCAGCCCAATAATCGGCGACCCAATAATTGGCGACCACGATGTACATGGATTATTGGGCTGCCGATTATTGGCCCGCTTCGAGATTGCTCGACCCAAGAAAAGGCAGCCCAATAATCGGCGACCCAATAATCCATGTACATCGTGGTCGCCAATTATTGGGTCGCCGATTATTGGGCTGCCTTTTCGCGGGATGCGGATTAGTGGCACCCGATAATACGTATTTCATGTTCATCCATGAGCATGGTGTACGTAAAAATCGTACGATTTTAATTTTTTACTATTATTTTTCTTTTTATGGGTATATAACAAACAAGCTCGCAAAGAGCGTACTCCCACCTTAAAGGCCGGCAACGCACTTGCGACACCTCTGGTGTTGCGGGTGTCCATGGACGACGTTAATCGCTTACCATCAGGTGATTCGTTTGCTCGTTTGCCCCCTATAGCATAAAAAAAAAAAAAAAAAAAAAAAGCTAGATAAAATAAAACCTTGTAATAAAAATGATATAGGATAGTAATTAAAAAAAGTAAATATACATGTAGCAATTATTTCAGAACTAACTCAAAGCAATTATTTAAATTCCTTGGATAAAATATTTGCGAAAACTGTGTTTTTGATTTCCGATCGTTTTCTTGGCCAATAACAAGGCAACTTTTCAAAAATCTGTAATCTGCTTGCAAGTCTTTGTACATGAGGAAGTCAATGAACCACAGCAATGCTGCATCATCAGTGGTCCGAGCTGCTACACTCTTCATACACAAGATGTCTTCTTCATTAAGAATCCCTTTTTTGATTAAGTTTTTATTGGTGGAAACCTGGCTAACTACAGGTGAGTCACATTGTGGGGTATTAGTAGGGCCCTCAACTAGAGCCGGAGGCTCGACTAGAACTGGCAAGACAGGATTGACCCACTTGACAGGTGTGACTGTCTTGACAGGCATGACTGGTGACTTGACTGGAATACTTCTAATTTTATTGTTTTTTATCCAGTTAAATTGTATGGCATCAAATCTTTGGTCATCAAGGTAGGCCGGTAGATCTGGCTCCTCTTTATAATTTGCTGAAAAATAAAGTTTTTTAAATGAATGTTATGAATAACCATAAGTAAGAAAATATTGAATTAGCCCTAGCTGTGCCTCTAGCTCGTGATATGGTCTGGTTTATTTCGTCCACCCAAGTGATTTCCTCAGGGCTTCAGATTACCAACATGCCAAATAATAAAATGGGTTTAGCAGCTTTGGCCGTAAAATTTTAACGCAAAACAGAATTACATTTATAACATTTATGCATTTAAAAAGAGTAAGGGGAAATCCCTTTGATGACTTACTCGGTAGTTCATCGTCACTGTCCAAAAGATCTTGCAGTTCACTAATGTTATTATTATTCTTTGACATGTTTCTAGTAAAAAAGTAACGTATTATCAAGAATGCTTCCGGTGATTCGAAAGTGCTGATGTATCTTGTATAAGGCTAAAATAGACTAACTCAGCCTTAGCGAGATCATAACTTTACGTTCGACGTTTTAAACTTTTCAATAACATTAAAATGTTATTTAAGTGATTAATTATTAGAATTGATTCATTTCGTACAGTTAACAAAACAAAACTTATTTTTATTGATAGTTTATAACGTAAACACTCTAAACTCTGAAGTAAACAAAAACTTAACAAAACAATGGAATGCTATGCTAATGATGTGGTATTTATCTCATCTAATCGGTGCGTTTAAATACTATGATTAAGACTTCCCGCCCTAAGTTTCTCAACAATTCATTGCACTGCGGATGGCTAAAAGTATATAACATTTGCCTATAAAGTTCTATAACAAAGGATTTTTTTTCATTTCGTAAATTTAGTGATTTCACAATTTTATTTGGTTCTGATTAGGAACATACAATATAAGAAATGTATACTACTTTTAGAATTTGTTCCGATTGGCATTTGAGTGATGTGATGATGTCAGTGTCACTGTCAGTGACTGTCAGTCTTAGGGCGGCTACTCCGATTGTCGAAAATCGTAATTTGTTGGTTTGCTCTCTATCACTCATATCTCAAGAGTGATAGAAACGAGTCATAAAGACCTTTGATGATTGCGGTAGACCCTCAGGCTGAGTGACTGGCTGACTGCACTGCGGCGGCTTTTTTTTCGTTTTGTATCGTAGTTCTGAAACTCGTAAACAAGCAGTGTAGGACAAATTTTATTAACATTAAGTATACCTATTCTACCTCCATTTACTCATTGATAACGTTGTAAAGTTAACGTCTTTGTTGATTTCTTGGACTGAAATTAAATCACGATGCAAAGTGTATTCATCACCCTCAATAAAGTTCAGACTAATGTACTAACGTGGGGAGACCCGTTCGAGTCAAAGGGATCCGATGTAATCATTTGTATAACTGGGAATCCTGGAATTCCACATTTTTACGAGGAATTCGCTACAGAATTAAATAAAAGCACTGGGCTCCCAATATGTGTAATTGGTAAGTACAATTTAAATAGTGTATTCATTCAGTTTATCTAAGTCTATATATGGTATTTTTTAAAAGACTTTATTGAAAACACCGCCCAAGTGCGACCTCATGTTTATTTACAATATTTGTTTTTTTTATTATAACTGCAACTGTCCACCCAATGGTTCTTAGTAGTAGTGTAAGTCTAAGTTAGTTACAGCCCATTAATAGACAGGTAGAAGCCAGAGGGTTATTTCCCTCCAGCACCTTTACGTCATCAGTACACCGAGACAGTAGACAAAACGCAAACACAAACGCTGCAAAACAATCCAAATTATATGGGACAAAATAGAATTTCGCAGCAGTTCCGCAGTTCACTGCATTGGTGTGCCAATGGTGTTAGGGTACATAATGCAAAAAAATTTGGTTCTAATATTGGAACTAATATTTTCAGTAATAGACATGAACTATGAAAAATCTGAGTGCCTATTGGATTCATAAAATGTGCTTGTTGCTACAGTTAGATATTTTTACATATTTTTATACTTTAACATTTTACCTTGTATATATGGCTTGTATGGTCAGCATGAGATTTAATGGAGCCCCCCCTCCCTGCTGCATACAAAGTTTGTATGCAGAGGAGTCAATTAACTCTGCACCTGTCTGTATCTACTTAATGTTGAATCTGAATGGGGGAGGAAAGGTAAGAAGCTAAGAGAAATAAATAATAATAATAAATAATTGTAATTGTAAATTGTAACCACCAAATGTGATGTGACCCCACCTTGGTCCACCTTGTTGGAGGTTTTCCTTTTGACCATGGTATCCTATTTAAATCCTCTTTTAATGAACAGAAAGCAACTGTAGAACCTATTACCTACTTAGTTTTTTATTTCTTTATTTTCCCCATAGTGACCACCCTCTTGGATTAAACAACCTCATAGTTAGCATCCACATTTCTGTTACTGATAATGGTTATCGCCGATAGATAGCACTCTTCGTTATAATTATCATATCATAGCAATATCATTAGGTATAACAAACAAAATTATTGGAAACAAACATGAAAAATTGAATAAAGATTTTTTTTTACATACGACGAAAGTCACATTGATTTTTTATTTAAAAATAGATACCTACACAACCATTAGGTCCGTTTATGTATCTATCTACATGTATTGTGCAATGTGCACATGTCCTTGATTTTAGACCTTGGTTGTAACTAAGGTCAATGAGGCCAACTCCGTCTACGGGATATTTCCATACAACAGCGTTTACGCCCGTTTATAGTACATTAATTAGGGACTTGCTGACTCGATCGATAAATCAGCTAAAGTATTTAATACCCACAGACAAAGAAAGATGGCTCTATCTCGGCATTAAATAGCAAAAAATCGCTTTTAAGGGTCAGTTGCGCTCAGACCGCCAAACACGAGTATAGCATGCTGTTACAACTTTTGAAGCTGCGCTCAAGTAATGCGAGTTACGACTAGGGTTGCCAACCTTAGTGTATAAATTTGCGGTAAATTCGGGATCAACATGCGGGATTTGGCTATAAAATGCGGGACGCCGTCAACCGGCCTAAATTTGTATGGTGTATCGACTGTCAACGTTTTGAAAGACACACAAAATTACCAGTTTTCTTAAATAGAAGCAATTGCTTCTAAATATAGAAATTCAGCTGATATACCTCGAGTTTTTGCCATGAGTTTTTAAATTTTTACATGCTTTAATATAAAAATAGAAAGATCATTTAAATTTGAATGAAATAGTTTTTCAATTTTGATATGAAATACTTTTTCAATGATGTAGTCAGTTTTTGAAAAATACACCACTCAGTTGTCAGTTTTAAATTTTTTTGCACAGCGAGCTTCAAACAATACCTCTACTATCTGGTTTTTGACCTTATTGCTATTGAATCTTAATAAAACTAACAAAAATTTTAAGTAGTCTTCTACGGAATGAATGAACACTTTTTAACATTTTCACACAAAATTATGAAGTTAAAGAAATGTTATGTTTGGTACATTTTGATAGAAATACACGAACATTAGCCAAGTTTACTGGCTAATAAGTTACTTTTTTACACAAAATGAATAAACATAATAATATGTAAAGTTTAGTTCATACTCTATCCAAAACCTATAAATTGATTTCAAAACAGCACTTCAAATTACTCGAACTCGAAGTTGCTATTATATGAGAGACTGAGAGTAAAGAGGAACGTGTAAGTAGTGGATATCAAGATATTGGGGATCATGACCAGACTCTTAACATTTAGTGCATATTACTCGTAGTACGTTTTAAGACAAACACGTTATACAGTATTTTGATATGAACGGTTGCATTTACGAATATGCCCATATAGCAAAATAACCTATACCTAGTTTGTGTTTTGCCTTATTATAAAAGCATTATTAGAGTAAGAGTTGTAAGCATAGTGAGCTAAACTGTGTCTTTTTAGATTAAATCCTCTAGCATATAATAAAACCACAGATTCACGAACAAGCACTGGCTCTGCGTCATGTTAATAAAACGTTCCTTTTTATGCTTATTATCCAGTCTAGTCTGAAAACGGGACAATCGGCGTCCCGCGCGGCCCCTTTGCGGGACGCGTCGTCAAGACCCCAGAAACGGGACGTCCCGCGTATAGCGGGACGGTTGGCAACCCTAGTTACGACTGAGAGAGTATATTAATTATATTAGTAGATATACGTGCTTTTTGGTATTTTCGTCCGTTTTACGTTATATTCAGTAGATGAGTATGAGTACCCAATGAAAGATTGGTGTTAGTAATAGCAAGTAATAGTCAAGTGGGAAAATTCCTTACAATACAAATGGGTCAAAACCGTCATATGCTGGAAATGTCCCATTTTATATATTGCCAACCTTTTTAAAATAGATTCATTTAACAAATAAGGGCTATCCTTAACGTTAAATCAAACTCAAAATATCATGCATTCAGATCCTCTCTGAATATTATAAAACAAGGACTGATTTGATCGGTATAATAAAAATTGTGTAGGTACTTAATGTATCTCTAACTTGTAATTTTTTTTATTTTTAAGGTACCTCAGGTGCTAAGGAGGTTAATCTGGTCCAAAATCAGTATTTAAAACTATTATCATTTTTTTTTAGTTTGAACTCTAATAAAACATGTCACACCGGTTGCGTAACGTACGTGTACGAGTGTGAAGCGTTACCTTTCTTACGAGAATTCATACTTTACAACGCAGCAAATCAGCCATAGGTATTTTAGCTGTCGTAAAAAAAACTAGCGTATGCAACAGCGCATAATTGGTTCATAAAACGCTCGGGTCTATTATTACAAAACTTGACTTCGTCTCGTTTTGTAACGGCGACCCTCAAGTTTTAAGAACCCTTCCTTATTATATCACTGTTGCGTAGCATAAACTACTATAGTAATATCTATTCGTTTTTTAGGGTTCCGTAGTCAACTAGGAACCCTTATAGTTTCGCTCTGTCTGTCTGTCTGTCCGTCCGTCCGTCCGCGGATAATCTTAGTGACTGTAAGTACTAGAAAGCTCTAATTTTGTACGAATATGTATATCATATCGGTCACGCCACGCCAACAAAGTGGTAAAATAAAAAGTGGTTATAATTTCTTTTTTAGAGTACCTCCCATACACGTAAAGTGGGGGATGTTTTTTTTTTCGCTTCAACCCTAGAGTGTGGCATACCATTGGATAGGTATTTGTAAAATAATGAGGGTTTAATAAGAACAGTTTTTGATAAAGGTAATATTTTCGGTAATAATCGCTCCAGAAGTTTAAAAAAATGTGTCCCCCACCCTCTAACTTTTGAACTATAAGTTAAAAAAATATGAAAAAAATTACAAAAGTAGAACTTAATAAGAACTTTCTTGGAAAATTATTTTGTACTTGATTGGTTGAGCGGTTTTTGAAAAATTGTACAAAATAATTTCTGAATTAAGTTTGTAATTTAACTGTATATGCAAACACTTCTTTTATCATCCCCCACGTATCTTCCTTCTAATAAGAAAATAATGATTCAAATCGATTCACACGATCAAGAGTTACCCCCGAAAACCCAACATACATAACCTGTCTAGTTTGTATAAATTAGTAACCCAATTGCCCGAGAGATGGCACTGTGGTCTACTTCGTGCTGTTAAGATTTTTCTGGAGTTGATGGGGCCGGACGGGTGTGATCGAAAGTATCATCGAATTGTTAATTATTATAAGCATATTGAGCATGGTACCTATCTATTAAAACACTTTTTAAGGTTGCCTATTGTGACAGACGGTAAACTGCGGAACCCTACACTGAGCATGGCCCGACATGCTCTTGGCCGGTTTTTTATATTTATCTTTGCAGTGTTGCCCCACGGCACGGCTGCTGAACCCTAATCTTGCCGCCGACATCTTGTCTGACATGCGCCTTGACCTCTGTTATCGTCACAGTCTCGTTTAATGTACAAGTCAATGTCAACTTTGTATTTGTTTGCTCTGAAGGTCAGGCGGGGCACGTGGAGGTTCCCGAGGAGAAGTCCAACGTCCTCGAGGGGCAGGAGCACTTGTTCAACCTAGATGGACAAGTTCAGCACAAACTAGACCTCATCGAACAGAAAATAGATAAGAACCGGAAGTTACACTTAATCGGTCACTCTATAGGAGCGTGGCTGATTCTCGAAGCGATCAACAGACGCGAGGACCTGCAAGACAGAATATGCTCCATCAACCTGCTGTTCCCGACCATACAGAGGATGGCCGAGTCGCCGAACGGCAAGTACCTGAACGGAATCGTGAGGCGGTTCCATTTCGTGGCCATGCTCCTGTTTACAATGGTCCACTTGCTACCGGACGTCGTCAAGCGGTTGCTGGTGGGCGCGTATTTGAAGCTGAGCGGTTTGCCGCCGCACTACGATGGGAGGATACTGCGGTACCTGCGGCCGCGGGTGGGGGAGAAGGTGCTGCACATGGCGTACGACGAGATGGACCGCGTGGGTGTGTTGGAGCCGCAGCGGGCGGCGCTCCGGCGCGTCAAGCACGTGACCAGCGTGCTGTACGGCTCCGCGGACGGCTGGGCGCCCGCCGCCTACATGGACGAGCTGCGCCGGCACGAGCCCGAGCTGACCGCGCGGCGCCTCGACATCGACCACACCTTCGTGCTCAAGTCATCGGAGACGGTAGCCGAGTTAGTCTCCGACTTTATAAAGCCAAAAATTAAATCGCCTTAGGCCCACTCGCACCACCCGCTTAACTTTAGGTTAGTGGGCTGTCAACTGTCAAATTCAATATAAAATGGTGGGTTAACCTCAGGTTAACCCACCATTTTCGGTGGTGCAAGTGACCCTTAGATATTTTAGTGATTAGCGAAGAGGGTTATTAGTGATGTATGCGGATTTCCCGTAGCGGGGGAGGTGGCAGGGTAATTGAAATATAGAATGAGATATGTGCACTTTAATTTATTAAAAATGTAAATATATATAGGTACCTGTTATGTCACATTATAAGTAACATTAGATAATAATAACTATTAAAATTATTTATAAATCGTATTAAGTTCATTTTACTTTTAAATATAAACAAGCTCTTCTACATGAACGTAAGTCGAAATGAATCTGCAGTTGGAGTGGAAGCAGGCGGGGTGGCGGTGGCCGCAGTCGGGGCTCAAATAAATGTAGCTACATATAAATGCATTGCTTTATTTCTCTCGAAATCATATGTAATAACAACTGCATAATTTAGGTATCACTTATGATTACAATCAAAAATCTAGTCGAACAGCAGTGGGTGTAGAAAAGCTTGTGTTCTCGGCCGCGGGGGCTTAACAACTAAACATAAAGTCGCCGTCGACCATGTCGGCGACGCCTCAACACTTCAACATGTTCTCTTTCTCTCCGCGCCATGCACGTGCCGACGTCGGCCGGACCCCATTTCAATAAGCAATGGATATAGAGCAGTGCTCCCTAACTGGATACACTATGCCGTAGTCTATTTTAAGTTACGTTACGAGACTTGCTGCCGGTTCGCTACTTTGCTTTTTTAACTTTATTGGAGTTAGCTCGTGATAACAGTAAATGGAGCACCTTTGGCAGTACATTCTAACTAAAGACGCAAATGCTTAAAGTTCATTTTTCAGTCCTAAATATGTTAACACGAGCTTCATTTTAAATTTGATATAAGGGCCAGTGACACGGCATTTGAGATATAATATGTTTGAAAAGTATTGAAGCCGTTGGGCGTCCACGGATCGAGGACACAGATCTATATCTTTCACAAAATCGATCACGGAATGTTCGCTCAGGGCTACCCCCGCTCGGCCGCAGCATCTACAGGTGACGGTCTATTCTCATCTCACTTGTTCTTGATACTGCGGACTGGATAATCACTGGAAACTAATCTTTGCTTCAAGTGTTCAGAACTTAAGACTCGTTTGTCTCACTTGTTTACAATGTTAAAATTTAAGAAAAAAAAAGTGAGCAAGATTCAAAGTGGGAATAGCCCTTCGGACAAAGTAAATCAAATTATTACAAACATGCATATAAATTTATACTTTTCCCAATATGGTTCCGTTACAATGCATTACTTGATTACGGTAACAACTTTAAATACTGAGTTATTTCATATTACCTAGAGCTATATACAACATTTGGAAGAATCAGGTCGTAGTACGGGTTACCCGGCGAACTATTTGGGAACAAAACTGTTAACGAACATATTGTGCGTGTGTCCCGCGGGGAGGGGGCGCGGGGCGCGGGGCGGGGCCTACGGGGATTTCTTCCTTAAGTAACTTAACACGACGAACGTCGCGCACAACCTCCGGTACGGCACATACCGATAATACCTACCACACGGACCGCACTACGCGAGCGTCTCTCGTACAAATCGAATATGATACAATACAATTATAATTTTGAAACCTTACAACTAGGGGGATACAAAACCGAGACCGACGGGGCGGCTCAGCACGTCGTCTCCAGCAGCGGGTCCGGCGCCGGCGCGTCCCCCGGCGCCGGCTCGGCGGCCGGCCGGCGCCGCGGGGACGCGCGCGCCTCGCACGTGCACGCCGGCATCGGCGCCGGCGTCGGCGTCGGCGCCGGCGCGCCCAGCGACACGGCGCGCGCCGGCGCCGGCCGCAGCCGCGGCGTGCGCGGCGCCGGCGCCGGGCTGCGCGGCCGCCAGCACTCGCAGCTCTCGCCGCCGCACGTCGGGCACAGCACGGGCTCCAGCCGCTCCAGGCGCGCGCGGCGCCGCGGCTCCGTGCCGGCTACCGGCGCCTGCGCCTGCGCCGGCCGCACCCACGGGTCGCGCGGGTCGCCGCGGTGCAGCTCCACGTCGCTCATCTTGCGCCAGGGGTCGGCGGCGGCGGCGGAGCGGTCGGGCGAGCAGGTGTGGCTGCGCGTGGGGCGCGGGCTGGGCGCGGGCAGGCGCTGGGGCGAGGGGCAGGGCGAGGCGCGCGGGCGCTCGGAGTGCGAGCGGGCGCGCGGGGCGGCGGCGGCGGCGGCGGGGGTGACGTCGCTGAGGGAGCGCAGGTGGACGCGCCGGCGCCGCGAGGCGGGCGAGTCGTCGGCGGCGCTGACGCTGATGCGCGGCGCCGGCGCGGGCGGGGGCGGGGGGCTGCGCTCCCGGCCCGGGGCGGTGCTATTGTTTTTGACGGGGCCGGCCCGGCTGGGCCCGGCCCCCGCTAGCTAGAGGAGTCTCTCGGTGGCCGAGCTGGTGGTGCCGGAGCTGAGGGTCGATGCAGGATTTTGGTCGTCACCTAAAAACGCCCGCCGTCATTAAACATTGAGAACGATCGAGAGTACTTTTCACACGATACAAATACCTACATGTGGAAACTTGAAAAGTCAGCTATATAAATATGATTCCACCTGTATTCGATTTTGAACATTGTTCCCTAGTAATAAACACTCGTGACTGTACCTTGAGTAGTCTGGCCCGCGGCCGGCAGTCTTTGTCAGTTGAGCAGCTCGACGGAGACGAACCGTTTCAGTCTCTCCAGGTACTGGTTGAACAGTTCCACGTCGTTGTGCCCGGCGCCCTGGAACACGGTCAACATCTCATCACCGGCTGCGTGGTGTTTGCCACAGAATATGAACAAGTTGGCTTGGACCGGCTCGCAGAGGAAGCTTTTGATGTATTATCTATTGCCCTTTTACCAAATAACATTGGAGTCCAATAATATGTGTACTCTTTTTCACAAGAGATGCATGGTAAAGAAATGTTCACATAAATAAGTCAATGAAGTCGACTAAGTATACGTATACGTAGACGTAGGGAGATACGTAGTATCACAGTGACAAGATCATTACTACCAAAGTAATTGAATAATCTACAGAACTGCCGACTAAATAAGTAAAGGAACTGTCATAATTTTGACGACCGGTTGGCGTAGTTGGTAGTGACCCTGCCTGCTAAGCAGATGGTCTTGAGTTCGAATCCCGGTAAGGGCATTTATTTGTGTTATGAACACGCATATTTGTTTCTGAATCATGGATGTTTTCTATCTATGTCTTTGTATATTATACATATCGTTGTCTGAGTACCCGTAACACAAGCCTTCTTGAGTTTACTGCGGGACTTAGTCACTTTGTTTTGTGTAAAAATGTCTTATAATATTTATTTAGTTTATAATTTCATAGACATTCCGCGCCAGCTTTCGTGAATCGATCTGTAGTAGTACATTTCCCCGCACATTATTAAAATCATAACGATAATATTTCCAAGCATATTCGAGATAACCATTTCATGATAATGTTTGGTTAATAAAACATAACTGCAGTGCAACTATTATTTTCCCAGTAGAGAGTAATATTTACGAAATGGGTTTAACCAACCAACAGCGTCAAACCGTGGGCTTCTCCGGGATAACGGCATCGGCAGGTCAAGACTTCAAGAGCGGGACAGGTCATGCAGATTGCAAATTACAAGTCATAACCAAACTGATGTTAGGGCGGTGAGCGACAGTACGATAGCTCCCATTGGAACCCTAGGCCACTGTAGGACTATAGTGACGCTATAAATCAGATTGTAAGAAATCTCTTACTGCTTGTCATTTTGACATGTTCCAATTGGTTGACTGTACTTGCTGTTTGCGTGTAAGAGAAGCCTCGCACAAATTTGTGATTGATTATTAAATTTGTGTTTTTACTTAGTGGAATACTAGACTTAAAAAACAAATGAACTACTACTACTACTATTACAGGCAATGACCTGCTAGTAATGTTGTGACGTGGAATACCTCTACACGCGCTCTTCAAAATATTTGTCCTTAACAAAGTGATTAATGCTGGCACAGATTCAGAGATAACGGACTTTTTATCGGTTTGCATTGCGATAAGTCGAGCACGGCGTAAGCCGTAGATACGCTGTACACGGCGCACTTTAGGGTTAATTTCACAATTTATTTGCGGACACACTTTAAATAAATAAATATTGTGGGACAATCTTACACAAATTGACCTAGTCCCACGGTAAGCTCAATAAGGCTTGCGTTGTGAGTACTAGACGACGATATATAATTACATTATTTATTTATTTATTTTATTTTTATAAACCTAAATTATAATATATACCGTAGTCTAGCAGACTAGTACCCACAACGCAAGCCTTCCCCAGACATCGACTCGACGGCGTGCGGGCACCGCTCAGAGATGTCAAGTCGATCACCTGGTCGCGTCATGCGACTGTAGACCTTATGCTGTTGTAACAAGGTCCATACCTCGACCCACAGCGGCTCGACGGCGCGCGGGCAGCGCTCGGGGATCTCAAGTCGATCACTTGGTCACATCGTGCAACTGTAGACCTTATGCTGTTGTAACAAGGGCCATACCTCGACCCACAGCGGCTCGACGGCGCGCGGGCAGCGCTCGTAGATGGCGAGTCCGTGCGAGAAATCGATAACCTCGTCCTCGGTCCCGTGGATCACGAGAACTGGAGAGTTCACTTTCGGTATTTTGTCGATGCTGGAACAAACAGAAAGTTCAGTTAGTGCACGCAGTTAGTTAGGTTACTGCATTTTGCATCTTTTTCGCCTTAGTAATCATACACCTACGAGAGAGAGGCAGACTTCGTTCGGTCGCGGGGGGCTCTATCACTCTAAAATCACTATACAATTCCCATACCACAAGTTTTTTGCCAACTACGTCCGATACCCGATTGCAGATAGTTTTATGCAATTGACCCCAAGTAACACCAAGGGTTCGGATACCTACCAGTATTTTGTCGATATAAATAGCTTATGCCCCAGCTCGTATAACCTGGGGTCCGCTTTGGCAAATAATCCAAGATTTGGCGTAGGAACTAGTTTAACGAAAGCGACTGCCATCTGACCTTCCAAGAGGGATTAGTCCGGTTTCCTCACGATGTTTTCCTTCACCGAATAGCGATTGGTAAATATCCAATGACATTTCGTACGTAAGTTCCGAAAAACATTTGTACGAGCCGCTAGGATTTGAACCTGTGACCTTCGTATTGGAAGTTGCACACTTTTATCGCTGGGCTACTAATACTCTAAAAAAATCTATGTGTATATGTCGTTCTTTGGTTTATAATTTAACTTAATTACTATTTAAAACGAGATATTTACCATGTACATTTGTTTTTATGAGCTCCCGATATTTCGGCACTGTTACAAGTGCCATGTTCACGGTGTAACTGATTTGCTGCGAGTTTTTATTTTATTTGTGGTCTATACCCACACCCCGTAGGGTAAATATCTCGTTTTAAATAGTAATTATAGTGTAAATGACCATGTTAGCTTAAAATCGTATATAATTTAATTCTTAATGGGACAATCTTAAATTACGAAGCTGTCACCTTAATAATGAAGTCTGATAAAGAGCATAAAATAATTTAAACTATCGGGGTTTTTCAAAAGGGGTTCTGATGTCAGGGCGTATAGTTATTTTTAGAGTGACTAATTAATTCCTTTTCTTTGAAATAGCTCCCAAGCAAGGTCCATTGGTTGCAAACTACATTCTGTATTGTCAATCCACATTTTCGCATATTTCCAATGACGTTATGTGAAAACATACATGATGATGACGTGCACTGCACAGGCAGTTGAGGCAGCAAGCAAACCGAATTAATTACGAACTCGTTCCAATGCCACTGAAGCGTCTATAAATGATATAACAAGTACACAAGTAGCCCAATGAATGTCTAGGGCTTCAGTTATAGTGAAAGTATATGTCACAATACATGAGCTCAATTTACAAGACATGTGGGGCGTGACTTATCGCCGTGACAGCACTTTCAGGTGTCCATTATAAATGAGCGCTGCCCATTCAATCAATACAGCTATTTGTGCTGAAATATTCAAAATCAGCTATTTCAGGAAGGTCAGACTATGCCAATGTCAATGCCATTCAATAATTCTTTCTTCCTTCGTGTTGGACTAGAGTCTGACTATGCTAAGTTTCCTACATTTTAACAGCACAGACTGTCAATCAATCAATCAATCTTTGTTTTATGGCTCCATCAAGGCCTTGATGATTCTGCCAATGTCAAGGTTGGATAAGACACGGCATGTGAAAGTGTTAAGTAAACGTCATAATTTTATAGTAGTTTGACGTTTAAAATAACACTTTAAAGTTTGACCATTGATGTACTTGGGAGAGATAACGTAGTTTGACTCTAATACCCTGTCATCCGCTTCCCGCTCTTTCGCTTAACTCTTGTTTATGTCATGTGTTTTTCTGTGACGTCCATAATTTTGTTTTCAGGTATCCCAACATCATCCTACCACAAAAAAAAAACACACACCAAACATTGAAAGTCACATGTGAAAGTCTCAAAACTTAAACATTGGCAAATCCACCTTGTTTCAATGAGCAAGGATTAAAAGCCTGATAGGAAAAAAAATATAAAGAGACTTGATAATAGTTTGTTGAATAAATAATGAGTCAAAATTAGTGATAAAATGTAGAGCATTAATGTAAACACTTTTTAAACGGCCTCCTAGCCTAGTCGGTAGTGACTCTGCCTACAAAGAAGAAGGTCCCGGGTTCGAATCCTGGTCAGGGCATTTATTTGTTGGTTTATCATGAATATTTGTTCCTGAGTTATGGATGTTTTTTATGTATTATATATGTATCTATATTATATATATCGTCGTCTAGTACCCACAACATAAACCTTATTGAGTTTACCATGGGATTAGGTTGATTTGTGTAACATAATATTCATTTATTTTATTTATTTAGGAGAAAATCCAATAACACTCTCATATCTTGAAATGACAAATAAGATTAGGTATATTTTGATATATATTTTTTATAATTGATAATTGGCATTGAAACAATTAGCTTGTTCCAAATTAGTCATTGCTGTTTGTTTACTATACCTCCCACCGGGGTTGCCTAATTTTCAGCCAATTGAATACTTTTACTATGTATTGTGAAAGAAGAGAAAGCCAAATTAGATCCATCTTCCCTACTTAAGACACTGCTACTGATAACATTAGCTGTATTGATGTGTGCCCTAGCTTTATGAATACACATAAAAGCGGCACTGACACCTACCCTTGCTGCATCTAGACCTAGACCTTACATGTGGATGATAAACATCCATTTACAGCTCAATGAACTAATAATATTGATATCACTCGCATGACTCAAGTCTTGAAGTAAATCAACTGTACAATACAATACAAATACTCTTTATCACACACCTTAATAAAAAGCTGTATTATCTGTATCTACTACAAAAAATACAGCAAAAAAAAAGAGGTAAACAACTGTAATTTATACACATTTGACTAAAAGGCATCTTGCATTTTATAAAAAAACATTTTAAAGTCAGTGTCCTCTGCAAACTGAATACAATATTTATAAATACTTTATCAAGTATCCTTCCTGTTTAAATACTTGCACATTTGTTAAAACAAATGTATGAATAGGCAAATAAATGTGGCTTTGTTTTGAATAACAATAAGATAAGTAAATAAATGAATGCAAAGTTAAATAAATAGATGTCACAAAATTAATTTTGTTGTTCTTCATTCCTAATGTAGTAAATGAATTTGGTTGGACATAGTTCTCACACACATGTTAATGAATGTTAATTGATTATTGTAATGAGACAGTGAATTAGTCATGCAGCTTGAGGCATATGTGCTTATTCATAGTGTGATAACATTGTTTGTTTGGTCTTACTAACTGGAGCATCCAACTGTAAATCCACTAAATCCTGAGAAATGAATGAGATATTTACAAAAATATACAATCTTAAACTATTGATCTAAGTATTTTATTTGCAGTCTACCATTTACACATTTGTTTTGTTCTTTTTGAACTGGGATTTCTGGCTCTGATCATAGGAATCTTGCACCAAAAGCTTACCATGGATTCTTGAATTGAACTCTAGGGAGAGCTATAGGGAGAGTTGGGAGCGGAAATGATGAAGGATGCAACAAGTCACTAACCTGGGGAAGGCATCGAAGAACCATGTGCGCTTGGTGTTGGGGAAGGCGACGCGCATGCCGGACATGAGCGGCGAGTGCAGCACCACGGCGCCCACCTCGTAGCGCGCCGCCAGGTCCACCGTGGGCACGGTGCCGATGCTCTGCCCGTACAGGATGATGTTCTCCGGGCTGATGCCGAAGCGCGTGCGTAGTGCCTGCCAGGCCGCGTCGATGTCCGCGTACAGGTTCTTCTCCGAGGGCTTTCCGCCGCTCACCCCGTAGCCCGAGTAATCATAACTGAATATATTACAATTTATCCTAGTGCCTAATCCTAAATAAAAGCTACTCATTTGTCCCAGATCTACGGCGTTCCCGTGCGAGAACAGTATCGTGAAGCGCGCATTGGGGCTGCAGCGAACAAAGAGGCAAGCGATGCGGTTACCCCGCGTCGTTCTCGAGTAGAATCCTTCGATATTCTCCTTTTCTCGCTCCGTGTACTGCCATTCCGCCCGCTCGGTCAGCGTCAGCGAGAACTTGGAGCCCGCCTCGTCGGGCGTGAATGCATACGTGGGTTCTGGAGGTAGGAATGCGAGCTTAGCAGCGATTTTCCCCGGGCATGGCGGACAACAAAACAGGCAACAGAGTTCACTGAAACTTAACCCGTTCATCGTGAAAATATATAATTATTTATACGAAAAAATAAATTCAACACTATCCATTAGAAAACCACAACTCACAAATTACTGGGCATGGCGAAAATAAGAAAATTTCACTAAAATTGACAGTTCGTCAACATTTCAGCCATGACGGGATACTGGTGTTGCCAGTGATAATTCTCATTGTATTTTTTTTTATAGTGTGGTCAATGTCAGTAACAATAGCGATCTGAAAGTTTAGAATAAAAATAATAGTTAATTGACCTCAATGAACCATAAGTATTATTTTTGTAATGTCCTTGTTATTGGGAGGGTAATTGTAATTGATTTGTATCGATAGTTTGGTAGTGCACAAAGGAATACGTCAAATTATGTAAATCAGGTCAAGATTGGGTCAAGAACCGGAAACATCATCCACAGATGGCGCTGTCCTCATAAAGAAACTATAGTGCTAGTAATACAGTCACAGATGGCGTTCTCTTGGCAAAGATGAGAAATTAATATGCACTGGAAATAGGGATTTCATACCAAATTACCGTACAACGAAAATTATGTTACTTTGCTATTCCGCCAAACGTGCTAGTCAAGTCAATTAGTGGGTTGGCATTAATTTACTAGCACGTTTGGCAGACTAGCAAAGTAACCTTATTTTCGTTATTAATATGGAATTATGCAAAGTAACGCCTCATTCAATAAATTACCGTAGTTCGTTAATACTACCACAGCCAATGCATTGTCAACAGGCATGTTATCTTTTCATGCTATTTATGCCTCAGAGACGAATGAAATAGTGTACCTATGGTAGGTACTTTTTTCTCGCCATTATAAGTTTAACGCCCATTTATAAGGGGCATAAGTAGAGCATGGATACCGGTTTTCGATAATATCGAAATTTCGATAATATCGGACTATTTTCCGATATTTTTTTACCGGTATTGAATTTCTTAAATACCGGTATTTTCGATATTTTCGATATTAACATTATGCTTAAAAAATTACGTTTTTAAAAGGCTACAGTGGTAAAATTGTTATTATTCAGACATCTACATCTCAATATATACAACTAGGTATCTGATATTCACATAGGTACATACAATTTCAACATATTTCCTTCAAACTGGTAAACATGAAAACATGATTTTTAACCAAAGCCTCGATAAGAACGTCGTAATCGTAACCCTTGAATTTATAAACATGGTTCTCAGTTAAATAGTAAATCCTAAATCTGGTAAAAAAAAATATCTACAAAAATGTTGTTTAGTTGTAAACAGCAATTATCTGATTACGCGGTTTATTTTGCCGCGCCCGCATACTATCGCCTTTAAATTTTTCACTTGATCCTGCAATTAGATCTATCCCGCTCTCTTTTGCTCAATCATGTGGACTCTTAGTGTTACTGATTTGGTTTTTTTCTTAGCGTCACTTTATGTGTCCTACTGCTGGGCAAAGACCGAAATACCTGTCCCCTTGATCTCCACCGCTCCCGATTTTGTGCTTCCCCTGGCCAGTTCTTAAAAAATGTATCCATGTCGTCCCACCATCTCCGTCTAGGCCTGCCCGTCCACGTTTATTTTGCTGGATCCACTTGGTGGCAATACTTGCCCAAGTAGCCCACCTGTCCGGATTCATGCGGTAGACGTGGCCTGCCCACTCCCATTTGAGCCTAGCAACTTTTTCGCCAACGTCAGCAATGCGGGTTTTTGAGTGGAGAATGCGATCGGTTCTCTTGATACCTAAAATGCTGCGCTCCATAGCCCGCTAGCAAGTCTTCAATTTGGACTTCTGAATCTCTGTGAGCGACTATGTTTTTGCACCGTAGGTTAGGACATGCAGAATACACTTGTCGACGAGTTTTCGGTTAAGTGACAATGGAAGGTTACCCTTCATTAGCTCTTTCATGGACCAGTAGCTTTTTCAGGCGTTATCGACCCATCGTTCGACTTCTTAGTCTTGCCTGTTGCTAAAAGAGACTAGCTGGCGCAATAAGATATGCTCGTTAATATAGTGTATACTGTGTATAGTCTCGATAGGCGGCACCAAGTTGACCAACCTTCGTTATGCAGACGACACAAACACAACGCTCCTAGCTACCACCGAAGCCGAAATGCATACACTCCTGGGTAGGATGGAGACGATTAGTTTGGAGTTGGGACTCAAAATAAACCACGCTAAAACGAAGCTGATGGTGGTAGACCGTGCTAGGAAGCTTCAATTCCTCGGTGTTCTCGGTCTCGAAACAGTGAAAGATTTCATTTGTTAGCTCCCAAACATTAGCGATTCTGGCTCGAGTGAAAAAGAAATAAGGAGACGGATAGGGATGGCTAAAGCGGCGATGTCGCAGCTCCATAAAATATGGAAGGAGCGTAATATCAGACACAGGTCTAAGGTCAACCTGGTGAACACCCTCGTCTTCTCCATATTCGGTTACGGAGCGGAAACATGGACGCTGAAGATAGCAGATAGGAATCGAATTGATGCCTTCGAGATGTGGTGCTGGAGACAAATGTTGCAGATTCCGTGGACAGCATTCCGCACCAACGAGTCGATTCTTCGCGAACTGCAAATAAAGACCCGTCTCTCCACCATATGCCTGCGAAGAACATTGGAATTTTTCGGTCATATTGCCAAAAAGATGGGCATAACCTGGAACAGCTCATGGTTACTGGAAAGGTCGACGGGAAGCGCCCCAGGGGCCGATCACCACTGAGATGGTCTGACCAAATCCGCTGAACTCTGGACACCAACCTTCACAACGCTCTCCATGCAGCCAAGAAGAGAATAAAGTGGCGAAATACTGTCAGACGCATGATAACCCAGCAACGGGGGAATCACGACCCTCAGTAATGAGGACACCGACTCGAGGAGGAGGTGTATAGTCTACTCGTCTACATCGACCCTACGTTTCGTGCTGTTGGTCATCACCTTAGTCCAACTTTGAAGCTTATATTTTTAGCTTATATTGAATGTACACGGTAATTTTTTCAATGATCTGGTCGAGTATGTGAAGATGTGTCGGTAGTGGAAAATGCGGGGCGGAAACCAGCTTGAACTGAAGGTTATTGTTGGTAATGTTTTTATCAATTCTCAAATAAATATAGCAGTATTACATGTTAATACTGCGTTACCTTTTTGTTTTATGTACTTAACTTTTTTAGCATTTAATTATGATTTATTAGTTAATTTGAAAATTAAGTTGAAATAATTAATAATGGTGTATAATATAAGTTATATAAGTAACCCATCATAATAAATGTAAATTTTGTATGAATATGCTGGTTTTTTTAAAGTTATTTACTTTTTCTCCTCCAATATCGAAAAAATATCGAAATTATCGAAAAACCGGTACTAGAAATTTCAATATCGAAAAAATACCGGTATTGCAAAAAGGCTCCGATATTCCATGCTCTAGGCATAAGGGCATACACAGGGGCATAGAAGGGACGCCCATATATATATTGGGCACAATTTATAAGGTTATTATCCTTATAAATTGTGCCCAAATGCACCCTTATTAGCCATAACATGGCTCTTATAAGAATATTATTTTTGGCAATATTAGCCACTACAAGAGGACTTTTTGTTTGTCGGGAAAGAGCCTTTGAAACTATACATTAGCTATCTTATTAGGTTTATTTTATATTAGCTACCTACCTACTTAAGCATACCTATTACTTTTGCTGTTCCTTGGCTAAACTACTAAATTCATTTACTTAGCTACGGCATAAAGGCACCTAAAAAATAAAGCCTAAAGTGGACACATGCGATTTTTTTTTGGAAAATAACCTTAGTATGGAAGTATACTTATTATTTAGTACAATGCTTATTACATTAAAATTTGATTTGATTTGATACTTGCGGACGCACCCCGCCGATATGAAGGAGTATGTAAATGAAACAATCGTATAATATTTTAGCTTTTAATACAAATACATGTAAAAATTTATAAACATGCAGCATGTTAATATTTACATGTGTCATGTCATAACACATCTTTAATGTATTAATTTAATTAGTAAGTTACGCTAATATTGCTGATGGGTATGAAAACATTTGAGAACACTGTCTATCGGTCGTCGTGGAGTCTCCTTTGATAACCCACTCTCTACCCATCGTCGTCACCCTCACACTAGAAGCCTAAACATGACACGTCCTTGCGTCTTATCATTTACCGTCATCACGAGCATAGAGCGATCTCGAAAAGATTTTATAGAGATCTAAGCTATTTAAAAGGAAATTAATTTAGTTGCTTAATTTAAAAAAAAACAATTTGGAAAGCATATTACATTTATACAATTAGCATTATGCCAAGTTTTACGTGAAGTATGGCATTTTCATAAAATAGTGTCACTGCCAAGTGTGGCGTGAGTGTGGCGCACTCAGTGCAAAGCTTTATAAATACATATTGTGGGACAATCTTACACAAATCGAACTAGTCTCACGGTAAGCTCAATAAGACTTGTGATGTGGGTACTAGGCGACGATGTAGGTATATAATAGATAGATACATATAAGTACATATAAAACATCCATAACTCAGGAACATACAAATAAATATGCCCTGACCAGGATTCGAACCCGGGGCCTCCTGCTTCGTAGGCAGGGTCACTGACTAGGCTAGGAGGCCGTTAATAATGCCTGTTTCTCTCACATTTGTATGCTGTATACCTACCAGTAAGACATATCGATCCCTGTACAGGCAACCAATTGGAACCCTAGGCCACTCTAGAACCATGTCAAAATGACAAGCAGTAAGAGTTTACTCACAATCTGATTTATAGGGTCGCGATGACATAGTCCTACAGTGGCCTAAGGTTCCAATTGGTTGACTGTACATATTTTAAGATCACAATGCATTCATTCTTTTATTTACATCACTCTTGTCGTTATTCTCGCCAGTCAGCGATTACATACACTCCGATTTGCAATTGAAGACATGAAAAACTACCCTCAATCACTGTTTTTTTTATATTGATGTGTGTGTTTTTAATTACGATATAAAATATATCATAAGATTGAAAACGCCAACAAATAAATTATCTCGACGTGGGTTATTTTATAAAAACATGTATAAATGCAAAAGACTTGTAAGAAAGCGAAGCTAGGACCGCGGAATATATGATTTTTCTGTGGTTAGGAAGTTGTCTTCATTATTACGAATCAGAGTTTACATTGCAACATTTATTTACAAGAAATTAGAGATCTTAAATGAGAGTGACCACGGCACGAGATTTTATTGCACACCTAATTATTTACACAACAATTCGGCATTAGCTTTAGCGCCTAGCGGTAATGCTCATTTGAATACACGTTTTCATTACATTACTCTCAGATTTTAATAAAGTATCGAGTTCTTCGAATGCGTAATTTCATTTTGTGTAATTTTATTTTAACTTATTCTTATTGATAGTAATTTTGGCTTTCCATGCCCTCGGTACCGTCAAGTCTACAGCTCTCACCAGCCAACATCATATTATACGATAATACAGTACAATCTCAATAATCCGGCGTTGATGCTGATGCCGGAGCGGGAAACTCGGATTAGTGGAGACTACGTAACTAACCTCCGACGTTACAAAGGCGACATTGCCTCCATGGTCCCGGAGAAAGACTGAAACTCGCCTTTGAAACGTCGGAAGTTATTTCAAAGTTTTACACGATTTTACACGATATTTTAGTCAATTTATAATACGGGATTAATATCTTCAAAATATTTGGTCATATACTTCTTTTTAGAAATAAACCAATCTCATGCGCAGTAAAAAGAGACGAATATCGGACGTTTATTTATTTTTAACGGACGTACCGGATTACCGAGATTGTACTATACCTAATTTTAAACACTCTTACTTAGGTACATACTTAAATTTAATATACTCTGTAATGTATGTCTTGTTTGCAGCTATGTTCAAATTGTGATTTAATACTTTTGTTCTATATAGAATTATCACAGAATATTCTCTAAATTAAATGTTGTGTTACATACAACATAGACAGCACACCATTGTTTTGTTCTTCTATATTGACACAAGACTCAAGCATGAGTGGCGCCGCCTGGTGAGCGACATACGGTAGCTCCCATTGCGGCTAGCGGTATCAGTCTATTCAGTCTTCATCGCTGTACCCGCGTCTCTTTTTAGGTTTCTGTGCCCAAAGGGCAAAACGGGACTCTATTACTAAAACTCTGCTGTCTGTCTATCTGTCAGACCGTCCGTCCGTCTATTACCAGGCTGTAGCTCATAAACCGTGATAGTATAGCGATATTTAAAAAGTATAAATTATAACGTTGTCTGTGGTATTCCATAAGAACACTGCTATGGATTTTCATACAATAAATGAGAACTGTTGTTGTTTTTTTTTAATTTTTATATTGGGCACAACATCTTCCCTGTTCTGCCACGTTTCTAGATTTAGCTTTTTACGCTATTTTAGCTGTCGTAGAAAAACTAGAGAATGCAACAGCTCATAATTAGTTCTTAAAACTCTCGGGTCTTAACCCTTAAGAACCCTTATTATATCACTGTTGCATAAACTACTATTTTTTTTGCCGTTTTTATAAATAATGGTACGGAACCCTTCGTGCGCGAGTCCGACTCGCACTTGTCCGATTTTTTTCCAGTTACTTAGTCAAGCGAGATACAAAGCTTGCGAACACTCGACCGACCACGTGTTAGGACGAGGCCTCAAGTTGAATTAAATATATTCATAGGATGGTTATTAGTATCACTTAGTACTTATTACAAAGATTTACACGTTATAATACCAGGATGCATCATATTTCCTGATGAGCTATGTAATGATAACTGATTGCTCGTCGTTTTCACTTGTTCTTTTGAAAAGTCACCGCGCTAGTGGCGATGAAGGTCGCGTTTATCTTGGTATCTATGCCTTGGCCTTATTGTGGTTGTGTATCGTCGACGACACAGCGCACCCACAACGAGTAGGGGCTCGGTCGATCGGGTTCTTCGCCGCACTGCGGGGTCTGCGGCCGCATCAGCGGGCACTCGTCGCCGGCGGCGTCGGCCGTGGCATCGGCGTAGCGGTCGGCGGCGGCGTCGGCCGTGGCATCGGCGTAGCGGTCGGCGGGGATCCAGAACTCCAGCGCCGAGTCGCACGACCCCACCACCAGGATGTCGTTCAAGTACCGCACCTGCAACATGCACTATCAGTCACGGGCTCCAGGCCAGCCAAGCTGCAGCACGCCGGGTGTCGGCTCACCTGCGTCACGTCGGGGGCGCTGGTCCTGGTGCTGCAGTACTCCCGGGGCGGGAAGCTGTTGTACAGGAACTTCACCTCGCCGCGGTCCGACACGAGGATCAGCCCGCCCGCCGTCTGCAGGCACCCTGTAATCTGCACGACACGCAATCTAAATTATCTCTACTCAGCGCAGATGTGTACAAGAGAACATACGAACTACCGACGGAGATATTTAGGTACGCTTAGTCGACCCACGAGGTGCAGCAGGTGCAGGCCGCCCTTGGAAACGTACTAACCTTGCAGGCGGGCATGGTGGAGGGCGGCTCGGGCCACACCTGGTGCGAGGCGGCGCGGGCGAAGGTCTCGGGGTGCAGCAGGTGCAGGCCGCCCTTGGTAACTAACCTTGCAGGCGGGCATGGTGGAGGGCGGCTCGGGCCACACCTGGTGCGAGGCGGCGCGGGCGAAGGTCTCGGGGTGCAGCAGGTGCAGGCCGCCCTTGGTAACTAACCTTGCAGGCGGGCATGGTGGAGGGCGGCTCGGGCCACACCTGGTGCGAGGCGGCGCGGGCGAAGGTCTCGGGGTGCAGCAGGTGCAGGCCGCCCTTGGTAACTAACCTTGCAGGCGGGCATGGTGGAGGGCGGCTCGGGCCACACCTGGTGCGAGGCGGCGCGGGCGAAGGTCTCGGGGTGCAGCAGGTGCAGGCCGCCCTTGGTAACTAACCTTGCAGGCGGGCATGGTGGAGGGCGGCTCGGGCCACACCTGGTGCGAGGCGGCGCGGGCGAAGGTCTCGGGGTGCAGCAGGTGCAGGCCGCCCTTGGTAACTAACCTTGCAGGCGGGCATGGTGGAGGGCGGCTCGGGCCACACCTGGTGCGAGGCGGCGCGGGCGAAGGTCTCGGGGTGCAGCAGGTGCAGGCCGCCCTTGGTAACTAACCTTGCAGGCGGGCATGGTGGAGGGCGGCTCGGGCCACACCTGGTGCGAGGCGGCGCGGGCGAAGGTCTCGGGGTGCAGCAGGTGCAGGCCGCCCTTGGTAACTAACCTTGCAGGCGGGCATGGTGGAGGGCGGCTCGGGCCACACCTGGTGCGAGGCGGCGCGGGCGAAGGTCTCGGGGTGCAGCAGGTGCAGGCCGCCCTTGGTAACTAACCTTGCAGGCGGGCATGGTGGAGGGCGGCTCGGGCCACACCTGGTGCGAGGCGGCGCGGGCGAAGGTCTCGGGGTGCAGCAGGTGCAGGCCGCCCTTGGTAACTAACCTTGCAGGCGGGCATGGTGGAGGGCGGCTCGGGCCACACCTGGTGCGAGGCGGCGCGGGCGAAGGTCTCGGGGTGCAGCAGGTGCAGGCCGCCCTTGGTAACTAACCTTGCAGGCGGGCATGGTGGAGGGCGGCTCGGGCCACACCTGGTGCGAGGCGGCGCGGGCGAAGGTCTCGGGGTGCAGCAGGTGCAGGCCGCCCTTGGAGTCGCCCACCAGCAGCGCGGCGCGGCCCCAGCTGATGCTGACGGGGTAGGCCTTGTCCGTGCGCAGGCGCAGGTCGTGCGCCAGCGTCTTGCGCGCGCGGGAGTCCCACACGGCCAGCGTGCGGTCTTCCGAGATCGACGCCACCAGGTGCCCGCTGGTGGCTAGCGCTAGCACGGGACCTCTGCAATTCAGATGTACCTATATCTATTTAAACATAATTATTAAACGGGTCTAACGCGAATTAATTTGTTTACCTTATTTATCGACGGTCAGCCGCGACCATGACCAGTGAAACCTGTGTCGAAACGTCGGTAAATAAGGTAAACAAATTAATTCGCGTTAGACCCGTTTAATAATTATGTTTAAATATGTGTTTAAATCGCGAAAGTTTTAAATGTTATATGTACCTATATCTATTAAGTAGAGATCTAAATCCTTTCAATTTAAAAAGAACATCGACTTGAGGACATTTTGGCAAAAAGGCATTTCGCCGAGAAAACATCTTTTTGGATGAAATTGTTGCTTTTGGATCCATCAGAGCACAAGCTCACCGCCATCGCCAGTTCGCCTGCTGTGTGGGACTGGGTGTGGGGGACGCACCTGTGCGGCTTGTACTTGCAGACGGCGTCGGTGCCGACGCGCTGGTCGAAGGCCATGACCCGCTTGGAGTAGAGCCCCGCCAGCACCAAGTCCCCGCACGTTTCCACGCAGAGCGCCGACATACCGCATCTACATGTAAAACAAGAGTAATATGGAAGATGCTCTGTAACAGACATTAAATTACACTTAATCCGGAGGGTGCACAACATGGATGGACTCACCGGAAGGAGTGCACGGCGGTGAAGTCCCGCGCCAGGTCCCACACCTTGACGGAGTTGTCCCACGACGCAGAGTACACGAACTTGGTGTTCCGCTCGCAGTCCGCCGCTAGGTCCCACACCCAGCCCTTAAACGTCCAAAACTCTTTCTAATTTAAACATGTATCAGAAAGTATGCCCGACGGCCAGGGCTTGGAACCGGTACTTTTTTAAAACCTCGTCATTGCCCAATATTTCAGTCAGTCAGCTACAAAGATATAAGTGCAGCCAAAGTGCCAAAAATATGAATACAGGACTTTATTGTCTGAACATTAAGGTCCTGTATGTATATATATTTCTGTTACTTTAGCTGTATTCATATATATTTGTAGTTGATTGTACCGAAAAAGATCCGAAATAATACCGGTACTTTTGTATGTAGAAAATACCGGTATCCAAGCCCTACTGACGAACAATAGCAGTAGAATTGCATATACCCGTGCTATAAAAGAATTCATTCATAATGTGGGGATTCTGGGGATGGACTTTAGCAGCCCACTGTACATCACAAAAACCCGAAAGGGGTAAGTATAGTTATGGTGTGTGACTAGTGTGGCTAGACCGCAACTAAAAACTTGTAGCGTATATTTTCTTTCACATGTCAAAACCTTATAACGAAAATATTTTAAGATATTTGGACTCGATCACAATACACAAGTATGTTGTAGAACACAATACACTTAATAGACATCTTAAGATAGGTACTAAGTATAAATAGGGGCCCATCCTGTCCGCATTGCGGTAAGGAGGAATCCAGTAAGCATGTACTAGTAGAGTGTGCTATGTATTATGTATATGCAGCAGCACAATATAAAGTATTTGGGAAAGACACACTGGAGGAAATCGAACTAAAGGATGTCGAATTAACCGATGTCCTTCTGTTCTGCAGGAAGACTGGAAGATTCGACGAAGAGTGTGGGATGGGAAGGCAGCCGGGCCAGTAACCTGCAGCTCAAACTCCAGGGAACCGGGCTGAATGAATACGACAAGTGCTCGACAGCCCGCCTGTGTCCGGCCGGGCGTCCCTACACTACATCTACATGTTGTAGACTATTATATATATGACTAAGGATACCTGTTATCCTGGAATGAAACTTCGCGGCGGAGGGTGGTCAGGGTTGAGTGCTCACCTCGTGCGCGCCGTGGCGGATGTGCCGCGGCTGCGTGGGGGCCACCACGGCCTGCGAGTCGGCGCCGGCGCCGGCCGACGACGCGCCGGCGCCGGCCGACGACGCGCCGGCGCCGGCCGACGACGCGCCGGCGCCGGCCGACGACGCGCCGGCGCCGGCCGACGCCACGTCGGCCACGCACCACAGCGCCATGCCGCGGTCGCGCCCGCCCGATATACAGAACTCGCCGTTCTGAAAATATCACTACTCTAACTTTCTTACTCTCCACCAAAAATGCTAATTTACACAGTAGGTAACATCTTGTAGCATTCTTGATATAACTAACTTACAACTGTGAGAAGGTTACTTCAATACGTTTGGCGACCCGGAATATCCTCAATAACGTCCTCCAGAACTTCATCGGTCCAATGCAACTAATTCCCCGTTTCTTGCGAGCTGGACTGAAGGTCCCTAAAGTGAACCACTTCCTACGTTCATTGACTTCATTTGTCACCCCGAGCGATAGAGAGGAAGATAGACAAACAAACGAAGTGGTTTCAAAACGTATACAGACATAAGTACAGTATACATCATATAAAGCAAAATGTTTGATGAATAAAACGTGTTTTCCTCCTCCGACGTTTCGGAGGTTTGTTTTCTTAGTTTCTACACGATAAAGCCCCGTTTTAGTAAATTCATAATGCGTAAAAATCGTGAAAGTTTGAAAACGTGTTTTATTATATCATAGAAAAGTATAAACACGAAAATTTACTGGGTTACCTACATCCATATGAGTGAAAACAGGATCAAATGATCATAATCAGCATTCTTATATATAATGCTCCACCAACCACACTCACATTGACTAAACAAACAGTATCCACCGACGCAAAGTGGATGTCCTTCACCACAATATGCTTCATGGTCTCCCGCACATTCTCCCACCGCCTCTTCTCGCTGGCCGACTCCACGCACATGCCCTGCCAGTTGATGGGCTCCTCCTCCCAGTACCGTAGGTTCGGCAGTGGTGGGTACACACTACCATCTAACTTGCTATGATACCAGTATTTCCATATGTGACTGTCCTCTAGAATTGTTTGAAACCTTGTACATACTTTGGCCAATGTGTGACTTAGGAAATCTGCATCAAGGAATGAGCAGATCTTTAAAAATATCTGTAAAATAAATGGTGAAATTATCAAGTTTGTGATATAAACAGTAATTATCCAATTAGGAATGTCTTAATAAAGGCTGCTTCAGATTGCCCTAATTATGTGGGGCTTATCATGTTTGACCTACATTTGAGATTAAAATTTTTGACTGTTTGTGTAACAGAATAAATGTATTGAAGTTAGAAGATAGTCTTGAGCATGCAATATTTTGTCCTCTTTAGTGAATTTGTATGTACAATTTGTACAAAACTTCTTAACATGTTGCAATATGTTTGCAATGATCTGTTTGCTCCAAGCTTTCTAATGTCAATTAAGTTTTACAACAAACTCGACATATGTCACGAAATTCCGACACAGGATCGTCTAATATCAAAAACTATGGACAATTCTTTAACACACAAATAGATCTCGTGACAATTGTAAAAAATTCATCACCAAGAAATTAGCTGTTTACTGACTGTAAGCGGTTTCCGTAGCCAATGGAGGCCTTTAACGCCAGTAATGCAGTCATTTTAGGAATTGTCACACTTGTCAGCATGGTGACATTGCGGCCAGGTAGCCAATTGCTCTATAAGTTGAAATGTAAGTTACCTCTACAGGCATGCTGAGCAGCTGCGGCCTGGCGGGCACATACACAGAGCTGCACTCTGTGCTGCACTCATTGTCATAGTCGATGTCCGCCAGCTGCTTCTGCAGCCCCTGCATGTCACACATCCTGCCACTATCTCATCAGTCTGCAACAGAAACATTTGATTAACATACACATGTCACACACCCTGATTTTGATTTACCCTGATGTGTTTATCAGTCTTCAGCAAACATCTCAGCAACCCACACAACACCTAGCACTTGGAAATATCAGATACGATGACTGGCGTTAACTTTCTAGGTGAATGTCTTTTTATGGAAGTGGTCGTTTCGTTCGACTTCGTCATTCAAGGATTACAATTGCACTCACCTCTTTGACGCGCTTCGTCAAGTTGATCTAAGAAAAGCTTGCATAAAATTGAAATGATTTGTCCGCTACGGAAACCGATATCAATATTGTAAATAAGAAAAATAGTGCTTTGTATTATTTATTGTTCCGCACAGCTGTTATGTTAGCCACAGTTTTCAAATCGAGGGGTTCATGAAATTTGTTTTTGTAAAAATGCAATTTATATGATACAAGAGGCTTACCTTAGTAAATGAAATATTTACACTTTTATTTTATCGATTTCGTAAGTAAATAAACAAAAAGAAGAAAATAAATTTAGCGTCAAACCGCTGTCAGATGTAGTCGAACTAAAAAATAGTAAAAAACATAAAAAGTAAGTACCTCTCTAGGTATTTCATGTCAAGACAGTTGCGAGCCGTGTTTTCGGTACTACAATTTACAACTGCCTTACCGCGGCACAATTTTGGGCACAAAAATCTATTCTCTTAAACGAGGCATCGAGGCCGATAACGAAAGAAATGCCGCTTTCATCTCATTTAACGATCGCGCTTAGTTATCTCGTCTCGGCTTTGCTAAATACATGTACATAATAGCAAAAGTAAATATAAATAAATACTATAAATAACATATTAAGATAATTTTTATTTATTTCTCGTAGTGTAAATTTTTTTTAGCATAAAACCGAAAGAATAGCGATTGACAGGCATGCTTCCAATGCCGAATCATTTGGCAGAGGAGTAAGCCTATCAATCGGTACTCTATCTGCGAATAGAGTGCCACTAATCCGCATCCCACGAAACGGCAGCCCAATAATCGGCGACCCAATAATTCGCTTTGAGATTACTCGAGCCGAGAAAAGGCAACCCAATAATCAGCGACAATAATCACTAATCAGCGACCCAATAATCCATGTACATCGTGGTCGCTAATTATTGGGGCGCCGATTATTGGGCTGCCTTTTCTCGGCATGCGAATTAGTGGCACCCCTTTTATCTATAGAAAATTGTCAGTCCGGTTGATTAAATGGTCAAAGAGAGTTTTGTAGTTTTAAAGTTTTATAATCTGATTTTTTTGAATCTATATGCGTACCATTTTGTCACTCCGTAAAAAAGGGAGGGAGGTATTATAGTGAGTAAAATCTGATATATAAAAATAAAGTGTGATTTGGACCAATCAGAATAAATAAGAATACAGCTTTGTTACGTCAAACGTTTAGAAATGTTCAGAAAAATGTCAATAACGTCATGTGGTCGATTTGTCATGTCAACAAACCGTGTGGGGTAAAATTGACCAACTTGTAGATACTTGCTTGATTGACCAAATAAATGGAAAAACTTCGTGATGTTAGGGAATAATTCAAAGAAATATTAAGGGCTTACACCTGTGCAGTAGAAATATTCGATTAGAAGACTAGCAAGGGGTTGTTGAAGTAAGTGGCTCATGTTGTCCTAAAGAATAAGACTTATTAACAGCATAATTACCATAATTACTCTTGTCTATTTAAAAAAAATGGATCACGCGAAACCGGGGCCCTCCGCTGATAAAATGGATTTAGACAAAGAGTTGACCAATAAGTTTCTTAACGGGGAGATGTCATTCGCGGAGTATTCGAGCGAGTGGTACGAGCAGGACGACGAGGAGGAGGCGGAATTGCGTAGCCCGGAGCAGCCGGCGCAGGCGCCGCAGGCCCGTGGTTTTGCCGCCGCCGCGCGCCGACGCAAGGGCACGCGCCTTACGCCGGCGCTGCTCGGCCTCATGGGTGAAGCCAACCTGCGCTTCGTGCGCGGCGACAAAGAAACCGCAGAGAAGATGTGTCACGAAATCATCAAGCAGGTCCCGAACGCGCCCGAGCCCTACCAGACGCTCGCACAAATATATGAGAATGACGCAGACAAGTCTATGCAGTTCTCATTACTGGCCGCCCACTTAAGCCCGTCCGACGCCACTGAGTGGCTCCGACTGGCAGCTCTATCAAAACAGCGGAATGATGTGAAACAGGAGATGATCTGCTACACTCAGGCTATAAAGGCTGAGCCTCATAATCTGGCTACTCATATGAAAAGATTGGAATTGTTCATCTCTCTTGAAGAAGCAAAGTATCCAATACACACTCTGAGTTTGTCTCGTGTCAAATGTTACCACAAGATTGCAACATCAATGCCTCCCACAGAGGGAGAAACTATCATGAAGTATGCCAAGATGGCTGCTACCCTGTATCACAACAACAATGAGCTGGAGAATGCGCTAGTGGTGATGTCAGCTGCATACAACAAGTGCGCTAATCTCTTCACCATGGAGGATACTAATATTTTCTTAGAGCTTCTTATTTCCCAGAAGCAATACCAAACTTGTATAGAAGTGTTTGTTGCAAATGCAGGAGTTGAGATAGAAGCAGAAATACAGACTATAGAGAATGCTAATCAGGTGCTCGAGGAACAGACAAACTATTTGAATTGCACACTATCTAACAATCTGCCTATTGATTTGAAAAGCAAGTTACTCATATGTTTCATCCATCTGGGAGCCATCAGTCTGGTGGAGACATTGCTTACAGACTTCCTGACCAATAATGTGGAGAAAGCTGGAGATTTATACATGGACATAGAAGAAGCTCTCTCCTCTGTTGGACTCCACAATCTGGCTCTCCGACTTCTGGAGCCTCTCATCCAGAACCCAAGCTTTGATCTTGGGGCTGTGTGGCTCAAACATGCAGACTGTTTGTACAATTTGGGAAGGCACAATGAGGCTATAGGCTCTTACTACAAAGTGCTGCAGCACGCGCCACAGCATGCCGAGGCGCGCCGCCGAATGTTCCACATCCTAGAGAGCCAGGGCCGCGTGGACGAAGCTCTCGACATCCTACAGCAGGACTACAAGTATGTGGTGAGCGCCAGTCTGCTCTACGAGCAGTGCTGCGCTCTTAAGAGGTATGGCCGAATGCTCAAATACCTAGAAGTAGGGGAAGCTTTGTTATCAAAAACTTTTGTGAGGTTTAGACATGAGGAGGAATTGAAAATCGCACGAAAAATGAAGAGCGGCATCGATTTTATTTATGAATTCAGGAGCTTGCGAGGAGAGAATCCTTATAATGAAGACGACATTCATTTCGATGAGGATAACAGTTTTAAATTGATGCCCCAGGAAGAATGGAACCTTTTCTTGGAACTGCTTGAGATAGCGCGAGAACACAAGCGGTACTGCGTGATGCAGCGGCTCTCGTTCGGTTCGCTGGTGTCCAAGGGGCTCGCGGCGCAGCGGCAGCAGATCGAGTTCTACTGCCTCCAGGCCTGCCTGCTCAACAACGACCACCACAACGCCTTTAGCTTCATCCGCGACTTCTGCATTAAGAGCCCCAACACGCGCTGCTGGAACATCCTCAACCTAGTCATCAACTCCGTAGACGAAAACACGCATATGAAATTCTTGGCGAGGCTCTTCCAAAAGGACCCAAATATTGTCAAGAACTTGTTTATGGGCAACAATTTTCTGACATCGGGTCGGTATATCGTAGCTCTGAAGTATTTTCTGGAGTATCACGACCAGCGGCGCGAGCCGATCTCGGCTTTCCTCATCGGGATCACCATGCTGATCATGGCCGCGCAGAGAACGATGGACAAGCACCACAATTTGATTCTGCAAGGGATGTCGTACCTGATCTCGTACCAGCACACGCGGAAGTGCGACCAGGAGGCGCTGTACAACATCGGGCGCGCGTACCACATGCTGAGCATCAACAACCTGGCCATCGAGTACTACGAGCGCGCGCTGGCGGCGCCGGCGGCGGCGCGCTGCGCGGCGCACGGCGCGCTGCACCTGCGCAGGGAGGCCGCCTACAACCTGCACCTGCTCTACAAGGACCACGCGCCGCACGTGGCGAGACAGTACCTATTTAAGCATATTGTTATTGAATAAAGTTTATTTGACCGTTAACCGGTATGTTTTCATTCTATGATTGTATTCAAATGGAACATTAAACTCGGCCAAAATTTTTAGTTAGGGTCTTGGGGTAAAAAAAAAACTCCCGAATAAATTATAACAGCGTCACTGAGTTAAAAGCTATCTATGAAGTTATGTAATATCTGGTCTGTCATCTCACAGTAAAATACCCAAGTCTGTTCGAGCTGCTGAGTTTAAAAATATGTAGTTGAAATTTTCGCAAGCAAGACTACACTATGCACATATAGGAAATAGATAGCGATGTCTCGCTCGAGCACTGGGATGCGGGTCGGCATCCTATGGGAAACCGCATAATAAGCATAATGGAAGTGTCGGATTCTGAGACCCTTTAAAAACAGACTCAACAAGTCAATAACTAACGACAACATTTTCTTCGTCAACATCACATTGAACGTTGAAATTTCGTAATCTATTTTTGGATATTTGAGCAATTAATACAGTAACTTATAGAAAAAAATGGCATACATGTAACTAAATAGCGTGTTTGGCCGGCTTTTAAAATTAAAATAGAGCTCCCAATATTTTGACGATGTTGCAACCGCCATGCTCGCCAAAACTGAAGCCTGCCGTCTACAAGTAGGTTGAAACATAATAAGAGTGGCCATAACGATCGTTTGCAACATCGCACAATCGGGAGTATAATTTGAATAAAAAATCGTGGTAAGAAAGAACCCGTGTTAATTAATTAGGATGTCACATAACCGCCATAGTTAGCAAAGCGTGTAAGTAGATACTAAAAAGAAAAACTGGCTAAAGGGTAGAAAGACTGGCTAAGGTTGACACATCGTGAGTGCAGTGTGTCGACAGAGTCACATCCCTAGTGTGCAAAATGTTCAAGTTGATAATCAAGACCAATTGCGGGTAGTACGTAAAACCCGCGCAGCTAGAAGATGTTGATGTCAACCCAACATCAGCCAGTCTTTCTCCGGGACCACGGGGGCACTGTCGCCCTTGCAACGTCGGAGGTTTGTTTTCAAAGTACACGATAAAGCCCCGTTTTAGTAAATTTATAATAAATTACCTACTTCATATAATATTTAACGTTGCCCCTTGTCCACGTGACGATGTTAACTTATGTCGTTGTCATCCACATTAGCAATTTACCTTCAGGCATTGTACAGTCGACGTCGAAGATGTTGAGTGTACCTATAGGTATGTAGGTATTACAAGTTGCATTCATCCACGTAATAATAAACTTGGTACTAGACATTTCCTTAAAGGAGTCCCTTTTAAATTAATTATCTTTTTAGGAGTGATATCCCAGGATGTCAGCCGTCGAGCCGGAGGCTGAGGGCCGTGAGGCTGTTCCCGCTGAGGAGCTGCCGTTCGCGCAGCTCTGCGAGCTGCTGGAGCGCTTGCAGAAGAAGAAGGAGCAGCAGACGTTGCTCACGAACTTCTTCGACGACTTCAGGCTGAAGGCTGCGGGGATCCCTGGGAGAAAGGTAGGTGCCATGGGGATGGGTGATGTCCTGGAATTTAGACGAGTGATATCTCAGGATGGCATCTCCTGAGGGCTCCGAAGCTCTCCCCACTGAGGACCTGACGTTCGTAGGGTGACCTGTTCATCAGTTAACCACCCTTTTTCAAACGACCATATCTAGGAATTATAAAATTAGAATATTTTATTGTCTATAGATATCAATACCATTGATAGATAAATTAATTAGCTACAAATCTGCACGTTAGAATGTTGCAGGCGTCCATAGGCTACGGTGACCGCTTACCATCAGGCGGGCCTTATGCTTGTTTGTCACCGTCGTAGTATAAAAAAACAAAAAAACAATGGCAGTTGCGTTTCGTTCGCGACTGAGCGTTAGCGATTGGCATCTTACTCGTAGCTACGCACTCAGATGCTGAACTGCGGTGTTGGACTAACCAAAGTTGGCGCTAGCGCTAGAGCATCAGACCGTGATTTAATTTACTCATTGTATGTCTAGGTATGCTTGTCCCTGGTGATAACAAACAAGTGTTTCTAGTGGTTAGGGCGTCTGCCGCGAAAGCAGGAGGTCGCTGGTTCGATCCCACCAGGACCCAATTTCACCACGGCGACAGGTGCGACAATTGTCAACATCATTATTACTGATATTACAGGCGTCTATGGGCTACGGACGCCGCTTATTATTATGCGGGCAGTACGCTTGTTTGCCGCCAACATGTTATTTATAAATAAAATCATCATTATTACCATTAAAAACGAATGCTTTTGTGACGAGCTCTTGACACTTGTCGCAAGAAACACGACATATGTCACGAAATTCCGACACACGATCATTCTCATGTCAAATAATACCGACAGTTCGTTAAAACACTATAATAGATCTCGTGACAATTGTAAAAAAGTCTTCACCAATAAATTATCTATTTATTGACGATACTTTACGATTTTATTAAAATTATCTAATTTGCGGCCAAATAAGTACACAGCCCGCGCAATGGGGAGCGATTAATTAACGCTAGTAATTCAGTCATATTAGGAATTGTCACACTTGTCAGTGTGGTGGAATTGGGGCTTGGGCACTGGGGGCCTTGGTCACTTTTTCTGTAGTATATGACATCTCTTTCAATTTATAAATGTTTCAGAACTGCAGCCTGTTCCCGGTGATGCGGCTGCTGCTGCCGGCGCTGGACCGCGAGCGCGGCGCCTACCGCCTCAAGGCGGCGTCGCTGGGCGCCGCGCTGGTGCGCGCGCTGGCGCTGCCGCCCGCCACGCGCGACGCGGAACGACTCACGAGCTACCGCGCCGTCGGCAACGCACAGGTCAGGGCCAATCGGAGCTACCGTGTTGTCGCTCACCAGGCGGCGCCACTCGTGCGTGGGTCCTGTGTCAGTATGAGAGAACTGTCAAAGTGACGTTTGAAATGTTCCCGTAGGACCCACGCTCCACTAGCGCCCCTAGCGGAAAATTGACTCGCGGTAGTCCTCATTTCACCACGCTGACAAGTGTGACAATTCCTAAAATGACTGAATTTCTGGCGTTTCAGGCGTCCATTGGTTACGGAAAGCGCTCACCATCGCGCGGGCTGTGTGCTTGTTTGCCACCATTTCTATAATTGAAGTAAAATCGTAATGTATCGTCAATAAATAGATAATCTCTCGGTGAAGACTTTTTGACAATTGTAACGAGATCTAAGAGTGTTATAAATAATTTTTAAGAAAAAAAAACCGACTTCATTTGGTTCCCGGTAAAAGTGAAATTAAGAATTTGTTTGAGTTAGCCAGTTTACTTCACAAATATCCAATACACCGCACGTGTACGATTGAAAATTGAGGAGCTTTCTTAATGTCCTAGGGCTTCCATCATTACATTTGAAGTATAATCAAACGGAACTCCCTTGTAGACCTTTAAACAAACAAAATAACAATGTGTTAAATTGGATGACAGACTGTAAATTAACGAGCATATTCATTATGCCATCCCTGATTATCAACATCAGGTCCACTCCAGCAAAATGATGGCCACAGTAAGAAAATGCCTAAGCTAATTATGAACACCCTCTAATCACAATTAACCTGCCGTTCAAATTTGAAGAGTTCTCTGAATTCTTCTAGAACTCCATCATCAGAATATAAATCAAATCAAAAAGATGAATGTCACAACTAGGATAATAAGTAGAGCTAGGTTTATTAACCAGTTCCACTTTGCGATCCCTGGTCTTCATCATCAGATCAAGTTCATCAAAATTTTGGCTCCGCCAAAACACTGTTTTAGTTACTTAAGGAAACCCTCAAATCAGAATGCATGTGCCGTTAAAATTTGAGGAGTTCTCTCAATCCCTCATGAAGCCCATCATCAAAATAGAACTATAATCAAATAGGACTATCTTGAAGGTATAATTACTATTTAAAACGAGATATTTACCATGTACATTTGTTTTCATGAGCTCCCGATATTTCGGCACTGTTACAAGTGCCATGTTCACGGTGTAACTGATTTGCTGCAAGTTTTTATTTTATTTGTGGTCTACCCACACCCCGTAGCGATCTACCCGCTTACGGGTTCGTTTAATTTGCGCGGTGTCACTACCGCTACTAGCGTCTACTTTCTCACTTAGAACTCGATCACGTTCACGACACACGACACTTACAGTATCGATTGGTGCATTTCTTACCGAACCAATAACTTTTGGATTTTTGAATTTCCGAATCACTGGATGCCAGACCCTCGACAGATCCATCCTCTCATCTCGATCCATAAAAAAAAAAAAAAAATCAGTCGAATTGAGAAGCTCCTCCTTTTGAAATATTGAAGTCGGTTGACAATTGTCGGTAGTTTTTGACATGAGAATGATCCTGTGTCGGAATTTCGTGACATATGTCGTGTTTCTTGTGACAATGTCAAGAGCTCTTCACAAAAGTATTCGTTTTTAATGGTAATATTTATGACTTTATTTATAAATGATACGTTGGCGGCAAACAAGCATACAGCCCGCACAATAGTAAGCGGCGGCCGTAGCCCATAGACGCCTGAAATATCAGTAATAATGATGTTGACAATTGTCCCGTGGTGAAATTAGGGCCTGACCACGTCTCCCCTCAACTAGTACACCAACCTATGCTTCAACACGTTTCACGCATTCACGCACAGAGTGTCGCCTCTTTGAGGTCTTCTTTTCTTAACAGGATAGTGACCTGGCGGGCGTGGCGTACTACGTGCTGAAGAACCGGCTCGCGCGCCAGTCCGGCAGTCTCTCGGTGAAGGACGTCAATGATGTGCTGGACAAGATAGCCAACGCTCAGGTCGGAGGAAAGGCTAGTGAGTAACAAACGATTATTTAACTGGGATCGTTTATCACCACTTATAATGTTACGACATACTTAGGGCCTTACCATGACGTCTTAACGCGATTCAGTTTAGGTCCTAACTGAATGGCTGCCATACAACTGAACATAGTAAAGAACCTAAACTGAATCGCGTTAAGACATTGTGCGGGTGCGGGTTCGCGACGAATGTTAAAGTCGAGAGAAAATGTTTCAAATGTTTATTTGCTCTTAAAATGTTAAATGAATGTTTGATGTTGTATGAATGTTAAAAAGTATGTTGAAAATGTTAATGATTAATCGAATGCACCCGGCCGCGGTGGATCCGTAAAGTGCCCTGAATTTGGGTTATTGGTTAACGCGTCTTCTGCTGACACGGCGCACGCGCCGCACGCGGCATAAAACGTGTTAAAGGTGCATTGCACCGAACAGACATCATTGTAAGGCCCCTCAACTGGCTCGTTTAAAGTTCCCTCGCTTGTACCCGCAAGGTTTAAAAATAAGGTTCCTGGCTTGAAAATAAGACTGATTTTGATGGCAAACACAATTTCTGATGACATATATTAGACACTGGTAGTTTAGCAACTGTTACTTCTATACCGTTCGTCTATTTGTCTCCCTTCGTTTGTCTCCTCGCAAACAATGGCCTCTCGTGTACAGGAGTCCTAGACGAGGCGTTCAGCACCGTGTTCCGTCAGCTGAGCGCGGAGCAGCTGAAGTGGTTCCTGCGGATGGTGCTGAAGGACCTGCGGCTGCGGATGGGCCACGCGCGGGTCCTCGCCGCCATGCACCCCGACGCGCCGGAGTATTACGAAACCTGCAGCAACCTGCTCAAGGTCGGTATTTGCAGGACCGACTTAAGCAAACCTAATCTATGTCAAATTACGTTTCATTTGCTGCAATCTGCTGCGAATCATCATATTGTTCGTGACTTCTGGTGCTTGCTTCTATGAGGACTACCGCGAGTGAATTTGCCGCTAGGGGCGCTAGTGGAACGTGGGTCCTATGTAAAGAGGTTATATGTCATTTTCAGTACATTTTCAGTGCTTATTTCGATAATATGCACTTTTAGAGGAATTGCTATATATAAATACGCGCCAACAAACTGCTCTGCAGTTTGGCGAAATTTAGATTATAGGTACATTGTACATTGTGTTTTGATAAATAAATTTAAAAAATATATATATTTAACGGATTAGGATTTAAAACTGGACTGGGTGGGCGTTCGTTTACTTCGGTATCCTCCATTATGGGTCGCCTCAGGCAATAATTAAGACACCAGAAATAATTTAATTACTATTAGATACTAAATGATTAATTGGTTTACAATAATCGACAGTACATAGAATAATTTACACACAGACGTAGACCGAACAGACACGGCCGCTCGCTACGAGCTCTCGGAATAGAATGCCCGGTGCGCTCCAACGGCCATGTCCAAGTTGACGAACCAGTTACGTCATACTTGCGTTCGGCGGCCGGAAACCGGATTTGATACTCCGACACGGCCATCTCTGATGTCTCACACGTCCTCGTGTGTGTTACTTGCAAAGACAATGCCAAAGCAGTATCTTCGCTCGGTTATTCTGACTGTGTACACTTGAGACCCTGTGACAATGTGTATTGAAACTCGCAACCCTATATGTTCACATTTAAACTTTATCTTTATAGTACACAATACACTACACATCATTACAATCTCAACATATTTTATGATTGAAGAATATCTGCAGGTTAGCCGGGAAGTCCAGGATATGAGGAGATCAAAGAAACACGTCCGTTCGGTATTCCATTTAATCGGGTGACGAAACCAAATGTGAATCTACCCTATATTGTAGAAGCATAAGTCTACCCACATATATTACACCTCCACCCTTAATTACTAATACAGCTGTTTATTGATTAAGTATTTGAATACAATGCTAATTACATTATTGCCTAAAATTAATGTTCTTATAGTATATTAACCTAATCTATTTCAAACCCATATCTCAGCACGGGTTTACGTATGCGCTTTGGCCGGTCCGCCGGGGACGCGGTATCTATGTGAGTACCCTCTGTACCCAGAGGCACCACCTTCTCTGACGTTAGAGGTGTTTCCTCCACGTCGGGTTCCACCAAACTTTCCGGCGCGTGCGGAGACTGAGTGGCATCAGTCTCACTGACTGCAGATACCTCGCCTGGCGCCACCTCTGACACAGCTGGCAAGGTCACCGAATAACTACTACGCCTTTTTTTAATTTGATCTATATGTCTTTTTAGTTGTGGACCACCTTCCCTGCCTATAACGAAATTCCGAGAGCCCACTTTTTCCTTAACCTGGCCACTTAACCAGCTTCCCCCCGCGTGATCCTTTGCCCACACTGAATCGCCTACCTTAATCTCCCTGGTTGTTCCCCCCGCGTGGGCTACTTGTTTATCCTGAGCCTGTTGTACTCGAGATTCGACTTGCCTAGTTCCGTTCAGCAAATCCAACCTCGACCGCAGCCGTCGGCGCTGTAACAACATGGCGGGAGCCGATCCAGTAGAACTATGTTCCACGTTCCTATACATCATCAGATACGCTTGAAGAGCTTCGTCTATATCACTACCATCACGAAGTGCCTTTTTGATGGCTCTCTTGCATAACTTAACCGCATTTTCTGCAGCGCCATTTGAAGCTGGGTGATACGCTGGCGTAAATGTAATTTTAACGCCATTTATCGCCATAAAATGCGCGTATTCCTTAGAAGTAAACGGAGGGCCGTTGTCGGATACCACTTCCAATGGCAATCCAAAACGGGCAAATGTTTCACGTAATGGTTTTATGACTGCCGTGGCTGTGGTCTTCGGCATTTTAAAAATTTCTAACCACTTCGTCGACGAATCTATAATAACTAAAAACGTTTGACCATGAAAAGGACCCAGAAAATCGATATGTAACCGCGACCAGGGCTCCGGGTTATATGGCCACGGTTGTGGCGGAGCGCGCGGCGGCGCGGCGCCCTCTAACGCGCATGTAGTGCACCCCTTGCATAACTTCTCGATATCGCTATCTATTCCGGGCCACCACATCACGCTACGAGCGACACTCTTCATTTTAACGATACCTAAATGACCGACGTGTAATTCTTTGAGTAAATGGTCTCTTAAAGCCTTGGGTACTACTAGCCGATAACCCCAAATTATACAACCTCGATCTATATACAATTCATTGCGTCGCAAATAATACGGCTTGACAGCCTCATCATCACAGCCGTTAGGCCATCCGGACAGCAAAAACAAGAATATTTTCTTTAGCACTTCATCCTTACTTACATGATCTTGTACCATTTTCCGCGTAATTGGTAGGAAATTCTGAATGAAATTTAAATATGTGATCTCCTTACGCTGGCTTTTTTCCCTGTCTACAGGCAAGCGCGATAAAGCGTCCGCGGCATTCCGTTCACTACGCACATACTCGATGGTGTAATCATAACCTGCTAAGATGACGGCCCACCTTTGCATTCGACTTGCAGCCATGACTGGCACTCCCGTTTTATCGCCGAAAATTGTCACCAATGGCTTGTGATCGGTTCTGAGAATAAACTTCCTACCATACAAGTATTGGTGAAATTTCCGGACTCCGTAAATTATCGAAAGTGCCTCACGATCAATTTGCGAATATGACTTTTCTGCGGAGTTAAGTACTCGCGACGCGTACGCTATCGGCCGCTCGTTGACGCCCGCATCGCCCGCGCCGGGCACGAGGTGCGAGATCACCGCGCCCACCCCTACGCTGCTCGCGTCCGTTGTCAAAATCAGAGGGAGGTCTGGCGAATAGTGCGCTAATATATCGCTAGAAATCAACATACTCTTCACCTTACTAAACGCACACTCGCATGCTTCACTCCACTCATACTTCACATCCTTCCGCAATAGTGCATACAGCGGCGCGAGTATAGTGCTTATATTCGGCACGAACTTTGCATAATACATGACTAGGCCTAAGAATGATCGTAACTCCGCCACGTTCCTTGGCGCCGGTACTTTCTTGATCGCTTTAATTTTCTCAGGACACGTATGAACGCCTTGTTTACTTATAACAAATCCGAGGTAAGTTACCGAGTCCGCAAAAAACGTACATTTATCTTTTTTAACTCGAAGGCCATATTTCCTTAACCTTTCAAAGACTTCATGCAGCGTGTCTATGTGCGACCGGTCATCGACCCCCGTAATAATCAAATCGTCCAAAAACACACCTACTCGTGGCATATCCGCAAACAATTGCTCGAGTTTTCTCTGAAAAATACCGGGACTAGACGCAAGCCCATATATCAATCTATTATACATAAATAAACCCTTATGGGTGTTAATTACCGTGTATTTCTTAGACTCATCCAATTCAAATTGAGCGTAAGCTTGTGAAAGATCTAATTTAGTAAACTTATCTCCGCCGTGCAATTTAGTAAGCAAATCTTCGACTTTCGGTAAAGGATAGTGGTCCACTTCTAAACATTTATTTAACGTTAATTTAAAATCCGCACATACCCTTATAGTGCCATCTTTCTTAATAACCGGCACTATAGGCGTGGCCCAGTCGGAGGTGGCAACAGGCGTGATGACGTTGTCGCGCGTCAGCTGGTCCAGCGCGCGCTCCACCGGTTCGCGCAGCGCGTACGCCAGCGGGCGCGCGCGCAGGAACACCGGCCGCGCGTCCGGCCGCAGGCGGAACCCGACCGTCCCCCCGGTGAACCGGCCCAAGCCCTCCGCAAACACCTCACAGTATCTGGAACTAAATTCCGTTTCATTAAATAACATATTTACATCACTCCTTATTTTTTTACATTCGAAGTCAGACATATCTAATATGTCCAATTCCTTTAACCAACGCCTTCCTATCAGGCTAGTTTTACCGCCGTCAATAATATACAAGTCTAAATCTTTACAAACTCCATTACATTGCACTTTAGGCGTTATCTTACCTACAGGTTTCACCTTAAAGTTACCTGTTAAATATCCCAATACTAGATTACTTCTTTGCATTTCACAATGTGTAAACAACTTTTTATAACACTCTAAATTAATACACGAAATCGGGCTACCTGTGTCTACCTCCATAGACAACAATGCTCCGGCAATGTAAACATCTATGCGGTATGGTTCACACAAAAGCGATTCGTTGCTATTTAAAGAAAAATTATTTACCTCTTCACTTTCACTGCTTCCTGAATGGTCCATATATACAACCTTCTCATCAGTCACGTGATATAATGTTGAGTTGCCTCGCAACTTGGGGCACACTTTTTTTAAGTGACCCTCCTGGTTACATACTCGGCAGACATAACTCCTGAATTTGCATCTGTCGGCCTCATGATTCGCTCCGCACACCTTACATGCTTCCTTCGAATATGTGTTGTTATTTCGACCGAATCCAGGAAACTTTCCGCTAAACGCTCCGCTCGTGACGCTTGGACCGCCGCCGGCCGTTATCTTCCCGCGGCTCGCCCTGCCTGCCGCTGCCGCCGCCGCCGCTCTGCCGCCGTCCACCGCCGCTCGGCCCCGGCTCGCCCGCCCCAAGGTCCCCAATTGATGGACCGACGTAGTCGCGTTCGCTGGTATACCGTCGCCGGTTCGATTCCGAGCATAGTCCTCTACTAGCGCCGCGTTCGACTCGGCCGCTTCCATTGACACGGCCAACGTGTACGCCCTGTCGAACGATATCGTATCATCCTCCGTAAATAGTTTCTGCCTGATATCGTCATTTAAGAGGCCACACACAAATTGATCCCTCAAATTCTCCTTCAAGCTATCCCCCACAAAACTGCAGTTTTTAGTTAATTTCTTTAGATCCGTCACAAAGCTCGCAATAGTTTCGTCACGGTTCTGCACTCGCTGGCGAAATTTAAAGCGTTCTGCGAGCAAACTCGGTTTAGGGTTTAGATGACCTTTCATGACCGCTACGAGTTCGCTATAAGTCTTGCTCGCGGGCTTCGCGGGTGTGCACAGATTCACCATCAGTTCGTAAGCCTCACTGCCCATAACTGTTATTAGAGTAGCTACTTTCACTTCACTTTTTAAGTCGTTCGCTATGAAGTATTGTTCCAATCGGTCAACATATAGCTCCCAATTGTCGTTCACAAGGTCAAACGGCCCAACCTTCCCCACTGGCATTTTGAACCGTTACGTAAAACTTTCACACTTTTTTGTAAAACTGTAACTGCACTAGCGTCCAATTGTTCTCGTCGCCACTGAAGAATATCTGCAGGTTAGCCGGGAAGTCCAGGATATGAGGAGATCAAAGAAACACGTCCGTTCGGTATTCCATTTAATCGGGTGACGAAACCAAATGTGAATCTACCCTATATTGTAGAAGCATAAGTCTACCCACATATATTACAATGATCAGATTATCTTAAATCAACACCAAGTAGCGCCGCACCAACGGCTCATCATACTTTCGCTTCAACGAAAAATAAGGGTAACCAGTCAGAAACATCAAGTAGCGCCGCACCAACGGCTCATCTTACTTTAGCTTCAACGAAAAATAAGGGTAACCAGTCAGAAACACCAAGTAGCGCCGCACCAACGGCTCATCTTACTTTCGGTTCAACGAAAAATAAGGGTGACCAGTCAGAAACATCAAGTAGCGCCGCACCAACGGCTCATCTTACTTTCGCTTCAACGAAAAATAAGGGTAACCAGTCAGAAACACCAAGTAGCGCCGCACCAACGGCTCATCTTACTTTCGCTTCAACGAAAAATAAGGGTGACCAGTCAGAAACACCAAGTAGCGCCGCACCAACGGCTCATCTTACTTTCGCTTCAACGAAAAATAAGGGTGACCAGTCAGAAACATCAAGTAGCGCCGCACCAACGGCTCATCTTACTTTCGCTTCAACGAAAAATAAGGGTAACCAGTCAGAAACACCAAGTAGCGCCGCACCAACGGCTCATCTTACTTTCGCTTCAACGACAAATAAGGGTAACCAGTCAGAAACTGATCTTGTCTACGCACCAACGTAACGATAATTAACATGCTGCCGCAACAACGGCTCAAGTTAATAGTAACAGTCTCAGCCTAAGGCACTGCAACGCCTGCTCTAGTATGGAGCGCATCAACGTGAATACAACATGCAGTGCTAAAGCGCCGCAACGCCAACTTCACTTTATAGCACATCAACACTGATAAAACTGCTCTAAGGCGCTACAACGCCTTTCGTTGTTTACACGTTGCTACGACCCTCACTAGGCGCATTTGAGCCAGTTACATCATCTAATTCGATAGGAACCTCATGGTTTGGTACCTTCCTTACTCTGTCGTGTGAGTACTTGTATGTTCTTACCTCTTACTGAGACGAACCAGCAAGAAACTCAGCGGGGCTGATATTGTTTAATTGGAACATCATTAGAATATTTAGAATTACATGGGCAGATTAAATTACGACATAACACAATTATTGATTATGATTATAATGAAATCATTACAGATTACAACCAAAGGCATTGTATTCAGTTATTCGCAACTACTAGTAATCTAAAAGCACTAAGGATTGCAACGATCCAGGCGGATTGATTCCATAACAAAATCAAGGAAACGTGGCGTTGTCTGAGCAAGGTTAGTCCGTTCTCTAATACGGTCGACTAAAGAACAATCAGCACCGAGCGGCGCTTCGCTTGTGCGCCCCATCCCATGGTAGCGACCTCCCACCACAGGAACCCACAATCAGAAGTCAGGTCAATTGACAGGTCCACCAACTCAACAACAGTGCTGCCAACCTCACACCGACCACACCCAAGTCAACCACTTGACGCCTCCGCCTCCGCTAATGAAACCAATAAACGCTGCCAAAGTAGTTCGCCAAACGGCCACCACAGCGCCCGCGTTTCGTAGTCAATCGAAGTCTCGTACCAATGACTTCCGTCTCCGACACGGCCATCCTGCGTGACACACGACCTCGTGTGTTTTACTCTGCAACAATAAAACAACGCAAAGTACACCGCTCGGTCATACCTGACTTCATTTCAAGGAAACTTCGTTATTCAAAGTTTTCATTTTATTAAAGTTCACAACTTTATCATCCTTAGGCATAACATTTACACTCTTTTAGAATGCAAAAACAACCAAGTACCAGTATTTAACCATCATTCACTATTCAAGATATGAAAAATATCAAATCATACAAACACAAGGAATCTCATTCGTGACCTAACGGTTATCACATAACCATCCCCACGGGATCGCCGAAACATCCCTGGGACTCTACGGTCTTTATAAAACCCGACCTCCACCCGAGCTTCCCGCGCACCGCGTACCCACGGACTACGTTACCGCAACGGTTGCAGCAATCTGATACCGATTTCTAACGAGCTAGAGTCAGTCTATGCTAAGTTTCCTAGTTTTTGATATCACAGACTGTGAAAGTGTTAAGTAAACGTCATAATTTCATAGAAGTTTGACGTTTAAAATTCACAAGTTTGACAGTTCATTTGTTGAGAAAAGATAACGTGGTTTGACTCTACGGCTACGGCGAAGCCTCTGGTACAGTCTGACCAGCCGAACTGAGAACCTCCATGTTAATATCACACTCGTTTGCCTTTACTTCAAAACAAATGGTACGTGATTCTCCAGCATTTTTCTTGACTAGTCGTCAGAGGTCATTGCCATCTCAGCCGCATGGATGCTACTCCTTGCAAAGAGCATACTGCACATAAAAAGCAGTCATTTTGCATCTCTCACATGCTCCGGCTACTCTGAGACCATTTGGATGATTACGTTCATGACAAAAATTCTCAAATCTGTGAAGTGACCAGTTTTATCCTACACTTCTTTGTAAACAAATGAACTTTTACTAAGGCCCTTACTTCTCGTTTAAAAATGCTACCCACTAAAACTACCTACTTTAATAGTATGCAGTCAATTTCAACAACCTACCTTCAAATTATTGAAAGTAAACAATAATTGCTTCAACTTCTTGTAAGTGAATCAAAACAATTGAACTGCTATCTCAAACGAAACTTCTTTTAACTAGTAAACATGTTCTGATCGTCAATGATATGATCACGTAAAACCATCGGTGTTTTTAACAGTCGTTTCAAAACCAAATGAAACTATCAACACGACTCACAGAAAAATACAACAGAAAAGAACCAGACCGTTCTTTTTATCAAACTCAAAGAAACAGATTATCTAAGAACGTGATCACACCAGTGCTCCACAACATCCCAATAAAACGGGAACTGCTCACCAGATAAACAACTGTGATTGTGGCCGCACAGTGTGGGTTGTTGCCGTATGTGCTCCAAAAACTCAGCATTGCTCTCAGTCGCCATATCTTCCGCTGCGCCAACGGGACACGAAGGTGGCGACCAGCAGCAGGCTGGGAGCTCAGTGTTTTATCACAGCCGACTGAAATCATTAAATTGTATTGCATCAGTTTCGCCACTAAAATATTTTGAGTGGCGACACGCTCATTTGTTCACTGTTTCAAATGTGTCCAAATGTGAAGCAACTATTCTCCAAATGAAGAATCAATCTCTTTATTCTTTGATTAAATTTGATACTTGAAACAAAAACAAACAACAGTTTGTTTCATTGCAATTATTAACAGCCAACTTGTATTGCTAATAAAAACAACTTTAGTGACATTCGAAACCAAAATCTGCAATATTTCGTACTATTGTTAACTACCTTGTTTTTTTAAATAAAACAATAAAATTCATGGAACGAAACCTGTCCTTTTATTTCCTTTGTTCTCCTGCTAGCATCTTCAATCCTAGCAGGTCTGCTCGACAGCCACGGCTAGCACCTTCCAACGCAATAACACCACAACGGCCGCATTTACCGCGTACTGTCAGTTGTAGTGCTGTATGCCATCATCAAAAATAAAGCACGTGGTACGTTTCACCTCGCGACACTCCTTGTGGGTTGTGAAGTTTTTATCCCACTTGCTGATAACGGAGTAGGATTTAAAACTGGACTGGGTGGGCGTTCGTTTACTTCGGTATCCTCCATTATGGGTCGCCTCAGGCAATAATTAAGACACCAGAAATAATTTGAATATTTTACTAAATGATTAATTGGTTTACAATAATCGACAGTACATAGAATAATTTACACACAGACGTAGACCGAACAGACACGGCCGCTCGCTACGAGCTCTCGGAATAGAATGCCCGGTGCGCTCCAACGGCCATGTCCAAGTTGACGAACCAGTTACGTCATACTTGCGTTCGGCGGCCGGAAACCGGATTTGATACTCCGACATATTAAATACTAAAAAATATTACTTTGGCTATAAAATAAGCTTTAAATTGAAAGTGTAAAATAACACGGCCGTAATTTACCGTAAATTTAGAGGTTAGTTTATACAAAAACGTTTATATTTGCCAAAAATATTATGATTATCAAACTAGAACCTACGCAAAAGTAACTAATAAATAATACAAATGCCAAAAGAAAACAGTCAGAAGTTTTAATACATAAATAAGTACAAATTTTAAGTATATAATAAATAATATTAAAAATGTGTTTAATTCTTATGATTTTCCGCTATCCTCCGTCATATCCGTATTCTATAGGCATCTTTAGTGACAATATTAACATATAATTACACAAGTAATGATTTTGAGTATATTTCGTTGTAAAAATAGCGCGAATAATAATTAACTGTTTTATCAAATATGCACAAAAACGTATTACCCCTCCTATTGTCCAAAACACAGAATCTACACATCACTGAAAAATAGTTAGAATTAAATGTACCTACCTCTTTTAACATAGACATTAATGAACAAAAATCAATTCTTATATTGGTTTCGCGCCATACAAACTCATACTAATGGCGCTTGACAAGGACCCACGCATGAGTGGCGCCGCCTGGTGAGCAAAAATACGGTAGTCCTCATTGTACTGTATATTGAAAAACTGTGGACTGTAGACGTGCAGCGAGCTGGAGCCGGGGTCGGCGCGGCCGCTGGAGCTGGGTGTGCAGGTGCGGTGCGCCGCGAGCCCCGCGCTGGCGGAGCGGCTCGACGTCACGCGCGTGCTGGCCCTGCCGCCCGCGGACTACGTCATCGAGAACAAGTTCGACGGCGAGCGCTTCCAGGTCTTCAAATCAATACTCATTTTTAACCATTACCCAGACAACAGTTCTGAAATTGCTAAATGCAAAAGTATTTTCTTTACTTTCAATCTCATAATCATTCTATTTCTCATTGATAAAATAATAAATCGCATGTGACAAATCGTATCGTCATGTCTAATAGAGCCTTCGACATGTTTATCTGATGGGAAAACGCCTTCTTTTCGCACATAAAACAGCCAAAAAACGGGCACTTTTTCAGTAACTGTACTGAAAAAGATAGTATATGCTCTCTAAATCTCTCAACTATTGTTACTGCGTTCGTTTGCTAATCAAACTATAGATTTGATATTATAGTTCCCCTTTAGGGCTTGAACAATTCTTATTTTATAGATCCACATACAAGACGGAGTGTTCGAGTATTTCTCCCGCAAGGGGCACTCGTACGCGCGACACTACGGCACCGGCGACGGCAACGGCTTGCTGACGCCGCGGCTGCGCGAGGGGCTGGCGGCAGAAGTCAGGAGTCTGGTGCTGGACGGCGAGATGATGGGCTGGCACAAGACGCGTCAGGTCTTCGGCAGCAAAGGTAACACTATAGTCTACTGACCTGGGCCTGCAGAGGCTGGCGGCCGGAGTCAGGAGTCTGGTGCTGGACGGCGAGATGATGGGCTGGCACAAGACGCATCAGGTCTTTAGCAGCAAAGGTAACACAATGCTCTACTGACCTGGGCCTGCAGAGGCTGGCGGCCGAAGTCAGGAGTCTGGTGCTGGACGGCGAGATGATGGGCTGGCACAAGACGCGTCAGGTCTTCAGCAGCAAAGGTAACACAATGGTCTACTGACAGGGGCTGGCTGGACTCATCGAACCGGAACAGCAGGACTCACAGGTGATAGTTGTGGCTTGCTGACGCCGCTCGGTGATGATCAGTTAGTCTAATGTGGTCGAGTCTCATCTTCTGTAACTGTTGCAATCGAGTGCGAAAACGGTGCGACTTGATTGACAATACAATGGCATCCAATGTGTTCAGAATAAATAAACAATGCCTTCTCCTACTGTCATGTTTTCAGTTCTCTCATTTGCCTTTACTAATTTGTCAGGTTGTTATAACAAAGTTTGTTTCCTGATTCGTCAGGCATGTCCTTCGACGTGAAGAAGATAACGGAGAACTCCGCCTTCCAACCGTGCTTCTGCGCGTTTGACGTGCTGCACTACAACGGACGCAACCTGGCGGGGCCGGCGGAGGGCGGCGGGGCTCCGCTGCGGGCGCGGCTCGCCGTGCTGGACTCCGTGCTCACGGACGTGCCCGGCGCGCTGCTGCGGTCCCAGCGCCGGCCCGTCACCCACCTGTGAGTACTGGGCCCAATTTCGCCACGGCGACAGGTGTGACAATTGTCGATATATCTTTACCATTACAAGCGGGATTTTGTATAATTAATAAGTATTGTTTGCCCTGGTAGGTCCGAGATCCTGGATGCGCTAAACAGAGCGATCGAGGAGCAAGAAGAAGGTATCGTGGTGAAAAACCTGGACTCGTACTATCTGGCCAATCGCCGCAACGCCGGCTGGTACAAAGTCAAGCCGGAGGTAAGTCGGGTTATTATGAGAAAACTATTAGTAAAAAAACCGGCCATGTGCGAGTCGGAAACGCCCACCGAGGGATTCGCACAAAGGTGGCACGGAACTCTCAGTGTGCGGCAATTATACGATTTTTGAATTTTCTCCTGTTCTTTGTGCTACAAGCTCTTACTTTTTGCCAAATTTTGTGATTCTAGGTACCCCTTACATGTAACAGAAGGTAACAGTATGCAAAAAAAAACAAATAATTCCTCCAAAACCCCTCTAACTTTTGAACGGGAGGACCAAAAATTCTTAAAAAACCAGTAAGATAGGATATCAGACGAACTTATCACGAAAATTGTTTTGAACATATTTGGTCAACCAGTTTTTGAGTTTTTACCAAAAAACCTATTTTCAGTCCTCCGGCCGGTAAGCGCCACTTTACGCAAAACTAAATTGCCGCCTGCCGGCTCCGTCGGACAGAAAAATAGTATACAAACCTCGGCCGTTAGATGGGAAAGCCTCGGATCACATGTTAGTCGTCCTCGGCTTCGCCTCGGCCGACAATTACATAGGATCCGAGACATTTTCCACTAAAACGGCCTTGGTATGTAATCTACTATTATTACAAAAGGCCGTAAATGCATTGATATAATGTAGGCACTTACGCCTTCCTAATACTCGTATAACTCGTAATGGTTTTATAATAATGTTGTTATTGTGATCGCCGCCGGCTGCCGCGAAGCACAGCTATTAATGTCAGAAAGTGACAACATTTTATGATGGCTGCAGCGGATGCCAACTGTCTGTTACTTCACTACTTATACACACTATGACATTTTGTCATATTTTATGAGAGCATACATTCAGGTCGTTATCATAATTTTAGATCAAAGTACCTTTTAATGCGTGTTTAATTATATTTCTTTAACAAGTTACTGTACAATGTTACGTAATTTTTTTGGATCATTTTTATAGCTTATTGTAAATATGTGCACCTTTTTATATCAATCGTCAGAGGAAAAATGAGAAATTAGTTAACAAAAATGCATTGTAAAATGCTCTGTGACACGTATTATAACGTAAGTAGATTGTTTCCAACTCACGTCGCTTCTCTCGTGTTTCAAGGCCACCGAAATGATACTCATTGTAAAATCGCAACAAGTGCGGAAAGTAGATGATTTCCGACGAGTGTATAAGGGTGAAGTAAACGCTAGTTTTACGAAAACGACTGCCATCTGACCTTCCAATTAACCCAGAGGGTAAACAATGCTTTTTGTGACTAGTCAAGTTTCCTCACGATGTTTTCCCTCACCAAAAAGCGATATCAAATGATATTTCGTAGATAGATGGAAAAAGTCATTGGTACGAGTCGGCAGAATTTGAACCCGAGACTTTCGGATTGAAAGTCTCACGTTATACCGCTGGGCCACCAACGCTTTCTTTTTCAAGTTTCGAAACTTGTAATAAGTGGTTATTGTCGCAGTACACGGAGGGCACGATGGTGGAGCTGGACCTGGTGGTGGTCGGCGCGGAGCAGGCCGGCGACAAGCGGCACGGCCGCGCGCGCAGCTTCCACGTGGCCTGCGCGGACGCGGCGCCCGGTATGTATCATCACCCCATATACTAAAATTATTTGGTATCTGACGATTTTTAACCGAACACAACTTTTCAAAACTTACTAAGTAATAGGCAGAGATGGGCATTATTCGAATAAAAATTTATCTAAATGATCATTCGAATGACGAATAATCCACCAATTTTTTATTCGCGAATGATTTATTCGCGGATGATTTATTCGCGGATGATTTATTCGCGGATGATTTATTCGCGGATGATTTATGCGCGGATGATTTATTTGCGAGTAACTTATCGGCGAATAAATGGTTTTAACTTGACGAATGATTTACTTATTATATTACTCCTATAAATTTACCAACAATATTAAAGGTTTGTTAGCTATTCTATTAAATTTAGAAAAAGAAACATATATTAAAAATGTCAATTTTTTACTAAAGTTCACGATCGTCTCAGACTTTAGTGTTCTATTCATATAGATATATGAGCCCCGTTAATTTTGTAATGTACCTAGTAAAAAGCTGCACGTGTTTAATGTTTCATCGTCATTTGTCTTTTTGTAGTTAATGTTATTTACTCTGGTTTTCAAACAAAGAATATCATGACGTATGATTTTTATTACGAATTATTAATAATCCATGTTGAGTCCTTTTATAATCCCTATGCGGGCTGGAAGAAAATCTGAGCAAAGAAACCGCCCAATTTCTATGGCATAGATTTTGTCAAGTTTCTGTACATTTCAATGACATATACTATCTCGGTCTAAAAAGGGCCTCGTAGTTTTCATTCAAATAACCGAATATAAAATTAATTCCATATAAACTAGTAAGGCCATAATGTTTAAAAGAAATTGTGTCAATGAAACTAGGCGGTTGAAATGAAACTTGAGTTATGAATTCATAATTAGATAGCTATTTTAAACAGAAGTTGATAAGGTATTTTAAAAATTATTCGTGGCAATTCATTCGGCGAATAAATTATTCGCGGATAAATTATTCGACGAATAATTTATTCGAATACGAATAATCATCCGAAAATTCATCCGTCATCCGCGAATGATTTGGTTATTCGTCATCCGTCATCCGTCATTCGAATAAATTTTGCCCATCACTGGTAATAGGTACCGGGAATCCTTTCTTCTCATTATTTCATATTTCTATTAATGAAAAAATAAAACAGACTGTGCCGACTTTTGTCTGCGCTACCAACTGATACCTTGGCTTAGGGTAACTGATACTTTAGGTAAAGGTATAGAGGTGTATATGTTTATGGTACATGTTTTAGGGGAAGCACCCCACCGCTGGGTGGTGGTGGGTCGCGTGGCCACGGGGCTCACGTTCGAGCAGCGCGAGACTCTGTGCGCCGAGCTCGAGCGCCACTGGGTGCCGAGGCAATCCGCGCCGCCGCCCGCCTGCCTCGTCTTCAACAAGGAGAAGCCCGACTTCTGGCTGCTGCCGGACCACTCCGTCGTGCTGCAGGTAGGTCGCGTGGCCACGGGGCTCACGTTCGAGCAGCGCGAGACTCTGTGCGCCGAGCTCGAGCGCCACTGGGTGCCGAGGCAATCCGCGCCGCCGCCCGCCTGCCTCGTCTTCAACAAGGAGAAGCCCGACTTCTGGCTGCTGCCGGACCACTCCGTCGTGCTGCAGGTAGGTGGCGTGGCCACGGGGCTCACGTTCGAGCAGCGCGAGACTCTGTGCGCCGAGCTCGAGCGCCACTGGGTGCCGAGGCAATCCGCGCCGCCGCCCGCCTGCGTCGTCTTCAACAAGGAGAAGCCCGACTTCTGGCTGCTGCCGGACCACTCCGTCGTGCTGCAGGTAGGGCGCAGGGCCATGGGGGCCTGTATGCGACTTGCTAGATTTGGTGTTTCTGAACTAGGGTCAATTTCAACAGTACTAGTTTTTTGTGTCATTCCGGTGTAATTCTTTATTTACGCTTCTTCGATGTTTCTTTTAATGTCAATCGACACCTCAGACTGTTCTTTGATAAGCCTCTTACAGAGCACTTGATATCTTAAGCCTTTTGAGAATTATCGGAGATTTAAAAAATTGACTCGCACGTGAATGATAAGTATACACAGGAATGATATAACACTCCACCTGAATGACATTTTTCCCAACGGAATGAAAAAAATAAACACAGGAATGATATCTATACACTAAAATAAAATGCTAAGAAGTGCCAAAAAATCAGCCAAGTTCAATAATTAACCGAAAATTTATTTCGAATGGCCATGTTCAATCTAGCATATCGAGTATTTCTTTCAAAAGTGCCACTTTTACTAAATTATAAGGACAATTTATGGTACTTCTACTCGAGATAACAAGCTCTTTCAATTTAAAAACGAAAAAATTGTCCCAAAAATTTAATAGGTAAAATTTTAGAATTTCCATTTGAGTTACCGCAATACAAAGCCTATAGAAATAAGCAATACAGTAGAAAAGAACTAAGGACATTTTTGTTGGAAATTAAAAAAAGCTCGTTATTTCGATTTGAAATACATAACATAAAAATTATGTACCCAAAATGTATATTTCATAAAAGTGAAATTTTATTAAGAATATTAATACAAGCTGTGCCTGAGCTACCATCAAAGCTTAACCGTCGAGCCTGACGGACGCTAGTAATTTAAAGAGTTACCCTTAAATACTAAGCTTGAGTTGGTAGTCTAGCTTTATTTATTTAATAGATGGCGGGAACGCGCATCTCTATCCGAATTACAGTTAAAAGTACAAGTTGGTAAAGCTTATGTAATTTGAAAAAAAACAGTTGAAGTTAATTTGTATGTAATTTTTTCACTAAGTTGTTCAAAGCTCTGCTCGCACGCGACAAGCAAATTGTTCTATCTATATTTGTACGATGGAAATTTTACAGAAATTCGGGGATTTTACGAGTAGTTAAAGATAGGCTGGAAAGTAATTGAACGACACAGGCTATCATACCAATAATGCGAAGAATAAACTTATGTCCGCTATTTCCTGCCGCTTTGGAAGTGGTGTTTTTTTACAAATAGCGAAATAGCTCGAGGAACTGAAAGGAGATTTTGTTTGGAAACTGTTGATGTAAACTCCTAAAGTGAACGGACAAGTGTCAGCGCTTAAGTCGTTCTTATTCACGACAATTAGTCTAATAGTTAGTCGTCTTTATTGTAAGTACCTATATTATTTTATAGCAAGTTCAGTCCCCTACTAAATAAGTATAATTTTTAAACCGGGACAATTTGCTTAGTGGCCGGGACGCCGGGACACCATGCTTTAAACAGGGACATGTCCCGGCGTTCCGGGACGTATGGCAACCCTACCATAGAGCCGTGACAAAAGCGAGTTGAGATAAAAAAAGGAAATTTACCAATTTAAGAACAGCATTGTATGTCCGTAACAACAAAATCAACAACGCGTACAAATAAAAATATTTTTAACTTATAAAAAATATAACTCAACAGTCACTTATTATTTTTATAATATTTACCCAATTTAAGAACAGTTAACAACAAAATCAATAACGCGTACAAATAAAAAATATATCAAACAACTACTAACTAGTACCTACTACTAGTTATCACTTATTTACCATGTTTAAATGAAGTAACATTTGAAGGCTGGGGGAGCAAGGGTATTTACGTTGGTGGAAGGCGATTAACAAATCTCCGTTTCACCGACGACATAGTCTTCTTCTCGTCCTCACCTGCGGAGCTCGGCATCATGCTAGAAGACCTGAGCAGGGCAATCCTTGAGGTAGGATTAATGATGAACATGTCAAAGACCAAGCTCATGAAGTCATGACTAACTCCTCGAAAACAACAGAGTGGTAGTAGATGGTGAAGCAATGTTATGTGTCGATGAGTCGAGATATATACCTGGGCCTGGGAAAATGCCTGGAGGAGCTATTGGTCTATGAATGATCAGATGAAGGGTGACCTTCCCATATCTTTAAAAAAGAAACTCTTGGACATATGCATTCTTCTCATCATGACCTACGGAGCACAGACTTGGTCTTTGACAAAAGTTAAGAAATCCACCCTCAAGGTTTGCCAGCGAGCCATGGAGCGAAGTATTCTTGGCGTGAAGTTAACTGATCGCATCAGATGTACGGTACTACGCTCCAAGACCCGAATAGCCGACGCAGCAGAAACAGCCGCCAAACTGAAATGGGACTGGGCTGGACATGTTTGCCGTATGCCCGATGAGTTGTGGGCTAAAACAGTAACCAAGTGGGTACCACATAATAGAACACGGGACTGCGGCAAACCTCAGCGGCGATGCCGAGACGACCTGGATGCTTTTAGTAGGAACTGGTGGGAGATGGGGCAAGACAGAAATACGTGGAAGGAGAGGAGGGAGGCCTTTGCCCAGCAGTGGGACACTCTAGGCTCATATAAATAAATATAAAAACATTTGAAAAAAAAAGAATGGTACTATACACATCACTGAAGTGTTTTTCGAAAAATAGTTTTGATTAATAATTACCTACTTGGAGTAATTTTGTCAAAATTTGCCAAATACAGGTGTTTACCAGTTTACCGAGAAACACCCAATGGATGTCAATGCCTATTTTTTAACCACAAATTCAGGGGTCTAGCTTTACCCATCATAAAACGACATGAGGTTTGATGGCTTGTAGAAAAATATGATACAGCCGGAATCTTATTTTGTCGGACTTGGCGGGGGCATGGCAGTGCCCCCAAATAAAACTAAACACAAAAGTGAAGCTACTTTTGATATCATTCCGGTGTTATTTTTATTCTGGTGGGTATTAATGCCATTTTACTACACCGAAATCACCGGAATGAAATTGGTGGAATGATAAACCGAGGTGAAATAAAATTATAAAAAAATAACTAAATCCCACATTCTTTAACTATCGCGACATTTAAACTCACAAGTACAAAATACACGATCTGTAAATATTTGAAAAATAACAAATATGAAACAAAAAACATATAGCAAACTCCGGAATGATATTTTTTTTGTCCCCGTTAATCGAAATGACATGACTCGCGTGTGTAGCGGATCTATTCAGCATCACGTCGACATCTTCTTGCGGTGAGATCCACTGCACAACTGACTCCTCAAAGTGCTCAGGAGACGGGGGGTGTACGAAGTCAAACTTAGCCAATAAACGTCGATGAAATTTGTCCGCGGTAATCAGGATTATTTTGCCGGACAAATTTCTTTACGCATAATAAGGGGGTTTATTAAAGAGTTAGTAAGGAAGTAATATTTTAAAGGGTTCTTTATTGATATGGTATTATAATGAACTAAAAACTAATTTGATATCTTGTACAGTTTTCGAGTTATGCGGCATTAAACACGAATAACTGGGTCCCGGACAACCCACCTGAATGAAAAAATGGGCCTTTATTATTTTTTTTCAATTATTAAATTATTTAATATTTTAATATTAGTTATTGCCCGAGGTCGATAGCTAATAGATGTTTCCAAAAAAAAATAGTATATGACTATTTTGACTTTGTGCACCAGCGTTTTCAGTCTTGCCATCAAATTTTAGTGCTTGGGATATTCACCCACTAGAGATGCGCATAACAACTCACTGAGTTGAAATAAGTGATTCATATATTTCGTTCGCGGAGATAACTATCACTCATTTCGTTCATCTCGCTCACTTCGCTCCCGACCCTGACTCCCTCCCGATTCTTTCGAATAGCTCCGAAACTGTCTCACTCGTTTACCTCGACCGGTTCATCTGATTCATGAGAGCATGAGAGAGCGAGTAAGACAACGCTGAGATAAACGAGTTGGTGAACGAGTTAAATCTACAGTGAGTTGAAGAGCGAGTGGGTTTTATCAATCTATTTAAGGTCAAGGTCAGTTTAATGTTTCAAACGCTCTCAGAAAGTACAAAATTGTAAACAATATTAAAATCACTGGCATTAAGTAGACAAGTTTTCTATAAAAAAAATGCCTTTAACTAAACGCAATTTACAATCTGTAGCAAAAATGCGCACGCCCGCGAATTAACTTGATCTATACCGGATATTCGGCGGACATGAAGCCTAGGCCGGATATCCGGTATCGGGCCAAAACACTTTTCGTTGAATCTCTAGTTTAGTTATATCACTCACTAATAGTGAATGACACACCTATAAGTGGAACGATTATGTTTTGTGTTTAGCGTCCATGTATATTTTTGTGGTAGGTGCGCGCGACTGAACTCATCCGCAGCACGGACTTCGGCACGTCGCACACGCTGCGGTTCCCGCGCGTGACGGCGGTGCGCGCCGACAAGCCCGTCAGAGACGCCATGACACTTGCGGAGTTCGACGCGCTCGTCGGGGTAACTATTTTTATATTAACTGTTCCTAAGTTGAATGGACGGTAACGGAACGGTTTAAATAATCCAGTGGTGTTTGAAAAATTGCGCGTAGAAAATTAGTAATTGGCGTCTTTTTCTATTGTCAATTTTGATTATTTAGCACAATAGTGTCGCGACAATCATTGTATAACTCTAATAGTTAGAAGATGGCTGTCGTCTTATTCGGCCGCAAGATATCTTCTGCTGCAGCATTCTTGGGCCCTATAGAGCCTACAGGTTACATCATCATCATCTTCCTGGACCTTTGTCCCTATTTGGGGTCGGCCTTCCTTGTCCTTAACCGCCAGGTAGCACGATTCCTGGTGAGGTTATTGTCAATTTGATGGTCTTTAAGGTCTTTTTGAACCGTCGTCATCCAAGTGGCGGTGGGTCTTCCGCGTCCACGCGTCGTCGTCGGCAAGTTTAAGGCTGTTTTCACGATATGGTCTTCGGGTCGTCTTTGTACATGGCCGTACCATCTAAGGCGTTTTTCGGTAACTTTCTCGTTTATAGGAGCGACTTTATAGCTGCCTCTGACATATACGTTCTTAATTTTATCCAGTAGAGTGACGTTCGCCGACCATCTTAGCATGCGCATCTTAGCATGCGCATCTCTGCAGAATGGAGTTTGTTTATATGTTGTTTGGTGGTGGCCCAGCATTCTGATCCGTGGAGTATTGCTGGTCTAATTGCAGTTTTGTACAGTTTTGTACAGTTTTCCTTTTACTTTCAGTGGAATTTTAGCATCACACATCACACCCGTGAGCTGTCGCCATTTTAACCACCCCGCAGATGTTCTATGATCGACGTCTTTATCAATTTTTCCGTCATTACTAATAATGGAGCCTAAGTACTTAAAACGGTCTACACTTGAGATCAAGGTGTTCCCGGCCAATAGATTGATGTTATCCATATTTGTGGTCTTGTCGAAAATGCATGACATGTGTTCAGTCTTTTTCCTACTAATCTTCAGACCGTTGTCCTCCAGCGCTTCCATCCACTGGTTGAAGTCGGATTGGAGGGTAACTATATCTTCGGACATAAGAACAACATCATCTGCGTATAATATATTCCAAGGTATTGGTTTTTGACAGCTTTTGGTAAGGTAATCCATGGTAACGTTGAACAGTAATGGGCTAAGAGCAGAGCCCTGGTGCACTCCAACCGATATTCTAAACTTTTCACTGGTTCCAGCTGGGGTTACTATTTGAGTAGTTACACCAGTGTACATTTTTTTTTTTTTATACTACGACGGTGACAAACAAGCATACGGCCCGCCTGATGGTAAGCGGTCACCGTAGCCTATGGACGCCTGCAACTCCAGGGGTGTTACATGCGCGTTGCCGACCCTTTAAAAACTTTAACACTCCTTTTTTGAAGAACCCCATATTGTAGTCCTTTGGGAAAACAGTGGCAGGGAGCTCATTCCACAGCCGGAGCGTCCGCGGGAGGAAGTTCCTCTTAAACCGCACGGTACGAGACCATTTAGGCTCCAGGGTATGCGGGTGAACACCCTGCCGACGGCGAGCGGTGCGGTGGTAGAATGCAGCCGTTGGCATCATATCAAACAATTCCTCAGAGCACAATCCATTGTACAAGCGATAGAACACACATAAGGAGGCGAAGTCTCTCCTTAGACTTAAGGGTTCGATATCGCTCGTGAGTTTGGGATCGTTGACAATTCGGACAGCACGTCTTTGGATCGAGTCAAAGGGGCCCAGCTGGTATCCAGGTGCTCCCGCCCAAAGATGGCAGCAATACTCCATATGGGGCCTGACTTGAGACTTGTATAATAACAGTCTTTGCCCCGGAGAGAAGTACTGCTTAGCTCTATTGAGCACACCGAGCTTTTTGGATGCCAGCTTGGCCTTCCCTTCCAGGTAGCTACGGAATTGGACGTCACTGGAAATGTCAACACCCAGGATCCCAATACTCTCTGACATGGTAAGGACTGTGTCTTGGAATTGTGGGACCACAGTAAATGGGGTTTTTTTAGCGGTGAACGCGCAAACTTGTGTCTTAGTGGGGTTAAATCGGACAAGATTTTCCTGGCCCCACAGTGAGATATCAGAGAGAGCACTCTCGATGTCTGACACAAGCTTTTCACGACTCTCTAACACAACGGGACGAGGGATGTTAGCACGGCCTGTGTAATAGGCATCCCCAGTACTGTCGTCTGCATAACAATGAATATCGCCAATGGACAACATGTCATTGATATGCAGCAAAAACAGCGTTGGGGATAGCACAGAGCCTTGTGGGACACCAGCATTTATGTCCATGCTATCGGAGCAACTTCCGTCGACAACGGCTCGTATGCATCTGCCGGACAAAAAGCTGGCAATCCATTCGCATAATCCCCCGGGCAGTCCGTAAGATGGTAACTTCGATAGAAGACCCCCATGCCAAACCCGATCGAACGCCTTCGCTATATCCAGGCTGACTGCCAATGCCTCACCTTGACTCTCAATAGCTGAAGCCCAGCGGTGGGTGAGATACACTAGAAGATCACCAGTGGAGCGACCATGGCGAAAGCCATACTGTCGGTCACTGATCAGATCGTGATCCTCTAGGTATCCCAGGAGCTTTGCGTTGATTATGCGCTCCATCACCTTGGAGAGAAGGGAGGTTATAGCGATTGGCCTGTAATTCGACGGGTCTGATCTGTCACCCTTTTTAGGCACAGGGTGCACAAGGGCGGTCTTCCACGAAGACGGCACCTGCCGTTTGTGATATGAGAGCGTGAAAAGGCGCGTGAGCACTGGACACAACTCGGGAGCACACCGCTTGAGCACCACTGCTGGTATGCCGTCTGGCCCGCTCGACTTGTGGACGTCTAATGACAGCAGCTCCCGCCGGACATCAGTTTGCCTGAATATAATACCGGGCATGGAGAAACCGCACCGCGGGACGGTAGGCGGTGCGGTGCTGCCATCATCGTCCATGGTCGAGTTCGAGGCAAAGAGATTGCCCAAGAGATCAGCTTTCTCCTTTGCACTGTGGACCAGATCACCATCAGCATTTCGCAGTGGTGGTAAGGAAGACCGACAAAAATTTCCCTCGGCAGCTTTGGCGAGCGACCAGAAGGCACGACTCCCTGAGGGATAGCCCACGAGCTTCTCACCAATTCTGCCGACGAAGTCGAATTTAGCTCTGGCAATGGCTCTTTTACTGGACCTCGAAGCAGCATTTAATTTGCGTTTCACATCAGAAGCGTTAGGATCCTTATCAGTAACGGCCTTGGTCCAAGCCCTGTAGGCAGCTTGCTTATGAATTGTCGCCTCTTTACAGGGCCGGTTAAACCAAGGTCGTTTCTTAGCTCCTGCAGCTATTACTGAGTTGGGAATGAAGCAATCCATTCCCATTAAGATAGTCTCAGCGACCTCAGCTGCACAGGAGTCAGGATCATCTGATGTGAAACACAGCCGCTTCCACGGGTACGATGCATAGAACTCACGCAATCCATCCCAATCTGCTGACCTATAGTGCCATAAGCGTCGCGAGCTAGTAGGCCGAGGTGGATCAGGCCGCGCGCAAGGTGGCAATGTCCGGACAAGACAGTGATCGGACGAGCCGAGAGGTGCGTTCACTGAGACAGAGTATCCGTCCGGACGAGAGGTCAGCAGAAGGTCCAGTAAAGAGCTCGTATGGTCCTCGATGTCTGGTATTCTCGTGGGAGAAGTAACCAGTTGCGAGAGACCATAGGCCAGAGAAAATTCGAGAGCAGACCTCCCCGCGTGGTCAGTGGACCGGGAACCAAGCCACTCCACGTGGTGGGCATTGAAGTCCCCCAAGATTACCAACTCCGCGGATGGGTACTGCTCAAGAACTTTGTCGGACGTCACTTGTAAGTGCTCAAAGAGCCGAGTTGCGTCCGTGTCCCCGCTATGGGACCTGTATAGGCACGCGTAGATACGAGTGTGGCCGCCGTAGTCCACACGCACCCACAACACTGACAGATCCCTGTCTTCATAGGCATTGAGACGGCGACAGCAGACATCATGCCGAGCATACATGCATACCCCAGCTCGCCGCAAGAACTTATGTTCGAGCATATAGCCGGGGCATAACAGGTATGATGTATCAGCTGGGCAAGATATCTGGGTCTCCGTGAGGAACAGTAGGGTCGGCTGCGCAGTCTCCAGGTGGTGGTGTACTGCGTTTAAATTGGAGTGAAGTCCCCTGATGTTGCAGAAGTCGACTTGTGTGGAAGGGGACGCCGCTGATGAACTATTCCTTTTTTGTTTTTCGGCCATATTTAGGGAGTGTGTTAAGAAAAAAAGGAGGATTCGCTGTGTTGACAGCTAAAGGGGCAAGGGGACGGACCAAACCTGCCAGAGGGCGACGTAGGTGGTGCAGTTTACAGGTGCGGCGTACGGAAGGGCCCCCGGTCCACATATCCTGTATTAAAGCGATGTATTTTTCAGGTACAAGCTGTGATCTTAAGGCTTCCCATATCAGGTCACGAGGGATGTGGTCGAAAGCTTTCTCTATTTCTATAGAGCCTACAGGTTACATACGTACTAAACGATCTTTATTGTGTAACTAGCGACGCGCCTCGGCTTTGCACGGGTTATTATTATATTTTTATATTTTATATTTATACATGGAGAACCAACAGCTGTAACAATGATAATAGTGATAATAGTAGCAACAGAGAGCCAATTATAGGATCTCACATCTATATGTGGTAACGCAACAATATTTAACATAAAGTTAAATAACGAGCACTAAGCTACGTTAGCACATGCAATGAACTTCGATATTAATGAGTTGAAGAAAAATTACTGATACATTTTATTCTTTCTACTAAGTATTGGATAGTTAATTTCATTTTTACCTGTATACAACAGTGATGTACCTACTTAAATGTATTTACTTACTACGATCTTCTTTTCTTTTACTTTTTAATACGATCAGGAATCGTTGACATTATAATCTTAATTCAAATAAATAAATTATAATTTATAGATTCACAATGAATTTTAAACAAAGAAACAAATAAAAAGTAAAAACATATTAAAAATATATATATATATATTAGAAAGGCTATCGCGCTCGGGGCTTAGCGCTTATATATTTAATACACTGAGTATTTTCAATCAAAACAACGTGTCGCCAATTCACGCCTCACAGAAGGAATAGAACAATTGAAAATATCTACTTCTAGCTCTCTTGTCACATTATTTATGCAACGACTGGCTCGAATAAGAAAACTATTTTGCCTATATCTTGATGAAACACATTTAACAGAAAGAGGGGGGAAATGTCTTTTGGACCGCGCGGGCACATTAAATGAAAGTTTTTGAAGCAGTTCGGGACAATCGATTTTACCACTTGTGATATTTAAAATAAAGATAATGTCGGAAATTTCACGGCGTTTATGTAATGGTATTAGATGGTGTTTTTTACACACATCATGGTAGTTAATTGACTCATACGGACAATTGATTTTAAAATTAAGAAATTTAACAAACTTTTTTTGGACACGTTCAATTCTATCGATGTACGTTTTATAGCAGGGATTCCATATTTGAGAAGCGTATTCCAACTTACTTCTTACCAAAGAACAATAGAGTACTTTCAGCGTTTTTGCTTGGGTAAAGTGGGCAGAGTTACGCATTATAAAACCCAAAGATTTTAAGGCACTACTTATAATGTTCTCTATATGGATATCGAAAAGAAGTTTAGAGTCATGTATTACTCCCAAGTCTTTCATGAAAGTAACCTTATTCAATACTTGTCCTTGAAGTTGATACATGCTAGGAACTTGGTTGCGCTGACGTGAGAATGTTATGGTGAAACATTTGGATGGATTTAACTCTAGTTTATTAGCTTTACAATATTCATCGAGTCGCACCAAATCAGACTGTACTAGTAATGAATCGTGACTCGACTTTACTTTGCTGAATATCTTCATGTCGTCCGCAAAGCATAGAAGTTTGGAATGAATAAAGCAGTCACTGATGTCGTTAACGAATATGTTGAACAGCAACGGTCCGAGTAAAGATCCCTGGGGGACTCCACTCGGGACCGTCACCCATCCAGACTAGTGCTCCTGGTCGTGACCGTGTTTCGTGAACCCGTAGCCGAATCTCCGTTGCTGTGTTACTCGGCAACGTAGATCCGCTCCGTTTGCTCCGTGTGATTCGGCTACGTGTAATTAAGATACGTAGCTACGTGTACACGGAGATACGTATCTTATTTATACGTAGATCGGATCCAGTCGTGACCGTGACGTTAAGTGTAGATTTTATGCGTGTTATTAAACCCCCGAATGTAATGCAAGGGGCGAGTTTTTAATTTCAGTTTCCATACTTTTGCATTTTAAATAAAAATTTAAGAGATCAAAAATAATTAGATGCAAATATTATGTTGGAGGCAAAAATAATAGACCAGTACAAATTGTAAAAGATGTGTATTAAAAGAAGCCGAGCGGAGCCGAAGCCGAGATTCGCGGGAACGTAGCCGAATCCAGAAACGGATACGTATCTTTGACGTGACCGTGTAGTACGGGATCTTAGCACCGCCGGTGCTAAGGCTACGTAGCTACGGTTCCGCGTGTAACACGTATATCACAAGCCCTAATCCAGACACATAATTGCTAACGACAACAGCCTGTGATCTTTTATCTATGTAAGATGAAAACCATCTCAGTAAATCACCATGAATCCCTATATCGCGCAATTTTAACAATAGCATGGAGTGGTCAATTCTATCAAAACACTTACAATAGTCAGTATAAATTACGTCTACTTGATAGCCTTTGTCCATCGCATCGGTGACGTAATCATTTAGGAGTACTAGATTGGATACCGTGGATCGTCGTTGTAGGAAGCCGTGCTGAATTATACATATAAACCTTCCTCTTGAACCACACTATCTATTAAAAAAAACCGCATCAAAATCCGTCGCGTAGTTTTAAAGATTTAAGCATACATAGGGATATAGGGACAGAGAAAGCGACTTTGTTTTATACTATGTAGTGATTGGTCGGTGTGTATATTGATCCGTGGACCGTTTCGTGCCAGAACGGGACAGTGGTGAAGCTGAGCAAGCGGCCGGTGGCCTCGGCGGCGCTGGAGCCGGGCGCCGCGCCGCGCCGCAAGCGCGCCGCTCGCGAGCTGCAGGTGGCGCCGCAGTTCCGCACGCAGCCCGCACAGGATGTAGAGGTAACTTCAGAACGGGACAGTGGTGAAGCTGAGCAAGCGGCCGGTGGCCTCGGCGGCGCTGGAGCCGGGCGCCGCGCCGCGCCGCAAGCGCGCCGCTCGCGAGCTGCAGGTGGCGCCGCAGTTCCGCACGCAGCCCGCACAGGATGTAGAGGTAACTTCACCGAGACGCTGGTGAACGTGACTAATTGTTGGCGATGCGTCTTCTGGTCTTTTCTCTAGATACCTATATTATCCTTACGACTTTTGTGATTAAATGGCAGCTGCGGAACCCTACACTGAGCACGGTCAACTTGATATTAGCGGGCTTAAATAGTGGGTCAAAATTGCCTCAATCTAAAACTACCTTAATATTAATCTGAACCTAAGTAATGAATTAACTAATTAGTGGTTAATTGAATGATTGATATAATTTAAACTTTCGTGAGTCATACTGATATTAAATTGCGACGGTTAACACTCACGTATTTCTATCACAATAGGCGTCTCGGGCAGTGATGTCCGAGCCGCGAAAGTGACAACACCACTCTGTCTGTCCGACGATGACTGCCCGATGCAGTCGAAACATGTCACGCCTATTGTGATAAAAATACGTGAGTGTTAACCGTTGCAATTTAATATCTGAATGATTGATGATGAAATAATCAGTGGTTAATTGGTTATGCTAGTCGTTTAAGCTTGCTTATATATGTCGATTTATCCATTGTCTGTATGACAAATATCTGCAACGATTTGTCATACACAAACGACCGATAAGTCTGCGTAAATCGGATTGCACAGATGAATCGCTACGATATATCGTTAGATACGTGCGCTGCAGCAAGCTTTAGCGGAATGGGAGCTACCGTATTGTCGCTCACCAGGCGGCGCCACTCATGCGTGGGTCCTGTGTCAGTATAAGAGAATTGTCAGTGACGTTTGAAATGTTCCCGCAGGACCCACGTTCCACTAGCGCCCCTAGCGGAAAATCGACTCGCGGTAATCCTCATTGAAAGTGCTCGGTGTGTAGGTGGTGTCGGCGGCGCTGGCGGGGCGCGAGGTGTGCGTGATGTCGGGCGACGGCGCCAGCAGCAAGGCGGAGCTGGTGCGGCTGGTGCGCCAGCACGGCGGCCGCCACGTCGAGAACGTCGGTCAGTTGGCTAAGTTGGCTTCTTAACCCTTTTTTGAAATTGATCTTATATTATTCATTACTGACCAATTAAGATTAAAAAAAATCCATATTTTATTAAAATATTTTTTAAATTTACTTTTACGGTATCCGGCGGAAACTATGTCAGCCATGCAGGAAAGCAACATTTGTCAATGTCACAGCAGAGGTTACGTAAAGAACTTCACTCGTATAAGATTCAACATGAAGTTAGCTTCGATGAGTATAATGCTAACATGACCGACAGAGTGTTTTCAGAGTTCAAAAGTGATGAATAATTGTTACGGTCAGATGTAGTTTTGCCATCTCCCTTCCAACGTTTTGGAAGCTCGTGTTGGACAAGTTTCGTGACGCATTGGTGTTGTTACTGTTATGTCATGTAAACATTTTTACCATAAAAAATAAATAAAAAATATTATAAACCATATAAGTATACCTAGATATTTTTCTAGCACGAACGACATGTTGTTAGTGCTTGACAAAATAAAAACATCGACAGTCCTGTTATCGATAAATTAATTTGACAGCTTAACACCTAACACCCGCATCACAGATAAAGCAAGAAGCTTATCGATATCTGCCAAAAGTACTTTAATAATAGAGAGAGATATCATGTCTCAAAACTTTTATATCTTTTTGTTCTTAAACAATTAAACCATAAGTTTTACAATTTTTAAGAAACGCATGTTCACTCTATAATTAAAATAGTATCGCAAGTTACGGATACTTCTTACTGGATCTGTAATACGAAATCTAGGGTGTAAAGCTGTTAAGTTAATTTATCGATAACAGGACTGTCGATGTTTTCATTTTGTCAAGCACTGACAACATTTCGTTCGCGCTAGAAAAATATCTAGGTATACATATAAGCTATTAGTTCGGGAAAACAAAAGTTTGAAACGGCGATAATTTTTTCACTCTATGTAAGTACAGTCACGTCTATAAATATCGTCACACTTTGGAATTTATTATAAATGAAGAAGGGTCAAAATGGAATACGGATGCATATATATTTATGAAGCCGACCGTACAGTCAAATAAATTAATTTTCAGCCCTTCAGCCTGTGGGCGCCACTTTACGCAAAATTAAATTGCCGGCTCTGTCGGGCAGAAAAATAGTATACAAACCTCGGCCGGTAAATGGGAAAGCCTCGGATCACATGTTAGTCGACCTCGGCTTCGCCTCGGCCGACAATTACATGGAATCCGAGGCATTTCCCACTTAAACGGCCTTGGTATGTAATCTACTATTGCGACCCAATTAAGGTTGACAGTTCTGTGAAAGTGTATTGAAATACAAAGGTAAACTTTGCTTTGTGTATTAGACGGAAGTTAGTATAGAGATTCGTATGAAATAGTTGGGTTTATCCGGTCAGGTCCGGACACGTGGTGCGTGGTGGCGGCGCGGCGCGTGCCGCGGGACGTGGACGTGGCGGCGCCGGCGTGGCTGCGCGGCCTGCCGCCCGCACCCGCGCCGCGCGGCCTGCCGCCCGCACCCGCGCCGCGCGGCCTGCCGCCCGCACCCGCGCCGCGCGCCCCGGCGCCGCCCGACCTGCTGCAGGCCAGCCGGCGCACGGCGCGGGCGCTGTGCCGCCACTTCGACCGCTTCGGCGACAGCTACACGCGGCCCACTGACGAGGACACGCTGCGCCGGTGCTTCGCCAAGGTGGACGAGGTGAGGAATTACCGATAGGTACTCCCTGCAAACCTATAGGGTATAACGACGAGGAGATCTACTAACATGCACATGTAATGCAGCTACCGACTCTTCATAGAACCAACGGGGGTTCGATGAATCGGTCGGCTTCCTTTCCCCACTCTGAGCCAGAATACCGTCGAGATAGCAAAATTCTGCCACTTCCATCTTGTTTCCTTTGATGAGCGAGGGAGCTGAATCGGAGGTGTTTTGGCGCAATTCTTTTGTCCTTTTGAAGTTGATACGCAGTCCTTCCTTTTCAGCCTCATTCGCCAGATCTTCCGCCTTAGCTTGAAGTTGATCGTGCGTGGTTGCAATGATACAGTATATTTTAGTATTTGACGGATGATGATGATGGTATATTTGACCGACTAACTAGAATGGTTATAAGGGCGTATGAAATTGAACACATTTTTAAACGACATTTATTCGCCTTCATCACTCTATTTATTTCTAGGCCGATAGCTTATCCATTGCGAAACTGACTATGACTGTGAGCGAATCTTATCATCATGTGAGGCTTAGTTGTATTTAATAGTTTTGTCCGTTTTAATCTCTTCTCGATTTATCTCCATTAATGGACTCATTAACAATCTATGTTTTTTTGGAGGTTGTCTAACCACCAGGACGGCCCAGCCGCTATTACGTACCGTTTGAAGTATAAACTTAAAGTTGTATAAAACTGCCTCGTGCCTTACCACAAGCTATCCTCTCCAGGAGCCCGCGGTCCACCTGACACACCACGAGATGCTGGAGCTGGACCGCCTCCTCTTCGGCGACCAGCACCCCTTCTCCTTCCTGCGCGACTGCTCACTCTTCTTCTCCGCAACCAGCTACAGGTCCATAGCAGCTCGGATGTATGGAGCATCTATCGTAGACTCCGACGATCCAGCCATCACTCATGTCGTGCTGCCGCGAGGGTCAGACAAGGTAAGATGGACTTCCATCGCGACTGCTTACTCTTCTTCCCCGCACCCAACTACAGGACTGTATGTATGGAGCATCTATCGTAGACGCACAGGATCCAGCCATCACCCACATGGTGCTACCGCGAGGATCAGACAAGGTAAGATAGAAAAGAAACCCCTCTCCTTCATCCGCGACTGCTCACTGTTTCCTTCGCGCAGCGCCAGGTTACCGCTAGGGTCAGACCAGATAGGACCGCAGGAGACAAAACGCGCAACCAAAACTTGGCGGTTTAACTTAAATATTGCCTGAAATCATTTGGTCCTGTGTCTCCCAAACAGACAAGAATAAAAGAAGATTGTAAGACCAAATTCTACCTATGTTTGACCAATAAATTAGGTAACTGACTTTGGCTAGATTTAAAGGACAAAACAGCGCTTTCCGAGCTAGTGAGCTGTGAGGGGAAAAAGCCTTTCGCGAGAGGCATTCATTCTCGTGAAATGCACCATTTACACTAGAGATGAAACGGATATGTAGATAAAATAATTAAGAAGGCTTCCAGGTCTCTAGGCTTCATCATGAGATTAAGTTCAAATTTCAAAAAAGTAAAGCCTATAAAAGTTTTGTACTGTTCCTTTGTCCGCTCAATACTCGAATATGTGTCCGTTGTGTGGAATCCCCATTATGACATTTATATTAAACGTATTGAATCCGTGCAAAAAAGATTTCTGAAATTTTTACAATATAAGACTAAATGTACAGACTTGTGTTACCATGATAGATGTGTAAGGCATCATTTTATGCCCCTAGATCTTAGAAGAAAAACCGCCGATATAGTGTATCTAATAAAAATCCTAAATGGATCTGTTGATAGCCCTGAACTGGTAAAAAATATTAATATTCGTGTCCCTAGAGTTTCATCCCGGCACTACCGACCCTTATCACTCCCACCGACTAAAACTAATTATCGTCAGAACTCATATTTTGTCCGAGCTGCGAGGTCGTTGAATGAACTATGCCAATGCAACGATGAACTAGATTTAGATTTGCATTTGTTAAAGCCCGCGAGCATTAAAAATATTATTTCTTCTGATTTCTTTGCTCCCCCGCCTGCATAAGAATAGGTAATTTCATGTTAAGTAAGCATAATATTGTCTTCTGTTAATTAAGTGATATTATTAATTAAGTAAGCAATTAATTTCTGTTTTTTTGTCGTGTCTCTTTGCATGCTTAGTTTTCTCTGTCGCTAGCATTATATAACTTTGTATCCTATCTGTGAAAACCTGTAACTGGCTTCGCTGATACTTATGTTACATCATCTGTCCTTGTTAATTTAAGCTGTTGGTTTTCCGAATAAAATAAAATAAAATATCCTGTCACTATTCGGCCCTTTTTTGCTATCCGGCCGAATACCGAATAGTAGCGTAGTATCCGACCGGATACCGGATAGTGACGTAGTATCCGACCAGATACCGGATAGTGACGTAGTATCCGACCGGATACCGGATAGTGGCGTAGTATCCAACCGGATAGTGACGTAGTATCTGGCCGGATATCGGTTAGCACGATATTTATTACTAATAATTTTCAGGTAAAAACTTAAAAAAAGTAATCAGCTCAATGTTTCAAACACTTTCAGAAAGTACAAAATTTAGTAATCACACATTAAGTAATCAATTTTTTTATAAAAATAGCTTATAACTAGAAACAAGTTGCAACCTGTGCCACAAGAAGCGCACGCGCACGAATGAATTTGGTCGATAAAAAAAACATAGAGCGAATCTTTGTCAGACATGAAGACCGGATATCCGTTATCCGGTATCCGGCCAAACCACTATCCGAAATTCATAAAACCCCTCTTGTTTTAAAGATGTATATGAGTGAAATTAACTATTTTCCATTGAAATCCAGGTGGACGTCATGCGCGCCGAGAGGATAGGCCGAGGTTTGGTCGTATCCGAAGATTGGCTGGACAAGTGCATAGAGAAGCGGGAGTACGTCAGCGAGAAGCCATTTCTATTTAACAGTATACACTTGTATGTGCCATGATTTAATAAATACATGTTAGGTATATCCTGTTTTGGTGTTTTATTTTTCACAAATACCTAGGTTATTTTATCGCAATAAGTTAAATAACCAATCAATAGGGAAACAAGTAAAAATCCGTTTCAAATTTAGGTGTTCCCTTTGCTCTTCATGGAAGCCATTATCACATGGAACCACCTCGAAGTAGGTATTTAGTAGTATTTACTTAGGAACTTAAAAAATATCATCAAAATGAGGATCACCGCGAGTCGATTTTCCGCTAGGGGCGCTAGTGGAACGTGGGTCCTGCGGGAACATTTCAAACGTCACTTTGACAATTCTCTCATACTGACACTGGACCCGCGCATTGGTGGCGCCGCCTGGTGAGCGACAATACGGTAGCTCCCATTGAGACTATTACGATTAAGCCCCGTTTTAGTAAATTTATAATATTTCAAGTTTGTAATGAAATCTCCAAGATTAAGATATTTATCTTTTGTTTTGTATGTTACGATAATACGACCGTTTCAGTAGTGTACGGTTTCAGTGGTGTTTGGAGAGGTAGTGTGAAAGTAAAACAATGTGATGTCTTTTGTTTACATCGTTAGCAATAAGTTCGATTGGCGGCGATTTTAAGTGTACCGATTTATACCCTGCTGTGCTACTGTAAGTCGCGACTCGCATACCTATCTATAACCATATGAATGCACACTGCACAGTGTACTTACACATTAACTGAAAGGCGACACCGCCTCAGGCGGCAGCACATACTAAGATTCAAGTTTAACCGCACGAGTCTTGCTAGAGACAGGATTTAGAATCGTATGTCCACTATTTACATTCCAAATTTAAATAGCTGCGTTAAAGACCACGAGCAACCGCCGGCATGCGGCGGAGCGCAGTGCTGTGGGTTAAAAATTAACCTTAAGTAAGCTCTATAAGGTTCAAATTTCTTCGACATCAGTCGCGTTAGTACTGCGTCCGCTTGATGTCGTGCATTACTATTCGAGCGGCATCCAGCCATCGCCGCCAAATGAACCGCCTAATTGACCCACACAACAGTGTTTGTTCTTCATTGAATGCTTTTGTACGACCTTATTAATCTTATTGCTACGTGATAAGGGTTACAATGCGCTTCCTAAGTAGCTGTTGACAAAGGAAATTCAACCATAACATTGAGGACTTAAAGTTGATTGTTTAATTTACAATAAAAGCTGCATATTGCACACGTGTTACTCCGAGTGCAACAAGGACGCGCCTCACTGCGAGTCATTAGGCGAGTATATAGGACGGGCTTTATAGTTATAAGTGAAACATGAAGACTACGGAGGTGAGCTACACCGATCAAATGGTGAGTATTATATTATCTTGTTTTAATTCCAATTAAAACTGTAGTACAGCCAGCAACAAAGATATGAATACAGCCAAAAAGATGTATGAAATACAAAAATCTGCGTTCCCTTGAAGCTGTGAAAAAACCAAAACCTCTTCGTCAACGCAATCAAAATTGAAAATGTCTCATTTCCCATACATTTTCAATGGGAATCAAAATGTATACGGTACTTTCCGTTGACCTAGAATCACTAAATTTGGCAAAAACCAAGAGCTAGTAGCACAAGGTACATAGGTACAGGAGAAAATCCGAAAATCGTATAATTGCCGCACACTGAGAGTTCCGTGGCACCTTTGTGCTTTACTTCCAACATATTCATTTGTCCGGCGTTTCTATGCAACATCATGCAAGTAACTTGCAACGTGCCTGTGACTATGTCAAAGGTTTGATTGGGGACTATACCCGTAGGTACTTACAGTAGGTAGGTAACTATGAAATCGCAATAGATCGAGCTGCCCGGTTACCGGACACCGGCCGGCGGTCACCGGAGAGATAATTGCCAATCGCCGCCGAAATTGCGTATCGTTTACCGCACCGGCTACTGTTTCTGCTGATATTTCAGGACCAGCAATATCACAAACAAGTTACTCAAAATACTATTTGTAGACAATGGTTTACTTTATACTTGCAGTATACTATTAATACTATTATAAACTTGTTTATCTTTGGGGGATGGATTTCAAATTAGGGACGATATAATGGCCCGTGGAACAAGTCAAATTAGATTCTTTTCTTTATTTTATCTGCGAGCTGGGCCCATAAAACCTAATGAAAGAAATAAATATGTATTAAGTACCTATATGTTACCTATATCACGTTTCTCTGCCAAATACCTTATATAACTGTAGCGTTTGAAGAAAGTACCTAAACACAATGCAAATAAAATATCACATCACCCAGTACCGTAGCGTAAATTTGCACCCAGGGTATTTTTATTTTATCAAATTTGTCAGGCCGTGTTTGACCCCCTAGAGCCTGGTACTCTGGGACCCGGTCTGGTATGGTACATGGTTGGGTGAATAATGTTAGGGCTTGTTAGTTTGTTTGAATTTGAATTTTGAATTTGAATTTGAACTGTGTTGACAGCTGGGGATCCACGGAGCAAAGCTTGCCCCTTTAGCTGTCAACACAGCGAATCCTCCTTTTTTTATAAAGGGTCGGCAACGCGCATCACGTACATGTAACACCCCTGGAGTTGCAGGCGTCCATAGGCTACGGTGACCGCTTACCATCAGGCGGGCCGTATGCTTGTTTGTCACCGTCGTAGTATTAAAAAAAAAGATACACTTAATTTTATTACTCATCTAGCTAGATTATTCGAAATAATAATAAGCGATGTAGATTTTATTTTATCTATATACTCTCCTATACTTTTCCTGTTTATCGCAGCTTTCGCGACTTTTCTATCAATAGCAACGTCACAAAAACAATATGATTATTGTTCAACAATGTATCAAGACAGACCACGCCTTCTCAGCTCGACCAATCGCGAGTGTGGTGGGCGGGGCTTCGCTACCGTTTAAACTTGAGTCGCGCTTTACAGCCAACAATCTCGCGAGCCCGTTCGAACACTTCAAACATGACCTGTGTATTGTATTCTGTGTTTTAAATTTAGTGATAAAATCTGTGGTTGTTACTCGTAATATGGAAAGTGAGAGAAAGGCGCTTCGGACGCCGAAATGCGCCCGGTGCCGGAACCATGGGGTTATTTCGTGCCTGAAGGGGCACAAGCGGCTGTGCCGGTGGAGGGACTGCCGCTGCCCCGGCTGCCTGCTGGTGCTGGAGCGGCAGCGCGTCATGGCGGCACAAGTAAGTGGATGACGAACCGAAATCACTTCACGGCCTCCTAGCCTAGCCAGCCTACGAAGCAGGAGGTCCCGGGTTCGAATCCTGGTCAGGGCATTTATTTGTGTGTTTATCACGAATATTTGTTCCTGAGTTATGGATGTTTTCTATGTATTTAAGTATTTATATGTATCTATCTATTATATATATCGTCGTCTAGTACCCACATCACAAGCCTTATTGAGCTTACCGTGGGACTAGGTCGATTTGTGTAAAATTGTCCCACAATATTTATTTATTTTATTTATTTATTTATTTACTTGATTTAAAACATCATATATCATTTGACTCAACGTACAGTCAAGGGCATAAATATCTATACACTTTTTGTCTTTTCAGTCATATTATGATTCCATATAAAATAATGAAAAAGTTGTACATATATTTATGCCCTTGACTGTACAGGACGCTTGTGTGAGGGTGAAGAAGGTGGGTTGTCGAACACTTATCGCGTACATTCAGCCCTACTCACCACATTCGGAGCTGCAGGTTATGGGCCCAGCGCCACCACACACTTCTTTTCTTGCAGATCATGTTTGTGGCATTCTTTAGTTTACATTGTTTAGTAGTTGGTAACAGTCGCGTAATATGTAGGTATCTATTAAGTACATGATGTCTTCCCGGCACAAGTAATTGGGCCGATAATATCGAAATACCGAGAGAGAAACATTTACTACCACCCACACCTACCTAAGTACCGATTAATAATATGAATACACACTTTCATATGGTTTCTCAAGCTTAGGTACTAAATAGTTGGTACATATCCTTTTGGAGGTATAGGCTGCCTAGTAGGTACCTATAGAAGCATATACGAGTATGTATCGTCTTTACGCACATTTCCGCTTTGTCGTGTAAGTACTCAAGTTTGTTCTGTAAAAGTGCGAAGTGGCAACTCACGAAATAGCATTTACTTAAGAGGCTGACAACAGCTAAATCATCGCACACTGTCTATTGGTATCGGCGTAAACGAGATCGCACTACCTATTACCGGCCGTCCTGGTTTTAGACGGGAAAAACACGAAAACTATTAAAATAAACAAAACCGTGGATATTTCGTTGACAGACTAGAGAGAGAGAGAGAGAGAGAGAGAGAGTAATAAAAAACACATTAAAAAAACTGTTTAATGATATACTTATTTAACACCAATCTTTGCAATTATTTTCTATAGAGCCAATCTCGTTATTTTTTTTTGGATAACGTTCTGTGTTCCAATATTTTTTTAACTAAGTGTATTTATTGAAATTAAACACTTTAGAACGGATTAATCGCGTTTATTAACACCATGACCCTACGATTCACGTTTCTACGGTACATCTAAACCCTGTAAAAACGAGTGCTGTGTAGGGCTCGTAACATAGGGTCATGGTGTTAATACACGCGATTAATCCGTTCTAAAGTGTTTAATTTCAATAAATACACTTAGTTTAAAAAATATTGGATCACAGAACGTTATCAAAAAATGTAACACAATATAACAAATTAGTGGAGAAGTAAATGAGTGCAAATTAAAATTGATAAGCGTAATATTTCAAGGAATATTTCATATTCTTTCGAGCATATTTTTGTGAATCAAGCTACGTGACCACCGTGCTCAATAAATAACGTAATACTGTGGGTAAAGATTATTACGTTATTTACACCTACCGAGGGAGTACCAACAGTCAACACTAACTTGTAGTTTCTTTACAGTAGGTACACATGGTGCTACTTTACTGCCCTAGAGCGTTTTAAATCGACACGAGTTGCGAATTACCTCTTCGCGCGCGTATCGTATAACCTTTTACAGTACATATGGCCCTTTGAATATTCGACGCAGGCACGTAAAGTGCTCATTATCGCCCTAGGGCGGTAAAGTAGCACCATATGTACTGTACGACCGTAGGAAGTGTTTTATATACAAGTAGAGTTGAGTAGACACGAGTTGCGAATTACCTCTTCGCACGTGTATCTTAATACGACGTTTTAAAGTACATACGGCCTTTTGATTATTCGACGCAGGTACGTTAAGTGATCATTATCACCCTAGGATGGTAAAGTAGCACCACGTGTACTGTAAAGAAATAATTATTGTAATGATGGTGATGGTGTCTTAGGTGGCTTTGCGGCGGCAGCAAGGCGCAGGCGGCATGGCGCCGCGAGGCGAGGCGGCAGCGCTTGCCGCGCGGAAGCGCGCCTACCGCGCGCGGCTGCGCTGCGTGCAGCTGTCGCGCGTCACCGTGCCGCACTACGGTCAGTATCTTAGTATCTAACTAATAACTACCTAACTCGAATTATAGTGTGCAAATGCAAAATGGCATCATGCGCCGAGTGTATGATAACGGGCGTCGCGGAATAGAGTGGGGAATCTCCAATGTATTAGAGGACTTGGACTATGCGGACGACCTATGTCTGCTTAGCCACACACGTACCGACATGCAAACCAAACTTGAAGATCTGCGATCAGAGGCGATGAACATAGGCTTGAAAATCAACACCCGAAAGACCCAAGAGATGAGATCTGGAGTGAAGAACTCGACACCGTTGCTGATTGGCACAGAGGTTGTGGAACGAGTCCACAAGTTCACTTATCTCGGAAGTGTAGTGTCAGAATCTGGGGGGACAGAAGAGGACATCACTTCACGGATCGCCAAAGCCCGAGCGACCTTTTGCGCAACTGCGTCCCGTATGGCAATCACGAAAACTGACACGTAGAGTAAAGCTCAAAATCTTCGGGTCCAATGTTAAGTCTGTGTTGCTTTACGGGTGCGAAACAACGGCCATCTCCAACCAGCTCCAAGTCCTCATAAACCGATGCCTTCGCCGAATCCTCGGTATTTACTGGCCCGAAACTATCTCAAATGAGAACCTGAGAACGCGTTGTCACGAAACGCCGATCGACCAACAAATCAAGCGTCGCAAGTGGAACTGAATTGGCCACACGCTCCGAAGGGGTCCCGATCATATACCCAAACAGGCATTTGACTGGAATCCTCAAGGAAAGCGGAAGCAAGGCCGTCCCAAACAATCCTGGCGCCGCACGGTGATAGGCGAGGCAAAGAGGATCGGAAAGACTTGGAGTGAAGTCAAGAGGGAAGCTCAAAATCGAACGACGTGGAGAATAACTGTGGACGCCCTCTGCCCCATCTAGGGGACATAGGATCATAAGTCAAGTAAGTCAAATGCAAAATAAGCGGATGGTTCGCAGGCCAACTAGCGAATCAGCGGAGCTGTGTCTATGTGAAACAAAAGCAAACCGATGCGACTGGCCTCTTGGTAGTTGATCCACAAATGTAAACGCTGCTGGGTTCGCGGTAAATGCCGCTGACCACCCGCCACTGAGGTCGTACACGTATGCGGTGCCAGCTAGCAATGCCAGGAACGGGCGACACCTTCATGCTGAACAGGACAACTCAATGTAAAACTGACTCAAAGTGACAGCCCACAGCGCTCGTGGTCGTTGTTTTTCGGGTCAAAAAACCACCAATGTAGGTCAGTTTTTACAATCTTAGGGCCACTTGTTCCAAACAGGGCCTGTCTAATTCTGAAATTCCCATACATAAAGAGGCTTAACTTCGGATTATTTACCTAACCCTGGGTGGCGTCAGTTATTAATGCCTTATTTTATTTGTAGGTACCATTATTGTATTACCTACTATCTCTTGAGCCATATTTCGCAGATAGGACAGTTGTAAACAATTTACTAGGTACATACGAGTACAGGGCTGCTGCCCTACCCCTAATAAAAACTATATTATTAGGGGTAGGGCTGAAAAATAATGTAAGGTGTCGGTTCCCGTTAATGGCATACTCGTAAGGTGTATCCCGCATTTTAATTCTACCTAGCGTTGCATTGCGACCACATGCAGATGTTGTTTCTGTTCCTAAATATCAACGTCAGATTACCAAACTCTTTTAAAATGCTTTCACCATAGAAATGCGATCGCTAATTTAAAATAAAATGAAATGAACAGCGTGCTATTCCAAAGCTCCGGCGAGTCAGCGAGTTAAAGCCACCAGTTTAAATGCGTTCTATGATTCCAGGACCAGAGTCCAATTATGTATAGGAACCTACTACTTTTAGGTGGATAGTGTACCTACAAACAATGATGCACGTCTTTCAGTTATCAAAACAAAATTACACGTACTACAATCGGTAGGTATCTAGAAAGTGCAAACCGATTATTAATTGTATGAAAAAACTGGTTAATAACCGGTTATTAACCGAAATGTCATACAAATAAAAACCGGTGTGCACACCCTAATATCTAGACCGATTGTATCTTTCATCAATTAAATAGAAAAGGATTGTTATAGGGTTAATCTTCCTCGTGATGTCACACTACACTTTTCAACCGCATAATCAACGTCCAATATTTTTGACAGTGTAGAGACAAAGCCTAGAGTCCGCCTATGCTAAGTTTCCTAGATTTTGATATCACAGACTGTGAAAGTGTTGTTAAGTCAACATCATAATTTCATAGAATTTTGACGTTTAACACTTTAAAGATTGATAGTTAATTTGCTCGGAAGAGATAACGTGGTTTTACTCTAAAATATATTTGGTGTTTTTCTGACAATAATGTGTCTCGTTACACTAGCTAGTCCATTTGAGAGTTCGACTCGTTCTGGTCTCTACACAATGTTCCCGCCCTGATGGCTCGGGTTTTGTCGCGAGCACTCTACGATATGTTTTCGTAGTAAGCGAGCCGCTACTGTCCTGTAAGGAACACATCAACACACGCCAGGCGCATGCGAATTAGCTGAACTAATATTTACCTTGGCAAGCGAGCGAGTTAAAATTGTATATTTTGAAAGACTTCTCGGTAGACGGGACGTAACGGACACTGGGGACAAAAAATTCACACCCGGTTGTTGTTAAAACGGTAACCGTGCTACGGCAAATTCAACTCTATTATATTGAAACTTATGTTCCATAATGATTATTTTATGTGTGCTGTAGACAATTTGAATTGTTGATCATTAAAATCAAAGTTTTAGAGGTTAAGCAAAAACATATCAAGATATTTTAGGAGCACAATAGGTAGACTTAAAAGAGGGTTTGTATACTGCAAAATTCTAGACAGAATTTTCGCAGCACTGACGTCCTTTTACCAAAAACGGATGGCACGCTGACGAACAGACGGACATGGTGAAACTAAGGGATTGGCTAATATTACGGAGTCCCAAAAAGAAGTAACGTAAGAAACTGGAAAATGAACTCGAATTATAATTAAATTAGGCCGCCTTCTTTACAAACAAAGTCACAAACTACTAAAGTATAAAATAACTTCCGTGGCTGATATTACGCAGTAGGAAAAAACGCGAAACATTTGGATTTTTTTAGACTATTCGACCTATTTGCAGTCGGCGGCACCCTTGTTCTACACTAATATCGTGTTCAAACGTTTTATTATCCACTAAAAGTTACTACTTCACAGGATGTAAAAAGATACTCTTCAATTAAAAATAGAGCGCTCGATAAAAACTGAAGTGTCCCCTTAGAACAAAAGCTGTCACCGAGCAGTCGGTAACATTTCACTCTCTATTAGAAAACGGCGAGATCTCTTTCAAGTATTTTTATGGGGTATAAAAAAGTGTCAAGATTGTTTTACAAGTGAGCGGGTGTCGGCGCGGTGTCGGGTGTCCGTCCGTCTGTGTGTAAACACGTCGCGCTGGGTGACGGGCCCGCGGGTGCCAAAACGTTTTTCAATGAGTTATTTGTTTCAATGTCTCTGTGTCGCCGCCTGCGCACGTGGTGGATATTCTGATATTCTTTTGTAATACATATTATGCATAATTAAGTTAAGGTCGCATACACGACTTTCGTTCACTTTAACAGACGGTCTCCACATTCTGTGGAGTTAAACTAAGTAAAATTTACAAGTTTAAAGTTTGGGTTTCTTTGTGACTCAAGATGAAAGCTGAATAGGGATGCAGTCTAGGTTTAAGTTAACCCATTTTTTATTCCTTATAATCCTGATTCATATCGAAGGACTCGAAGGACGAATACATATAGGCGAATATTAATAATATTATGGATGTTGTACAGTACAGTCTTGTAAAAATAATTACTTACTTTTATATATCTAGAAATAGATAACAAGGATCTGAGATTCTCTACCGACTATACTAATTTAGTATTACTAATAACCAATAATAGTAGTATGCAACAGTGATGTCAATGATACAATAAGCAAGTCGAGTTTGTAATAATAGACCCGAGAGTTTTAAGAACCAATGATGAGCTGTTGCATACGCTAGTTTTTCTACGATAGCTAAAATAGCGTAAAAAGCAAAATCTAGAAACGTGGCAGAACAGGGAAGATGTTGTGCCTACTATAGAAATTAAAAAAAAAAACAACAACAGTGTTCATAGATTGTATGAAAATCCATAGGAACAGTGTTCTTATGGAATACCACAGAACGTTATAATGTATACTTTTTTGATATCGCTGTCAGTCATCTAATTGACAGATAGAAGTGCTGGAGTAGAAAAAATAAATTGTGTGGTCTGTTGACAGAATCGCTTCCTGGCGGCGATGCGGCGTGGAGCGAACGCGTGCGCCGCCGCCGCGCCTTCGCTGACGCCGCTTTAGAGGCGCCCGCGCCCGCTCCCGCTCCCGCCCCCGCGCCCGCGCCCGCCGCGCTCTGGTGCCGCCACCTGCTGGCCGCGCTGCTGACTAGCTACCCACCCGTGCCGCCGCCGAGGCCGAAGATCTCTTTCTCCATCGAGTCCATTATTGGCGTGAAGTAGCGACCCTCGTGGCCTCCGCTCCGCTCTGGTGCCGCCACCTGATGACCGCGTCGCTGACTAAGTTACCTGCCTGTGCTGCCGCCGAGGCCGAGTACAGTTACGTACAACTCATGGTACCGATACAGGCCTATGAAACACTAGCGTAAACTCGAATGGATTTTGTCTTGGGTCGGTACCGAGTACCGACTCACGAGCTGCCCAAGGGCATTTTGAAAAATAGGGTACCATTTCCTTTTTTTTTATATAGGAAGTTTTGGGTTTTTTATAACCAGAATCACGAGTACTATTGATTTAAATAAGAAAAAGAGTGGCCCGTTTTTATTGGTCAGTTTCGTAACGCATTTTTTCATACATTTAGACAAAATTTTTGTAGTCATGTGAATAAGCGTTCGGCAACAGGCGGCCCGCGAGCCTCCTTGACTATCTTTATAGCGTGTATGTTAAAGTTATTAAATAAACTAAATAGTAACAAAGTGCAGTCCGCGTCAATTTCGTTAACTGTGGCCCTTGGCTGCTGAAAGGATGCCGACATAAAATTACTTTTTTAAATCATTAGCAGTCAAAACAACAATAAATATGTAATCTTTATAGCTTGCTTTAGTTTTTTGAAACATACATAAACGCAAGGTGAGTTAGTGAGATTAGTTTTTTGGAATCTAATTATGTCAAGGAGTATATGTATAGTATATAGTTTATTTCAGTCTTAAGAATCAAGTAATGCTTATGTACCAAAGATTAATATATGTAATTTGCTGTCGTATACTGACATTTAATAAAATGTAATCATTATCACTAAAATCACCGTTAATGGAACTTCCTAAAAATGTAAACAAAAGGCGTCCCATGTTTTGTCAGATTCTTCTTGTATTTTCACACTACCTTATCAAACACCACTAAAACCATTCACTACTGAAACGGTCGTATTATCGTAACATACAAAACGTAAGATAAATAAGTTAATCTTGGAGTTTTAATTAAAAACTTAGGTTAGGTTATTACGATCAATATGGCGGTTTCTTTACATCGTTAGGAAGTTCTATTGGCAGCGATTTTAGTTGTATGTTATTTGGTTTAGTTTGTATCCAGTTTGGTTTTTGTAAATAAAAATCAGTTTACTTTTTCGAACAATGAGTGCTTTATTTAACGAATTTTCTGGTAAAATATGTCTGTCTATACTGAGGTCATTGTATTACAACCAGAACTTAAGTATACGTCCTGACACGGCACATTACGACCGGAGCGAGTACGGAATACCATCCCTATTCAATCTACGTTCAATACCTTCGATCGATTAATTATTTTATTATCATTCTTAAGTACAATTAATCTTTAATTATCTGGCTAAATTTTAGTAAGTTAAACATAAGATAAGACCTTAATTCGTATAGAATCATTATAACTCAAGTTAAGAAATTTTTTTTATACATGAATGAATTGACGTGCTTTTTTCAATCAAAAGGTAACATAACAGCCGAACGTATTGTCAATAAAGCGACTATGTTATAAATTTTTTATTACTTAGGTAATTACATCCTTATTGACAACTGACAGTATGGTAACATTTTAACTTTTTTTTTTTATACTACGACGGTGACAAACAAGCATACGGCCCGCCTGATGGTAAAATGTAACTTAAAATGTCGCAACATTATCTCAAACAGTTATACATCATATTGCAAAGCAGTAAGGTTGAACAAGTGTAATCATATCTATGACGCCGAATATACACACGCGTAAAGCGCATGGGCAATTTATGAATGAATTCAATCATAAACTGCCCATGCAATTTTGCACGCGATAGTACTTTGTTTGAATTTCATCCTCGTAGTCTGTACTCGCTCCTTTACAAGATGTTACAACAAATGTTAACTTTTCTAAAGGTAGTGCCAAAATTGTACAAATATTGCTAAACACATTGTAGGACAGATACATTTGGCTGTGTCAAGGATATTACACCCCATGGATGTGTCGTCTCGTCTCTTATGTGCAAATAGTATTCATTTATTAATCTCATGTTGGAATTGTCTTCTGCAGGATGATTAACGCAACTACTGCTTCCAAGCGGATACAATGACCATGTTGTGTAATACCCTTGACTAGTGCGCCATCACTATACCAAATTTGGCTGATTTATAAACAGTACATTGTAATGATTTTTATAATACATAAGGACTGCACGAGGAGTACAATTTGCGCATCGCTAACGAATGACCAAAGATCGTTACCTACATGCATGACACAATAATACAAGGCATGGCCGCCATACATGACATCGTTGACGGCATTGCCACCACTTTTGGTTGGACTGAGACAGAAATATATAATTTTGGCATTTGCGAGTGACACAGGCAGCTGTCATTGACTTCGTTAATGGGAGCCACCACGGGACGGTCAAGCCTTGTTTCTTTTCATCATGGTTACCTATAGTTTTAATCAACTTGAGTTAGTAAACCAATTTTATTTTCCTCTCACCGGCTTCGAACGGCTCGTTTTATTCCTTAAATAGTGGAAATGATTGTCAGTGGAAAGTGAAAGTGAAAAAGTGGTAAAATGTACATTCAGCTGCAGAGATAAAATGTAACAATTATATATTTTTTATTCATAGTTTAAATAAAAGGTTTTTTTCTTAATTAGATTGTTTAATATCCTCTGGTGATTGTTTACAATTGTACAACGAACCCGCGCCTGCGCCGACTGCACTACTCGAGCGATAATGCTTCGCTGACCAATGTTACATGTAATAAATAAATTATCCGAATATCAAATAAATAAAGTATTCGAAAATGGCCGAGTACAACAATACAGTATATACGATACATACGAAATAATCACGTCGCCGAAATACAGCCATAGATCCAAAAAATAATTAAAAATACTAAATATATGTTAGAAAAAAAAAACATTCGTGCTTGTTTATAGTGAAAGGTACTACTTTGTCGCTAGTTGATAAGGTTCATTTCTAAATAAATCTTTATGTCCAGGGCCCGTAATTTTCATGGCGGTTTCGTCATAATGACGTATATAAACAACACACATGTTTTAATACGAAATGAGTTAATGACAGGTAAAGTCTATCAACGTTCGATTCTAACGTCGAACGTAATAGTTTTGATACTCTTTAATGACAGCATTATTCTTTCACACGTAAAACCTAAAACATGTATGAAACTTGACGTCATTTGTCTGTCATCGGCATGAAAATTAAGGGCCCTGGTTAATTGGTTATGAGTATACCTAGACGACGTTCAAGTGGCACTTATCGATAACAGGACTGTCGATGATTTTATTTTCTCAAACCCTTAGACGTCAACGTTCGTGCTAGGAAAATATCTAAGTATAGTTATGAGCTTCGTGCCTTATTGGCTAACGACAAAAGTGATACCTTTCACTAAATACGGATTGTTTGAGTAAAAGGAACCACCTTGTTTGTTGTTAAGATTCATTTTTATATGAATCTTTTAGACTTAAGCCCCTTATTGGCAATAGACAAAGTGATCAATTTTATTAGAACAATCACATATTTCGGTTGATGATACTTTATGGTGATGTTCTGATGTTATCGGCTTTACATGTTACAATTTAAAACCAATATGTATTTTAACGTCAAATATAATAACAAAATAAACGGTTGTAATGAAAATTGTGTTTTATGTTAGCTTCTTTAAAGCAGGGTTTCTCAAACTCTTACTCGTACCGCTATCTAAAATTTGAGATAAGTACCTTCATTTTCAAGACCTGTGTTGTCGAGACCCTCAGGGCCGCTCCACACAACGGGCCATGATGTGCGATGATAAGGGACGCAGGTATGAGTAATGAAAAGCTACGTCCCGTATAATGGCCCATTGTGTGGAGCGGGCATTATAGTTATAAGGCGGGCCCACACAGAGCGAGCGGCCTCGTCAGTATAATGCAGCATCTTGACCTGTGTAGGTTCGTCTCGCCCGTGGGAAACGAGCGAGGCACGTCTACAGTAACACAGGCCAAGCCGCTTCGCGCGACGGCTCGCTCAGTGTAAATCCTCCTTAACAAACTAGCTTAAGTAACCCTGCTCTACCGGGTAGACATTTTGTACAACTTGGCTCACGACAAATGAGTATTGCATACTAACTTTTAATCAGTAAATTAACCTATGTTATTGGTTATTAGTAGGTTTTGAACCTCTACATAAGAAAAATTAAATTCCAATTTCACATTACGCAATATAGGATGTCGATATTAACGATGAATGAATTTCGACAAGACGATTATTGCTTTCAATAAATAACGTTATAAAATACACATATTACATACAATACGCTACATACATACGATACATGCACAACGTAATATGTAAGTATACGCGTCGCGACACACACACACACACTCGCCGCCGGGGACTCACACACACACACACCACGTTACCAACTATTATCACGGTTTCTTTTAGATAATAAAAACAAACGACTACTATAGCTCGTCGATAAAATCTACTAGCCTTAAATATAATACGAGGTCACCCGTTACCATCATACTAATGTATTCCACTTAAAAATAAACTTTAAATTCTGTGCTGCTAACATTGCTTCTCAATTCGTCGTAGTTTTTTTTTTCACTCGATATTATTACTGTAATTTGGCGTTTATTCTACTAATTTAAATGCACTTCAAGTATTTTTTTAAACTACAATTTAATATGGATTTTACGAATTAAATACAGAAAAGGAACACTCTTTTTTAAATATCGCGGCTAGGATTTACTGTCATTTGTAAGCTTATATTATTGAACCCATGACATTAGTGTAACAATAAATGCAATAGATGGCGTTGTACGTAATTTACCGTTTCCGACACGGTATCCTGATACCTCAGGAGTTTTTATTTTTTGTTATAGAAAAAACGTTTTTTTTTTAATTGGAAATGTTTATGTTTTCTACTCGGAATTGCGAGCTCTATCAATCCTAGTAGGAGAAAAAAAGTGTCATAAAATTTCCATTAACTTTTCAAACTTTCCACTGCGCTACCGCCACACTAAATCTATGAAAAAAATCTTGAGACTTCTTTTCTCCTACTAGAATTGAAAGAGCTCGCGGATCTTAGTAGCAAATATATATTAATTTCTAATTTAGCAAACAAATATTTTACTAAAACAAAAAATAAGAACGCCCTAATATGTCTCTGAGCACATTATCTTCCAAGAGTGTACTATCGCGTTTAAACTTGCATGGGTAGTTTATGAATGATTTATTCATAAACTGCCGATGCACTTTTGAACGAGCGTGTACATAGTAATCGATGTCTCGCACATAAATATAATAATTTAAACAAAATAATATTGTCTTATGTTACCGCGATTGTTATTCATTGAAATTAAACACCTTAGAACGGATTAATCGCGTTTATTAACACCATGACCTTACCTACAGTCATCATCTTAACCCTGTGAAAACGAGTGCTGTAAAGGGCTCGAAACGTAGGGTCATGGTGTTAATAAACGCGATTAATCCGTTCTAAAGTGTTTAATTCAATGAAACAAAATAAGTTTCGAAGTGCCGGCGTGCTCAACGGGCTGTCGCGCGCAGTGTGCGCAGAGCAATCGCGGCTAGCGCTTCTCACTCATGATTATGGGGCGCGGACCGTCCCGAAACATGTCGAGCTATCTTCGACTTTATAGACGTGAGTAACCCGGTCTAAGTATATTAATAAGTTTCGACGAATTGAGAATATAATTATGAAAGCTACTGGGGATTTCGTTCCTACGGGGACCGGCGGCCCGGCGGGACTAGAGGGAGGAACTGGGGGTGGAGGGGGGGGAGCTGACGACTACACGCGACACGCCGACGCGAACCAAATATATACCGTGGCGACGACTAATTATACGATATTCCTTCGGAATGTACCAAATACCCCGCAAACCCTTACTAATATTAATTTTTTGCGCGAACACCGCTCCGATCGCGTCCGGTACGAGTACCGTCTACTACTATCGCATTAAGATCCCCGATACGTCTGAAGACAAAACTAACGGATAATAACGAGCGTTTTAAAGTCAGACTTTTTAGCATTTATAAAACAAAAATAACAATTTTACTCGCATATAATAATAATAATATACATCGTAATATGTATTTACATATACATAATATTTTTCATTTCATATACACATAAATAGTAATTTATATAATGCATCAAGTTGCTCGGGCGGAGTCGAACCCGCGGGCGCTGTGTAGCACCACGCTGGTGAGTGCTAACTCTGCCGAATGGCGTCCGGCTCGGCTCGGCTCGGCTCGGGCGACCGCATGCGAATCCATTAAAACAATATACAACGTAAAAATACTATTTGGTATATTATATAGCAGAAATCTAGCAGTCATATACTCTATCAAAGCCGTACATCATATCTACATTGACACAGACATATAATCGTACACAAATATTAGTCAAAATAAACCAGTCACAAATCACAGTTGACATAAATTCTCGATTTCACTAAGTCTTGTAATTTATTTATGTATTAAAATAGTTAATTTTAACACATGCATTTAACACATGCATTTAACACTACACATATTGAACGTTTCACTGAAAACAGACAAATTATTTTATGAAAAATAACGTTTACAACAAAAGTGGGAACATATATTTTTAATAATTGTTATTTACGTTTGAAAGTTAATGTTAATGTTCAATGTTAGTATTGAAGATCGAACTGAACACAACGGTAATTGGATTAATTGTTGAGCAAGGAACGGTCTCGACCGGCTTCAACTGTTATACCACTGCGCAGCGGCCACAGACCTCATGTGTTCACAGGATAACTAAAACAGTTCGAGATAGCAAAGCTCATGCAGATCTGTCACCGCGAACCCACTTGATGGCATCGATTCGATGTACAGACACTTAAATCAAAATTTATAATCGTCAAATATATTTTGTACAGGAGTCCGGATCCGAAACGAACCGGACCTCGGAAAACGATTAAAAAAATACAAGACTCATCTGAACTACAGCTACGCACTAGGACTATCATGCAATACTCCGAACCTAACTAGACTTCGGCTTCTTCCCCTCGCGTCCACTGGCCCCGGCCCCGGCAGGAGCCGGCTGGATGTAGTCCGTGCCCGCGCGGCTCCGGGGAGGATCCCTACGCTCGGAGGCTGTGGCCTCCGCAATGTCGTACCCGACCCTTTGACATTGGTTCCCCTGCAACAACGATAACACCCTTTAGAACACCGCTAGCATGGCCCGCGAGGATGCGACACTAGTCTTCCGGTCCACATTGCCTCCTAGTAACATCAACTTGATAACTGCAAACATTGGGATTCTATGATCGCATGCATTTTACTTGAGTAAGAAGAGTTTTGTTCGTATATGTTGTAACTACAGGACATTGTGACATGATTGACCAGTAACTCTGTTATTAATAATAAATTTCTTTTCATTTCATTTCTACACGGTTTCTATGAACTGTTTATTGTATGAATTTACCAGTGACCTATAACTCATCGTATATATATAGAAACGCCTTCAAAGGGGAAAACCTGTAGCAAGATTTTGAAATGTTCATTTGTTCTCCGTTGCCGTGGCTTAAGGACGCCTTTGGACATCGTAATGACGATTGGTTCTAAATTGAGCGAGGTCACTCATTTCAAGATAGACACATTTCTACGCGGACCGGTTTGGGCGTCTGAGTGACATCTTTATATTAATTCAAAATAATTATATGCTCAACTTTAGTAAAACTCACGTTATTGTAACAATAAACGGGATAGATAGAGGTATAGAGACACCTGCGTCTCTGCAAACACTTTGCGCCATGAGTAGAAATAACCGCTATCCGGCACACAATAAACATGGTGTGGTATACAGTGCTCACCATATTGCGCCGGTGCAGCCTATATGCCGCACATGGCGGACAGGCGCGCGCTGAGCTGCACGGGGAACTGGTCGGTGAAGCGCCGCCAGTTGTCGTCGCCCACCTGGTTCTTGAACCCGTGGAGGATGCTCGTGAACATCTCCTTTAAGTCATCCTGAACAAAACAATATAACTTACAGTGCGACAAAAAACTGTTACTGATCTTTAGCAAGCAAAATTGTATTTGGGCATTTTCAAAAATAGGGTACCATTTCCTTTTTTTATATATAGGAAGTTTTGGGTTTTTATAACCAGAATCACGAGTACTATGGATTTAAAAAAAGAAAAAAGAGTGTCCCGTTTTTTTTGGTCAGTTTCGTAACGCATTTTTTCATTCATACATTTTGTATGGGCCGTTACAAAACTGACAGTTTTTTTTTGTATGGAAAATCAAAGACTCATTTTCATTTAAATGGTGCACTTTTTTTTGAAAATGCCCATTTATATCATTCTGTCGCATAACTGCGAGCAGTGAGTTTGGTATTTGACAAATGATGCGATTTACTTTTGAAAAATCTCGACCATGATAAGGTCTGCCTTCCGCTGTTTATTAAAATAAGTGAAATAGGTAGGGATAATTTTTTTTACCGAGACTTTGTAACTGGGTAGTTTTCCTTTTTTTACCGACAACGAAACACCATTTTCTCGAATTTTCGGATTTTTGAACAAATGTAAAATGATAATGGTAGAAATTATTTCAAATATAAACATATGTGTTTGAAGTAGGTACACTATTTGATAGGTCTTTTCATATCGGTATTTAAGGTATTTTTCTTTTCAGTGTTATTCTAGAAAACACCGTAACAGAGTGGCCATTTTTAGCGAAGACAGCCTTCCGATTGACCACTCGGTCGCGGTGAGTTAAATAATGTAGGTAAGTTTACAGTCAATAATCAGGGAAATAACAAGTACACTATATATATTTCTATGTATATTTATAATATGTATATTTCTATGCAATAATTCATCTAAAAGTGCATATTTTTCGCAATAAACACGACTTAAATTAAAAATTAATGAGAAATGTACACTATACTGTACCGATAAGGTAATTCAAAATTATTCAAAATACTTAGTTCCAATTTTAGTTGAATAAAAAATATTTTTAAAAACTACTAATTTTACATTCACAAAGCGTTGCTAAAAACCATCGCGACAAGAAAGGCTATCGCTAACGCTATTGGCCCACCACCAGTAGCAATAGACACGTCAGGCAAACGTCAGTCCAAACAGAAAACTCGTCCAGAGGGGAAATTGTATTGAAAGCCGTGTCCAGTTGTCTACGGTCAAAGTGCGATACGGATACGTGTGAAAATTAAAATGTACCCTTATGTTTCCGTAGGTGAATAATATATTAAGCTAAAAAGTAAAAATCGGTTGTCTGTAAAGTCGGTTTACTGACGATAGTTGAACGTGACAACATCATAAGGAAATACTGACTGAAATGGAACGCCTCATGCGGCGTTACCCCGGCAACGTCATGCGGCGTTACAGGTAACGCCGCACGAGTCATGTTTTTTCGCGCGTGCAGCCGGCTCCATCGAATTATAAGACGTTGTCACAAAAACTTAGTTTACAAGAGAATTGAAACACACATGTGAAAGGAGTTAATACAAACCTTCGGAAGAGAATTGAAGTCGAATATACCAGGGTATACAAACCTTGGGATGCGTCCAGGAAGCCACGGCGTCGCAGAAGAACATGAAGTCGGGCACGACGCCGCCGGGGTTGACCTGGATCATCTGGCAGATGCCGCGGAACGCCGAGTCCTTCTCGTCGTTGTCGCGGATGTTGCGCAGCGACGAGCACCTGCGCGCGCGCACGGTCAGCCAGCGTCCGGACTACCACCAGCTGATATCTCGATGACAATGTTACCTCGGCTACCGTTTTCAAAGTGCCATATTCCCAAATATTTACATGACGCACTGGTAGCCATGTTTCATTCATAGCAGATTTTAAAAGGGACATATTTGGATAAAAATATTATTTTTCTTTAATTTAGTAGGCATTTTGGAAGTATTTATAATCATGTGGTATTTTAGAATGTGGAATTTCAGGAACTTAAGATTTGCCTTATCGATACATAATCACGACGCGCCATAGTCATACTAAACCAACTAAATGATGGCGCGGCGAAATACTGCCGTTTGTGGTCGTCGCGATGATGTGTCGATACTACTTGGTGAACAGTTTTCTAACATCAAATATTACTTTTAAGGACTAAAGCAGTTATCGTAAATTAAGCAACCGTGTTATTAATTGTTTCAATGATATTACTAAAAACCTGAACTATTTATACAACCTGCATAAATATCAAAAAAATATATTTTATCGGATTGAAATGAAATAAAAACCCAGCACTCGTTTCAGAAAACTTTTCCTAAATAATATTTGTGATATATTTTTCATGGGACTGCTTTATTTACGATAAAATAGATGTTTAATCCAAAGAGAGATCTAGAAGTTAAAAACTTGTTCACTAAACAGAATAGCATGTTGTTCCGCGATGTCATCGAAATATCAGCTGTTTCTCTAAGAGGGAGGCGGGACTTAAGAAAGCGAAGTCTAAGAGAACGGCGTCTAAGGTAATGGCGGTTATTCAAGTGAAGATTAATGGGTGACTTGCACAAAAACATATTTTAATGACACTGGATCATGAGCAGTCCACGCTGGAACACGATTACGCCCAGAACAATTTCCGACAGTCAAATTTACTTTGGGTCAAACCAGTTTTTATACATTTGGAATGTCCAAATTTGCAATTTAATATTTGTCACTTAAAGATTTTAAGAAGCGGTAATCGTGCTTCAGTTTGGTTGATAGAATATTGAAATAAATTTGAGCAGTTACATATTTTAGAAAGCGGATGGTGTTCAACACATATGGCACAGCACTGAACAGAAATAAACAAACAGCACCCAGTCTCTGCTAGTGTCAGAAATAATAAGCTACACGACACCATCCACGATCGAAACAATATGGGATTAACAACTTATTCGATATTAAACGTAATCATAATTAATAATATAAAGTAATAATAAAAAAAATACTACAGACCACTGGCGTACAAATTGATGTAAAACGGGTGCGACGTCGTGTGGGCACACATAACCTAGCCGACCGATAGTAATCGCTACGGCGACATACCGAGAACAAAACCAAGAAAACAAATCAACAAACCATCCAAAACATACTTAAAGTACATAATCAACGTCAACCAACGGCAACCAATCAGTAGTACAAATACAAAAAACGTGAAACAATTTGGACTAGTCATCTAGTAAATCAAATGGCTATTGCTCGAAGGTGGCCCGGACCGCCTGCTCCTACACCTGCTGTCGGGGCTGCTAGTTCATCCCACTTTACAGTATCCTCTCGCAGCGACAATCAGCACTTGGTAACATTTATGGGTCAACTAAGGGGCGTTTTTATTATTTGTCGCCCCCAATTGTTTTTTATTGGAAAATATATGTAATTATTTTCTATTTTGATAGTAGTAAGAGAAAAAAAGTGTCCCAAAATTTCCATAAATTGTTCAAACTTTCCATTGCGCTAGCGCCGTACTAAATCTGTGAAAAAATGGTGACCAAATGGAAAAAAAATCTTGGCACACTTTTTTTCTCCTACTCGGATCGAAAGCTCGCGATTCTGAGTATAAACCACATAAAAATTTCCAATTAAAAAAAAAAGAGTTAGGAGGACAATAAAAAATAGAAATGTCCAGTCGCTAGGTACTATCGTTATTCACTATGCAAGAAATGCAAAGCTAATGAAGATTACCGCGAGTCTATTTTCCGCTAGGGGCGCTAGTGGAACGTGGGTCCCGTGGGAACATTTCAAACGTCACTTTGACAGTTCTCTCATACTGACACAGGACCCACGCACGAGTGGCGCCGCCTGGTGAGCGACAATTAGCTCCCATTGTTGCCAGATGACGTTTGTCTAGTCAGTAGAACTGGAGCCTAAGCCAATCCGGGCCACCTTAAAAGCCGCACATTTAGGTGCGGGCGCTACTATTGCGTGGAGCACTATGTATGTACAGACACCCCCAACCAAATGGAGCAAGCGAAGACTCAATTATAAATATTATATCATTACAGGGAGTCTTTAAATTGTTATTCATTTAGCCAATAACTATAGCGGTTTGTATGGTTTAGTGTAAATTTGTCAATGTTAACAATATATAACTAGATTAATATAATATAATAACAATTATATGTAACTGGGAAACAAAAGTGGGTAAATTGCCAACATAACAGTTTAGTAAACAGTTAGGGAGCATTCTGTGGCCTCGGCCGGTTGCAAACAAGCGCATTCTCAAGTGTGGCGTACTCTGCCCCAACAGAAACAGGAAGATGATCTCATGAACTTATGGGAACTCAATATGAAGCGGTGACAGAAATATATGCACTCCAAATATTCACAGCGTAGCGTACTGCCACCATTTATGTCACAAACTGTAAGATATGCTCTTGTGAGGTCGCTCTGTCGCAGAGTTCGGTTTAGTACAAAGTTAAATATGGCAAAGAATTAAGTACATTTATTGAGGATAATAAAAGTGGACTGACCTGTGTTTTCCAATAGCGTTTTGGGCGTGTTAGGCCTATTGATTATATCTACTAAGTGGTTTAGCACGAGGGGGATGTATTGCGACGTCTCCGCTCCTGCAATAGTTACAAAAACAAATAAAATACATGCCGGTATTGTCATTAAATTTAGGGTCACCAATTAGATTTTTTTTTTTAATGTCCGGCCGGATTTAATAATATACGTTCAGGCAATTCGTCGGATCTGCATAGCGGTTATATCCGCTGGACAAATATATCATACATTGGCTGGCAGATCCGGCGGATATTACCGTACGTATATGGCTAATAAGTAAACATGTATCTCGTAAGATCGCCGTCAATGGAACTTACTAACGATGTAAACAAAACGCGTCACATGTTTTGTCACTGTTTCTCCTTGTATTTTCACACTACGTCATCAAACACCTCTGAAACCATTCACTACTGAAACGGTCGTATTTTCGTAACATACAAAACAAAAGATAAATAAGTTAATCTTGGAGATTCCATTAAAAACTTAAAAGTTAGGTTATTACAATCAATATGGCGGTTTGTTTACATTTTTGGGAAGTTCCATTGACAGCGAATTCAGCAAAATTTGATATGTTGCTCAATAACGCAATTTAAATGCATACCAAACGTTAACCCTTTAATGCATGATGCTGCAGTTAATGATACAAACGAGACAGGTGACGATAAATTAGAAATGTAGACTTTGTCATGTCGTCGTAAGTTCTTAATTTAAAATGAATTTGGTTGTTACTTGGGCTGTTTTAGGATCAATGATACTTTATATTGAAATTAAACACTTTATAACGGATTAATCGCGTTTATTAACACCATGATGTTTATTAAGATGATGACTGAGAGAATGCGAATTCTCCCCGTCAATCAAAAAAGTTACTTGTCCAAACTATCTACATACATAAAAAAAAAGAATTAAAAACAAAAACAAAGGTTGGTTTACAATGCCCAGAGAGGCTTATAAAGCTAGCAATACATAGCCTGAAGGGCATTCTATAATTAAAATTGAAAATGTTTAAATTGTAAAAACTGTGAAAACGAGTGCTGTAAAGGGCTCGAAACGTAGGATCGTGGTGTTAATAAACGCGATTAATCCGGATTTCAATGAATAACAATCGCGGTAACAGAAGACAATATTATAATTAATATAGTAAAGGGTTAAGTATCTCAGCCGCAATTTAATACATGAGGACGTGTGTTATGCGGTATGGCCGTATCGGAGAGGCAGTGTTTTGAATAGAGTTGGCAACCGTAAGTGTAAGCAGTGGATAGTGTGAGTGGAGTGACCTAGCTTGATGCTGATCTCGCCGATGGCCCAGGTGGCGTTGTTGCAGACGGAGATGAGCTCGGGGTTGAGGTTGGAGCCGAGGATGGGCAGGAACTCGGGGATGTAGGGCTGCACGTGCTGGAAGCAGGCCTTCGTCAGGTCGCCCAGCAGCGCGAACGACGACTGCCGCACCTGCGGACCGACGCCGTTACAGACATGCTAACATACTACTCGTATATTACAAGCATGCTAATAGTGCTTGCTCTCTGTAAATGTTATCCTCTAAAAGTTGTTGGACACCAATTGTAAAGCACGAATCAAATAATTTATTCATCATCATCATCATCATTTCAGCCAAAAGACGTCCACTACTAGACATAGGCCTCCCCCAAAGATTTCCACAATGACCGGTCCTGCGCCACCCGCATCCAGCGGACTCCTGCGACCTTCACCAGGTCATCAGTCCACCTTGCGGGGGGCCTACCCACGCTGCGCCTTCCGGTACGCAATAATTTAGTAAATTAATTTATTAATTTTGTATTATTTTGTTTGTATTTGTTTAACGCGGTATTAATTTACTAAATGAAATAAAAAAATAAAATAATAAATGATATATAATTTTTTTTTTAATATATAAATTAAAAAAGATGTCGTATACTACTGAAAAAAAGAGCCAAGCCCCTGGTGAGCAGGGCTGGGATCGAACCAGCCACCTTCTGCCGCTTTGCGGCTCTCTGCCGCGAAAGCAAGAGGTCGGTAATTGTGAGACACCGTTATTTTAAATATTCCACCATCATATTACCACTTGAACTGACATTCAATCAGATTTCGTCAAAATGCCTCCGCGTGTCCGTTGTGTATGAAATACTTTCACTTATATGATAGTAGTAGACGGTAAAAAAGGGAACAGATATGCAGTGGCTTCGGCCTGACGCACTTGTACTTAGCCTATTGGTGCTTATGAACTAAAATTGTGAATTGTAAATTATACGTGGAAGTGATCAATAAAATCTGATTGTATAAGTGATTCCTGGTTTCCTTGTCACACTGGCAACCACCCCTCCTACGACTCCTACATACACATAGTAGACACACCTCGGGCATGGGGTCCTGCATGCACTGGTACAGCAGCTGCATGAGGTTGGACTTGTGCACCAGGTGGTCGATGTGGCCGTCCAGCCCCTCGGCCAGCCCGCTCAGCAGGTCCTTGTCACACTGGCAACCACCCCTCCTACGACTCCTACATACACATAGTAGACACACCTCGGGCATGGGGTCCTGCATGCACTGGTACAGCAGCTGCATGAGGTTGGACTTGTGCACCAGGTGGTCGATGTGGCCGTCCAGCCCCTCGGCCAGCCCGCTCAGCAGGTCCTTGTCACACTGGCAACCACCCCTCCTACGACTCCTACATACACATAGTAGACACACCTCGGGCATGGGGTCCTGCATGCACTGGTACAGCAGCTGCATGAGGTTGGACTTGTGCACCAGGTGGTCGATGTGGCCGTCCAGCCCCTCGGCCAGCCCGCTCAGCAGGTCCTTGTCACACTGGCAACCACCCCTCCTACGACTCCTACATACACATAGTAGACACACCTCGGGCATGGGGTCCTGCATGCACTGGTACAGCAGCTGCATGAGGTTGGACTTGTGCACCAGGTGGTCGATGTGGCCGTCCAGCCCCTCGGCCAGCCCGCTCAGCAGGTCCTTGTCACACTGGCAACCACCCCTCCTACGACTCCTACATACACATAGTAGACACACCTCGGGCATGGGGTCCTGCATGCACTGGTACAGCAGCTGCATGAGGTTGGACTTGTGCACCAGGTGGTCGATGTGGCCGTCCAGCCCCTCGGCCAGCCCGCTCAGCAGGTCCTTGTCACACTGGCAACCACCCCTCCTACGACTCCTACATACACATAGTAGACACACCTCGGGCATGGGGTCCTGCATGCACTGGTACAGCAGCTGCATGAGGTTGGACTTGTGCACCAGGTGGTCGATGTGGCCGTCCAGCCCCTCGGCCAGCCCGCTCAGCAGGTCCTTGTCACACTGGCAACCACCCCTCCTACGACTCCTACATACACATAGTAGACACACCTCGGGCATGGGGTCCTGCATGCACTGGTACAGCAGCTGCATGAGGTTGGACTTGTGCACCAGGTGGTCGATGTGGCCGTCCAGCCCCTCGGCCAGCCCGCTCAGCAGGTCCTTGTCACACTGGCAACCACCCCTCCTACGACTCCTACATACACATAGTAGACACACCTCGGGCATGGGGTCCTGCATGCACTGGTACAGCAGCTGCATGAGGTTGGACTTGTGCACCAGGTGGTCGATGTGGCCGTCCAGCCCCTCGGCCAGCCCGCTCAGCAGGTCCTTGTCACACTGGCAACCACCCCTCCTACGACTCCTACATACACATAGTAGACACACCTCGGGCATGGGGTCCTGCATGCACTGGTACAGCAGCTGCATGAGGTTGGACTTGTGCACCAGGTGGTCGATGTGGCCGTCCAGCCCCTCGGCCAGCCCGCTCAGCAGGTCCTTGTCACACTGGCAACCACCCCTCCTACGACTCCTACATACACATAGTAGACACACCTCGGGCATGGGGTCCTGCATGCACTGGTACAGCAGCTGCATGAGGTTGGACTTGTGCACCAGGTGGTCGATGTGGCCGTCCAGCCCCTCGGCCAGCCCGCTCAGCAGGTCCTTGTCACACTGGCAACCACCCCTCCTACGACTCCTACATACACATAGTAGACACACCTCGGGCATGGGGTCCTGCATGCACTGGTACAGCAGCTGCATGAGGTTGGACTTGTGCACCAGGTGGTCGATGTGGCCGTCCAGCCCCTCGGCCAGCCCGCTCAGCAGGTCCTTGTCACACTGGCAACCACCCCTCCTACGACTCCTACATACACATAGTAGACACACCTCGGGCATGGGGTCCTGCATGCACTGGTACAGCAGCTGCATGAGGTTGGACTTGTGCACCAGGTGGTCGATGTGGCCGTCCAGCCCCTCGGCCAGCCCGCTCAGCAGGTCCTTGTCACACTGGCAACCACCCCTCCTACGACTCCTACATACACATAGTAGACACACCTCGGGCATGGGGTCCTGCATGCACTGGTACAGCAGCTGCATGAGGTTGGACTTGTGCACCAGGTGGTCGATGTGGCCGTCCAGCCCCTCGGCCAGCCCGCTCAGCAGGTCCTTGTCACACTGGCAACCACCCCTCCTACGACTCCTACATACACATAGTAGACACACCTCGGGCATGGGGTCCTGCATGCACTGGTACAGCAGCTGCATGAGGTTGGACTTGTGCACCAGGTGGTCGATGTGGCCGTCCAGCCCCTCGGCCAGCCCGCTCAGCAGGTCCTTGTCACACTGGCAACCACCCCTCCTACGACTCCTACATACACATAGTAGACACACCTCGGGCATGGGGTCCTGCATGCACTGGTACAGCAGCTGCATGAGGTTGGACTTGTGCACCAGGTGGTCGATGTGGCCGTCCAGCCCCTCGGCCAGCCCGCTCAGCAGGTCCTTGTCACACTGGCAACCACCCCTCCTACGACTCCTACATACACATAGTAGACACACCTCGGGCATGGGGTCCTGCATGCACTGGTACAGCAGCTGCATGAGGTTGGACTTGTGCACCAGGTGGTCGATGTGGCCGTCCAGCCCCTCGGCCAGCCCGCTCAGCAGGTCCTTGTCACACTGGCAACCACCCCTCCTACGACTCCTACATACACATAGTAGACACACCTCGGGCATGGGGTCCTGCATGCACTGGTACAGCAGCTGCATGAGGTTGGACTTGTGCACCAGGTGGTCGATGTGGCCGTCCAGCCCCTCGGCCAGCCCGCTCAGCAGGTCCAGCGCCACGATCATGAAGTCCTTGTCGGGCGCGTCGAACTGCTCAGGGCTTTGGCTGTTCGCCTGCAAAACAAACATTCATACTCATTTTAACTATAAAACTCTCGTGAGACTCGAACATATTAAATAATATTTAAAACGGGTCACTCACCCCCCCCCCCCCCCCCCGCGCCGCTCCCACCGCCAGCTGCAAGTACCAGAGCAGATAGGGCATTAGCCCGCAGTGTACGACTTGCCTCTGTCGCGAGTGGGCGCTCCTGATGACGTTCTTCGTAAAGAACGAAACATGTCGAGCGAAAATCGACTAAAATTACGTGAGTGACCCGTTTTAAATATTATTTAATATATTCATACTCATATCACAGTGTAAGGACTCTATACAGTGAGTCAGCTCCGGCGATTTTCGGGTCAACAATGGGGGGTGTGCGGGGAGGCGGACGGAGAGGGATTTCCTCACAAACTCCATACAGATTGTGAGGTCTATTTTCGAAGCTGTCAAGTTATAGTATTTTGATAGGTGAATTAATAACATAGGGAGGTACGCCATTTTAGAACGTGATTTGTTCGTTGTAATTTCTCAGGAAATCAGTATTTGTGGCTGCGACCAGTTTATTGTTAATTTTAAAATATTGTAAAACAGACGCCATTTTGGATTTTGTAAGGTTTACTCCAAAATTTGAATAAAAATCGATATCTGACGATCCGGCGGGGTCCCTATTGTCCCTAACATGAATCCAGAGTCAAAATTGTAACATATTGTAAAAACCGACACCATCTTGGATTTCGTAAGATACTCCGATTTGGATAAAAATCGATATCTGACGATCCGGCGGGGTCCTTAACACGAATCCAGAGTCAAAATTGTAAAATATCGTAAAGACCGACGCCATCTTGGATTTTGTAAGATTAACCCTGATTTGTATAAAAATCGATATCTGACGCTTCGGTGGGGTCCATAACATAAATCTGGAATGAAAATTGTAAAATATTGTAAAAACCGACGCCATCTTGGATTTTGTAAGATTAACTCCGATGTGGATAAAAATCGATATCTGACTATCCGGCGGGGTCCTTAACATAAATCCTGAGTGAAACCTGTAAAATATTGTAAAAACCGACGCCATCTTGGATTTTGTAAGATTAACTCCGATTTAGATAAAAATCGATATCTATCCGGCGGGGTCCTTAACATAAATCCAGAGTGAAAACTGTAAAATATTGTAAAAACCGACGCCATCTTGGATTTTGCAAGATTAACTCCGATTTGGATGAAAATCGATATCTGACTGTCCGGGGGGTCCTTAAACAGAATCCAGAGTGAAAATTATAAAATATTGTAAAAACCGACGCCATCTTGGATTTTGTAAGATTAACTCCGATGTGGATAAAAATCGATATCTGACTATCCGGCGGGGTTCTTAACATAAATACAGAGTAAAAACTGTAAAATATCGTAAAAACCGACGCCATCTTGGATTTTGTAAGATTAACCCTGATTTGTATAAAAATCGATATCTGACGCTTCGGTGGGGTCCATAACATGAATCTGGAATGAAAATTGTAAAATATTGTGAAAACCGACGCCATCTTGGATTTTGTAAGATTAACTCTGATTTGGATTAAAGTCGATATCTCACTATCCGGCGGTGTCCTTAACATAAATCCAGAGTGAAAACTGTAAAATATTGTAAAAACCGACGCCATCTTGGATTTTGTGAGATTAACTCCGATTTAGATAAAATTCGATATATGAGAATCCGGCGGGGTCCTTAACCTTTTGGCCGCCGGACCCTGTCCGCCAAGACGCTCACTCACACGCCAGAGCAAATTTTACGTAAACAACTAATAAAAAGTTTAGGGATTGCAAATAGTGATATCGATATTCATAATTAATGGTGGAATTCTTCTCCATTTGGCTTTATTTATTTTCAAACTTAGATTTCTCTCAAAATTTCTATACTAAACAGATTTACTATACAAGAAAATGTTGAAAATAAATGACTTTATCATGAAAAATAACAACTAAACATTATCGAATCATGAAGTAATATCACCGCACTAGTCTGTACGAGTAGTCTTCTATACATGTCAACGGCGCGCATGGCTCGTCTTTAGTTCAGACTGACAAATACTGTTTACGCGCGAGTTAAGTAATAATAGCGTCTGAGTCAACGGCATAAGCGCTTGTCGGTACGTAAACTTTATAAACCATAAGATTAGGGACGCGCATCGTGTCTCGATAAATTTACATACTTACTTACCGGAGGGTTTTCGGAGAAAACTAACAGGTGGATTTAATAATATATATATACAGTATGTATCAGAACGAATGGCAAAAAAAGAAACCCGTTAATGTTAAGATCATAAATATGAGCATGGTAAGTAAAATACGACAGGTTTTACGTGAGGTATAAAAATATACATTTATTATTATTGTTTTGTACCTCCCCTGTATTATTTGTTTACAATCTTATAAATGACATTTCTTAAATTACCAACTGACAGACAGGCGTCAAACCTTGTTGAAGTTTGGATTTTTACTTAGTTATAAACAAACAGTTAACAAAGCGCTTGCGCGTTGCCTATGACTATCAGCGAACTTAAAAAACATGGAAGACTAATAAGCTCTAAATAATGACCCCACAAAACCTACGCCACGCGAGGCGATATACAAATGGCCGTCAGCGATGTGGTCAATTTGACAGGTATCGTAAAAATTAATAATATTTAATAAAATGCGCTCTTGCGTTGTAAAATGGTGTAGAAGTCGCACATATAAGCATTACAAAAAAGATGGGATTACTTTTTGTATGTTAATAGTCATATTACACGTTATTTTAAATTTCTTTGACCGGGACAATTTTTTATATGGGGATGGTGTTATGCCACCTTTTGGACAACCATTGAAATTATAGGTAATACGTATCCCATAGCATAATTAATCAATTTCTTGAAAGACGCTGGTATTCTAATTAGGTCCATTTTGAAGATAATTTATAATTTCCTTTTTATCTAATCACGTTCTTGCGAGTGTGTAAACGGAGTGTTAGTATATAATTTAAACTTTCGTGAGTCATACTGATATTAAATTGCAACGGTTAACCCTCACGTATTTTTATCACAATAGGCGTGACATGTTTCGACTGCATCGGGCAGTTATCGTCGGACAGACAGAGTGGTGTTGTCATCTTCTCCAAGTCCAATCCAATCCAAGACGCCGAACGATTAGGTTGTATGAACCTTGTCCACTGTATAGAGTCCTTACACTGTGCTCATATATACAGTCACCCAGCGCGGCCCGATAATGCAGAAGTGAAAAAAAAACGCATTTACTCGTATTTTTAATTTTACTGTAGATACGTTTTTTCCTTTACGGCGTCAGATCAGTAGACCATAAGCCGTTGCAATAGGGGTTACAAATGGGCAGCGGGTGTTGACGATGCTACGAATAGAAAAACAACGATGACTTACAATGTTCTGGTTGAGCGTCTGTTCGATGAGCGACACGCAGCGGCGGAACACCGGCTCGCAGTACGGCAGGAACCCGGACTGCAGCGCCGTCGCCACTGACGACAGGCACTGCAACAAACACTCACTCAGATTAACGTCCAACCAGAGGCCTATTGCATAATGACTTGTAGCTTTTAATATTAGCGGAAGTCTCTTTTCAATCCGTTTTATCACAAAGAGAGTTCCGCTAATATTACAAGTTACAAATGATTATGCAATTTGGGTTTTTTGCAACTGGGGAGTCTGTAAAACTAAAAAACCGGCCAAGGGCGAGTCCGACGCGCACACAGAGGATGCTGGGCCATTTATGAGCTTAGTAATAGTAGCCTTTATTTCATGCAAAATATTTCAAGTTATTTATGCTTAATAGTAAGTAGTATCTATATATATTTTTTTTGCACGTCCCTTATGCAGAAATGGCCGCCCCCAATTTTTCCCATTCCTTTCTACTGCGCGTTATTCTCTACCAGTGTCTGTCGAACCTTCCCAGTTAGTCTCTACATCTGCAATTTGGTCTACCTTGCCTTTTTTTTTAATGCTATAGGGGGCAAACGAGCAAACGAATCGCCTGATGGTAAGCGATTAACGTCGTCCATGGACACCCGCAACACCAGTGGTGTTGCAAGTGCGTTGCCGGCCTTTAAGGTGGGAGTACGCTCTTTTCTTGAAGGTTTGAAGGTCGTATCGGTCCGGAAACACCGCTGGCGACAGTTCGTTCCACAGTTTAGCTGTGCGAGGCAGGAAGTTTCGGAAAAAGCGCACAGTTGAGGACTGCCAACCATCTAAATGGTGAGAGTGGAAATATTGTCGCGTAGGGCGATGGCGGAAAGAAGCGGCAGGGATTAATCCGAACAACTCCTCGGAACACTCCCCATAATACATTCTTTTTTACTTAAAAATACTAGTGGCACGGAACATACGGTGTGCGGAAATTAAATGGTTTTCGGATTTTTTCTTGTACTTTAGCTTGTAGCAATAAGCTGTTGCTTTTTGCCAAATTTCGTGATTCTGGGTCAACAGGAAGTACCCTATAAAACATTACATTTTGATTCCCATGGCAAATGTATGGGAACTGCGACATAAACGGCCGTATCTTTTGATTGCGTTGACGTAGAGGTTTGGTTTTTTTAACACCATTAACGGACCGCCGACCTCTACGCGTTTCGTAGATAAAGGGTCTTGACAGACAGACGGACGGAAGGACGGACGGACAACAAAGTAATCCTATAACGGTTCCGTTTTATCCTTTTGAGGTACGGAACCCTAAAACCTCAAAAATCAGCCAAATTTGTCTTGGACTCGCGTCCCGTGGATTGCAGCAAAAAAATGTAAAAAAGAAAACACGTGATGATCTATGTAAAATTGTAAAACCTACTTACATACTTAGGTTGCGCAAATCAGTGACCCTATCTGCTAATAGATGGATTAGTACGTCAGATTTCTAGCTCTGAAATTTTTCAATGCGTTATGTTTCCTAGTGCATATGATAAAAAGTTGTTTTTTTTTTGTTTTTTTTTTATAACAAATGTACGGAGTCCTCGGTGCCCAAGTCAAACTACGAGTCTTTTACTATTTATTTTTGTAACATTACAAAATCAATTCAGATGATTAGAAATTCTCAACTGTCTGAATAGGTGTATGAATAGGTATTCATAGAGAGCATCTGCTTAGCAATGCAATGCAGAATTGCCCTTCAGTAAAAGTAATAGTAGATTACCTACCTAGGCCGTTAAAGTGTAACATGGACGCACGCGTTCAGAATTGCATGGACAGTTAATGAATGAATTCATTCATAAACTGCCCATGCAATTCTGAACGCTATAGTACATGTTAGTCGACCTCGGCTTCGCCTCGCCCGCCAATTACATGTCATCCGAGGTTTTCCCATTTATCGGCCGAGGTTTGTATATTATTTTTCTGCTCGACGGAACCGGCAGGCGGCAATTTAGTTTTACGTAAAGTGGCGTTTGCCGGCCGGAGGGCAGAGTAGTTATTTATTATACAAGGGGGCAAAGTTGTTGTTTAACTCTAGGGTTTATATTGAGACCCGAGCAAGCGAAAGATTCCAAAATTGAGCCACGAGCGTAGCGAGTGGTTCAATAACTGGAATCTTGAGCTTTACGAGGGTCTCAAGGCACGAGAGTTCAACAAACTTTGCCGCCGAGTGTAATACAACATTTTTCCCTTCACTATTGCGAGGAAAATACAGACTAAATGGTATTTAGATATTGCCAACAGTTTACCAAGTGCGGGATAAGACATGATCACATGACCAATTTTAGGTGTGACCTCCGATTGCGCATATTTACTATGGGCATACAGGACTCACTTATACTGGACTGGTGGTAAGGGAGCGTTCAAGTATTACGTAACGCAATTTTTGGACATTTTTGACTCCCCCTCCCCCCCATGTAACGCGCCGTAACGTTTTTCTGTACCCCCCCCCTCCCCCTAGTAAAACGTTACGTAACCATTTTTTTACCTAAAAGCCACAATTATGTGGCGTAAAGTAGGTAACGGAAAGTCGCTAAAATACCCTTAGTTATTGTTTTAATTGCGTTAATATTTTTCATAACATTTGAAATGTCTTTAAAAGCAAGAGATTTATTTTTATAGAAATAGAAATTATTTATTTGATTCACAGAAAAAAAACTTAAACTTCTATAAGGTTTACTACTAATCATACATTTAATTACGTCGTTTTCCTGACTTGGCCCTGTCCTTGCACAGATGTTTGATTTATCCGCCATTATTCTTCTCATGCATTCTTAGCGTTTTACTAAAATAGAATAACAAATTTAATTTTAAATACTTTATTTTTACCTTTAGCAATGCAATTACAAACATAAACCTAACTGAAATAGAATATATTTGTCAAAATATAACCGTATTAAAGAATCGAACGAAAACGAAAACATTTAAAATAAAATCAGCCATAAGCAAAAAAATCGTAAGGCATCTGGTTAAACCCTTCTAGAGGAGGCGACAGATCAACAGACAACCTCACAAGAAGTGGTGAAAACTTGCATGATCCTTTGTCTATCAGATCAGACCACGAGCTTGTTTGCTGTTTGAAGGATTGGGCAGGGTGGCGGCAGGAAACTTTTTGGGAAAACAGATTTTAATGCACTCCTCAAGCGGGAACAGCAGGATGCATTCCATAACTTGCAAGAAATACGTACTATTCAATCGGGAATCTCCCGTAAAAAATAAACGAAAAAGGTTGCCAACTTGGGAGATTTTAATTCCCTAGTTTTTTAATGAACCCTTCAGACCAATCGTTTTTCGTACCATAATCATTACTGTTGTGATGAGAGTAAATCTCACAAATAGAAAACACAACACAATACAACAATGTATTTTGAATATAAAAATAAATAAATAAATATTAGGGGACAATCTTTACACAAATCGAACTAGCCCCATAGTGAGCTCTATAAAGGCTTCTGTTATGGGTACTAGACGACGATATATGTAATAGTTATAAATATTTAAATACATAGAAAACATCCATACCTCACAAACAAATATTCGTGCTCATCACACAAATAAATGTCCTTAGCAGGATTCGAACCCGGGACCTCTAGCTTCGTAGGCAGGGTGGCTACCCACTAGGCTATAGGCCTGGTAAAATATCAATATATATTTTCTAATATAGCGATTGGAGTCTACGGAGACAGCCGAAGTATAACGAGGCCATCCGAATTGCGGTATTTTTTGTTACCTACTTTATTGGAGTGATGAGAAAATCTATCACAGCTGTTAATAAATAGTTTTAAAAAGAATTCACTATCCTGTAAAGCAAAGCAAGCAATTTTGTGAAGGTAAAAAAAAAATCATGTGGTCATTCCATCTAAAAAGAAAAACTTTTTAAAAATGCGTGAGAGAATCTCTACGCGACCGTTCTGAAGGGTTAAAAACAATGTTACGTAACGCGTAGTTCAGACCCCCCCTCCCGCCCCTGTCACGCATCGTAACGTTTTAGTAAACCCCCCCCTCCCCCCAAATGCGTTACGTAATACTTGAACGCTCCCTAAGTGATAGGAATTATATTATTTTGCCCCACATGTGGATAAAATGCGTTTTTCCACGCTAGTTTTAAAGGGCAAAACAGCGCTTTCCGAGCTAGTGAGGGGAAAAATATATTTGAAATGTAATCAGTCGAAAGGACTAACCTCCAGCAGCGGGAAGAGGTCCTTGTCCTCGTCCTTGAGCACGTTCCACTTGTTGATGAGCGGCGGCATGAGCAGCTGGATGTACTCCTCCTTGTTGAGGTGGTGGCCCACGGAGTCGGCCAGCGTGCCGATGGCGTCGTAGAGGATGAGCAGGTTCTTGTGCTGGTACTTGCCGAAGGCGAACACGAGCGTCTGCAGGATGTAGCCGAGGTACGGCACCAGCTCCGTGCACGCCTCCTCCTCCAGCGTGGCGAAGGCCGAGCACGCCGCCTCCTGCACGCGCTTGTTGTTGTCCAGCACGCGCTTCAGGAGCTGAGGGGAAACGATAGGGTGTCATTCGACTTTGCCTTTTTAGGCAACAAACAGTCACATACAATAAATCATCTAGCATGTCATCATCATTGTATTGCGATAATTAAATAACTTAAGAGAAATAGATTTTAACTTGTTTTCCTGAAAGATAACTTTAGAGGTATAGCATAGAGTTGTCAAAACTCTATGCTACGAGTATATCTCATTTTTAAGATCAGAAATATCGCGCGATTGTCGTCATACGACTTTTAGGAAAATAATTTTTCTCCAATATGCTCGGAAATGTTCATATTAATGTAGCAAAATTGGTATGAAAAGAACCTTCTTATGTACCGACTCAAATTAAAAAAAATCGAATTCATTATTTTACCGTTTTAGCGGCCAGGAAGTTGTACTAAAATCCATTACTGTATTGTTTTTTACTTTTTAAATAAATATTTGGACTACCAATATTGCAAACAGCCAAATATACGTTAGCCGCGACCAAACGGTCTGCACAGACTCCCCAATCTGATTGACATCAAATTGTCAATCTGATCATATCGTGCTTAAAAATGCCCCGTCTGGGCTGGCTTTGTAGTAGTGTAGTAGTTCTAGAGAGAAGGAGATCAAATGCTTGGTTGTCTCGTTCTATCGCGAGTTGCATACGGCTCACTGTGCAAGGTCGTGTAGATACGGCTTAATAAAACTAAAGACATTTCAACATTTTTATGAACACAACTGTGCATTAAAAAAAGTTTAGGCGGGAACCTTATTTTTCCTTTCAAATCTTATGCAAGAATACATTTTATTTCCTTTCATATTTGGAGAAAAGCACTATATATGCCTCGGACGGAAATAGAATTTCGTGGATTCGTATGTAATTGTCGGACTCAGCTTCGCTTCGTCCGACAAAAAAAATACTCATCCACGAAATTCGGTTTCCCGGCCTCTGCAATAATGTACTATTAAAACTGCCATATTTGCCTTTTCTTTTTTTCACTATAACTTTGACAATGGAAATAAGTACCTACAGATGAACTGAATGCGAACTTTGCTGAATACGAATATTTGGTTCAGCTATTCAACAACCGAACCGACTATTCAGTTGCGCTATGTTGCTAGAAAATGATTAAAATAACTCTGGTTTTACCGAATATCCGGCAAGAAATAAATAATTCTACATATATATATATATTTTTGAAACGTAAGTAAAATCGACCGTTATTTTCTAATGTTAAAAAACGTAATCACAATTACAAACATATTATTTAATTTTATTGTGATCAAGTCACCTGATCAAACATCGCCGAGAACCATTCAATGCGGTGTCTTTGTCTCTGACACCGGCTGAAATGGTGAAGAAGGGTCCCATCGGCCGAACGGAGCACAGCACCGTGGTACGTTACCTCTGTCATGACGGGGCGCAGGTAGAGGTCGTGCGACTGCGCCACGACCCAGTGGCTGTAGCGCGACAGCGTCCAGCACGTGATGGCGCGCACCAGCGCCTTGCGCTCGCCCAGGCAGCACACCAGGTACGGCACCAGGTCCGGCAGGTGCGGCACCATGCCGCCCATGCAGCCGTCCGCCACCGCGCCGAGCGCCAGGATGCCGCTCTCCTGCAATATTGCACGACAGTCAGCTACCATGTCTTAACATCAACATACAGCAAAGGCATAAAATAGATCAGACAGCAATAGCACAGTGTAAGGACTCTATACAGTGGACAAGGTTCATACAACCTAATCGTTCGGCGTCTTAACTTGTCCGAAACTCAGGGCTGTCGCATATCTTTCGTGACATGTTTTAATGTAAATCGATATCTGACTATCCGCCAAGGTCCTTAACAAGAATTTCATCCAAATCGGAGTTAATCTTACAAAATCCAAGATTGCGTCGGTTTTTACACTATTTTTCAATTTTGACACCAGACTCATGTTATTGACTCCACCGGAGCGTCAGATATCGATTTTTATCCAAATCGGAGGTAATCTTACAAAATCCAAGATGGCGTCGGTTTTTACAATATTTTACAGTTTTCACTCTGGATTCTTGTTAAGGACCCCGCCGGATAGTCAGATATCGATTTTCATCCAAATCGGAGTTAATCTTACAAAATCCAAGATGGCGTCGGTTTTTACACATTTTGACACCAAAATCATGTTATTGACCCCGCCGGAGCGTCAGATATCGATTTTTATCCAAATCGGAGTTAATCTTACAAAATCCAAGATGGCGTCGGTTTTTACAATATTGTACAATTTTGATTCCAGATTCATGTTATGGTCCCCACCGAAACGTCAGATATCAATTTTTATACAAATCGGAGTAAACCTTACAAAATCCAAAATGGCGTCAGTTTCACGATATTTTAAAATTAACAATAAACTCGTCGAAGCCACAAATACTGATTTACTGAGAAATTACAACAAACAAATTACGTTCTAAAATGGCGTACCTCCCTATGTTATTAATTCACCTATACCATAACTTGACAGCCCCGAAAATAGACCTGACGATCAGTATGGAGTTTGTGAGGAAATCCCCCTCCGCCCGCTTCCCCGCACACCCCCCATCGTTGACCCGACAATCGCCGGAGCTGACTCACTGTATAGAGTCCTTACACTGTGGTATTAGTGTCTTCGTATCGGTCTTAGTTGGCAGCCAACCGCGTTGTCTGACCAGTAAAAGCTATTGTTATTTTACAAGTGACAGTATGTTTTTTTGAGCTGGGCTGGGCCTACTGCCATATGCATCCGGAGAAGTGAATAATTGGTTACTGAATGCGAGCCATGGGACTACGCAGATAGTGTAGGTCAGGGAAGAGGCAGGCCGGAGAAGATGGCTAGACGAACTGGACACGCTCTGCCCAGATTGGTGGGAAATAGCAGACAATAGGACCGAATGGAGGAGGGGAGGACTTCGCCCAACAGTGGAACACTTAAACAGGTCATGAAAATAGTAGATTGTATATCAAGGGCATAAAGTAACTCATTTTAGACGAGGCTATACGTGGAGAACCCCAGCGCGAGTATGGATGTTACATTTTAAACGATTTAAAGAGATATAAAACCTAATATTTTCCTTACAATCGAAGTGAAAAGCAGAGTGTATACCAAACCCAGGGTGTAAGTAACCCATTTTATCCTCGACTACTATATTGGTCCTTGTTACACTCGGACCAATAAATAGCCTCGTCTAAAATGGGTTACTTTATGCCCTTGATACACCATCTCCTATTTTCAGAGAATACTGGCGTATTTTCACCTTGATGACCCAGTCGTCGTGGAACAGCGTCTCCTTGAGGATGGGGAACAGCACGGGCAGCAGGTCCTGCGCGAACACGTTGGCCAGCACGTCCAGCGCGGCGGCGGAGCACTTGCGCAGGTTCCAGTCCGACAGCGAGCCGTCGTCGTCGCCGCCCTCCTCCGAGTCCTCCGACTCGCCGCCCGCCATGTTGCTGTCACCTGCCCCCGCTACAAACATAACCATACTTGGCATCGGCAACCACTGTTTGTCGTGGAAATATACATTTAAAAACCCAGACAAGTGCCAGTCGGACTCGCCCACAGAGGGTTCCGCACAAATGATGCCCCCCCCCCATTTATAACCTTAAATAGGTACTTGCTTAAAATATTGGTGGCACGGAACTCTGCGTGCGACAATTACACGGTTTTCGGATTTTTTACTGTACTTGTTTTCAACTTGCTACCTCTACGCGTTCCCGAAAAAGAAATATTATCTACGCGGAACAGTAAAAAGACATATATTATCTAATAATGCATTACCCTGACGGAATGATAACGGTATGCGCATTTAGGACGATAGACTGTGTGCATACAAATCTGATGGAGAAAAATAAACATATTTTGTAACCTCATTTCTAAGAAGTTGAAGCTGAAGGTGAAAACTTTAATGACTAACGGAAACCAAGCCGTGCGTAAGTGGAATTAAACGACCAAAAACTATGGATTGCCTTTATCTTATTTATTAATGTAAAGTGTCTGAGGTTCGCTGTTCTCGATTAGTTAATGGTCTCAATGAATTATGGCTTCTGTAGCAAAAAGCGAAGATCATGATCAGGAAGCGTACATTTCATGCCGATGACAGACCAATGACGTCAAGCTTCATAGAGCATGTTTCAGGTTTTACGTTTGAACGAATAGTGCTGTCATTGAATAGTGTCAAAACTGTTCGACGTTACAATCGAACGTTGATAGACTTTATCTGTCATTAACTCATTACGGATTTAAAAACATCCTCTGTGTTTATACACGTCATTATATTATGAGACTTTTTCCAGTTTTGCACCACTGTATGTATACTTTTCTTAGTGTAGTGACTCCTCTACCCAGAGGTTGTCTGGAAGAGATCGCTCTTTAGCGATAAGACCGCCTGTTGTTTGCCTCTTTTTCATGTGTAATCTATACCAGTTTGTGTTATTTTTGTTGTTTTGAGGTGCAATAAAGAGTTATTGTATTGTATTGTTGTTGTATTGTATGACGAAACCGGTATGAATTGTACGCTCCCTGATCATGATAATTGTTGTGATTCACATCCTGAAGCCGCTTGTATGTTGAGGAGACACCGCTGGCTGCACTTGCGCCCCTACTGAGTGAGCGGTATAGTTACCGTTGTGTTTGACGGTGATGGAGCGCGGCTTGTGGAAGCGCGGCCGGATGTCGGAGTCGCGGTCGGGCTCGGCCTCGTCCGTGTCGTCGTCGCGGTCGCCGCGCAGCAGGATCACGTCCATCTCCGAGTACCGCATGCCGCGCACCAGCACCGGCAGCAGCGCCGCCAGCCGCCCGCCCAGCACCTACCACAATAGTACACAAATTGACTAAGTCCCGCAGTAAGCTCAAGAAGGCTTGTGTTACGGGTACTCAGACAACGATATATATAAGGTGCTACTTTATTAGTTGCAGAATTTTTTGCAGCTGATAATACTCGGTTCCTGGAGTAAATTTAAGTATTAAACATTATACCTTTTACGATGTTTTTTTGGAGTGGTGCTTACTTAAAAAACATGAATCAAAACATTTATTTCGTTTACCGGTGGCTTTTACAAGGCTAACACAGGAGGTTAACGTTAGTTCTAACTAGCATAGAGAAATTTAATAAAATAACTGGTATCTTATTTTTAGCCATTTACTCTCCATTACGTTACGTAATTCCCATTCATGTCTCTCTATGCCACATTACCTACGCCATCGTTTAACTATTAAATTGAAACAATGAGCTCTGACGCAGTATACAGTTTTAAGAGGTCACAACTGCCAAGTTGTTATCATTCACACGTCTAGATCTCAATGTTGATGACAACTACTTGCCTGATATTCTTATACTTAAATAAAACTTCAACATATTTCCTTCAAACTGTTAAATGTGTAACAAAAGCTTCGATACTTTTATTTTTCAATTATAGTCCACTTTTTTACATGTTTTTGCCGTTTTTGGTTAAAACATCGAAACCGTTAAAATTGTTTGAAAAAACTAAACAATACTAGTTTCAAACAGTGCCGAATTTAAATACAACATTTATTTATTCAAACAAAATAGTACGTATTTTGTGCTCATGCTTATTCTTATGATTATATTTTATTCAGTTGTTTCTAACACTGAAAAAATGGTATTGTATAATCAGAAAACCACAGGCTGCAGTAGATTTTCGTTTTAAATTTACGTGCGTTCATTTTTTGCCCAGTCAAATAAAAAGGGAGGTATAGAAAAAAAACTACTACGGCGTCTGGTTTTAGTGGTTGTCAGAGTATAGAAATTAAATTAATAATAAATCGAACGTTTAGCGTACCTCTCTGCAGACGCTCTGCTCAGCCAGTGACAGCCAGAACTCGCAGGCCTCCAGCGCCACGCCCTCCTCCGGGTCTTGGGTCCGCACCAGCATATACTGCCAACAAAAAACATTTACATTCAATACCATTAAAGTGAAACCAAGTTATATTTTCCCACTAAATGAACTGTCTAAAGTGTTAAACTTCATAATTTCATAGAAATTAGACGTTTAAAATGCATGCTATCAAAATCTATGAAACTTAGCATTGTTGGACTCTACGAGTAAGTGCCCTGCTCTGAGATAAAGACAACAGAACATATTTGATATTATAAAAGGGAGCAGGATTTTGAGTATGTTAATATTGGTCACACCTGCAGAAGTCTACAAGCTTCGTATCGGGTGTACGATACAATCGCGCGTCGATGTGTTTGCCTAATGCACTGCGCGATTTGTTTTAGGCGATAATTACGGGTATTTTTCTAGATAATAAGCCAAGGTCCGAGATCTCGGCTCCAATAGGGCGAGACTGCCTCGATCTCGGCTCTCGACCAAAAAGGGCCGAGATTATCGGCCCTGGCCGAAACTTCCGTCTTGACACCCAGCATTCTTGGTGGGTACTCATACTCACCACCGGCATTTTAAGCCAATTATAAACTGTATTGTGTCATAGTAACGCATGTTATGAGTTTTTTTTCTCAAACTTTGGCTGTAACTGAACAGTTTCAGTGTTGGCTATATTAAACGATACTTTAATTTTTATTATTATATATTTTTTATGCAAAATGCGTGTTTTTTCGTATATATTACAAAATTTTGGTCTCGGCCAAAGCAAAAAAGTAGTCTCGGTCGGACCTTATAATAAGCTATCTGAATTATTTTATTTATTGTAACACGCAGGCAGTTGTTACAACTGTTATTACCTGTATCCAGTAATCATTGACAGCAGTTATCAATTTATCATTGTCTAGTAGAATCATGTGCTTGTCTAATTTATTTTTAAATTGGTTGACATTTTGTGCTGAAATAACATCCTCTGGGAGCTTCTTCCAAGCCCTCACCACTAGATTGCTCTATAAGTGTTTGTAGAGGGCTGTGGGAGCTATGCTTTTCTAGCTTTAAGTGATGACCTATTAGACGGAATGCCAAGTACTTTCAACTGTGTTTGTGTGAAAGAAGAACAAGCATCCAAGCTTTCACATTTATGATATTAGGAGGAATTAACCACCCAAGCCAGTAAAACATTGAAAACCTTATAATGAAATAAAAAATATTATTATACTAAGTGAAGCTCACCTCAATGATATTGGGTAGATGCGGCACCAGCCGGTCTAGCCGCACCTCCAGCAATAATACCAGCGCGTGGCAGACGTTTTTCCGAACATCTGGGTCTTCATCTGCTGCTAAATGGAATAAGTTCTGCAACAAAAATACTTTTATGTTAATTTAAATTATTTGGGATAGAGGAAACTATGCTTAAATGTAATAGTACAGCCACCTGCAATAGTATATGACGCTATGAAGGCCGCAAAAATATGTGACGCGCTCTTATGGCGGTACAAACAAGACTGTGTCAGATTATTTTGCAGCCTTCATATAGTCCTATACTATTGCAGGTGACTGTACAAATAAAAGTAAATGGTTTCAATAGAAGTGAACTTTTTCCTGAAGTTTGCAACTATTTAGAATTACTTTTTAAATCATTAAATATTATGTTAACCTTTGTAATGAACAGAGGATAAAACATTGTGCTGACAACTTGTTTACAGTATTCAATATGATGCATTCTGTAGAACATTCTAGACCACATGTTTGCATGCTCAGAATGCAACCATTGACCTATGACTAGACTTAATATATTCAATGAGCATAGAATATATTAAAAGTACCAAACAGTAGTAATTCTGTCAACCATCCATTTGAACACAATCCCACTAAACCGGCCTTTAACCTCAAATTCTTGTTATGGAGTTGTTGCAAAATTCTACCACATTTTACCATCCTCAGGAGGGTGAATCAATTATTGTTTGTTATTCTGTCGCATCAGGGGACAAATGTAGCGTAGTTTGTTAGAAGAAAGATTCTAGTCGTCAACATAGAAATAAATTAACTGATAATGCAGAACAAAATTTGTTTGTGTTTCACTTTTTTCTGCCCTTTAACCCTTAAATGTATGATGATGCATTTATGACACAGAAACAAGACAAGTGACAATCAAGTTCTCTTTTGAATGTAGACTTTGTCATATCGTCGTTAGTTCTTAATTTGAAATTAATTTGGTTGTCACATGATAAAGGATATGTAAACCACTATTTCTGTTAGATTGGTCAAATATACACACTTCACTTATTTAGACCATAAGTATTCCAAAAACCATAGTAAAATTCCACAGATACAGTCTTGGAAAATATGTTTTGTTGTAGCTCTTGTTTCATGCATGCTCATGGCATGAACCATGACAACTAGTAACAAGAAATAGTTTAAATTCCAAAAATCCTTAGTTTAAAGTATGTATGTAAAATTTCAAGGCCCTACTTTCAACAGCCTGGGCTGTATGCTGTCTGTTCCTATATAACATACTAACCTCAATAAATGAATCTATGTGAGCCATGAGAGCCTGTGTCCTGCCCATGATGAAGTAGTTGACGCACGCAATCGCGTGACATCTGATTTTGGGTGACGAGTGCCTGAAGAACTGTAGGAACTTGGGGATCAGGACGTTCAGTGGCCGGTTCAGGGCATCACTGTCCAAGAGCTCTGCTGTATCTTCACATATCTTTTGTAGTGCCCCAAATGCTCCCTACAGAAGAAAAGCAAAAAGTGTTAAAACAATAACCAAGTGCAGATTTACATATAAAGTGCCAGATAAGCTAATGAGCAAAATACTTCTATAGGGCACCTAGAGATACCAACATTTTGAGACCCATACAAAAGTTTTAGAGGAATGGATGACTATCTATCCTTCCTTCTTTATGAGTCAATTATAAATGAGGTTCTTTAATAAAATAACCCCTTCCCTTATTCAAGTAAATACATGATGTCTCCGACTTACGGGCTTAAAGTCCAGGGTTTGATGTCACTCTCCAAACTGAGTAATCATTTATAATTTGTTAAAGATTCTATTTAAAATTGAACTGAACTGTATTTTTTTTTTCAAATTAATGCATGTTAGAGCCGGTGTGTTGCTTTATTTATTTTTAATTCGACGTTCAAAAGTGCACTGTAACATGCCTACTTGAAAAATAAATAATTTGATTTGATTTGATTTGATTTGATTTGAGCACTTTTTACTATAGTAAATAAAATAAATAATAAATAAAAAATAAAAAAGCCTTTATTTTTCCGTTTGCATGCACAATATAGAGTTTGACAAGAGTAGTTTTAATTTATTATATTTAATTAGATGCGCATGCCGACTGGACCCCTCTTCGGGTGAAGGCCTCCTCTAGAGATTGCCATTCTTTCCTCTTTTCTGCTAGGTTTGGCCAATTTTTTGTACCAATTTTTTCTATTTCGTCCCTCCATCTTGCCTTTGGATGACCTACATTTCTGTAACCAAAGGGTCCTTTCCACATGGTCGCAGTCTTTGTCCACCTGTTGTCAGTGTAGCGTGCCAAATGGCCCGCCCATCTCCACTTCAGGCTTCGAGCAAAGGTTAGTGCGTCTATTACACCAGTCTGCTTTCTTATTGCCCTATGGCGGACTCTGTCTTTGAGTTTTATTTTTAATGCACTGCGTTCTAAGGCTCTTTGGCAAGATGTTAGTTTTCTGTTGGTTGTTGAGTCGAATATCCATGTCTGACAGCCATATGTGAGACAGGGTAGGAGGCATGAGTCCATTACCTTTTTTTTCAATTTTAAGTCCATGTTAGATTTCATAACTTCCTTGTAGCTCCAGAACTTTTTCCAAGTGATTGATATACGCCTGTCTATTTCCTCTATGTTGTTATTTTTTCGAAATGAGACTTGTTTACCTAAGTAGATGTATTCTTCAACGTATTCTACCGTGTTATTGTTTACTTGGATTGGAGTTTTATGGTGATTTGACATGACTTTCGTTTTTGAGATATTCATTTCTAGGCCGACGCTTGTGCTTATACTGTCCAATTCGGACATCATGCATTGGAGCTCAGTGGGTGTTTCGGCAAACAGAATGATGTCGTCTGCGAAGCATAGATGGTGAAGACGCTCATTTCCAATTTTTAGTCCTTTGTTGTTCCAAGATAGATTTTTCATTATATTTTGGAGGACCGATATGAATATTTTAGGTGACAAAGGGTCGCCCTGTCTTACTCCTCTGTTAATTTCTATTCTTTGTCCTGACCTTTCTAGTTTGATTTTGCTAGTGCAACTTTCGTAGATGTGTTTGATGATTCTTATGTACTTGTTGTTTATGTTTTGGTCGTAAAGGGCCTTCCAGATGCTTTGGTGAGAAATGGAGTCGAATGCCTTTTTATAGTCGATGAAGCCTAGATAAAGTGGTCTACGAAATTCGTAATATTTTTCGATTACTTGTTCAAGTACTTGAATGTGGTCAATAGTGCTGAACGATTTTCTAAACCCTGCTTGTTCCTTCGGTTGTTGTTTTTCTATGTGGTCGTTAATTCGTTCCAGTAGGCAACTAGCAAAGAGTTTATATAGACATGGCATTATGCTTATTGGTCGGTAGTTTCCTACGTCTGTTGGGTTACCTTTCTTGTACAAGAGTATTATTTCTGACTCAGTCCATATCTTTGGGACTTTTTCCTCATCTAAAATTTTGTTAAACAATGTGGTTAGGTGGTTGAGAATCACTGTTTTAGCCAGTTTTATGGCTTCATTTGATATTCCGTCGCTGCCGGGACTTTTGTCATCTTTTAATTTCTCTAGTTTCTTTAGTATTTCTGTCTCTGTGAAGGGTGGTGTCTGTATATTTAAACTATCCGCGATTAGAGTTTCTATGTTTTCCTGTTGCGGGTCTTTAGTGGCGCTATATAGTTGTCTATAGTAATCCGTGGCAGTGTTTATCACATCTGCTCTAGTTTGTTGTTTTTTCGGAGCGTTCGCGTTCAGTGATGGTATCCATTGCTTTGTATTATTTATTTCCTTTATAGCCTTTTTTAAACTTCCGGATGTTTTTAGATGTCTGGTATATATAACTTCTTTGTGATCTTTATAGTTCTTTTTAATCTCTTTATTAATGGTTTTGAATAAGTATGTACGTCTAGCTTTTTCTTCTTGGTTTAAATGTTGTTTGTGGAGTAGCTGGCTTCTCTCTTTCATTAAGTTTAAAGTGTATTCTGTAAGGATATTTTGTTTTGGACGTATATTGTTATTGAATTGTTTGTTTAAGCAAGTATTTATAGTTTTTTCAATCTTTTTGTAGTATGTGTTAACGTCTAGAGTTTCATTTTCTTTTTCGAAGAGTTCGTGTTCGGCGTTTTTTAAGTTTTTAATGTATTCTAATTGGTCTTCTTTTGTTTTGAGTTGGTTTTTCGAGTTGGTGAAGTTTCTCCTTCCTAATTTCGCTGCCTTCAGTTTGACTGTGCCTCTTAACATCTTGTGGTCTGTTGGGAAATCTGTTAATATGGTTTCAAAATTAGTAAATGAGCGTGGGGAGTTTGATAAGATGTAGTCAATCTCGTTCTTTGTTTTCTTGTCAGGGGAGCACCATGTCCATTTTTTGTTCTTCTTTTTCTTAAATAATGTGTTGATTATTGTTAGTTTTTGTTCATAGGCGTAATGAAGTAATCTTTCTCCACGTTTGTTCCTCGAACCATACCCAAACTTTCCAGCAATCAGCGATTCTTCATTTTTTATTTCTCCAATTTTAGCGTTGAAATCTCCCATGCATATGACGTTTTTCCCTGCCAAGTTGTGGGCTAGCTGAACTTCTTGGTAAAATTGTTCAACCTCATCATCGCTAGCGTTGTCTGTTGGGGCATAGACTTGTATAAGAGTGAGATTAAAATCTTCAAATTTTAGTTTTAGTAAGCATACTCTCTCCGATATTCCTGTGTAGTTTTCTATGTTGTGTTTTAACTCTGTTTTTATTAAGAATCCAACGCCATATAGGCCTTGAGTTTGCCCTGTTGAACACAAGATATGATCTTTGTCTTCTATAATGTTTGTTCCTATGCGTCTTACTTCGGCTAATCCTATGATATCGTATTGTATATTTTTGAGTGTTTCTTTCAGTTCCAGAAGTTTTTCCTTAGTACTTAAGGTTCTGACATTGTATGTGCAGATATGAAGTGTATTAAGCGGTGGCTTAGGCATAGTGCCATTATCTTGGCGGTTTTCTAGAGGGTTATAGTCGCTTGGCCCCACGATGACTAGTCGGCTTGGGGTGTAGTTTTTTGTTGGTCTAGGTTTTGTTTTAATATTGTTGTTGGTGGTGTTCCGGTTCCAGGTGTTAGTAGTAGCTTGGTGGTTGCTTGTTGTTGGTTGTTTGTTGTTGTTTAGCTTCTGGTACTCAGGTTTCTGTAATTGCTAGTTTGTCGATGATAGAGAATTTGATCTTTGACGGTTCAAGAGATCAAATGCATTCGTCTTGTTTAACTTTGCAGGCGTTAGTTGAAATCCTGAATTCTCATTTGGTTTATTGTTTGACTTTGGTGATTTTGATGGGGAACGTTTCCTTTTCTCTGTGGTTTTCTCTTGATCCGGCTTGTCTTTTATTATAAGTTTATCATATCTGATTAAGGCTATTTTTCCCTTCTCCATCTCTTCTTTCCTTTTAATATTTAGCTCTTTCCTAATTTGAATGACTTCTTTGGGGTAGTCCTCGGAAACATAGATGTCAGCGGGTAGTCTTTTACTATTCTTTAGTACCTGTTGTTTTCTCCATGCAAGGGTTAATTTGACTAGTATCGGTCTTATCTTATTCTCTTTCTGAATACCTAGCCGGCGGAACTCGCTGATTTCCCACTTGTCGAAGTTCTCTATTTCTCCCTCTTTTGCTACATTGTTCAGTGTTTTTTTAACCAGTTCTAGTAGTTCGTTGTAATTTTTTTCGCTTTCTTCTACGCCGTGTAGTATCAGGTTGTTTTTCCTTACTTCTCTTTCTAAGTTGTTAATCTTGTTTTTGAGAACTTTCACCTCGCCCTCTAGTTTTAAGTTGTCTGCGACTAATGGAGCTAACTTTTCCTCTATGGTTGATGCTACGTCTTCCTTGAAGTTTTTTGATAGGGAATTTGTATGTTTTTCAAACTCTTTCTTCAATGCGTTCATATTTTCGTCCATTTTCTTTAGGATTTCTTCCATTTTCGTATTGACGTATGACGTACAGATATTTCTACTAAGTGGTAGTATTTTTTTTTTCCCTGGTAACCCCTGTTTGGGGGTAATTCGATTTATTTTACTGGCAACACTGTGTAAACCGTCAGCTTACGTTAGCTTGGTTATGTTTTTATATTTATGGATATGTATGATTTGCAAATCTATTTTGGCACTTTTTGCTTTGTTATCCACACTTTTTTCACAAATTTTTAGCAATCCGTGTTTCCTGTGCTTCACTTTGTGTTTGTTGCGTGTTTTTACAGTTCAAAAGTTATTTATTCACTAGGTTTCCAATTAAAATTTCTCCGCTACACTCCAAACGGTTATCACTTGACAGTTGCGTCACCGGAAGTCCCTTTACTATAGTACCAACACTGAAAGACAACTTTTTTTTTCTTCATACAATCTCAAAATCAGATGTTAAGTTAATCAGAAGGTCAGCCAACATTTTTGAGATCTCTGGGTTGTTCCCATAGTGACAGAGGCTCAGCTTAGAGAGTAAAATCAAACCCTGGATTTAGAGCCCCATAGTCGGAAACACCCAGGGCATAGACATATGCTGAAGAGAAATCTGAGGCCCAGTTTGAGAAGTTTATATGCAGGGACCTTAAATACAGCTTTACAGTTGCATGCACATCAGCAGCAATTAAAGAGATAACATTTGACATGCCTCTTACCTCGCAGACATTGTAATCCTGTGAATCAAGCATGTTACATAGCGCTGGCAAGAGTTCTGGCCATGAGGTTAGTTCACCCTTGCTCGCGATGGTGGTGATGATGATACCCACAGTTGCACGGATCAGGGGAGACGGGTCCCCCACCGCGGACAGACATTCTCGCTTGATAAACTCTGCTACCTCAGGGAAGAAGTTGTTGTAATGGGCCTTCACATTGTTTTTCAAAATCAAACCACTTAGTGACCTCGTGGGCTCCTCTTCGGTAACCAATTTGGTTAATACGAATATCAGGTAGTTGTTGAAATCGGGATACTTGTTCAATTCTTCCAATTTCTGAGATGATAAGGGTCAAGAAAACTGTTGTACAAATCGAATGCTGTCAATGACTGTCATGTCGGAAAAATCGATTTATGATGAAGCGTTGAGACGCCTACGACATAATTGCTCAATAAGTTATACAATATTTGACTAGCATTACTATTATTAGCGGAAAATACCTGGGAAACATGATAAATAAAGTACAAAGCGGTTACAGATACAAAAAGTACGCACGCCGTTAAGAGCATCGACATGGTACCAGTGAAAAGGATACTTGTTGAACAGCTCTCTGCGTAGCTGTGTCAGGTGATTGTGACTCCTTGAGAAGTGTTAATATTTGCCTTAATCCTTCTTGTTCGGGTTTCCACTCCATTTTCATAATAATTCCTCAATTCAGTTTTATTTCACTCGGTCCCGTAAAGATCAACCATGCCAAAAATTTGACGACTTGCCAGATACAAAAATTGATTATCGATTTTGTTTGTGACGACGCATAAACTTTTATTATTATTATTACTAAAATATTTTTTTAACATTGAAAACCTGCAACATCCAATAATTACAGCAAATTTGCTGAAACAGGTGATTTAAACTTAATCTTAATTTTAATAAATTTTATTTCTTTCATTTGTGTCAAAAAAAGTTACAGCATGTTCCATTGTACGCAACTTCATAACACTCTATATAGGTCAAGGTCATAATCAAAGACTCAACTAAAACGTAATTAATATTATTAATACAAATCAGTTTCAACCACATTGATCAGAATATATACTGTTTCTTGTATTTTATTTAGTTCATCTATCAACTTTTAGAGTAGGTTTTGGTAGGTTTATCAATATGGAAGATATGATAACGTGAACCGGATCTTTTCTTACGACAATGACAGCCAGCGGTTTTTGACATTTTTGGCAGTCAGTCAGTGACAGACAGGAATATTATTGTCCCATCTTTTCGATTGCTATTCACGTGGGAAAGCAATCAAATACAAAGATGCCTAAAATTAAAGCAGAAAAGAAAACAAGGGTTCACAATGAAATCGCTAAACAAGGTAAGCAATCACTAAACTTTCATGAAGGTCTAAATCGGTTACCTTCAAGCCACTTTAAGGTTACAATAGTACCGTTCTGTTTATATACAGTACCTTATATTTCTAATGTTTGCAGGCATCCAGTTCAACAAGGACTTCGGTCAGCACATCCTAAAGAACCCACTCATTATAACATCCATGTTAGACAAGTCAGGCTTGCGACCAACAGATGTAGCCCTTGAAATTGGTCCAGGTACAGGTAACATGACTGTAAAACTACTGGACAGAGTCAAAAAAGTCGTAGCCTGTGAAATAGATACCAGGTAAAGTTTATTCCAAAATTATGCAAAAGAAGATCTAATAATTAGGTATCAAAATATTCAGTGAATTATAGCCATTTTTTTCATATATTTTTTTTTCCAGGCTTGTAGCTGAATTGCAAAAGCGTGTCCAAGGCACTCCCTACCAAGCCAAACTCCAAATCCTTGTAGGAGACGTGCTCAAGACAGAGCTACCATTCTTTGACATATGTGTAGCCAACATCCCGTACCAGATCAGTTCCCCACTGGTGTTCAAGCTGCTGTTGCACCGGCCATTCTTCCGGTGTGCGGTGCTCATGTTCCAGCAGGAATTTGCACAGAGGCTGGTGGCCAAGCCGGGGGACAAACTGTACTGCAGGCTGTCAATAAACACACAACTGCTGGCTCGAGTTGATATGCTCATGAAGGTAGATTGTTAACATTTATTTAAATCAATCAATAGTTTATTAAATAAAATCTGCAATCCTCAACGCCTAATGTCTTCAGACTATGATGGTAAGTCATGCAATGTGCAAGCATTCACTCATATTCGCTAAATAAATAATTTGCAGTTTGGGAATATTATGAGGCAATACATAATTATCAATGATAGATAAATACTTAAGTACATTAATAACCACAACTATTTGAGAAGAAAAGTCTTAATACACTAATAAAAAGTGATTGTAATAGGGAAGTGAGGAAGTCATCTGATTTCATGGTTTTATTATTTTTAATTTATATCTTTTATTCAATAAACCATCCACTGTTTTAGGTTGGAAAAAACAACTTCAGACCTCCTCCTAAAGTAGAGTCCAGTGTTGTCCGGATAGAGCCACGCAACCCACCTCCTCCCATCAACTTTGTGGAGTGGGACGGCCTGACCAGGATAGCCTTTGTCAGGAAAAACAAGACACTTGCTGCTGGCTTCAAACATGCTACAACCATGGCTGTGCTGGACAAGAACTATAGGGTGCACTGCTCTTTGCACAATAAGGTAAGTTTAAGCTAGAGATTGAATCCTACACTGTAATTCATTCAAGGTCCCAGCCTACACCATCTGCATCTATTTCATATTGTTTAAAAAGAAAGAAAACAAAAATCATTTAATTTAGCCAGAACTATGAGGATATTTTAGTTTTGTCATGTTTTTTATAAATATTGTTTTATGATCCATTTTAAATCCACTAGTTGACTGTAAGTTCACTACAAAAAAAAAACATTTGAATGATATTTTGTTACTTTTTTACAGTCATTAAAATAACAACTTTTTTCTCAACAGGAAATCCCAGAGGACTTTGACATAAAACAGAAGGTTCAAGAGATCCTAACAAATGCTGAAGCAGACCAGTGGCGCGCCCGGACCATGGATATTGATGACTTCATGAAATTGCTACATGCCTTCAATTCAGAGGGAATACACTTTGCTTAACAATTGTTTTATTTTTATTTTAACTACTTAGTGATTTTAGTTACAGTCCCCTAACTAGGGCTTGCAATATCCGTCCAATTTTGCTAACCGGATATTTCGAATACTTAATATTTTACTATCCGGATATCCGAATAAAACGAATAAAAATCGAATATTTTCATTTTTGCATAGAAATACATATAAATTTAGTAACAAACCCGAAAATAATATTATAAATGTAAAGAGATGTCATATACTACAGAAAAAGTGACCAAGGCCCCCAGTGCCCAGTGCTGGGATCGAACCAACAACCTCCTGCTTTCGCGGCAGACGCCCTTACCACGGGGCCACCCGACCACGACAACCGGAGTCCGAAATTTCCTATGTATATGCAATCCTTTCTTATTTTTCAAACGCTTAAGGTGCGGTCCGCCATTTTACAGATCAGACTTACATCTAGTGCTGTCCTTCTAAATAATCTTTACAAATTATTTTCAACTAGAAGCGATAGATGGCGTCATCCTATTGTACAATTGTAAAGCATAAATTAAATTATTTATTGAATATAATAAATGTTTCGATTCATGTTTTTTAAGCACAAGTTGGTTCGATCCCAGCCCTGGGCACTGGGGGCCTTGGTCGCTTTTTGTGTGGTATATACATCTCTTTCGATTTATAATTCATATATATTAGTGTTACTACTAAAAAAGAAGAATCAAAACATAAAAATATTATCACAGAACAATAAAAAATGTTTACCGCCAGTAAAAACTATCACTAATAACATGAAGCTTTCTATACATAGAATGCTAAAAATATTATAGGATAATTATACACAAATCGTCCTAGCCCCACAACTAGTTCACAGGCTTGTGTTATGATTACTAGACGACGCGTCGCAACGTTTAACTTACATAATATGTAGATAGATACATATAAAAGCTTAAATCACTCAGACAAAACATCTACATCAACATCAGAGAAAAGATCTATAACTCAGGAACAAATATTCGTGATAAACACACAAAAAATGCCCTAACCGGTCGGTCACTACATAGGCGGCCGTTAACAAAGTAATATGATTTAAGAAATACTGAGTATACAAACCAAATTAGCTTTGCAACAAGTTCAAAAATTATTAGATGCACTTCGTAGTTAAACAGATAAACAATATATGTAATCGGCATTTAAATATTAAACATGAACTGTCAATCTTAAATGTCAAATGCTAAAACTAAAAGTAGGAATGTTAATGCTTCTATGCGATCAGCTATTAACGATGTCCGTAGATGGTTGCAAAAGTATCCTGCACTGCACTGGAGGCATAGAAATTAAAACATATTCTACTGTCAGATTGAGGTTGTCAGACTATATCCTCTCAGTTTCGACACTCGTGGGGACTCGTGGTGGGGTAGTTAAAAGTACATCCTATACCCGTTGGAGCTGGAGGAGGTTATGGACTCTTTTTCCACAGCTATCAATTTAGAAGCCATTAAGCCATTTCTGGCGTTGATTTCGGTTTCCGAATATATCTAAAAGGCTGTGTATTTGTAGATAAAGACTGCGCTCTGCAGCTGATCCTTCGGAGATGATGGGGCTTACTTAGTACTATGTCGGCTTGTTGTGATGAGATAACAATTCTTGGTCCAGATTCTGATGGTTGCAGAATTTATATACGAGTTAAAAATGTATCCAAATAAAAAATATAACGTTAACGTCATCTACATTCTATATATGGACTCTTTTCTAAACTTTTAATAACAATGCGGACATAAATTCATACTAAAGTGCGTTATTCGGATTATTCGTATTATCCGGATATGAACTGAGTTTAAATCCGGATAGTAAATTTAACGGATATTCGAATAAAACGAATACTCGGATATCCGGATTGCAAGCCCTACCCCTAACCTCTTAAATTTTGCTCAAAGGACCATGGGCAAATTTGTATAGAGGCTGGCCCCAAAACCAACAGAGATGAGATTAATGTCTTTAAACAGGTCTTATTGTCTGCTTCATTTCGTTATACAGGCAAAATCCGTATAAAGAAAATAAGTAAATAAAAATACCTATCAAATGAGAGAACTCTCAGCTCTGTTGGGTTTGGTGCCAATTTGCACATGGTCCTCTCCACAACAATCCTTGTAGAATAAGATACAAAGTGTCAAATCTTTCTCCTAGAGGGCACACTATAGGCTATAGTTTCACACAGCAGCTTTTGCAGGTTTTTGAAAAATTGAAAATATAGCATAAATCCTACTCAACGGTGACAACTTTGTTAAGAAAATGTGACAGGCATTGTCAGTATTGCAGTCTGCAGTGTGATGCCAAAACAAGGACAGGAAATAGTAGTGGTGGTAGGGTTTTACAGTTATAGCAGTTGGTCCCAATAACTTTCAATTGTTTTTGTTGAAACTTTTCATATTTGTTTTATCAGTTTAAGATTATCAATTTTGTTTACCCTTCTTTGTATTAAAAGTATTAACTTAAAGCCCCTTCCATGTCACCTGATCATTAACAGTTACCAGCATTATACTGAAATGTAAAAAATTAAACCATTCTACTTTAACTACAATTTAATTAAAGAGATATTAAATATTAATTTGCCCATCCACTGGCAGCTGAACATATATTATTTTCTAATCCCAATTTAAATGGTGGCCTTCTTGAAGCCCCTGTCTGCATAGTCTGCCGGCACTTGTCTGTCCGACTTGTAGGGGAACCCAGGCTGGCCCGGCAGGACCATGGGCTTGGTCTTCAGGACTCTCCAGCCTCCCTTCTTAGTCCAGTCCTAAAATTAAAACGTATGAATCACTCGTTATACCACATTATACTAATTAATTGATATTGTGTTTCAAACCATATAAAACTTACATTTCCATTGTATTTGAAGTAATAGTGAGTGGCAAAGACCCCCAAAGTAATAAGTCCCAGTTTCCCAGTAATGTATCGGTACACGGCCGCACGATCAGCGCCCTGGAAGCGATCAAATTGTTTAGGATTCTGTTGTGAAGAGATTTTGTTTTTGTTAGGTTATTGTTATGTAACCTTACCAGAACTCCAGTCAGACCGCTGAATAGTTTATCTAAGGGTGCGCGGTAGAATCTGCGGATGGGATTGGTGCGTTCTCTCCAATATTCCTCGACATACACGGGCTCATTCGACGACAAAACCTGATCTTTAAGCCACTGTTTACGCCAAGCCCTTTCAGCATCAGTCATTCCTAGACATCTTTCTCGCTCTGAAACCACGCGGCCAGCTATGGTCATAGGCTTAACACCTGCCGTTTGCGCCATCTCTATAGATTTTTGTAGCCAATGTCTATTTGAGAGAATCTGATAAATAATAACCAAGAAAGATATTCAGAATCCCATGAAAAAGGTGACAGTTCATTGACGTTAGCGATCTCCATTCAGAAATCAAAAAATATTACTAAAAAATAGAGTCATTATTTTGAACAACAATATTTTAGTATACGAATTTAAATCAAAAGTAATATTTTAAAATACACAGTACCCTATACTGGACTTCAAGTTCATATCTGATTATAGTGATTATTTATTCAAACTAAATAGTCGAAGGTTTATGGAAAGGCGTTTATATAATTTTTAGGGGCATGTGGTATTTTGGTGTTGCTTGGTCTTCTATTCATGAAAAAAACAATTTATATTTTATTTGTAGTCTATTAAATGGTATTAAAGGTATTTATATCTGTTACTATATTCAAGATATTTCTTATAGTTTTTACTAAATAAAAGTACACAATATGGATGTTTTTAAACTTTATTTGACATTTCTTATGCTAATGAATAGCACGGTTTAGAAAGAAGAAGTAGAAGTTATTTTTACGTCCGCTGTTCTGTTGTACGTAAGGGGTGAAAACCGTGGTAATACTTTTTTTATTTCAATACTTAACCAAAGACTTATGAAAACAGAAGGTAGTAACCACAAGTAAGTTTTAATGCATTCAATATAATACATCCTATTTTTTAAATTACTTTTTATAATTAGATAAAAATTAGATTGATAACAATCCGTTTCAGGTAAATATTGTTCAAGACTTAACAAAAGTCACAACATTCCAATCGTAGAAATAGCCAATCTATTCTCACTCACTCGACTCGAGGCACTGCCAAATGCCAAAGTTTCAATTTCCTACGTGATAAAGTGAACTCAATTAAATTACATAGATTGGGATCGGGAGTGCGATTTCGCGAGTGTCTTTCCAAGTGATATTAAAAGAGAGTTGATTGAGAAGTAAACATGCCTAAGTATTATAAAGTGGAAATCAACAAGACGGAATGGATCGTGCCAGAGCGATATCAAATGCTTACACCCGTGGGTTCCGGCGCCTACGGTCAAGTTTGGTGCGTATTTGTTTAGAATAAGCGTCAGGCATTATGCCAGTGTGTATTTATGTTCAGGGTCTGCAGCCACCATAAGTGAGAGTATGTGAATCGAAGTGATTAGGATGCAAAGCAGTGCAATGCCCCTGCGTGGGCGGAACTGGTTTTGATGTTTGTATCGGGTATATTTATGTTTGGTATTGCTGTGCTCCTTCCCTTCACCAGCTCTGAGGCTATAATATTACCAAAACCTTGCTGCCCACTGTTATGATTTGGTTCTACTTACATAAATAGCTTAAGATAACATCCTAATCTGATGAAACTACTTTGTTTAGTATTTATGACAGACATGATATTATCATCAAAACAAATTATCTTAACTCTGTTGTGTTACACCTAATTTAATAAACAGTTGAAGTAATACTTAACATATTTCTTAGTTGTCATTAAAAAAAAGTTAAAATATTAGGTTAGTACTAAGACTTGCTCATCAAGCAGTTTATTATTAACTAACTGAAATAATGAGTTAAAGAAAGTTAATACCAATATACTGATAAAATGAATAACTCCTTGTAAAGCCAGGGAACACATCATTTAAAAATCAAGATTGAATTACTAAGACTGGGTTTCAAAACAACTGCTTTATATCAGTAACAGTACCATAGCATTTTCTGCACCTAGGCTTGGGGCTCACAACCTAGGGTCCATGTAATTGGAAGGATGCTTCTCTTCTTGCTTGTTTAAAATACATAAAATGTAATATTAATATAAATGCCTTTATTTTCAGACAATGAATACATAGGTTTTAAAACACTTTTTTTTCTAAATATTATCTTTCTGATTTCCCACCTCTTGTTCTTGTTATCTGCTTGCCCTTCGGCAAATGCTTCCTCCAACTTTCTCCATTCTCTGCAGTCTAGTGCCACTCTGTTCCAGGTGGCCCATGCTACCTCGGACTTCCAGCCCAGCTGACAGGATTCTTAAAGTCCATATGCTGCAGCGGTTTTACTCAGTTACTATAGAGCATATTTATATGATATTACAGCTGGAGGTGTGTTCTGTGTGCTGCCACTTACCTTTACCCATAGTAATAGTAATAGTAATAGTAATAGTAGCCTTTATTTCATGCAAAATTTTACAATTTATTTATGCTTAATATATTATTATTATTTTTTGCACATCCTTTATGCGGAAAAGGCCTCCCCCAATTTTTCCCATTCCTTTCTACTGCGCGCTGTTCTCCACCAGTGTCTGTCGAACCTTCCCAGCTCATCTCTCCATCTGCAATTTGGTCTACCTTGCCTTCTTTTTACGCCCATTGGTGTCCATTCCGTGACAAGTTTGGTCCAACGTTCATCTGTTGTACGGTATATATGGCCAGCCCAGGCCCACTTGCTCTTTCTTATGGACAATATCACATCCTTCAGCCCATACCTTTACCCATACATGTACTAAAATGTTTTTTTTCTGTAAGTACATATTATTTTCTTGTGGCACTTTTAAATTTTTTGAAAAAAATACATTTTTCATTTTCGCATTTTTTTAAATTAGATTCTATTAAAAAAAAATTTAAATAGGTAAATTGAATGTTTTTCCTACTCAGAATCGCGAGCTTTTTTTTTCTCCAGTTTCTTCTCGCGAAAATGCCCAAATACAGTCAATAAAATACATTGAATTTTTTATTTACCCAGTTCCTCGCCAGTGAACGCCTCAAAACTAACCAACGCGCATGTAACGCTGCATGCCTACCACGAACATCGAAAATTGGCATTGACGGGAAAACCTCTTTGTCACTCCAATATGCAAGTGTAACAGAGATGGTGATACGAATCCGTAATCGTTCGATTTTCGTGGTAGGCATGCTGGTCCTCATGCAGAAGTGCCGTCCCAAAAATAACCTACCTTCTGCATACGGCCCCAGTGTGATTCCGCGGACGATATTGGTTCCTTCAACGAAAATACATTGAATTTAAGGTGCTTTTTCCATCGGGATTAACAAACATTGTTGTCCACAGCTCTGCCATAGACACACTGCACAACATGAAGGTGGCCATCAAGAAGCTGGCCAGGCCGTTCCAGTCGGCTGTGCACGCTAAGCGGACCTACCGGGAGCTACGGATGTTGAAGCACATGAATCATGAGAACGTCATTGGTAAATATACTCGTACAATTTATATTTTCTGCTCGTAAATGTTTATAATATATGCAACCATACTTAGACTTAAGGGGCTCCACGCGGAAATCGACGTTTATTTACGAGTTTTGTTTGACTCGATATTTCGCCACGAATACTATTAGTACAATTACTAAGCAATTAGTCATCGATTTATCAATATCAAGAGCCGGATTTAGAAAAAAACTTATAGTTATTTTTTAATGATTTTTCAAACATGGTCTGAATAAGCTAGCTTTTCGATCTTCTAAAGAAGTTAATGCTGTTATAAATGTGCAATCTACATATAACTGTTCCTATTTAAAGTCTCTAATAACCTAAGAGAGATTTTAAATGCAAAAATATTGGTACAAAAGTTATGTACAAAAAACCGTTTAATTTGGGACTAAAATTGCCAAAGTTTGATGACGAATATCTCGAAGATAGTACCTAAATATTTAAGTAAATATGATAAGCTAATTTTCTTAAGGCCGTTGGGGTTAATGTAGTAAGCCATAAAAAATACTCGAAAATTGAGAGATACAGATCGAAGGTCATTGGGACCAGGAACGGCCTTAATGAGCTGTATTAAGGCCACGGTCTTTAAGGATTCTCATACTACTTTACCGCCCGCCCAGAGCACTTAGTCGCCGCTCACTCCAGACTCCAGAGTACTGTGGACTGTGCTACTTACACTACCGCTAATAATTATTGTTTCTGTACATATTTTTATCAGAAAACTCACGTCGATAATGAAGACCTGTAAACACCAATATTTTCCGAGCAGGTCTGCTAGACGTGTTCAGCCCCGAGAAGTCGCTGGAGGAGTTCCAGCAGGTGTACCTGGTGACGCACCTGATGGGCGCCGACCTCAACAACATCGTGCGCACGCAGAAGCTCTCCGACGACCACGTGCAGTTCCTCGTCTACCAGATACTGCGCGGGCTCAAGTACATCCACTCCGCGGGGATCATTCACAGGGTGGGTATTCTGTACTTTTTACGTGTTTTCTTTCGGACACCGGCTGCAAACCGAGAATCTCAGCCCGAGACCTAGTCCGTGGCGTGTGGTAGATATTTTTCCATCATATAAATAAATCTTATTTGGTTTTTATTTGATAGGCTACGATTTCTATTGATAATGGATTCTCAAACAACATTTAGGTCATATGAATTCATATTTAATACTGTAGCTTAGCAAATTGTTGAAAGGAAGGGAATACCCTTTTTACTCACTATAAATACTAGGCTCTGAGTTGTAGACGTCGTGAGATGGTACTGGTATTGACACAAATGTCATTAGCGCCTATGGCGCTTAGAACCTTTGTACCAATTCCCGCCATTTTGAAAATTTCCAAAAACTGTATCGACCATTTTTAAGTTTTGATTCATGTTTTTTGTTTTTTTTAAGTAGTCACATTACTATATATAAATTATAAATGGAAAAAGATGTCATACTACAGAAAAAGTGACCAAGGCCCCCGGTGAGGCATCACGTGATCGGGTAGCCCAGTGGTTAGGGCGTCTGCCGCGTAAGCAGGAGGTCGCTGGTTCAACCCCAGCCCTGCTCACAGGGGGCCTTGGTTGGGGGCTAATTACAAATAAAATATTTGCTTATAGGCAAACAGGATTCATTTTTAGTATTAGGTGGACAGTTATTGAAATGTGGCTAGTAATTGACGATTTACCTTAATATCAATTTCTTTGTTAGGACCTAAAGCCATCAAACATAGCAGTGAACGAGGACTGCGAGCTAAAAATCCTGGACTTTGGACTGGCGAGGCCGACTGAAACTGAAATGACGGGCTACGTCGCCACGAGGTAAGCGTCTTCCAACACAACATATTAAAATTTGTTTATTGACAATCCAAATTCCCTAAAATTCAATTGAAAATACTATTGTCCTGTACTGTCGAAGTCAGAGATACGTTGCCTGATTATTCTGTTTTATAACGTGCAGTATTGTAATCAACTTCGACGTTGACCATGTTAAGTAGGTACAGTTTTTCAAAGATGGCATGTAATTTACTCTTTACATGTTTCTGTTCTCAGTACTGATGTTTTACAGAAATGACTCAACGTAACCGCGATTTTAACGAAAAATTCTGAACCGTAGCTTCTCTTTTGTACTCTTATAACGAAAATTGTATGAAACTTTAGTATCACTATTGTTTTGGTTATCCTCGCCGCAATGAGTAACAGCTGTAGCAAAATTCTGAAAATTAGATGAATGTTGCTGATGTAATTTTTATTGACAGAATTTGTAAATACCTCATTAAATTTTTCACATTCAACAACACAATTGCATAATTTTTATGTTTAATATTATAATTCGTTTCAATGCGTGTCGTGTGAAAAGAAAAAAAACTTTTTTTAAGTTTTTCGCTTTTTTGTAACTGGCCAGTCTTACTCGGTTGTATACATGCTAGATCTCTCCCGCTAGATGGTACCGCGCGCCGGAGATCATGCTGAACTGGATGCACTACAACCAGACCGTGGACATCTGGTCCGTGGGCTGCATCATGGCGGAGCTGCTCACAAGCAGGACTCTCTTCCCCGGCTCCGACCGTATCCTTTTGTTCCTATATAATCCCCCGTTTGCAGTTACCCTGTTTTACATCCTAGTTTATCTCTTAGAGATCTGTCAGAGAGAAAGACATACGTATTCTAGTTACCAATGTCAGGGTATCCCCAGTTTAAAGATTGACAGACAGGCCGATGGACATACATAGAGACAAATAGAGTCAATTAACCAAAATACCTGGGCTAGCAATGGCCATACGAAATCTCCCCCGAAGTCTGTGAAACACTCGAGCGCCACCTTTGCCGTCTAGGTAGTGTTAACGGCCTCCTGGCCTAGTTGGTAGTGATCCTGCCTACGAAGCGGGAGGTCCCGGGTTCGAATCCTGGTCAGGGCATTTATTTGTGTGTTTATCCTGATTAAGTATTTATATGTATCTATCTATTATATGTATCGTCGTCTTGTACCCACAATACAAGCCTTTATATTGAGCTTGCCGTGGGAGTAGGTCAATTTGTGTAAGATTGTCCCATAATAACTTATTTATTTAGACTGTAAAACCGCGTAAGTATGAATGGGTTTTAGACATACATGTTTAAGTTACACTTATGATATCTCTGTTACAAGTGTTATATTACGCCATCGGCGTCAGAAATTATTTTAATTGTTTCGCTGTTTTAGTAGGTAGTATGTTTGTTCGCTTTATTCTACTTGAAAGCAGTTTATTATTACAAATCTTAGTCTTATTAGATGTTGTCTTCAATGTTTCAGCTTTCCTTATTTTGCAGTGAAACTGTACACACCGTGGGTATTAACAACCCGAAATTTTTTAACGTTGTATCGTACAGCATTTAGAGAATATTATGTCATATTAAATTATTTGGATTTGGCTTAGTTTCAAAGATAATTACATCTTTCTCTAAAACTGTTTTTCACCATAAATCGTGCAGAAACGTATTTTTGCCTGCAGTTATGACGTACATATGACATGTCTGTTATTGGAAAAAAAATCGGTTGTCTGTAAAGTCGGTTTACTGACGATAGTTGAACGTGACAACGATCGGATAGTAAAGCCATTGATTTTTTACTCATCTTGAACGCCTCAGAGCGAGGTAACGCCGCATGAGTCATGTTTTTGTGCTTGCAGCCGTCCATCGAATCATCTCCATCGAATTATAAGACGTTGTCACGTCAAAAATCTCTGCATTAATAAAAATATTAGATAAACATTTAAAACTCTTTTTGTTATGACTTATTAAAGCCTATGTATAAAGTAAGTATAAAAATTTTTTTTGGCCCAACATGACAAAAGTCATATAACACATTTTGCTTATTTCAACGTCAAAAATACATGCTTAAAATCTTTAAGGTTATCAACGCCCATGGTGTATATACAGACAACGGGACAGATCTATTCATTATTCATATCCCAGTAGTTATTCACAGTACCATACAATAGACTAAACTAATGCATGGTCGTGTATCAACAAGTTAATTGACCATATGTGATCGCTATTAGAATGGGATAAGGTGTATAGATGGTCAATTAAAGCTGTTGTTTGGGGCATCGACAAACTTAATTGATTATCAATCTTATTGGCTTTTAATAAGGTCTACTTTTACGCAATAAGTAAAATCACCGTCCATGGAACTTTTAACAATGTAAACAAGAGGCGTCACATGTTTTGTCACTGTTTCTCCTTGTATTTTCACACTACCTCATCAAACACCACAGAAAACATTCACTACAGAAGGCCTAGTATAAAAATTGTACGACATTAACTCCTCGACCGCGTTAGCGTATCGGGAGTTCAAATTATGTTTGCCGTTTATTTAAATCATCCGGCAACTTTCATATTTTGACCCCTCGATACGCTAACGCAGTCGAGGAGTTAATGTCGTACAACTTTTATACTAGGCCTTCTGAAACGGTCGTATCGTAACATACGAAACATAGATAAATAATCTTGGAGATTTCATTAAAAACTTAAAAGTTAGGTTATTACGAATATGGCGGTGTGTTTACATTGTTGAGAAGTTCCATTGACACCGATCAGTCAGTTAAGTGTGTCTGGTGTCACGAGCATCGTTAGTCGTCATGTGTTAGTAGTGAATGGATGTTTACTCCTACACAACCTTCCGCACTTCGTACAGTCAGCAACACAGCTGTGAATACAGCGAAAGTACCAAAAATAAGTATAAACGACCTCAATTCTCTGGCAATAAAGTTCTGTTCAATTTTTGGCACTTTCGCTGTATTCACAGCTGTGTTGTTGACTGTACAACATGTTTAGTGCCATTTACTTGTTACCTTAGGATGGAGGCTCTTATGGGTGTACTTCAGACCTATTGATCTTTCGGGTTTTGAGTAATAGGGATTGCAAAAAATTAGGTCTCCATCGACATCTCGATCTAATATCGTTTGTCCTAAAGTCACTTGCCTTAAATGTTTTGTCCTAATGATCGTTATTCATAAAGATCAATTTTACTAACGATTATTTGCCATAATCGATTATTTGCCATAATCGATTATTTGCCATAATCGATTATTGCCCAAAAATGACTAAAAATCAAAAATATAAATCATTTATTTTTCAACGTATTTAAACGTCGAATGAAAAATAAAGCTACACCGGCTCTAACCCTACACCACAGACCTGAGAAGATTTAGCACTTTGGACCGGCAAGAAACTCGGCGAGACACATCTTTTCAAAACATTACATGTTATATCTAACATGCATTCACATAGAACCGAATCGCTGGTAGATAAGTCGGTTCCGTTAGTTTAGAAATGTTACCTCACACAGAGTGGAATCGCTGCTAGATAAGTATTTTAAAATGATGTTAGAGTAAACAGTTTTAGGACAAATGATTTTTATGTCAAACAGTATTAGGGATAGGATACTTTAGGGATTTCGATATAGATCCGAGGCCTATCCGTCTATTGCATTATCAAAAATGCTGGAAACGTATTTTACTTTTAAATAAAAAAATATAAAGATAAAGTCGAACTCTGCAGCGCTCATAGGCTACGTTATAACCTTAATGGTCATCAGATATCCACCAGCTGAACTTGATCATGGAGGTGCTTGGCACGCCGGCCCAGGAGTTCATGCAGAAAATATCCTCTGAGTCTGTGAGTACACAACACAAGGGAGTGGGAGATTGATACTACTGCTTTTCACATAACGTTTCGTATAATTTAGCGTTGATATAATTAGTTTTATAACTTTTGATTATTAAAAATGTATTTTAAGTTAGGCTTGCGATTAACAGCTTTGAGAATAATATTAACATGCTTAAATCTTAATGTATACAAATTTTAACTATTTAACTTTTTTATATAACGGCGGTTGCAAACAAGCATATGGCTTGCCCGATAGAGGCTCTCAAAAATATTTTATTAATTACTTGTGACTACAAGTCTTAATTTTAAGAGGTTTTAGTTTTTTTAATTAGAAACCAATTTAGTTTAAGCTTTTTTTAATCCCACGTACGTACAAACTACAGAGATATGAATACAGACAAAGTGCCAAAAACAAAAATATGTATACAGGATTCTATTGCCTGAACATTAAGGTCCTGTATACATATTGTTGGCACTTTGCCTGTATTCATATATTTGTAGTTGACTGTACTATCAGGTTCAAAAGTGCATCGACAAATTATGAATGAAAACATTCATAAATTACCCATGCTCGTTTTACGTGACTGTACATATATAAATATTGCACTTATTAATATTTCTCTAAAACTTATTATATCTAATGTTCATGAATACGAAACAAAATTAAGTGAAATGCAGTTATATCAAACATTTTGTTCATATACATGGTACATGTAAATATGGTATGAAACAATATTGTCTTCTGCTACCGCGATTGTTATTCATTGAAAATAAACACTTTAGAACGGATTAATCGCGTTTATCAACACCATGACCCTACGTTTCGAGCCCTTAAGCACTAGTTTTGAGGGTTAAGATGATGACTGAGAGAATGCGAATTCTCTCAGTCATCATCTTAAGTCAATCCGTTCTTAAGTGTTTAATTTCAATGGTATGAAACATGTGAAGTCTGTGATTTCTCTATGCATGGCAGGCGTGCCACCAACCCATTGTATACTTTATTTACAACCGCATAAGGTATGTAATGGGTGTAACAGCTTTATAACTGCTTGTCTGTCCGTCTGCTTGTGTCCGGTGCTTGTAACCTTAACCCTCGCGTCCAGATATTGACCTTCTCACGAGGATACTGTTCTTGGTGGGGAAACCCGACCAAGAGACCATAGACAAAATTATAAGTGAAGAGGTAAGGCATGATAAAGATGGATTTATTTGTATTTCAAGATATCTAGGTATAGCGTGGCTACTGCTACAATTATTGATAAGAAACAAGGCCGTTTGTGGTTTACTTAAACCACATTTAAAAACGATTTAACCGTCCTATCTACATATGTAGTTAAAAATAGAAATTTACAGTTAATAATCTAGCTAAGCGGTCTTAGGAAATATAATCAATTCATGATCTTACATCGAAATCGAGAAATAAAAATGGTACATCAGTGGACAGAAATAACCAGAAATACGCAGCAATCTCCAGTAATACATATTAACTGATCTTGAATATTTAGTGCGAAGCATGAGGATAATTTTTGCCTTTGCCACAACAGAATTGTGAGACAAATATCTGCTGTTTATAAAAGTATTTATTTTACCACTAATAGCTTTGCGCGGTTGAAGCAAGCAGCTACTATTAAAACACTAAAATTGCAAAAGAATTAACATAATAACTATAAGATTGCCGCTTACAAAATCTGTATAATTTCGCACGCAGCTGTGCAAATCAAAACAAGCGGTGACTCAAGACGATCCGTGTAGATCCGAAACGTCGGATGTGGATATGAATGGTCGAGAGTTGGGATTGTATTGTGTTGAAGTTGTCTTATTGACTTGTGTCCCGCGTGTTAATGCATTTGTCTAGTGTACTGTATACTGTCGCTAAAGTTTGTCGCCAATAAAAAAGTATTTTTACACAATTTTGTATAACTGTTTAGGTACTGTTGAGTCAAATTTTTACAGTCAGCAGGGAAAGTGTGTAATGTGTACCATCGCCAATTCCAATAATTATTGCGACATTATAAATTGAAAGAGATGTCATATACTAAAGAAAAAGTGACCAAGGACCAAAAAAAAATTAAAAAAAAAATTGTATTGCGACATTAGTTTTGTCGATGCTCAGTTAAGGGTTGCGGTTTTTAAAGTCGCTCAGATATATCAGTCACAAATATCTGAGTTTTGAGTTTTTGAACTTCTTAGTCGCATTTAGGCCCGGGTCTTTCTGACCCGCCGCCCGCTGCGTGCTGCGGCGTCTGTAAGCTGCACGCCGCAGGCTCCGGGTCAGAACGACCTGTGTCTAATATCTCTGATGATGATTGTACCAAACATTATTTTTGGCAGGGGCTTGTTATGTAAAAGGGTCTCTGAGTATGTACTGTGTGTGTAAATGATGTAAGGGTATGTGATATATGTCAAGTGTTCCGTTAGCATTCATTAGATTGTAATTAAATGTACATAACGTACTCTGTGTTTCTAAGAAACGGTTTTGTTTTGTCGGATTGTATTAATTATTATTGGTCGTGCATTTACGGTCACTTTGGTTTGTCTACGTTGCCTACGAAGTTTGTCTTCTGGGTTCGAATCCCGGGAAGGAAAGACTTGGAAGGGATCCAAAATTGTTGACCACTTTTTTTTTTAATTATAAAAATTGAAAATTTCGTTTGACGAAACGACGTCTCTGCTTAATACAAAATTAATATCCGAACAATATATACTTCAACAGCTGATAAGGTCAATGACGCTGAGTGGGACGCAAGTGGAAAAAATTCGACATTCGATAAAAATAAAATAATCAAATTGTATCAGACTTGCATCTGCGATCAGCTGTTCCATACAAAATTAAAAGAAAAACTAATTTAGTTTTATTTTCACTAGCATCGCACTCAGGGTCAATGACCTCAGCTGCCTGTTTGTAAAGTGACGTATTGGATTTAGTAGAATCACCTGACGTCTTCTCCGAAAATCTGTTTCGAATCCTTTTTGCAATATGGAGCTAAGTAGAGGTGTTTGCGTAGTGACACATCGTGAACTAGTTATTATCGAGGTTAACTCGAACGAGGTTCCTCTAGAGAATGTAGCTCGAGATACTAATGCATTATCTATGCTAATTGTGCCAACCACCACTTTTGTTCTACATTGATTAATAACTTATGAACAGGGCCCGTAATTTTCATGCCGATGACAGACAAATGACGTCAAGCTTCATACATCACGTTTTACGTTTGAAAGAATAATGCTGTCATTGAATAGTGTCAGAACTATTACGTTCTAAACAAGACTATGAAAAAGAGTCGCGACTGCTGCACTTTTACGGTGTAATTTTTTTATATGCGTCTATAGTATTCCGGTCTGTGGATGTTACAATGATGGTTGCCTGCGCAGGCTCGGAACTACATCCAGTCGCTGCCGACGCTGGTGCGGCGCGACTTCCGCGAGGTGTTCCGCGGCGCCAACCCGCTCGCCATCAACTTGCTGGAGCTCATGCTGGAGCTTGACGCCGACAAGTGAGTACAATCTAAGATAAACAACGCTAAATCTTATTTTGTATAAAAAAAAAAGTAACAAATTAAATGAAACTAACTATGCCATTCTGTTTCCTTAACGCGTCCGGTGACAGTACGTCGACAGGCGGGGTAAATGTAGGCTTAACGATCCTTAACTGCGCCACTGTCAGCGAACGTGTTAATTATACCAAGCCACATGACGAAGTTAAATGCTCAAGAACACCCTGTATTTCTGTACGCCAGAATATATCTCAGAAACTCAGAAAATCGGAGTAAGGGAAACTATGTAGTAGTAAAGGTAATCGTGACTAGACTCAACTATTTCCAATTATCGACTCAGACACCGCGCGGTGCCAACGAATGTAAACGTGCGGGATATTACGACTCATGCTTTTTACATAAAGCTATTACGAAGAGTAATCACCATTGCCATGAGCGATATCGCTTTTTGGTTTTTTAAGAAGCCTGTTGTTTGCCTATCTTTAAAATATTGTTTTGTTTTGTAATTTGTTTTTATTGAGGTGTGCAGTAGAGACTATAACATACTATATCTATCTATCACGAGTTATTTTCGCACACAATATTTTTCATATCTCTCAAAAAATATCTACAAACTTATTGTTCGATGTTCGAAGCAATTTAATAAGGTTTTTTTTTCACCTTTGTTGAAAAAAATCAAATTATGGAAATAAATATTTTCACAATACAAATTATAAATTGAGATAGATGTCATATACTAAAGTAAAAGACCAACACCATCAAGCAAGGATCAAACTCGGGTCTTTAGCTTACGCGGCTAACGCCATAAACCCCTAAGTTTGGTTTGGATGGAAGTACAAAGTGATGAAGCTTGTACTTAAGACTACGGCCACAGGCGTCTTGCCTGTTACTAAGATTGCATATACTCGAGAAATTCGCCAGCATTCGTTGAGCCCAAGTGGCCTAGGGGTTATGGCGTTAGCCGCGTAAGCTGAAGACCCGTTCGATTCTCGGATTGGCCTCCGATAGTGTTGTTATTTTTCTTTAGTATATGACATCTATTTCAATATGTATTATTTTTCTAAAAAATAATGGCATTTCATTTCGAATAGCAAAATTACTTACTAGTTTATTAGAATATAGTAGAATGACTATCCAAATAAAATGATAAGGGATCAACACACGCTTACAGAAATGACTTAAATAAATACGATTTATAATGCATTTGACTTTTGTTGATACGTTAATAACGTTGAAAAGTTAAAAACTATAAAATAATACTGATTCCTAAAATCCTAAACAACTTCTGTGTCATAGTAATTTAACAAAATGTACCATTCATCGCATTGTTCGGGTGGTTTATTGGACGTAACGCTATTTCAGATATAATATAATTTAATTTCAGATAGATATAATAGTACCTACTATTACGCACTGTATTGTTCTCAGCAGGTATGTTCGTCGTACGATGACGTCAAGAATCTTTCGCGGAGGCATTATTATGACGACTATTTAGGCGAATGACTCATTTATTATTTTTAATAAACAGACAGATAGCCACTTTTTTTTTTTTTTTTTTGATAAAGTGGATATTTTCGGAAAAAATCGCTCCGGAAGATAAAAAAATGTGTCCCCCACTCTAATATTTGAACCGCAAGTCCGAATTCGAAAAGATTCATGAAATCGAACTTGAGAATCTCATTTTTGGTCTATCGCAGATCTGTCGTGCTTATCATAGATCGTTTAGACATATACGTCTGTTTCGTTCAGGCGCATCACGGCGGAGCAGGCCCTGGCGCACAAGTACCTGGAGCAGTACGCGGACCCCAGCGACGAGCCCGCGTCGGCGCCCTACGACCAGAGCTTCGAGGACATGGAGCTGCCCGTCGACAAGTGGAAAGGTAACTTGTCTGACAACCCAGCGAGCGCAGTAACAGTAGGATAGAGAGCATCATACTGTCTTTTTCTTACGCTAGTATTACCACCCTGAAAAAAGGGATGGATATAGTTATTTTGTCCTACTGTTACTGCGCTCGCTCGCTTGTCAGACTATAACTTGCGCTACAAAATACGATTTTAAGCTTACATGGTCATTTGCATTATAACTAATATTTGAAACACGATAATTACCATGTATGTTAGTTTTATTGAGCACCCGATATTTCGGCACTGTTGCAAGCGTCATATAGTGTTTACTCCGTGAACATGACGTGAAAATTGAAAGAGATGTCATATACTACAGAAAAGGTGACCAAAAGGTGGTGACCTTTGTGAGCAGAGCTGCGATCGAACCAGCGACCTCCTGCTTTCGCGGCAAACGAAATACGGACTTTACTTCCTTTTTTTCTGTAGTACTTATATGACATCTCTTTCAATTTATTATTTATATACAGTGTGTAAGTCTAATACAGGCGATAAATTTAACCAAACATAGAATTCATGATTGTTATCAATAATTAAAACATATTTTTAAGTTATACTTAATTATGACCCCATAATTAATTTTTTTATACAATTTTCAGCAGCAATGTACTATAAACTATTTGACGCTGACAGTTGTCAACGGATGTTTAAGGCGAGTGTGTTTGCATTACATTGCGGGCCGAATTATTTTGTATGGATAAAATTTTAATTGCAATTCCATTTAAAAGTTACCTAATTACATTTCTTATGTCCTATACTAACCACCGTTAAGAGGTTCGCCCGTATTAGATTTACACACTGTATAGCAGTGTGAAAACTTAAAAAATATAAATCAAATCATTTATTATAAATGATAAATAATTTAAACGAGGTTTGTTCATCTATCCGGTATCCGGTCGGAATATCCGATGCATCTCTAATTTATACTTAGTCTAAGACATTAGCAGTCCGTTCGTGCGATTTTATTACCATATCGTTTACGATGTCTACTTGACAAACAGGTCACATTAGGTGTGGTCATTATTGTTACACAAAGTAATGTGATTCTTGCTCGGGCAGCTACATTATTATGTATACACCTGTATTCTAATTTGAATCTTCTTCCCTGGACATAAGTGTATACATAGACGTGACTGTACCATCGCCAACACCGTTACCTGTTCATTTGTAATGTAGTCCCTATTGCGACGACATAAGGTCCAAAGTCGGTAAAGGGTGTCCATGTTTGTGTTGACATTTCTGTGTTTAGCCTTCAAATTATATGCACGATTTTAGTATAGATGACAAAGTTAACAATTGCCTGTAACTAATTCTTTGGAATAAGGGAAACATGTGCCATAATAAATGCTTATTACTATAACAATGACTACGAATTGTTATTTAACGTCAGACCTGGCCCCTGATTCAATGAGGACTACCGCGAGTCGATTTTCCGCTAGGGGCGCTAGTGGAACGTGGGTCCTGCGGGAACATTTCAAACGTCACTTTGACAATTCTCTCATACTGACACGACCTACGCATGAGTGGCACCGCCTGGTGAGCGACAACACGGTAGCTCCCATTGAAACAGGCGCTGCTCATTCATTTGACAAAGATTCATAAAGGTATTTTGTTAATTACCTACACAGCCATAGCGGCAGCCCCTAAGTTTATACATATAACTCAAAAGAAAATAAGGCCCATGGAGTGTTTTGAACGCTAAGTTACTTCACTGACACCAAATTTTTTCGTTTCTTGGTCAGAAGACCTTAATTTGAGAAGTACACCCAATACAAAATAAAGTGATTACTGCAATACTGTAGTTTTTTTTAATTAATTTATTTTATAAGGACACAATACCACAGAATAAGTAATGGTACTAAAGTACAGAAGAGTCTTTTTCCTACAATCGTACTCTTAACAAATCACTTTCGGGTGCCCATGACAAAAGCGAGTTCAGCAGTCCTAGAGCTCGCACAGCCGGCGAATGTTTATGCGCCACAGTGCGCGTAATGGGAGCTACCGTATTGTCGCTCACCAGGCGGCGCCACTCATGCATGCGTCCTGTGTCAGTATGAGAGAAATATCAAAGTGACGTTTGAAATGTTCCCGCAGGACCCACGCTCCACTAGCGCCCCTAGCGGAAAATCGACTCGCGGTAATCCTCATTGGTACTGCTAAAAGGTTGTGAGTTCGCGGTGTTAGGAGATTTTTTGGCCACAAATACTCGTAGATCAGTACCTCATCGTATTCCTTGTTGTTACAGACCTGGTGTGGAAGGAGGTGGTGGAGTTCAAGCCGCACCCGCAGCACATGAACACCGTCGTCGAGGTTAACCCCCAGTAGCCCCCCGATCCGTGTTAACCCGCCCCGTGTTACCCCTGTCTAGGAGTTATCGAGACGGCACCCCGCCCTCGACAATCTCGTTGCAAAACTGAGAACGGCGATCGATCGAATAAAAAAACATACATTTTTCAAAACTTCCATTTTGTGACCGCCATATCAATCTATGAAAAAATGGTTAAAATGGAAAAAAATCTTTGGACACTTTTTTTTCTACTACTAGGATCGAAGGAGGTAGCGATTCTGGGTCAAAATCACATATTTAAAAAAAAGTTGCGGGGACAACTTTAAATAATCAATGGCGTCTTGGAAAGGATGTCTTGATTCAGTTTTGCAATTGGGTTGTTGAAGGCGTCGATGACACCGAGATTGTTGTGTTTTATGTGTTGTTTGGGGACTGTTTCTATCTTGAATATATTATATAAAGATATCATTATTATGGAATTTGTCTTGGGACTATAATGAAAATAACTTAATTGAAATTTCAAGGCCATCTTTTATTTTAGTTTCTGAACTGGTGCGTAGACAAGAGGCCAATCGTTAACGCTCAGTGGCGAACGAAACGCAACTATCTTTGTCTACAAGAGCGATAGAGAGAGATAATAACTAACTAACTGGGTACGCAAACCCAGGAATTTGTAGTATTTAAATCCAAAATGAATTAGTTTATATAAGTTTAGGAACAGTCCCTGCAAAGTAAGACAGCTCGTCTTTATGTATATTGTAAATAGATTTAGGAATTATTGTGAATAATGAATTTTAGAACTATTTTTAAATGCACTTAAAGTGTGCGAGGGAGAGATTCCGTTCATATCCCTCAGACAAGGATGGCAAATAAAGGCAGTTAATTATGGTTTGGTTATTTGGTGTTCGGTTGAATATTTATGAAATATCAATGTTACATGCTATCCTTCCTGAAGTTATATGAACAGACTTATTTTTATATAATGAGATATATAATCGGATATACAGCTACCGTTACGTTGCTCAAACTGAAATAGAACCACGATAGTACAAGTACAAGGCTCACTCTTGACTAAAGTCCCCTATCCCGTTATATCGGGTTACTCACGTCAACAAGGTCGAAAATAGCTCGACAATGGGAGTGAAAGAGATGGTAGTATCTCGCCTCTATCTTTGCCGGCGCCTGCGCTGCCTCGAGATCAGAGCGCGCCGGTGCTCGCAGTGTGCGTAGAGCAGCCGCCGCGGCCAGACACATGACTCATGAATAAGGGATACGGTCTGTTCCGAAACATGAGCTATTTTCGACGTTATTGACGTGAGTAACCCGATATAAGTATTTTAATGTCTGATGCTCGCGGGAGTTTTCTAATTAAAATAACTGCACTTATTAGAATTCCGAACGGGTCACTTTATATGATAGTTCTAGAAGTGTAACAAAAATTCTCGCGATCCGTTTAAGAGCGTAGACTTGGTATCGGGCAAAGTCGTCATAAGAAGCTGACTCTATCTTAGAAGACTAATAAGTACAATTGTAAAACATGAATTAAATCAACACTACGTAAGTCTGAGCTGTAGGATGGGCGGGACGCACCTTAAACGTTTAAAATAAGAAAGGATTGCATATACTTAGGAAATTTCGGACTCTGGGTTCCGTGATCGGGTAGCCCAGTGGTAAGGGCGTGCCGCGAAAGCAGGAGGTCGCTGGTTCGATCCCAGCCCTGCTCACCGGGGACCTTGGTCACTTTTTCTGTAGTATATGACATCTCTAATTTATAGAATAATAAGTTTTCTTCCCAGCGTTGTCCCAGCTTATGACACGGCTCAGGGAGCCTGGGGTCCGCTTTGGCAACCAATCCCAAGATCTGACGTAAGCCCTAGTTTTACGAATGCGACTTCAATCTCACCTCCCAGCCCAGAGAGTAAACTAGGTTATTAGGATTAGTCCGGTCCCCTCACGATGTTTTCCTTCATCGAAAAGCGATTGGTGAATATCGCCAGAGCTGAGGACCCACGGAGCAAAGCCCTTGGCCCGTTTGGCTGTCAAGACAGCGAATCCTCCTTTTTTTTAAGGGTCGGCAACGCGCATGTAACACCCCTGGTGTTGCAGGCGTCCACAGGCTACGGTGACCGCTTACCATCAGGCGGGCCGTATGCTTGTTTGTCACCGTCGGAGTATAAAAAAAAACAACTGATATTTCGTACATAAGTTCCGAAAAACTCATTGTTAAAGGAAAAAAAACAAGAAAAAATTGTATGGATGACTCCATAAAAAAATTTCTTCTATTTTTTTTCCTACTCAGAATACGCTATACGCTACGGCCTTAAATGGATCACAAGTATTTTCGTGGTACCCTGTGTACTAATGAAGTGACCCGTGATAGTTGCACGTCCTACTAACACAAACTGGCCAAATGTGGACCTTACGCCGTTGCGATAAGGTTTACAGTTAGTCAGTTCACAGTACTTACCACTATTGCTCAGTCTTGTTATTTATTAACGTTTTATACAAACATAGAATAGAAAATGGGTTACTATCGTATTTTGTCGGAAATTGTCGAATTTATATTTCTATCTCTGTAAACTTCAGTACGTGTCGGAAACTGAAAATGGGCATTTTAAGAAAAAAGTGCACCATTTTAAAGAAAATGGGTCCTCTATTCTGCATACAAAAAAAGTTGTCAGTTTCGTAACGGCCCATACAAAATGTATAAAAGAATTCGTTACGAAACTGACCAAAAAAAGGAACTCTTTTTTTTAATCAAAAGTACTCGTGATTCTGGTTATAAAAAACACAAAACTTCCTATATTCAAAAAAAAGAAAATAGTGCACTTTTTTTAAATGCTGATATACCAAAATAAATACGACCAGTTTCGAAATAATACTATGGGGAAACATTATTCACTACATATGTACACTTACAGTGCGACAAAAAGGTAGACATTGAATTTACGGAGGGCGCCACTGTGCTGTAGCAGGCAACATTGTATATTGTGCGTCTCATTCTGTCGTATAAGTGTGAACACTTGTTCACACAACTTGTTGCTACTTAGCAACTCTTGCTACCCCCACGTGAGTTGACAAATTTCAACACTTTCATCCCATGCCCCGTTATTCACGGGCTCTAATGTAGGGGGGTTAGGGAAGGAGGGTACTTATTGGGGATCAAAGTACATGATAGCCCTGTAATTCGCGGGCGTGGGTTACGAAGTAATGCTGTTTAACAGATGTTTGTTTACGAAGATAATGACGTATTTGATAAGAAAACGGGTGTTGCCACCGTGGTTTGCCTTTTATATTTAATTTCTAACTGTACTCGGGTCCACTTCCTTAAACATATATAGTTCGCAGTATCGGACCTTTTTTGGAAACACGTACCACGCACAAGAACATAATCGAGATATCACGTTAGTGAAATATATAGGTTATATATTATACTATAACTTAGAAGTTCTTGGCTAGAGTATGCTTGCGATGTTATTCTAGTATTAAGTATACTACTTATTCTGCGGTGATAGATGCAAAATAGTTATAATTATAGCAGAAAGTAGAGTATAAAGATCTCGACGTACAACTTTCCATTAAAAAAATGAATTCAAATTGGTTAATCAGTTAAGCAACCAAAATACTGCAGACAGACAAATACCGTATCTGTCTATAAAAACCTTCAAGAGTCCTTAATCCTTAAAAACGCTCACGAATTCAGTACTTTTTCGGTGTGATTCAACCTAAATTATATCTGCCTTTTATTATTTGAAACAAGGTTTTTGCAGTCTAAATTCTACCAAAAAAACGTTTTTTTTTCACATACATGTTATTATACAAATTTAATTCAAGTTTTTGCTCTTTTAGTACAGTCGCCATCAGATATATCTGAGCGTCCGAGGCGTGCAAAATATCTGAACAAGCACTCTAACGCCTTGACAATAGAGGCGTGGTCAGATATTTGTGAACACCTCGGACGCTCCGATATATCTGATGGCGAATGTACCTGAAATTCAGATCTGGATATATATAATAAGTAGGTGGTTAAAATGACCTATAGTTTCGTCATAATTTGGGTTGAAATATTTTTCAGTGGCGTTAGGACTCTTTAAAGACCTCGATTTTGTCCTAAAGGACTTGAAATAAGTAAAGAAATAATCATAATTTCTACTTTCTGTTTATAAGTTAGAAGCTTTACTAGCACTATACGTGTGACAGGGTGTACTATATTCGGCCTTACGAGCAACGCAATACTTAGGTTAGTGTAGGTAGTGGTTCGGGCTGCGTCGCCGGCCTCCGTCCAGGGCCGTAGCCAACGCGACAGATACGACTGAAAGGTCACACGAGTCAAGTTTTAATAAACGATTAAATTGGATAGGTCTACAAGTCTAAGACTTATTTCGTTCCGGGTCATCATACTTATTTTCATATCTTAAACCAGGTTTTCTCAAAAGTCAAGATTTTTATCGGTTTTAATTATAAAGCTGCGTTTGCACTGCGATCGGAGCGGACTCATTAATAACTCCGTTTCACTTTCATCGCTGGAGTAGTGCTATTATGCAGTATACAGTTACGAAGGCAACCAGCGATGAACGTAAAGGAGTCAATACTAAGTCCGCTGCACGCAATGGAAACCTGACTTATATATCATTAGAAATCGCATACGATAAACTTACTTGACGATTGTGTATGCCTTAAGTTTTAAGTTCTAAGGAATTAAGAACAGCGCACCGAGCGGGACGTATTGGATCCAAATCCCATACAAATTAAGACTTAACGCAAACGCGATTGTTACGTTAGTTTACCGAATGCGACTCGTACCAGAACTTCTGTAATTATAAATTGAAGAACACTTAACGAGTATAAGAGGGCCGATTTGGGCTGGACTGTAGGGGTTTCCCGTGTGCTTGTGCTTTATAGAAGTTTGTAAGTGACTAAGTTAGGTTCAGCTTTTGAGGAAAACATGGCAACCTTTCAATTTGATGAAGTCGCTTTAAAAGGCCTTAATATTTTTAAGTTATCGCTAAATTAATGAAAGACGCTTAGATAGCGTGAAATACTACCCTATATGAATATCTTTTAGGGTTATATTTCAATACTCACGCTCACAGTAGACTATTTTAGGGCACTAATAATTTTAAAATAACTTGACAAAATCGACTGGCTTAAAGCTGCGGTTTGGCAAAACATCGTTACAAACTGACCCTTTCTTCTATACTTTTGAAAAAAGAACAGCAAAATCTGAATAGGATCACTTTGTAATGAAAAGTGAATATGCAACAGGTTCCTCAAGAGCAGGTCACTAAACGCGAGTGTTGTTGTGCCTTCAAGTATTATAAGAGCTTAGGTTACGGACGGGAGAGATATTACTATATTTTCGCCATATTTTGATGATAATCACGTTTCGAATAACCTTTTCAACCCCGTATGTCACCTCCAGGCCTTCTTGTAAGAATAAATAATTAAATATTATTGGACATTTTTACACAAATTGACTAAGTCCGACAGTAAGCTCAAGAAGGCTTGTGTTACGGGTACTCAGACAACGATATATATAATATACAAATACATAGAAAACATCCATGACTCAGGAACAAATATCTGTGTTCATCACACAAATAAATTCCCTTATCAGGATTTGAACCCAGAACCATCAGCGTAGCAGGCAGGGTGTCTACCAACTACGCCAACCGGTCGTCAACATGCATATATATTTTAAATCTAGAATATACAATTCTGTATTCTAAAGTGGTTGTAACGTGACCAAGTGGTTGAACAGGTTAATCGATCCACAAATGCCGTAATAATTTTATTAACGACTTAATTAATGTTAATAATAGTTGTTGATTTGTAAGAGTTTAATGAAGTGAATACAAACATACCTCATAACCGTTGTTTTATTGCATGCGTGTGCGTGTACCTGACTTGTATTGTAACAGAGCACCACTCAAACAAAACTGTAAGTAAAGTCAGTGTGGGTATGTGGAACATTAATTTAAATCCTAGTTCCTCTTGTCTCAGTGTTTCACTTACTTTTCTATATGTATATTTGCAGTTTTAACACCCGACGTGGTTATTTTAATATATAACCCACTGGTCAAATGCTATGTTGCGTGACACTGCTATATTTATGATCTTTGTTTGAAGTGGTCTCTGGGCCTAAAATTCCCGTTTTATTTCAGGCAGCTACGCAATGCCTGCTCTGCTGCATTCACTGCGAACATCATCCAGTTTAGGTTCACTCTGAAACTTCTCACCATTGTAGATATGTTAAAATTGTTGTCCATTTGCAAACCTCTTGTCAAAATCGTGCTCAAAACTAGGAAATGAACGCGAAAACAGCTCTAGAAAATTGACAATATGTCAGTAACAATATTATAGAGGGAAAGTCAAAATATACGACACGTTCTGACTCATATAGCTTGTTTTGTTTTGCAAGATAGTCATTGCAGGTGAGTGTATGAGATATACCCTGGCCAGCCAGCTCTGTGAGCAGAAAATGACGCGGAATTCAATATTTGTTCGGGGAAAGGCTTACCGCTGACCGGCCTATAGCTTGGTCAAGATACAGTTTGCTTTTTAGCTTAATAGTTAATGTAGTCATTATATTATATAATTTATTGTACATACGCGCATGTGTATTTAAACAATATGTAAACTTATATTGCCGACAGTAAATTTTAGTACATTGCTTCTAAACAAAGCTATTATTTACTTATTAATCTCGCACGTATACCTTTGCACATTAAATTCAGAAATACTGTTTCTGACAGTAATTAATTATGGCTTCATCTAAATACAAATTAAACACGGGTAGGTACAGTCGACCACAAAGTTTTAGAAATACAGCCAAAAATGACAACAAGACCTTAATGCTCAGGCAATAAAGTCCTGTATACATATTTTTGACACTTTGGTTATGAATACAACTCTTTGTTGTTGACTGTACTACACTATAATAGTCAAGTAAAAGTGGCATTGATAAATGAAACGAGTCCAATAATTTTGTCTATTGTACATTTATTACATTAGTTTCATCTTCATCTCGATTATAAATAAACCTTACGATGAGAATGCAGTACCGAGCAGTCTAATCAATACCCGTATCACAACGACGCTAATTAAACACACGAGTCGCGGGTTAGAGATTGTATAAAATGTACATCACAAGTACTTCTTCCTAAGGAAAAGACAGGATCATAACTACATGGAATGTTACAATCGGTTCTCTAAATTATCGTCCAAAATCATTTTGCCGAATATCACTTCTCAACCAACTTATCGCAGAATTTCATTTCGCCGAAATATCAGTTGCCAACTGTAACGTTTTGCAGACCTATCTTTCGCATGTTATCATAATCCAAGCTAACCTAGATGGCAAATGAAAATTCGGCCAAACGAAAGTTGGCATACAATAATTTGGTAAGTGTCGGTATGCCAAGTGAATAATCGGCTAAAAGTTGGTTGGCAAGTGATATTCGGCAAAATGAAATTCGAAGAAATGGCAACCATTTTAAAACCCCATGCTTTTATTTTTTGTTTTCATTAGCATTCATCATTATATTTTAAGTTATTACGTCCTATCTTTTTCTTAGGAATTTCCGAAATAAGAATAAAATAAAATATAGACAGTTATTTAGCCATAGTTTGGCGCCAGTGTGGTTGATTTTTAAGATTATTTTATTGCCACAGATTCCAATAAGCACAATTCGGACAAAGCAACACTTACTTAAGTAAGTATTATTAAAACAGTAATTTTATACCAGCCCGCTTAATAACTGTAATGCTTAATCAAAAGAATGACAAGTATGTCAATTTCTTTGGCGCTGTTTAAGCTTCAAAATAGTTTACGAGACATCAATACGATTTGTAAGACAGTTTACTTCAGTATTTATATCTTTTTATTTTCGTAATTTCTTATTCATTAGGAACGACAGCTGTTATAACTAGTTATTCGTCTTATTACTCTGTCCCTATTGTTTAGTTAGGCACTTACGTAAATAAATCCTTGTGATAGTGTAGATGAATCATAGCAATAAATCAAGGGATAAAAGTAGCCGCAGAATCATCCGCAAAAACACTCGCAAAGCGTTCAAAACAGACTTCGCAACGCACTTAGCAATCGATAAAATAATATCTACATAAATAGTGGGAGTAGCTATACAACGACGGCACCCGAGCGTCCGCCGGCCTTAATATAAATGTATCACAATATCACGCACGGTTGGGATCCACGGCTCCACTGCACGTCCCACAGTTCCCTTTATCAATTCACAGTACAATGCGTCCCACCCGTGGGTTTCATAGCTTCTGTATGACATGCACAACTCCATCACGATTCTGCTTCCATGTCCGTCTCTATACCACCTCCCAGAACGCGTAAGACATGTCGTGTTTAAAGTGGATGCGACCGATGCACGGAGAGGTTGAGCGGCAAGTCGTCCTCCGGGTCGGAGCCCGAGGACTCGGTCTTGAAGCACGACTCGGCCTTCTGGATGAGGTGGTCCACCTCCGGGCCGCGGCGGGACTCCGGCACCGAGCCGCTGTCGCTGTTGTAGGCGAGCACGTTCGAGTGCGGGTTGAGGATGGCGCTGTTGAGGAGGTGGAGCAGGTTGGAGGGCCCGCTGGAGCCCGAGTCGCTGGAGCGCGCCGGCACCCGCACCACGCTGCGCAGGCGCGGCGCGGCGCCCGAGCCCGCGGGGTCGCTGGGCCCGGCCTGCTGCTGCTGGTCTTCCTGCCGGCGCGAGCACTTGACGCCGCGGCCGTGGTGCGACTTGTGCTTGGCGCGCTCGAGCGCCTGCCGGCGCGAGCGGCGATGGGAAGGGCTCCTCTTGCTTCGCTTCTTGTCCTTGTGCGTGGTTTTCCGGCGCGTGCGCTTCGGGTTGCGGCGGCGCCGGCTCTCCGAGTCCGACGACGAGTCGGGGTCGGACGACGAGCCGGACGACGAGCGGTCGGGCGCCGGCGCCGGCTCGGGCGCGGGCTGCAGCGCCGGCTCCAGCGGCGGCGGGCTGGGGGTGAGCCGCGAGGAGTCGGTGGACACGGAGAAGCGGCGTCGCTTCCGCTTGGGCCGCTCCTCCGGCTCGGGCACGTAGCTGCTGTCGCTGTCGCTGGGCGCGCGGCGCCTCGTGAGGCTCAGCTTGACGAGGTTGCACTCGGGCTCCGACGGAGGCTCCTGCACGACGACGTCGCTGTCGGAGCCGAGCAGGTCGACGACCTCGGGCGTGCGGTCGGCGGGCGGCTTGATGTAGCCGACCACCACCACCTCCTCGTCGTCGTCGGAGCCCGAGTGCGACACGGTCTCGATGGGGACGACGCCGGCCGGCGGCGGCCGGGACGGGCCGGGCGGCGGCTCGCTGGCCGGCCCGGAGGACGACACCATCACTATATCGGAATCACCAGAATCGGAGTCCGTGCTCAGTATTTCATTGACGACCGTGGAGATTCTAGTATCAGTGGTGTATTGCACTTGGCGGTCGTACCCGGCCATGTCGTAGGGGGTGGAGGCGAAGCAGTGCAGCTCGTGCAGGAAGTGGTCGGTGCGGTCGCCGAAGTAGCGCTGCACGGCGGCGGCGAACTCGGCGGAGGTGATGTGGTAGGTGGGCAGCAGCTCCAGCAGGCGCGCCAGGACGTACGAGATGTGGCCCGCGTTCTCGTTCAGCAGGTAGTGCAGCTCGCGCGACAGCCACGGCACCAGCCGGTGCATCTGAGAGTCGTTGCGTCTGGGGACAATACGAAACAAGAACATTATTATATTTGTTTAATAGTAGATTACATACCAAAGCCGTTTAAGTGGGAAATGCCTCGGATCCCATGTAATTGTCGGCCGAAGTGAAGCCGAGGTCGACTAACATGTGATCCGAGGCTTTCCCGTTTACCGGCCGAGGTTTTGTATACTATACTATTTTTCTGGCCGACGGAGCCGGCAGGCGGCAATTTAGTTTTGCGTAAAGTGGCGCTTACCGGTCGGAGGACTGAAAAGACAATTTCGTTCTAGATGCAAACTTGTTTTAGTGTACGAGTTTTTTAATGTTGATAATAATTTTAGTTTGTACATATATTAATACCTTGAGGAAATATCCTGAAAGGGTCGAATGGATTTACCTGAGTTTGAAGTTAAGTGACAGGAAACATTATAATTTAATAGACCAAAGTCTAGCAATCAAAAGCCTGTTATCACAGTGTAAGGACTCTATACAGTGGACTAGGTTCATATTATAGAACCTTCGTTTCGTTTGGCGTCTTGGCTTGTCCGAAGATCAGGGCTATCACTAGGGAATGCAATCTCGTTCTCGCGAGATCTCGTTTTCACGAGATCTCGGCCTTTTTTAGCGAGATTGATCTCGGGCGAAAAATGGACGAGATCTCGCGAAATTTACGAGATTGAACTCGAGCATAAAATCGTCTTACTCATGGCGCAGCGGCAGATAAAGAAGAGTTTGCGAAAGACGAAACTTTTAAATTGCCTCCGAAAAATGTTGTTCGAACTGAACTTAAAGCACTAATAGAGCGCTTGCATCCACAACACTTGACTAATTCACAGATAAAGGCAAATTCAGATCCATCTTGGCCGATCACATCGTAGCTGCCACCGCGAATGATATTGCTGAATGTGATGATGACAATGAACCGCTTTCATCTCTTTCTGGGGCACGCAAGAGTATTTCATTGCAAGAAGAACTTCATGAAACATATAATAGTTTTCTAGGTTCTCTGTACGCAGTTAGAGTACAGAGAACCTAGAAAACTAACTATGAATTCGCTAGACTTATTACTCAAAAAGAAAATGAACTTGTACGAGTCCGCGGGGTCAAAGGGCGAACTTTTGCAGTTCGCGGATAACTGCCTGAGATCCGTGGTTCCAACAAACGTGGAATCCGAAAGGGCATTTTCAGCGGCTGGTTATCTGGCCAACAAAATAAGAAGCCGATTAGCCGACGATTCCTTGGACGTTTTGTGCTTTTTAAGGAGCTACTTTCAGAATAATTCTTAAAAACACTGTAAAAGTTCGCCTTTTGACTCCCCGGACTCGTATGGGTTCATTTCCTTCTGTGAACTTAACATTAGATATCTCAGTAGTAGTACTAGTTTTCTTTAATCTATTTGAGTTTATTTGTCAACTAAATTTCCTACATTTTAGTTTTAGACTTCTTTTTGTTTGTTTTGGTATAAAAAAACTGTTTTATTTTTAAAAGACTTCTGTTTGATTTTGTTCTGATATAATTAAGAAAAGAAGACTGATTGTTTCTTTAAATTTTATTTCATTAAGTTTATTATTTAAAAGTTTATTATAAAAATAGATACTTAAATTAATACGTTTAACTCTTATATATTTACTAAAACGGGGCTTAATCCCGTTTTAGTAAATATATAATGTGTGAAAATCGTGAAAGTTTAAATAAGTGTTTTACGTTTAACTCTGTTAAACACATGAAAATTTAATATAAACATTCGTAAGGATAAATGTTCATTTCGCAATAACTATGGTTTTTATTATTTTCTTCCTAATTCATTGAAATTTTGTAATTTTCTGCACGAATTAACACACAAAACTGGCAATCTCGCGAGATCTCGAAATTGACGAGATCTCGCGAGATTGTCGTTCATGAACTCGCGAGATCTCGCCGGAGCCCCAATCTCGCGAGATTGCATTCCCTAGCTATCACAAATCTTTCGTGACATGTTTTTATTATTATTTTCTTGAAAATTGATTATTTTGCTGTAATTTCTCGGAAAATCAAATTGTAACAAAATAAGATTGTAAATACGATGGGCTCCTAATACCTATTGTAAAAATCGGTGTCACTTTGTATTATGTGAGATTAACTCTGATTGGGATAAAATTCAATATCTAAGGATCAGGTGGGGTCCTTAACATGAATCCAGTCAAAATTGAAAAATATTGAAAAAACGACGCCATCTTGGATTTTGTGAGATAAGAGTTAGAAATTGAGTAAAACAGGGAAATTCATATTCAGATGAGTATAGGTTGGAGTGCGGGGTGAGGCAGAGCCGAGGAGCTGAGCTCGCTCCGGCTCTTCAATCTCCATATGAAAAGTTAATTGGTGAGCTCAGCCGCTTCAATAAAAGTTGTCATATTGGCGATGTATGTGTGAACAACATCAGCTATGCTGACGACGTGGTGTTGCTGAGCCCATCTGTTGGCGGTTTGAGGAAACTTGTGGCGATCTGCCAATCATATGCCGTGGCGCATGGATTCAAGTATAATGCCAAAAAGAGTTGAGATGATGATTTTAAGGCAATCTCCAAGACCTAAACAGACGCTCCTGGTATCTCGCTCTGTGGCACACCACTAAACAGGGAACAACAATTTTAATACTTGGGTCAGTGCGGTCACGTATGATTTGAGAGATGTCGCCGATATTGAAAGGGAACGCAGGTCGCTAGCCGTCAGATGTATCATGTTGGCTCGCAGGTTCGCACGGTGCTCACGACCAGTAAAGGTCTGGTCGTGCATATTCAAGGCATTTTGCCAGTCTTTTTATACGTACGGCTTGTGGGTCAATTTTACGCAGCGAGCGTATAGCGAATTGCGCGTCCAGTATAACAACTGTAGTGCGTCGGGAATGTTCGCCGAGTCGCGCACTGATGATTTCGCGGCCATCAGGCGTAAACGCTGCGTCTCTGCGAGCCCAGCCTCAGCCTATAGCACCAACAGGATCTCAGGGATTCAGCGCTCTTGTGTTGGTGGACCCAGCTTCGTGTTTGAAACCCTTAGATAGGTATTTATAATATTATTACTAACCTTTTAAGGTATATTGTAACATTAACACATAATGGGTACAAGCCTCAAATAAATAATTTGAATTTGAAAATCTAAGATGGCGTTAGTTTTTACAATTTTGACTTTGGATTCATGTTAAGTACCCCCCGGATCGTCAGATATTGATTTTTATCCAAATCGGGGTTAATCTTACAAAATGCCTCATCCCCACGGCTGATCAGAAGGCTCGTTCCTATCTTGCCCAGCAAATTGGAATCACTTTTCAGCGGGGCAATGCCACCAGCCTTCGGGGTACCTTACCATGTAGCGCCGAGCTAGCTCGTATTTTTTTGCTTGTAAATAGTTCTAAAACAGTTTTATTATTTCTAGTTAGTTAATTTAGGTTTTATTGTTATTTGTTTTTGCTGAATTTAATTTTACAAAATCTAAGATGGCGTCAGTTTTTACAATATTTTACAATTTCGACCATACTATTCATTTTTCATTCAGGAACTCCGCGCAGTCATAAATACCGGTTTCCTTACAAATGACAACTAGCAAATCACATTCTAAAATGGCGTACCTACCTAGGTTATTAATTCACGTATCAAAATACTAAAACTTGACAGCCCTAGATGTGAGATCTCACTAGATGGAGTTTGTGAGGAAATTCCGCTCCGCCCGCTTCCCCGCACCCCCCCCCCCCATCGTTGACCCAAAAATCGCCGGAGGTGACTCACTGAAGCCTTCTTACACTGTACTGTTACAATATGTATATACCTGTAGAACTCGGGAGAGCAGTCCCGAAACCGTCCGGTGAAGTCTGGCAGCGGGCGTGCCCACAGGTTGTGGCGGTACACGGTGCGGCGGAAGGAGTTGGGCGAGCGGCGCCGGCGGCGCGGCGGCGGCGGGCCCGGCACCGGACCCGGCACCGGGCCGGCCCCCGGCACCGGCACCGCCACCGGCGGCAGCACTCCCGCCATCATCGGGTAGTGCATCAGCAGGTGCTGGATGGCCAGCGTGTCGCGCCGCGGCAGCGTCAGCGTTGTTCTGAAACAAATACATACGTGAGGTAAACAGTTTCAACGCAATAGATGGCGCTGTAATAAAACGGTTTCAAACTGCCAGGTTCTATTCAAAATCATTAGTCCCATTTGAGCGGAACATTCTCTGGAAGAGGCCTATATGCAGCAGTAGACGTTTTTTGGCGGATAATAATGAGCTGAATATCTTCGATTTTCCCGATTCGCTTTACACTTTCGATGTAGCCGTTTATATTTACATCTAAAATATCGTAGAACATGTTATTTATTCGGGGGTATAGGTCTGACTCTTTTTCGCCAAAGAACTCATCCAATCCGTAGAGTACAAAACACTTATTGTTATTTTTGAGTTCTGGGTTTTCTACCGACTTTAAACGGGTCCGAATTTGTTCTAATTGAGTTTTGATTTGATGGTTTTCGTTTTCCAATTAGGGAATTTTTTTGCTGGCTTCGTTTACTTGCTGTAGCGTTATTTCGTGTTGAGACATTAACAAGGTATGCTTGTGATTGAATTCCGTTCGTAGTTCAGTTATTGCGGCTGTTATTTCTGCTTGCAGTATGTTTTTCATGTCATTTAGAATGAAGGCATTATTTTGTTCGAGTTTCATGTCTAATAAGGAGCTAATATCGTCCAATGTTGCGGGCTGGGCGTGACGTGTCATGCTGCTGACGTTGCTGGGGGTCGAAGAAGTTTCCGGGGGGTCGTGTTAGGATCCAAAACGTCACCGAGGGACTTATTAGGTATCAAAACATTTCCGATGGTCGAGTTAGGGGGTCTTCATTTATAGATATATTGTCAAGTGACATATTTGTCTCGTCTTGCGATGTATAACTGAGTTGACTGCGGACCGGTGTGCTATCATTCCTGCGGCGCGCTGTTATATTCGTACATAGCATGCAGATAAAGTTACGTTTGATAACATAGTTTTTAGGCATGAAGTCTGCTGTAGTTATGTTCAGACATTTATAGTGGTAGGACCTTTTGCAGGTCACACACATGTTAATTCTACCATTCGAGGTATCGGTAAATCACACGCAAGACAGTTCATTTTAATTTATTTTTCAATATTGCGTTGACGATTCAAATCTAGGCCTATTTTTACGGCAAGGATGCACAAGTCGGGGGCGGAGCTTGTTGCAATGCAAATTATTAGATGTCCACAGCAGATTAGCGGAATTATGTTTGTCTTGTTCTAACCCGCTGTTGCTAATTGTGGTTGCTCTCGCTCCGATTGGTATAAGCGGGCTGCGTGCAGGTTTCGGTTAACTAATTCTCGACTTTTTTAATAGATGGCGCCTATGTGCAAAATTTATATTTCTGGTAATATTTATTTAATTTCTTGCGTTACACTTACTGTAGTCTGATTTTATGAGTCTTTTGAGTTTCCAATTACTTGATTTGGCCTGATTTTGCTTCTACAAGTGCCCGTCGTCCACAAGCTTCTTTTTGAATTATCACTTTTTCCGTTAGTATGGAGATCGGAGTTTAAAAAAAAGGACTCTTTTAATCACTAGAGTCACTTTCTCTCACTTCTTTAAGCTGAATTATGCACAAGTCTATCACATTTTAGCTTTTAGCACTGACTTTTAACAATATATATATATATTTTAATTTTCACTTTAAGCGTAGAGCTCGATGTTTACTTCGCTCGCTCCCCTCTCCTCTCTCCCCCGCGTCAAGCGGGATTCGAACTCACGACCTCTCTGAACACCGGTCAGATATACGAAATTAATTTAAGACAAACATTGAACATGTTACAATATATATACACTATCTACTATATACACTATAAACTTCTGGTTACGTCTCCAGATCTTTGTCACCAGCCGGTCTACGAGTGCTCACCAAGACAATGCATTTGAGCTCAAACACGATGCATCTAAGGTAAACCGTTACATAGTTCCTGACCCAATATTCTGGTTACGTTTCCAGGTCTTAATTACCAGCTGGTCTACTTGTGCTCAGCAAGACAATGTATTTAAGCTAAAACACGGTGCGTATTGTGTAAGCCGTTACATAGTTTCTGACCTAGCCTTCTGGTTACGTATCCAGGTCTTTGACACCTGGTCTTCAAGTGCCGCGACAAGTCTTATGTGAACGGTTACAGAACCAGCACTGTCTTCTGATTACATCACCTAGTCCTAATCAGCAATTACTAGCTGTTTTTAACGGCTGTTTCCAGGTCTTACCAACAACTTACTACTAAAACATCACGTCCTGGTCACCAGCTGATGATTATTAAAAAAAAAATACTATAGCTAATATATAAACATCAATTAAATCATCAACACAAATAGAAATCGAACTTATCAAGTATCTTGATCGGTTGGTCGCGGTAACACCGTCTATCTTATCTTTATAGATATGTCTTTCTCTTTTTAATCATCTCTTTCTCTTTCTCGCAAACTTCACTCGTAAAAAGAAGGCCCGCGGAGCAAAGCGATACGTCCACTCTCTAGAAGGCATGGGGCCAGACTGACGAGCACGCGCCGCGCGCAATCTTATAAACAGGGTTTTGATAAAAAATCTAAATAAATATTATTTCGTTGTTTTTGACACTTTATTTTGAATGGAGTAACTAACGAGTTATAGTCTCATAAAAATGACAATATGAACCATTTACTGCGAAAGTATAATACTAAAACACGCCGTGAATTTTGCAAAAATTGCGTAGTTTTCATCAGTAAGTTTAGTTATACAGAATCTGAAATTTACTAGTTTTGCACTATACAAAAGTTAGATAGTGTAATGTTCTTTCGTAAACCAGTTTTGTTTTGTATAAGATCATTACAGTGTAGGAATAGAGTGACGTATAAGACAACATGTTTCGGCAAATTTCAACAACGGCCGCGAAAGAATTGGCTAGAACTGCATATAATTATCTAAAACTTGTAAATGTCGATAATACAAAATTTGGCTTATGAGTTGTTTATTATGTACATATAAATATTTTGATCTAAAAGTCTAACAATCACATAGTACATCGAGCCCGAAAACCGCGTAAATCATTGATTTCGCGCTTTTGTGGTATAAACGCTCTTAAGCTATACGCGAGAACTCAATAAGTCGGAAAACAAATGTAAATGTATGTGGAACATAGTGAATAAAGTAACGCGTCCGCAATCTTCAAATCGACTAAAAAATGTAACACTTATGCATCAAAACACGAGAGTAAACTGTCCCCATATCGTCGCAAACACTTTTAATGACTACTTTGCTACCGTAGGTGAGTCGTCGTCGCCCGGCTAGCCCGCCGGCCGGCCGGCCTGTTATGCAACCACCCGTAAACTCAATTTATCTTACTCCGGTAACCGAAAAAGAAATAAACAACCTAATAAAACAATTACCTAACAAATTTAGTGCCGGTGTAGTTGCTATGGTACGTCTATAGTTCTAATGCAACTAACAATAAAGCGGATGGACTTACCGGTGAGCTACAGTGAGGTAGCGGGATGAAATAACAAGCACTAAGTTAATCCTTAAGCTGTATAATGTTCATAAAGCACACACAGGGTATACATAGGCACACAGGTGAAAAGAAAGCGTAAGGAAAGTGCGATAGTAAGCGAGATAGGCGTCAGCGCAAGTGACATGCATTCGGCGTCGAGTCAAGATATGCACTGGCGGGCCGCGGGCGCATCGGTGGTGTCGCGTAGCGCAGGCGAGGAGAGGACCGGTGGGCGCGCGATGTAGGTACCTCGGCTGCCGACACGGCGGGGAACAAGGTGCGCGGTGCGCGCCGACGCGGCCAGGAAAAAGGTGCCCGTCGATACTTGTGTGGATTATGTATTTAATATTTATACATATTGCTATTTATTCATTTACTGTGTGTGCATGTATGTAGATATATGTGTATGTATTTACCTATTATAAATATAGTACTATATTTGTATGTAAGTAGTTAAATTTATAAGGTGTATCTATTTATTTGTTTGTTATATAAGTATATATGTATTGTTTATGTATGTAAGTAAATATCATATATTTATTAGTATATGGGTGGCATCGCCACACCGGGATTGACGATTACTACCTACAATACTAATCAAACACCTGCAACATGGAGCTTACACCCATTTTAACATATCTAATTAATCAATCTTTTATAAATTTTTCCCAGATAAACTCAAAACAGCTATAATAAAACCGATTCTTAAAAAAAAAGGTGACCCAGAATCGTTGAACCAATCCAATCGCAATCGCAATCGTTGAGGCCAATCGCACTCCTCCCAGTAATATCAAAAGTTTTTGAAAAATCAATAGCTAACCGTATATACAACTTTTTGGAGAAATTTCATAATCTAGACGAGAATCAAAACGGATTCCGGAAAAATCGTTCTACCACCCTCGCGGTATATAAATATATAAACGAGATACTTGACTACTTAAGGGATAAACAATACGGTATTGGCCTGCTACTTGATATGACTAAAGCATACGAAAAAGTTTCACATGCAATACTTTTAAAACAAATTCTACGGAGTAGGTATCCGAAATTAAACTTATAATTGGCTAAAATCATACCTACACAATAGATCGCAATGTGTCCAAATACAACACTACAACGAGACTACCGCCGAACTTAAATACATACAATCTGACACCCTGATAATAAACTCGTCAATACCTCAAGGAAGTGTCTTAGGCTGTATTCTATTCTTAGTATACACAAATGACTTGCCAAAAATAATGAATCAGTCAAGTGTTTTATTTGCGGATGACGTCTCAATACTGTTTAAATGCCCTAACAACTACGATATAAATAAACACTGACATAAAAAGTACACTCAACACAGTTCACGACTGGCTTCGCGACCACTCCTTGGAATTAAACACCTCAAAAACCAAACTTATACAATTTCGGCCTTACCATTAAGACGCTCTTGATCTTACTTCATTATCAACAGAGATTGGTATAGAAGAAGTTAGCGAATTCAGCCTATTGGGGGTACATATAGATACCCACCTTAACTGGAAAAAACAGATTGAGGTAATGGCGACAAAAATCTCTCGGTTCAAATATGAAAAAAAAATGCCTTCGTATCGTTGTAAATACCCGTGCGCCTGACGGTTGTAAACAATATTTCATTAAAAATAATATCATGACCCTACCCTGTATATACATTCTTGAAGTAGGATTATTTGTCAGAAAGCATATCAACTTGTTTGAATTCACAAAGAGTGCTCGGCGTCGAGATATGTTAGTCCTTCCGCCTAACAGAATAAATATGTACAAGAACGGTCCTTACTATAGATGTATACAAATATATAATAAGCTCCCGACATATATTAAAAGCGAAACCAAATTCAACACCTACAAAAGCAAGCTAAAAAAATTCTTGTCCTCTAAGGCCTATTACTCAGTCGATGAGTTTATGACGGATAAAGATCAATAAATAAGTAGTTTGACGTGAAATCATCCCTACCCACAATGAAAATATTTACCGTTGGACGAATGACGCATGCGTTTTGCACCTAGTATTGTGTAGTATACACTCTTGACAAATTATAATTATCTACTTTTAGAATTCTATTATAATATAAAAAAATATTTTAAAATAAGCACAACCTTGACATGTTTTCTCCATTGAATTATTATTGTAATTGCAACAAAATCATATCATATCTGTATTGAATCCCGAATCACTGTAACATTAATTAGTTTTAGTTTAGAATAGGTATAAATATAAACAATGTTGCTATGCCCTGACAGGGTAACCATGTACGCACTTAATACAATATGTTAAGACCTTTATGTAACCATGGTTTTGCAATAAATGAATATGAATTTAACCATTTTTCTTTAAATTATAAAATATTCGTCTTAGTTGAAAATACTACTTCAAAGAGCCCTTTATGGGCAATTAAGCAATTCCTAGTATTGACACCATTACTTAAGTCCATTATCTCATCCATCTCAACAGTTCAAACCCGATGTTCTAGTTTACCTGTAGCGGAACCTCCTGGTAGCATTGCTGAGGTCTACGGCTGGGTCGGGGATGGTCTCCACCCGCTGCTCCACCATGTACTCCTCGTACTGGTGGTTGGAGCGCACATTGTGAATTATAGACTTGAAGTTCTGTTTGCATAGCGGACATTCGGCCTTCACCTGTAACAAACACGATCATTTCAAAATGAGAATTCCATAGACAAAAATAAAAACAAAAGCCGATCTGCGAAAGTGCTAGTCGGATACGCGCGCCGGCACCGATGGTCTCGTAGTATCGAATGATCATAAATTAGTTGCCGTACACTTTGCTTTGGAGTTGTCATAACCCAACAACTGCACTCGTAAAGAGTTAATTAATTTTGGACTACCCTATGTATGTCGGTATCCTATGGTACCCCAGAGGTACGTAAAACGTTACCGTGTGCCCCGCTTCCCTCCAAGTCAGACCTTTTTTAGTTTCTGGAACTAAACATAATGTACCTATAATCAATGTTTCGCCAAATTGCAAAGTAGTTTTTTGGCTTGTTTTTGGGATTGAAAAAAATCCCAAGAAAACTCACTGTGATCTCTTTTGATATCTCCATAAATGTAAATTAGACCTGCAGGCTTATGATGGTTTTATCATATGATAATTAAATGACAATTATGTCTTCTTATCATTTGTCATTTATTTATCGTTCTCCTTAATATGGTTGCCGATAAAAGTAAGGATTTACCGTAGTTTGACAGCGGTAAATGGTAAATGACTAGTTTATACATTTACATGACGTTCGTTGGATAAATTGTCACTTTTATCAAATTGTGACATTTTACTTAGTTAGTTTTATCTAAGTGCTCACTAGTCGACGATAAGCCTTGTAGTGAAATTTAATTGGTGAAAAACATATATTTTTGAAGAAAATAACAGTAAGTATCAATTTTTCTATGAATACAGTGAAAGTTTAAGATATAACGTTTCACTGCATACATAGGTACTGCATATAATATTTCCAATATTTTATTTTCAGCGATGTCAAGATTTCATTTCTTCTGTATACATAGAAGATGCTGTTGGAGAATAAAAGCGCCTCAACCTTCAACGTAAATCAATAGGATATGCGTGTAAAAAGCCGCCTCTCCACATATACAGACGCCTCTGCAGACGTTAGCAGGCGCGTCCTCGCACGTCGGCAGAGGGCAGGATGCCGGACGCTTGTGCCAAATCCCTTTGATCTGTGGTAAGACTACTGCGATAATAAAATATTTTTCTCAAACATGATCGGAAATGTATGCATTTATGTCACGAAATGAAGACATGAAGTTTCTTGTTTATGGCTCCTCCCCCCATTTACTTCTTGGCTGGAGGCCGTGAAGTAATGTATGGCGTAAGTATGAACGAAACATTATTGTCCGCTGCTCTTACTTTTTAATTTGCGTACTAGCACTAAAGTGACGAAGGAAAAATTACACACAGCCAACGACCACTAGATACTTGCGACATTAAAAAAACAAATTCTATGTTTCTATGTATATTTATGTGCGGTTAAACATGGTGCTCGAATAGCTCATTCAAATGGCATCTTTAAAAACTAAAAAACCTTTTTAACTATTTACCTAGTAGTTATTTTAATTTTACTATTTCCTCACAATGTTTGAGAAAAGCACTATACAAGCCTCCGCCGGAAGACAGGTTGCAAGACTTGTTTAATCCGGTCTACTGTCTACCACAAACTCGTCCTGCAATCCCTTACTTCACGGCCTCTGCAGTAATGTACTATTTAGGTTTTGTATTTTAAACAAATATTTGATTACTTAAGCTACTGTTACACATGCTCATTACTAGCATGCTTTGTGCTTACTAGGTATGTACCCACAAGTCTGAACGTGGCAGACATTGCTACCATGGAAACGTTCAATTATGATTATGAATCTTTTCTCAATGAGTGGTTCAAAGGGCCTGCGTTTTTGTAACGTGAAGAGATTTATTGGCCAGCAAACCTTCTGTTACCTGAAAATAAAGATTGTACCGAAGACCATAGTACAAGGCTCGCCTGCTACTAGTTCCTGACTCTGAGCGCTTCTCTTCATGGCTGCGGTTTCTTCGTTCTACTGTTACTGTTCTAATGTTCATAAATAAATGTAAGAGTATTGAAGTCGATGACTACGCTCTGATGGAGCATGCAAAGCGCCTAATCTTCCGGCAAGCTCAAGGAAGAATCGTTTGCTAGTGATATGCAGGCAATCAAAACAGCCAAGAAGTTGCCACGTGATAGTCGTCTGAGAAATCTATCGCCATATTTGGATGATCACAACGTTTTACGCATGAGTGGTCGAATAGATGCCGTTCGTGATGTACCTGAAGAAGCGAAAATGCCAATCATTCTAGACGGACGCCACCCAACCACTCGACTCTTAATTAAGTATTACCATGTGAAGGCAGCGCACGGACACCAAGAAGCAGTACTTAACGACTTAAAACAGGAGTTTTGGATCATTCAGTTGCGATCTACTGTCAAATATGTTGCGTCCCGCTGCATGCTCTGCAGGATAAGAAAGGCTACTCCTCAGGTACCTCGGATGGGAGACCGGCCTGAAGCGCGCATGGCGCATCATCAACGTGCCTTCACCTTTTGCGCGATTGACTGACCTCTTTGGACCCTTGGAAGTCACAATAGTTAGACGTCGAGAGAAACGTTACGGCGGTTTGTTCACCTGTCTGACTGTTCGTGCGGTCCATAGAAGTCGTCCACGCTCTTACCACCGACTCATTAATCATGGCTCCACGCCGAATGGCGTCTCGACAAGGTTGGCCGTCACACATCTATTCCGACAACGGCACCAACCTACGTGGAGCAGACGTTAAACTTCGAAGATCCGTAGAGAGTAGGGATCGCTGAAAGCCGTCGCTCTTAACAACCAAACTCGCTGGACGTTGACTTCTGAATCGTGATCCAGAACCACATGAACAAGGAGATACCGACACTAGAAATAATGCGTTTGTGTTTGTAAAAAATGAATATATTATGTAATATTTATTTAAATATTGGATTGTTATTTTCACAAAAAAACGAGTTATTAATCCACTGTCCAAAGACTATATTTGTGATATTTTTTCGTGAAGTGACTAGGGACAAAGTGGCAGGTACCCCTTGGTCAATACACAAGAAGGTGTTTCTTTTACTAAGAACAACTAGGTACATATAATGGAGAATCAATAATAGTGCCCTCTTCTCCATAATCATGTCAAAACTTTCGAGATCGAATATTCAACAATCATACGTAAATAGATTGTTTATTGTTTCAGACAACCGTCTACATTAGAGGAGACCCAAATTGTACCAGAAACCGAAGAAAATTAGCTTGATGACTGTCAGCTGTCTGTGGTCTTACCATGACGTCTTACACGATTCAGTTGACGACCTAAACTGAGTCGCTTCCATATAACTGAGCCTAAAATGAACCTAATTACTGAGTGGCGTTAAGACGTCATGATAAGGCTGTATTGTACGGCTCGCTGTATTTTCAACGGACTTCACAATTTCAAAAAAAGAAAATATTTTATTAGAGTAGACCACGATAGCTTTTCTCAGCAAATGAACTGTAATACACAAAAAAACTACATATGGCAATGTTTTGTTAACTGTCACAGATGTCAAGTTGTTGCTGTGTCACAAGCAATGTTTAAGTTTTTACATGTTAAATAATTAAAATTTAAGCGATAAAAATGTGTAAACATATAAAAGTGGAGAACGAGAATTATTATTTAATAAACCATTTTGATGCTGCAAAGCAACAGCAGGAGAGGATGATTGCTGAAAAGCGGCAATGTTTACAATGCATTAAACATTTGACCGGTAAGATTAACAAACAATCTTAGTACTTGCATTTTTTGATAAAATAATTATACCTATTTATTTGATCATCCTGAAAAATGCTGGCATGGTTTCAAATAAATGCATCATCCATCGAAACCCAATACATCCCATTTAGTTAAGCTTTAGCCAGACCATTCAAAAACCTTGGTCTATCAATTCGGTGGAGACTACCTAATGATGAAGACCAGGGATGACAAAGTGGAACTGCGTGGTAATTCCCAGCTCTATCATCCGATTTGAGACAGATGATGACATTCTATTCTGATGACAGAGTTCTTGATGAATTTAGAGAACTCCTCAAATTTGAACGGCACGTGAATTGTGATTAGAGGTCATTCTTGAGCATTTTCTTCCTGAAGCCATCTTTTTGCTGGATGGACCTGATGTTGAATATCAGGGATGGCACAGTGGAACTGCTCGATAATTTCCAGTCTGTCATCCAATTCAACACATTGTTATTTTGTTCGACCTTGGAAGTCTACAAGGTAGTTCCGTTTGATTTTACTTCAGATGTAATGATGGAAGCCCTGAGACATTGAATACTCCTCTATTTTCAAAGGTACACGTGTGGTGAATTGGATATTTTTGAAGTAAACTGGCTAACTCAAATTAATTAAAAATTTCACTTTCACCGGGAAGGCCAAATGAAGTCTGTTTTTTTTTCTTAAACCTTATATTAGGCTTTTAAACCGTCAGAAGTTCAGTTAAGTTATATTATAAGTTTGCTAATTGTAATTATTTTGTTGAATTATATTTGAATACACTGTTTTAATTCTGATATTGTCTTATTATTTCTTAAGCCATACGTTACGTTTAAATGTAGTATGTACCAATGTGACCTTTATAATTATTGTCTTTATAAGGTACGTTAAGGACGATCGGCGGTCCAGGAGGAATTACTGTGTAGAGAGCTGGGGACTTGTCCCTTTAGCTGTCAACGCAGCGAATCCCCCTTTTTAAAGGGTCGGCAACGCGCACGTAACACCCCTGGAGCTGCAGGCGTCTATAGGCTACGGTGACCGCTTACCACCAGGCGGGCCGTATGCTTGTTTGTCACCGTAGTTCGATATATAAGACAAACGATTTCCAGCTCATTTAGCCGATGTCTAATAATTAAGACAAATCTCTAATCGTCTAATTTCGGGTGAAGCGGCGACACGAGCACGCTCAATGACAAATTATAAGCGGTAAAAGAGTTAATAATAGCGTAAGTGTATGTACAGTCATCCAATTGAAAACTTAGGCCACTGTATGACTATTTTTATTTTATTTTATTTTACAAGTATACATCTGTAACTTACAGCTAACATGCCAAAGCGTTACAAATATTAATTAGACATGACATTTTAACACATTTAGGATGTTTCAATGAATTTCTTACATTTTTGAATGAGGAATTCCCATATAGAATGAAATAGATCACATTCCGGGTGTACGTTAAGTACGGAGTTGAGCAGAGAGAGCGCGGTCGGGAGCGGCGCGTGCTGCTGCAGCGCGGTGCGTGCGTGCGGGCGCGCCAGGAGAGGCGCTGACCGCAGGCGGGATAGCGCGTTCGGCGCGTATAATCGAACCACTTCTTCCACCAGACCCGTGCACTCTATTTTGTTGCGTATTATTCCTAGTGCAAACTTAACTACAGCTAGATATCGCCTCACCTCCAGAGATTCGTACCCCAATAGGCCCAGAAGAAATAACGTAGGGTATAGGTAGGGGTAGCTGGTGAATTGCTTTTTATACAAACTCCGTAGGTACTTTTTTTGTACTTTCTCCAATATTAGGACTATGTCATAGTGACACTATAAAACCGATTGTAAGAAATATCTTACAGCTTGTCATTTTGATCATGAAATCTCTTACAGCTTGTCATTTTGACAAGTTCTAGAGTGGTCTATGGAACGTCACATCTAAATTAACCAAGATTCAGGAAGTGGAGAAAAATGTCAAATCGATGTAGATTATTCGATGGCATTTAGGTATGCGTAAATAGTATGTGTGGTAAGAACTTTATTATGGTGGTTTTGCTGGGAGGAATCCATTCAGCAGGACCACTTTACAACAAGGTTTACAAGAACCTCAGGCATGTAGATTTCTTACGGTGGTAGATGGTCGTAGAATCATGAAGACATACTGTAGATAAATTCTGATGCGTTTATTTTTTATTAAAGATGAGGTGGTCCTGCCGGGGAGCGTGACCTCTTTCTTTACATATTTTTTGGGTGCACGGTGCACCTTAATCAGCATTTCGAGTGGCTTCCCATTGTAAACCAATATGTAAATCAAAAGAAATTTCCTTTTTCATCATTTGCCGTAAGTCGAAATTTTTCGGGGTCTGGACCGGCCACTGTAGGAAGGTATTATTATCATAATAAAACATAGTCATACGCAAAATAGATGTTTATTAAGCGGGCGCGCTTCTCTTCAGCCACTCTCAATAAGAGCCCGTTTTCAGGAATGTGAATGTTTTGTGGGGCGGGAATATTTAATTCATACTCGTCCTCGGGTATCGGCTACTTTCTAAAAAAAAATACAATTAAGTTTTTACGCAAGAAAAAGAAATACTTTGTATACTTATAAAACTGTCCAATTAATTAAACAAAAGTTGTTTCAAAATTAACTGTTTGCTTACTTATTACTACATTTCTTATCTTTTAGCGTGTGCCGACTTCACTGGAGGTACTAGACTTTATATGTACCTATAGAATACACATCTACAACCTACCTACTCATGATATTGTTATCCTTTAGTATCGATGTACCGGTACATTTCTAAACAATAATAATTGCCTTCCTCTACTACGTTCTCTATTTATACAATAGGTACGAATACAAAATACTAAAAGTTATTTACCTGAAATGGTGCATAATATTATATAAAACGCAACACGCATATATGATTGAAGATGCCTTTTCCGGGCTGTAGTGCAGTACCCGGTCGTGCCCTAAGCATCTGAATACATTTTTAAGATACCCATTGGTTCTCTCGATAATATTGCGCACACGACAATGCCAGGCGGTATATCTTCCTTCTGGGGTATTCGGGGCAGCGTTTAGCACCGGCGTCATTAGCCATGGCTCAAGGGCATACCCCGAATCACCTGAAATAGTGTTTTAATCAATTTGGTGTTTACATTTTGTAGGTTCATATGTTGATAAGTACTTAGTTGTTCTAAGTATTTTACAGTTATTGTCATATATTATAAACCTACTTATTATAAATTTAAAGACTAGTCATTCACTAGGTACCTACATGTTATCCGGTTAAGTCTAAATTTGCCAATAAAACTTAGGTATTTGCATGCCTACCCATTATATTACATTTAATTTATGCTCACCCAGAAGAAAGTACTCCTCATTGTGGCCGTCGTACAATCTTCGTAACTCGTTTTTAATGGACGAGTTATTGAAAATAAATGAGTCGTGAACTCTTCCCGGAAAGCGTGCGTTTACTGCCAGTATTCGGCAGTTGACATCGGCTATCTGAAGTAAATATATTTGGGTGAGCAAGAGCAACTAATGTAGCTTCAACCTTTTAAACGACTCAACTAGACTAAAAACAATAGTATTATTAATAAAAAAATGGCTTGCAAGACAACTGCCATGTTAGATGTTAACTCAACAATCAATAATCATTTAAGCGATCGGTGTCATAGCGAGGTCTCGACTAAAACACTGAGAAATTCTCGCTAGATAGCTGGATCAAGACTATCAAGGGCCAAATGCAGAAAGCGGTGTTCATGGATACGGCTCTTTGCTCCGCGGCCCTAACTACCGATACCGATATAAAGACAATAAACCAATAAAGAGCAAGAGTAATACCTATATATACCTATTTAACACTACAATTATTTATTTCATACATACGAGCTGTACATTAAGTGAATGCACGCCTTTCCGGTTGATGTACTGAGCCCCATGTGGCAGAGGGGGGGGGGGGAATTGATATGTGTGTGCAGTCCACTGCACCCAAGATGTATGGAACAATTGGAACACCATGTGCCGCCTGAAAACCTCTGGCGACGATTTCCCTTGAACGTTCGTTCCCGGGGAAGGTTATCCATTTTTCTCTCAGTCTGGAAAAAATACATTTTATTTTTTGTTATTTTAGTTTATACCAAATAAGTACCTATTTATCGCAGTTTCATATACTTAACTATTAAAACAAATTAGTGGCATAACTGACAGCTAGAGCTCGGTGTCACTAATACACACACACACACCACACACACTGTACACTGTGTAGGTACACTGTTTAATTTATGTTATACATTTTAATAGCCACACCTAGATAACAGAATATCATTTCAATGGTTCGAATCTTTGAATTTTATTACACGGTGTTATGGCCACACACGTCCGGAATCCGAGTATGAATTCACTTGAATGTGATAATATGTGCGTGATTGTGTACTTAATGTGACTATTGCTAGGTTCCATAGGTAATTGTTAAAAAATTATCTCGCTACACAAATAAGAAATATAATTGCATGCATCTATGTTGTATGATTCAATGAACCTACCTCCTGTTTACTGCACCCACGAACTGGTGTAAGTAGCGGCTCACTGTGGACTGAGCTATGGACAAACCGTGGTCTTGTCCAGTCCCCCTTTGATAATTTCCGTCAGCCAACAGGTGCAGAGATGTTACCACCTAAAAGCAGTGGTTGTGTTAATTAAATATAGCTCATGGATACATTGGACAGGTACAGATACTTTAAGAGAGATATGGGCACAGCGGATGCATATCGTTTAGTGTGGTAGGGCACAGCACAACGAATGTCGTCTCGCTCAAATTACAGAAAACCGCAGTTTAATAACACTAGACCCTACTCATAGTGTTGTATTTCTGTTGGTGAGTAAAGTCGCCAGAGCTCCAAAAGGATTTACTGTGTTGAGAGCTGGGGACTTGCCCCTTTAGCTGTCAACACAGCGAATCCTTCTTTTTAAAGGGTCGGAAACGCACATGTAACACCCCTAGATTTGCAGGTGTCCATAGGCTACGGTAGCCGCTTACCATCAGGCGGGCCGTATGCTAGGTTGTCACCGTCGTAGTATTAAAAAAATACAAGAACACTAAACCGTTATTTGGTGTATTTTAGGTAGGTGAACTAGGTAAAGGAAAACATTGTGAGAAAACTGTCGTACTGATTGCTGTTTAAGGTTTAATTCTTCCGCTGGATTGAAAGGGCATACGGCAGTTGCTGTCGTAAAAAATAGTGACTGAAACAAATATTGAGCGAAGAAGGATGATGATGGTCATCACAGGTTATTTTCAAATTTAACCTATTATTAGTCATGTTGATATAATAATAAAATAATGAATAACATTCACGTAGGACTTAACGCATTCACGCATTTGTGCTCCATGCTTGAAAATGGGGACCTATGCTCACCGAAACATGCGCGTAGTGACTAAAATACGTGGATGTATTCCGTAATTTTATTATAATGTTGATTTGTCGAAGGTTTTATTATTTATTATAAGGAGTACAAACAGCTTACAGAAAACATAGTAGTAATAGGAATAAATGACATAAAGCCAATTACAGGCCATCTAACAGGTTTTCTAATAGAATACTTTTGGAGGGACACTGAAACATTATAACTTTACCTTGACATGGACCGGCAAACCGTCGCCTTTCCGAGGCTGCAGGTCTGCATTGAACTCGTCACATAAATAGAGTGCCAACTCCTTGCGCACTCTATATATGTGCCGAAACTCCTCGTTTGGCATCTCGAAGGGGTTTGCCATATCACGAATATGCCTTCGTTGCAGCATGCGGCGATTCTTTTCTTCCGCAGCAGCGGCAGATAAAAAAAATTATATCTCGCCATCCCTAAAAAGGAGATCAAATGTTATTCGATACTCTTTCAATACGGAGTGGAGACAGCCAGTCCGATGCTCTAATCGCTAAAAAGCTAAGCCTATAGTGTTTATCACGTCGCCGTGATTCGGACTATTATTACTAAGACTTGACTTTAGTTTTGTTCTGTTCTTCATCGCAAGAGTGCAAACTATTTACCTTCGCTGATAACTTGGCGATGGTTTGTAATTGATGTCACTAAAATGTCATATGCATAGATTAAAAAGTAACAAAGGTCATATGACATATTATAGACTAATTGTCAAGAAAGATAAAATAAAATAATCCCAACATACACTTTACTATCTGTAATAATAAGCACCCAAAATTCCCAGCTCATCGTATACCGTACCGTTCCACTTTCACGGATATTCATAGACAGTTGCGTGAAGCAGAACTGGGGAAGATTTGCAGGGAAAGGGCGATACCTGAAGAACGATGGTGTGGTGGCACGACGGTTGCTCGGCCCACTTCAGCCTAGCAGTTCGTTATTAGTTGAACGAACAATACCTTGACGAGATGAATTGGCCGTAGAAGCAACTTACTTGTCTAGTCCGCACGATCACCTAACTTCATTGGATTCTTTTATGGGGACTTTTTAAGGATGAAGATTACTCAAAACCAGTAAAATCGAGAGAAGAATTATTAATAAGGACTCGAGCAGCTTCGGAAGACATAGAAACAGTTTTGTGAACTTAATTAATGAAATCCGTTTAAGAATAAATCTTTGTGTATAATATAGAATAATAAAGATACTCAATTTTTTTGCATAGTTGTTTATTTTATTTAACTCTAGGTAAATGTGTAGGTTACACATCGGGAATTTAGGTACGGACTGAATGATGAACATGATTGCTCATAGGTTTAAGTAAGTAGTAAGGGGTAGTGAAGTTCTTAACCCGACACCACACGGGTGATAATGATATTAATGATATAAAGCAGTCGGGTGAAATGAAATTTAGAACATACATTTTCCAAATGACCTAGACTTTTACTACTAAAGGGTTTTTTTCAAATTCAACTTACAAGGTGACGAAAAGAATTTCAATCAGACAAAGTCGCCGGCGAAGTCTTGTATTATATAAAAAGGAAACGTAGCTACATACTCTTATTATACTAAGAATATAATTAAAATAAATAAGTACTTACTGTTGTATCACTACAAAATAAGCTTTTTTCAATTTCAGAGCGATCGCAGCCAACGATAGGTAGTCTTATCGGCACCTAAAGAGCACTTAGATGAAATGAACGAACAAACACCACTGAAGACGTTCACTACTGTTATAAGAGTAGTTGTATTATTGTAACATACGAAACGTAAGATAAATAACTTAATCTTGGAGATTTATTACGATCTATATGGCGGTTTGTTTACATTGTTAGGAAGTTGGATTGACGCAAATCTTAGATAAAATTAACTAAGTAAACTGTCACAATATGATAAACGTAACCATTTACCCAAAAAACGTCATGCTAAACTTTAAACAGTTGTCGTTTACCACTTACCGCTGTCAAATTAATGAATTTGATTACAAATGGTGATAAATTGCGATAAACGATGATAAACGTGGATAAATTGTGTTAAACTATCATTTGTCATTTGTCACGTCGACCATCTTAGCCCCGCTGGCGTTTAGTTTGATAAAGAGGTGTGTGCACTTAGACATTTTTAAAGACATTATCTCAGAATAAGGTAGTCTCCAGTGAAATTTATTTATTGACTTAAAGCAGAACAAAAATGTCAAAAAATTTGGGTCAGAATGACATTAGCGAACTTGCATTGGTGATGGATGATACAAAACCTTAAATGTTTCGTACGAAAAAGAGCTTACTGACGTAAGCATTAAGTGTCAAATTCATACACAGAGCTACCAACACTGTTAAAAGTATAGAGGCTGATGGCACTTAGGGAACGTCATCACGTTCCAAACAAGACTATATAAAAATGAGTCGCAAGTGCTACACTTTTATGGTGTCATTTTTTTCGGCCAATAGGGTATCCAGTTCTTTTATCCTATATCTATGACTAAGACTTTAATCTACATATTCGAAATTAGGAAATTACGCGAACAAACTTCTGAATGAGTCATCCAAGTCAACAAGTTGGTGGGAAAACCCACACAGCAACAATTTAACTTTTTCTGCAACCCTAAAGGAGCTTCACTATGCTTACGAGTACGTATGTAGAACATGCCGACTTTCTTATTGGCCATGCAGGAAATGAAAAGCGGTGACCACGCACAACGTGGCAAAATTATCAACATTGTTATGAATTGTACATTGTAAATATTCGTAATGTCGTTAAATTTCAAAACATATGTACTTATTCAATTCATTCATTTTGTTAACCGCCCATTAGCAATCATCCCTCTATCATCCAAATCAACTACATGAGTAATATATGGGCATATTTTTATTTTGTTGTCGTTTTTTTTTCGCGTCAGATTTGAATGAAATTTGGTGGGTAGGTAGAGTTCCTTATTCTCTTCAAGATAGACTCAATTTCAAAGTATGTCCCACATTTTTTTCCACTGAGTTACGAAATCGTATGGAATTTTCGTAACTCAGTGGAAAGTTTCATACAATTTTTTTGTCGCACATTGAGATTTGTATCTATCTAGCGTAGAATAAGGAACTCTACCTACCCACCAAATTTCATTCAAATCTGACGAGAAAAAAAAAACGACAACAAAATAAAAATATGCCCATATACAAATAAAGTATGGTTTATGACGTCATCGTCCTACTTTTAATATTTTTATAATAAGGAAAAAAAGCTAGGTGTTGCTATTAATATGATAAACTTAAAAAACCAGTATTCAGACCGAAGGTCATTGGGGTAGAGTGCCCCCTTAATTGTCTTTCCCATCACGGAACAATGGTGTTCCGGACCTTTGGGAGGCGTACGCGGGGCCGAAGCCAACACGCAGACAATTTCGACAATTTAATGAAATGTAAGGGGTACACCGAGCGGATGTTGCACCTCATGCTGTTGCGAGTCATGGGACGCACGCAGAGGCAGCACCCGCTAGGGTATATAGACTATTGAGATTTAATGGAATCTAAAATATACTGGACTATTAGGTGAAAGTGGTGGACTAAATACTGGGTTATGGAGATAAGAAGAAAATCGGACGTCTGCCTAACAAAATGGTAATCAATTTTATTTCCGGCAGACGGTGACTCGCCCACATAAGATGGGCCCCCACAAAAAGCGACATCTAGGATGGCTCGAGGGCAACACCGGTATGAGGGCTGGGGGTAGAGAGGTGTCACTGGACTTTAAACATATAGCCAACTCGCCACTTAGGTTTCCACATCTACCCTCGAGAACACAGCTCTCGCGACCCCACTCTGGACGGCCGGTTAAGGCAAGCCAGAGGCGGATTACTTGGTCGGACGACGGAGTCCCCCAGGAGCGGTCAGGTACGTGGGGTCGCTACTCCCCAACAACTCGCCACAAGCTGCCTTGCGTTGACTAATTGCACCGGTCGAAACCAGTGGGCGATGGGGTCGTCACATCCCTACGCCATTTCGTCATATCCCTACGCCATTTCACATCCCTACGCCATTTCACATCCCTATGCCATTATTATTATTATTAAACAAATTATTTATTATGTTTTATTATTTTTGTATAACAATATTAAAAACTATCTAAGACATCCCATCCCAAAACGGACCTTATAGGTACAACCAGCAAACAAGGTTCATATTGCAATACAATAACAATGATGTTAAATAAGTCAATCAAATATATTGTGAAATTATGAGTCAGCATTTCTATTTGCTAAAGCTTATTTTTATTTGCTTAAGTTTGATGCTTACTCTGATTTTTACCTTAGTAAATAGCTACTATGAATATTTGAAGAGTACACCTCCTTGCCGAACTCGTATTTTATCAGAGTTAATTCTAGTGACATTTGTCATGCCCTACAGGTTATCAAATAAACTCACTATCATGGTGGAAACAAAACATTGTTACTTAACCAATATCTCCTATTGAATGCCGATATAATACATTTTTAAGTTTAGAGACATTATTTCCTTCCTTTTAAGATTTTCTTCATTGTAAGATCCGTTTTGGTATACTTAGACTATTATATTTTATTGTTTGTCTTAGATAGTTTCTAATATTGTTTACTGTGAACTTAACACTGTGGGTCCCTAGAGGATACAAAAGGAGTTCGTATAAAAGGCAGCCAAATAATCGGCAGCCCAATATTCGTGTCCATTTTTTTGGTTGCGGATTATTGGGTTGCTGATTATTGTACTGTAAAAACTGTGACTTCGGATTATTGGCCCGCTACCAAGCTTGTCCGACCTGATAAAAGGCAGCCCAATAATCGGCGACCACGATGTACATGGATTATTGGGCTGCCGATTATTGGCCCACTTCGAGATTGCTCAACCTAAGAAAAGGCAACCCAATAATCGGCGACCCAATAATCCATGTACATCGTGGTCTCCAATTATTGGGTCGCCGATTATTGGGCTGCCTTTTCGCGGGATGCGGATTAGTGGCACCCGACCAGACTAACACACAACAAGGAGTGGTTTTTAAATGGAGGAGCCATGGGCCGTCCCCATGTTTCACAATTAGTTTTAGTAATGATACTAACCTAAAGATCATAAAAGTGGTAAGTCTTAATGTTTACAAGTTTTGTAATTTGGCCATGGCCTGTTGAATACTGCCATTTTCTCCATACCAGTATATTTCAGTTCTTTTTCGGTACTTTGTTTATTATTGTATTTTTATGGGGTTATCTAATAATACGAATATTGTTACCTAAATTGCATGGTTGCTATATAAAGAGCATAAAATTGTTCAGAATATAGGGCAATTACGAAGTTTTTAAAAAGTACCTGTTCCAAGCCCTGAATTTAGCAATACAAAATTAATAATTATGTTGGTCTTCTCCAATGGTAATCTAGGAGAATTATAAACTATTCACTGTATGCATAATTGTGGGCCATCTGTTAAATCCAGGCAAGAATAGTTTTTAATCTTTTATATTTTAGCCTCTAGGGGCTCTGCCAAAAAATTCGTATTTTACAGTAGAAATGCCAAGAATATAGAGGGTGTATCTCTTATGTGATACAAAAATACGTAAAAATATATATTCTGATTCTACTCGTGATTGCTAACAACTTTTTCTATGGGACCAACTTCGTAAACAACATCTCCAAATCAACATCTTCAAGCAAATTGTGTCAAACTATCGGACACTAACTATGGGAGGATATGATCAAAGCCCTACACACCATTATAATTTGAGGACTGGTTAACGTTGTTGATATGCCAATGGTCCTGGGTAGGGTTGCCAACCGTAGTGCATAATAATGAGAAAACTTAAGATCACTTCTACTCTCCAGCTAAGTGCAGTTGTTTTGTCCCTAGCCATTATTGCCCATTATCACTTCTTGCCAGCTCCATTATTATGTGTATTGTTTATTTGAGATTGTCTCTTCCTAATACAATCAATTTGAATTCATAATCCCAAATGTTAGCTATCTGGTAGATATATAGTGGGGGTAACCTTCAGCACTAAAACAGAAGATTCCATGTTTCCTAAGAAAGTGTAACTCACCTTGCTCCATGTTAATAAACATTTAAAGCAGAACTGATGCAGGCAGGAGTCTGTGAAGCACTTGTTGCGGCAGGTACCCAGGCAGATGGCACAGTTGGGCGGCGGCGAGCCCCGCCCGCCCTCGTGCGGGGGCGTGCTGTCCTCGCTCTTCACGCTGCCCGCTGCCGTGCCGCCCTCCGCATCAGGAGACAGCATCTCCATGTCCTCACTGCAACACGCCCCAGTATGAGCCACGGAAGAATTCATGTTAACGCCTCAGCCAGATGATGTTAATATTTTTATCGTGCGTGAAACTCACGGGAAATTCCTGGGTACGGATGGTAATAATAATACCTACCACTGAAATAATCCGAATAGTGAGGAAATGATGCAGGACTATTTAATCGATCTTTGAAGCAGTTCAACTAGATGTAGCTTTCTGCTACATGATCGTGTAGAAGTTATCGCAACATGAGCGGCTACATAGTCAATGTGCGTCTGCGTAATCTGACAGGTTTCTGAATAGGCGAAGATGAGGATGCGACAACGACAAGCTCGGTGGCGTTATACAGTACACTATTTAGCATAAAGTAATCTTATTTTTTAAACTATGAAACGCAATTGAAAACACTACACTTAAACGATAGTTTATATGGAAAACACTAAACGGCTAGAGACTGAAAAGTAGGCAATGCGACTTGCGAGAAATGAAATGAAAATTACAATAAAAACATAAAGCATTGACAAAGTAGAGCAAACTCATAGACAAAATAGTGACCACAGAGTGTGAAACAAATTATCAATATTAATATTGAAAAAAAAATCGGAATAAAATGATAAGAGAAATCATGTACGTTTGAGTGGTATTTATATTGTAAAAGCCATATTTAATTTGAAATGATTTTTATTAATTTAGTGCGCTCCGAAATAAGGAAAACACGAAATAAAATACCAAAACATGATAATATTGATAATGATTGGAAAACATTCAAATTCCTTGACGTTATTTTGAAAAAAACAATCGTCATTTAAAACTACTACTACTTCCGATCAAAATCAAATTGTTACAGATTGGCAGATAAGAAGAGTTTGTGAGATTGGGTTAGTTAACGTTTTATTTAAGATAATACCTTTTTTATTGCTGCGGACTTTAGGTGTACTGTTGTCTCATTCCTCTGCCCTCAGCCCTCTGAACGAGAACACCATGGCGCGCGGCAGTGACCGTGCGTGCGTTTACATGCTCGGGCTCTCGGCCGAATGTTTCGGCCATGTTAGTACACGATGATTCGAGACAGACTATATAGAGAAAACTTAAGCCAGACCAGAGACAATTTAAGTACTTTTTCAGGTAGTTTAGTTGAGTTAAAAGGTGTCTTAAATAATTTCACTTCGGGTAAAGCTATTTAAAAAGTGTCTTAAACAGTTTCAATAACCAAAGCTATTTAAAACACCGTTTAACTCACCGAAACTACCTGAAAAAGTTTAAATTGTCTATGGTCTGGCTTAAATTTTATCTATATAGTCTGTCTCGAATGAGCGTGTACTAGGGTGGGCCGAATCATTCGGCCGAGAGCCCGAGCATGTAAAAGCACCATGAGAGAGGAATGGCGCCGGGTGGTTAAGCTTGCCACAGAAGACATGACAGCCACGACCACTCTGCCAAGAGTGTAACGACGAAGAAGAAGTTGTCTCATTCAAGACTAACACTAACTTTTGGGAAAAAGGTTTTTGTGTAATATCAGAACGCTCTTACAGTCTAAAAACTGTCAATGTCAAAATTGACAAATTAGAATAAAAAAATTGTCTTGTGTATGGCTGGTGGTGTTATCTAATAAAATAACCGAGAAATGAGTCCGTTAAAGAGGGTAATATATACGTTTGATCTTTTAGGTAGACACATTTTATAGCACAGCTGATTGCTGTTGACTACTTGTTTCATAAGTTGCACATACCATGTTCCTGCGTTTCAGACCACTGGCCTGATGGGTCTAGCTGTGGCGCAAAACCCTCACCATACGCTGGGCGCGCTGTACGGCAAGATCCTGCGAACCTTGAAGAGGATGCCGGAATCGTCCGTGTACCGCAAGTATACCGAGCAGATAGTGCGCGAGCGGGCTGCCGTGCTCACACAGGTATATCTAACTTTTTGATATTTAAGAATGCGTTTTTTTTTTAACTCAATCTACATAAATCCATCTTAACAACGATAACTGTACTAGCCACTTGTAGTGTATTTATTTCATATATAGTAGTCCTTTGCCAAATTTGTGTAGACTTAATACAATAAAGTGCCATTATAATCTTTAATCCTTCGTCTACCATGCCTGCGAATTACGCCCGCGGGTTATCATGTACTTAGTTACACAATAAGTACCTCTTTCCCTCACCCTCCCTACTTTAGAGCCCGCAAATTACTGGGCTTGGTAACAAAATCTTTCAATTTTCAACTGACATGTATAGCAACGGTTAAAAATTTTCCAGACTAAGGATGTGTTTGAAATTGAGAAGGCAATCAACTGTGGCCAAGCCGAAGAGCTCATCATCCAGGCTGAAAATGAACTGAACCTAGCCAGAAAAATGCTCAACTGGAAGCCCTGGGAGGACCTTGTTGCAAGGGCACCCAAGGGGCAGTGGGACTGGCCACCTACCAAGTAATAGACAACAAATTACATTATAAATTAGTTCCGGTGTTTAGTACCAAATTACTTATTAAATTGTTTATATATTACATCAAATGTTTCATTTTAATCCTACTAATATTATAAACACGAAACTTTGTAAGTATGGATGTTTGTTACTCTTTCACGTAAAAACTACTGAATGGAAGTTGCAGGCACCATGTAGAATTGTTAGTGTATGACATTCTTCATCTGCCAACACTTTATTAGCTTTAGCTTGCTTAGCCTTAGTCTACTGTACACTGTACTGTAATCCATATGGCAATTTAAATAATACAAAGAAATCCATGTGCCCTGTCTATTTGGCTTGAGGTACAAGATATTTTTTTTAATGTTTCTTTCCCTAACCATATAAAATTGTCTTCTATTACCTTGAAATAAAATATATTAACACCACCAAATTTCATCATAGAGCCATCAAGGGCTCAAAGCTTAGGGTCACAGTGTTGTTAATACACATAGAAAAACGGCCTCCTGGCCTAGTTGGTAGTGACCCTGCCTACGAAGCAGGAGGTCCCGGGTTTGAATCCTGGTCAGGGCATTTATTTGTGTATTAATCACGAATATTTGTTCGTGAGTTATGGATGTTTTCTATGTATTTAAGTATTTATATGTATCTGTCTATTATATATATCGTCACCTAGTACCCACAACACAAGCCTTATTGAGCTTACCGTGGGACTAGGTCGATTTGTGTAAGATTGTCCTATAATATTTATTTTATTTATTTATTTTATTATAGTTGATCACTTTCATAGCCTTATATTTTAATGTAATTTATACAAAAGTGCTGTTGATTCATACACAAACAAAACAATTCATGATTTCTTAGTAACACTTTTTATTTTCTCAATAAATTCATGTAAGGGCTTAAACAAAATACAATTAACTTGTAAATCCTAATGCTAATATCATTTCGCTGTAAATGCATTTACCGATCACTCGAGTCCATTAAGTACATGTCGTAAAGTGCTCCTTATTGGTCAAACTTGTACTACAATCCTGTCCTTGTTCCAATTTCATTTCCTACTAGTCTTTGGTGCCACTGTGAAGTACAAAATGTGTGTAAGAGTAAAAAATGCGTTAGCTGTTTACAATATGCTTCAGTCATTGGTTTATATCTATGTGAAACGGTAAATTGGAATGCATTGTGATGAAAAGTAGAATTAGGACAAGCATTGGTAATAATTACAGTGTTACAATAGTATTCGCTACTTGGCACAGGGGTATTGTACATTATCACAAATTGTGAGAGTATAGCGTATGGTTTATTTCCAAAAAGTAATATATTGATTATTTACTACTTATATCTAAGGTCTCTTAGATTGTTGTGACATTGCTTCTTAATTATAATTGGCTTACAAAAGGTACATACATAGCTGCCTGTTCATCAGAGGATAAAAACACTGAAGTGAAAGAAAAACACTGAAGAAAAGTATAAAATGAGTATTTTCAATAACAATTTTAAAACTATAGTTCATTATCCTTAATTCATTACTTAGATCAATTAAACTGTCCAAACATGTCAAAAAGTGTCATGAATTTTAAGTCGTGAGTAAGATCCAGGTTACACACAAATAGTTTTGTTGTAGTCCATCAAGGCAAAATCGTTCTTAATTCGGCTCAGGGGCATTTCAGCAGTTAAATGTGCCACACACTTTGCTATGCATAATCTGGACCCTGCCTACCTGATTACCTTTTGAGACCCCAACAAATATGGCGAAATCCTGTTGAGGTTTTTGATCCTGGCTACCCAGGGAGTCAACCGGTATTGAAATGTAAAACAAGTTGTCACACGCCAAATAGAATCATACAAAAAATCAACTGATTTATAACATGAAAATAGACAATTTGTAACTATTTAATACAATTTTATATATGAGTTTTCTTTTCTCTTTCAACAGTAATAGACAAATGTATAATAATTCATAATACCTACATAGAGTAAAAAAGTTAAAGAAGTTATAAATGGCAGCATTTGAGATGTTGTGGTAACTCACTTGTTGACAAGAAATTAAGTTAATGCAACTGCACATGCATTGAACACTTGCAGGAATGAACTATTACTGAATTCATTACCAAGTAAAAAAATATTTCCATAAATATTTAAACCTAAATCTTATGTACTTATTAAACAATAAATAACAATATATAATCACTTATTTTATAATACTTGTCACCAGCTACACGAAATATCAAATAAAGAGTGGGTGTGAGCAGTGCGTGATTACGTAGACGTGACTCCTTTCCGGGCCACAAGCAGGTTGAGCACGGGGTGTTTCTTGATGTAGCTAACTGCTTTCTTGTGTGTCACCATTGTGAAGTCGTAACCGTTACACTGTAATATCTTGTCATGCATTCTTAAGCCTGATTTAGCAGCAGGGCTCCCTTCATGAACTTCAGTTACATAAATTCCCTGGAAAACAATAAGTAGAATTATAATAACATATACATTGTAAGGTATCATACCTATGTGAACAATTTTTGTAGAATTTTGGAATGGCAAAACCTTTTTTGTATGAAAAATGTTTATGGTGTATATAAAAAGCTGTTGGGATCTCCCAGTAACCAAAAATACTTGTGACAGGAGATAACTGTAGGTATGCGTTTTAAATTTAAAAAGAAGTTTATGTAACAATATTTACTACAAATTCTACTTTGGAAAAAGAAATCAGTCAAGTAGATGTTTTCTGCAGTATACATGAAGATTTATCTTTAGAACTATTCTACGAACTATAGATTCACAAGCAAGAGTTAATGACCGCGCTAAGTGCTATCGGTAAGTACTTACATTGTCGGTGTACCCCTGAGGGCTTTTGCGGTAGTCTTGGTCAATACCACCGCCTATTTTAAACCCACATTTCATAACTTCTCTTCCTTCTGCATCAACCCCAGCCTCTTTCTGGAGAGTTATCGGTATCTACAAAAAACAGTCCATGAATTCACTTGGTTCTAGAAATTAGAACAAAACAAGGTGGGAGTGGTCCAAAAACTTACACTTAGGCACTCCATTGCCGTGCCGGCTTGGTGCTGAAATGCCATTTTCGCCATGATTGCAGTTAATTATTATCCCGGTTTTAGATAAGAACTAGAATTGTAGAAACAACAGTTTAATGGTAATTTTATTGGACAATAACAACTTAGTCGTCCGTAGCCACACAAACTAACCATAAACTATAGATAGAGATGTGAACACGACGACAGATTATGTTAGCATCATCACAAAGAGAGACTGCTGTCAAAATTGTACAAAATTCAGTTCTGCCACAACGTTGACATAAATTTCAGAGCTGTATTTTTCTTAAAAAAAAAAAACGTGTAATTTTTATTTAGCACTTTTAGCAGGTAACTGTCAATGTCACTGCATGCCAGATATATTTATAGGTATTCAGTCTCAATAATAGAAAAATTAGTCAAAATATTTTGCTGCCAAGGTAAGAATTTAAATCAAATAGTAGATTTAATTAAATAACGCATACGAAACAATTTGTAATGAAAAACAATCATTTTTCTAACCTTTTGTTACCGGGGCCACAAATCCCAGTAGAGGCTGATTTATAATTTTGAAATATACGCAGTAAACCAATTTCGTAATATTTATGTATTTTTAATTGTAGATGTCGGGCGGGGAGTACCGCCATGTGTGGCGCATAGCCTTTACTAATTTTCTCAAATCGTTTAGGCCGCGTCAAATAATTGGAAATGTGATAGGTAAGTCAAGAGTCTACAATCCTTTACTTTGGGTTATAGTGGTTTCGTAGCCGGCAGGTAAGTCTCCATAGCTCAGATGATATCCTAGAGTCAAGGCAGTGGATTTAACCTTTAAATATTTTTTTAACAAATATAATTAGGCTTTTGGTGATTATAGCAAGGATATTTTGCAATGAATGAATGACTGAAATAATGTACTTTATTGGTATTTCAGGGAAGGACTACATTGGTAACAGTTACTTTGAGATACCGGCTGACCCCAGCCGGGGTAAGAGGAGAGCGACTCGCTGGTATGACCCTCCTAAGGGAATGGACTTCCGGGACCCTATCCCAGCAGAGTGGGAGGCTTGGCTAAGGATGAGGAGGTAAACCATCAATACTGAGTGTTCTGACCCTCAAGAGTAATATTCTCATGAGGATCATCAGATAATCTGTGGATGTGTAACAGAGATGAAAAAATATTTGTATTTGCTTTAAAGAGATTTATTTATTAGCAAATTAACATTCAAAGATACAATAAAAAATAAAATAAAACCTAAACACTAAAAACAAAATACAATATAAGTAAATAAAAAAACAAAACAAATGTCATGCAAAACAAACAACATTTTTTTATAAAAAAAAACGCTCCAAAACCCTCAGGTGCCCTAATGGGCGCTCGCGCCGCGTTACTATGTTGAACTATAATGGGCAGACTCTGCAAAAGGAAAGATCTGGATTTTAACACTTTAAACTTTCGCGATTTTGTATACATTATTATAAACCATGACACATGAAACTGTGTCGAAATAAATTAACTACATTCGCGTCCCCGTCCCCCCCCCCCCCCGTTGTATGTTATAATAATGTATTTATTTTTTGTCAAAACACCAGAAACTTTTTACAGCATTAGAACTCTTTTTTCTCTTATTGTATTATTCTTCCGTTTTCCGTTTGCGTTTTGGGTCGGCAACGCGCATGTAACACTCCTTGAGGCGTCCATAGGCTACGGTGACCGCTTACCATCAGGCGGGCCGTATGCATGTTTGTCACCATCGTAGTATGTTTTTTTTTTGTCATAGACTAATTCTATCACAGACTCAAATTCACATATTTCTAAATATGAATATAAAAAAATAGTGTGGCTTATGGTATGGATGTATAGTATACCTTTTTTTTTTTTACGTGGAGGAATGCATTTAGGCATCCCGCCTAGCCGGGGAACTAGGACGGGTATGTGGGACTCGCAGGTCCGGACCCGCACTACCCACTAAACCATCCACGGTATGCCCATTTTGCAGCGTTGGTGGCGGTGACACGGGATTGCCCTAGGCTCACAACCGCGAACACCGCCTGCTGCGACAGCCGAAGCTGTCCCCTCCTTGAGGCCGAAGCCCCTGGAGCCGAAGCTCCCCCGCCCGAAGGTAGAGTGCAGGGCGACACCACACGCTGGTCCCTCATGACAACCTCCACTCCGGGAGCGAGATGGAAAAACCCCGGGTTCCACCCCCTCAGGTTGCCTTTGCGATTTTTTATAGAGGTGGTCATCCTCGCAGCCACCACGTCGGCGCCGGCCAGCAGTGGCAACCCCCGGTCCGTCATCATAGGCCCTCTGCCTAGACAGGGTACGGGACCGCAGTTTTATACAGGACAGCGGCATTCCTGTCGGCAGACCCGGAGGCCCCCTCACGCCAACACTCAGAAGTTCTCTCCCTCAATGAGAGTACTCCCTGTGCGGAACCCCCCAACCCCCCCTGACAGGATATTTGCAGCACCAGTAAGAAATCCTCGGAATCTTCCAAGAGATCGCTTACCGTTGCCCCCAGGAAGAACCGTCCAGGAACCCTTCCCTTTTTCCCGGATCAACCGGATCAAGGAGAATGGGAAGAGCCCTGGCACTCGAGGAGGTTTCCCGTTGTAGCCCCCCATGTATAGTATACCTAATTAATTTATAGGAAGAAAGACTAACTTCAATTGTTGGTTCCCAAAGATTGTTTAATTTATGTAAGGAACACCGAAATCGCCACACATATGCATTTGAATTTTGAAATTAGAGTTCCCTCTGTTCCACATGGATGCTATGCTATCATTGGATCAGATCCAAAATCCAATGAAACTTATAAAATATATCTTGAAAAAAATAATAGGGCCGTTCATATTATTTAAAGTTACACTTACATTTTTGCTCCTAATCCTCCTACAAGAAAAGTTACACTTTTTATCTCCTATTAGAATTGACAGCTCGCTATTCTAAGTAGAAATAAAATTTTAAAAGTATAAAATTTTCCAAATCAGAAAAACAGTTGGGGGTCAACTTTAAATAAAAACGCCCATAATCATCAAATCAGTTCTTAACTCGTGGAGTAAACACTTAACAAACATACAAAAACCGGCCAAGTGCGAGTCGGACTCGCGCACAAAGAGTTCCGTACCATTTTTTTTAAAACGGCAAAAAATAGAAATAGTATATAGTATGGGCTTGTATCCATGAGTCGCGGGTTCCTTTTCCGCCCGAGGTAATTAATCTTTCCACAATTCGTTTCTTTCTAAGAGATTCTTTTTTTCAAGATATAATTGAAAGAAAATGGAAAAATTCTCCGCGTCGAGCGGGATTTGAACCCACGACCTCTCTGAACACCGGTCAGATCGCTCTGCCAATTGAGCTATCGACGCCCGATCGACCCCGGCGAATGTTTCCACTACTTCTTTCATTAGGTTATACGCCTTAGGGAGACGCGTAGCGACATTTACCAAGTCTTAAACACTTGTACGGCATCGATGTTCTAAGACATTTTAGAAATCATCGATAACAATGCGCTACCCCGTACTAAATTAATTTTGACGTCTGCGAAACGTCTCTGCTTTATACAAAATTAATTTAGATTCTATTTTTGTGTAACTTACAGAACAGAAGCGCCATCTGAAGAGGAAATCGCAAATAACCTAGCATTAGCCAAAATGAAACGGGAGAATGCCGCGAAAATTGAAGAAAAGCGTCTCGCGGAGGGTGGCTCCCTCCCCACCATGCCGGCGCGCGGACCAGAGACCTACCCCAAGTACGCAGAGTTCCACACCGGGCATCCGGAGGACCATCCTGATAGAAAGCATTGATAGATACTATAAGTAGATACTACACATAATACATATAGAGATAGTAATAGTAGATACTAGACATAATAGCAACTGCAGGAAAAAACTGGCAAATTAAAGCAGAACAACATGGCAATCAATGGAGGAGGCTTTTACCCTATCTGGGTCCACATAATATTGAAACGCACCATATATTTGAAACTTTTAATTATGTAAAAAAACTTATATACATGTGGAAATAAAGATATAATCTAATAAGTAGATACTATATACAGATTACTGAAAATAGATTGTACGATTTGTACAGTCGCCATCAGATACGAGGGAGATGGTGGAGAAATTTAGGATCACGGTTGTGGTCTCGGTAGCTCAGTTGGGAGAGCGATGAGCTGGTATCTTAGTCGCGGGTTCGAGTACCGCCCGAGGTCTTGATTTTTTCCACTTTGCTTTCTTTAAGAAATAGCTTATCATTTACTAAATCCGTATAGTTAATCCTGGTCACATCTGAACCTGTATGATGGTGGCAAAAGTAAATAGTACGGTCAGTTATACGACTTAGGCTGCGTTTTACCAAATTTTTATTCCGAGAATAACGCTTACTCTCAGACAGTAACGTCAAATTACTATGGGATTTTGACATTAGTATCCAAGAGTAAGAGTTACTCTTGGTTAAAAAGTTTGGTCAAATCCAGCCTTTATTTACGTAATAATTGTCGTCACCAAACTGACCGCAGCGGTATTTAAAGACCGCTTTGAGAAGTTTGACAGGCGTGTTTGATATATGTGAGCACCATGACCACGCCAATACAAATTGATAGCGACTCACATAGTGACCTATATCACCTTAGTGAACTTAGCTTATTCAATGAGATTTTGTTGTACATAGCGGTATTAGATTGCTTTAGTTATGACATAGAGGAAATATATTATATGTACTCGTAGTTTGTGCCTATGAGCTCAGTGTTTTTAGATTTTTTTCATGTTTAAAAGAATAAAGATAGTCCCATTTGTCCTAAAGGAATAAATACAAAGATGTCCAGAATTATGCTTATTCTGCATGACGATTGTCATATAGTATGAAAATGTTCCCTGAAAGTTCCAGTGTTCTCCTGCGTAAATTATAAATTGAAAGAGATGTCATGTACTAAAGAAAAAGTGACCAAGGCCCTCTAGAGAAGGGCTAGGATCGAAACAGCGACCTGCTTTCGCGGCAGACGCCCTAAAAAAAGCAGGAGGTCGCTGGTTCGATCCCAGTCCTGTTCACCCTTGGGGGCCTTGGTCACTTTTTCTGTAGTATATGACATCTCTTTTAATTATAATTTATATATAGTAGTGTGACTACTAAAAAAACATGAATCAAAACATTTATTACATTTAATAAATGATTTGATTCGCGCTTTACAATTGTGTACTCGCGTAATCGCACAAAGACATTATTGTCTTTATTTACTTTATAGTAAGCTGAGTACCTTATACTTTATAGTTTGAGTATCTTATACTTTATATGAATTAAATCTGTTTTTATTTTACTGTTCTATATCTCCTAGGTGTTTTTCAAACTTTTCTGGTGTGACCCCCTTAGCATGTATAATTTTGACGCGACCCCCCAGATATGAAAGAAAATTTCACGACCCCTATCCGCTGCTAATAATTCGTGTTGGTTTTACTAAGGCTTTGCGACCCCCTAAGGGGCCGCGACCCACACTTTGAAAAACACTGTTCTAATTTATACTTAGTTCTGGATATCACTGTATGCGTAAAGGTTATTGCTTGTAAATAGAACAAATTATGTATGTAAATGTATTGAATAAATGAAATATTTTGAAGTTCTATCTGTCTTATGTCTTAAAGCATTAAAAAAAGCGGTCAAGAGCGAGTCGGACTAAAAAACGTGATTGATTTTAGGCACAACACAACCTACACAGACATAGAGAATGAGGCCCCCGCACATATACCAGTTTTACTTGTGAATTTCTTCAATTCTTTTAGCATCACTGACTACCTACCACCTTACACTATTTTTAGGGTTCCGTAAGAAAATGGTAAAAAAGGGTGACTAGTTTGTATTATACCGGGTGTTGCCTGTAACAGGAGCAATAATATTGTATATTATTATTAAATACCGCGATTGTTATTCATTGAAATCAAACACTTTAGAACGGATCAATCGCGTTTATTAACACCATGACCCTACAAATTTCGCAGTGGGTAGGTACATTCTTCTAACAAACTTTATAGTATAGTGTTAAGTTAGTATTGTTACAGTTAAGTCGCTGAACAAATGTTGTTCTTTTTCACGAACTATTTTTGATCACCGATTCGCACGTTTTTCTGAGACACGGTGGGGCTGAAACGAGCACATTTTCATGCTATCTTATTTTACGACTTAATATTTCATTATAATATTGGGACGTATTTATATGATATTAGCTAGATATATATAAATAAATAAATACAATAAAAAAATATTACAGGACATTCTTACACAAAATGAAAGTCCCGCTGTAAGCTCAAGAAGGCTTGTGTTACGGGTACTCAAACAACGATATATATAATATACAAATAAATAAGTACATAGAAAACATGCATGACTCAGGAACAAATATCTGTGTTCATCACACAAGTCACAAATAGATGCCCATACCGGGATTCGAACCCAGGACCATCGGCTTAGCAGGCAGGGTCACTACCAACTACGCCAACCGGTCGTCAAATATATAGGCTATTATCCTAACCCAAGACTGGAATGAAATTTGAGATGTGAAAGGTAACTAATTACATAATGAGTATAATGACTTTCAGTTAAATTTGCAGTCTCTGCTCCTGCAGTAGTTGCAGTTTCTTGTTATCAACAGCTGTTCTTTAACGTTAAAGCTAGGTACTTTGATTTATGGTGATAAACAATCGGGTGCGAGTAATCAGGCTACGCCCCTTACTTCATTCTCTTTTTAAGTAGGGTATAATATTCATAATATTCTTGATATCTCCCTGACTGTCAAGATTCGTTTACCTATAAGCTATTTATATATTCGTATTTATGCAAAAATAGCGATAACGTAGGTAAAGTCAATAGTAACATAAAGACACTGAACCGAGAATAGATAAGTGTAATGAATACCTAAACATTCGTTGGTGGGCCTAGGTCATGTGACGCTTTTGCATGTTTTGATGTAAGACGCAGATGTTATGAAGCTATTTTCGTGACGGTTCAAAGGTATGTCGCCAAAAGTAGGATATTATTGTAGCGATGATTTTAATATTTAATTTATTAATTGAAAGAGATGTCATAGAAAACAGAAAAAGTGACCAAGGTTCCCGGTGAACCCTGCTTCGTAATTAGGGAGTCTGCCGCCAAAGCAGGAGGTCGCTGGTTCGGCACTAAGGGGCCTTGGTCACTTTTTCTGTACTATATGACATGTCTTTCAATTTATAATTTATATACAGTTTATATACCTATAGTAGTGTGCCTACTTAAAAACGTGAATCAAAACATTTATTATAAGTAATACATGATTTAATTCATGCTTCATCATTTCAGCCGAAAGACGTCCACTGCTGGACATAGGCCTCCCCCAAAGATTTCCACAATGACCGGTCCTGTGCCACCCGCATCCAGCGGACTCCTGCGACCTTCACCAGGTCATCAGTCCACCTTGCGAGGGGCCTACCCACGCTGCGCCTTCCGGTACGCGGTCGCCACTCGAGAACCTTTCCGCCCCAACGGCCATCGGTTCTACGTGCAATGTGCCCCGCCCACTGCCACTTAAGTTTAGCGATTCGGAGAGCTATATCTGTTACTTTGGTTCTGCTGCGGATGGCCTCATTCCTGATACGATCTCGCGGAGAGACTCCTAGCATAGCTCTCTCCATTGCCCTTTGGGTGACTTTGAGCTTTCTTATGAGGCCCATTGTGAGCGACCACGTTTCAGTACCGTATGTCATCACTGGCGTGGCATGGCAACACACACTGATCGAAGACCGATTCATGCTTTACAACTGTGTTAATTTTTTTTGTTTTGTTTGGACATGTTATTTGAGTCAGTGACGTCATTATACTATAAGTAACGAGGACGATTGAAGTAGCATGACAAACACGAGCGTTTCTGAGAGAATAAGAGGCAAAATCTGTACAACTTAAATGGTCACGCACTGTGCGGTTGCTCCGGCTGTGGAATGAGCTCGCTGTCGAGGTTTTCCCGAAGGACTACGGTATAGGGTGCTTGCTTTTTTTTCCTACTCTACGACGGTGACAAACAAGCATACGGCCCGCCTGATGGTAAGCGGTCACCGTAGCCTATGGACGCCTGAAACACCAGGGGTGTTACATGCGCGTTACCGACCCTTTAAAAAAATAGGAGGATTCCCTGTGTTGACAGCTAAACGGGTCAAGGGCTCTGCTCCGTGGGTCCTCAGCTGTCAACACAGCGAATCCTCTTGGAGCTCTGGCGACCTTACTCACCAACAGAAACACAACGCTATGAGTAGGGTCTAGTGTTATGTAACTGCGGTTTTCTGTAAGGTGGAGGTACTTCCCCAGATGGGCTCTGCTCCAGATCGATCAAGAACACACTTCTTGAATAAATAAATAACTATTTCCTCGTGGTCTCTAAAACACAAATGGAACCGCGATATACCAACTCGGCGGCCTTCGCTTGTACAACTACATTAAAAGTTTAAGATTTTAATTACCTTAAGTAATTATTTGCGTATTTTTACCGTTAAATATTATCTATATCGTGCTCTCAGATCGTGTTGTGACGTCAGAACACTAGTTATCGAGACAATCGTGCTGTATTTTTCCTACAACTAACGACTGAGACACCAAGTTAATTTGGTTCAGTTGGCAGCTAATTTTGGACACGACCACACCAGTTGCTCTTCGCAGACGACATTGAACTTAACCGATAGCAGAATAAAGGTCAGGATCCATATACCTACATACGTTAGTAGACAATCATGTATTCATGTCATATCATTCTGCATTAATATCGGACTTGTTTTCATTCATAATTTTATCATGTTTCTTTAATAATGATGTATGTAGTTATTTTGCTATTTCCGTATGATATCTATCTACTCATAGGTACTTGCTTTAATATTAACCACTTACATTTAATTTACATTCGTCGTCTAGTAACCCACATCACAAGCCTTATTGAGCTTACCGTGGGACTAGGTCAATTTGTGTAAAATTGTCCCACAATATTTATTTATTTAGCCAGGAATATTAACTAAACTAAACTGGATTCCTTACTAAGACTCGCTAGAATTAAACATTTAGCCGCGTCAGTCAGAATCTGGCACACACTTTATCTAATAAGTACCTGCCTAGGTAATACTTTTATTATCAAATATGTAAATGTCTGCGGCTCTATATACTTAGCTAATCCTAATCATAAACCCAAATCTCAGCACGTGTCTATCATATAAACGTCTGCTGTAAGAGCTACCTCACGAACACATAATTAAGAATTTTAAAATTTTTAAACAAATTGAAGTAGGTACCTACTTTGATTAATCCTTGTCATTTTTACGGTTCCGTAGGAACCCTTAGTTTCGCGATGTCTGTCTGTCCGCCCGTCTGCTATTCAGTTACCATTATTAGTCCGTTCTCCTTTTTTAGCGATAATGAGCTGTCTCCGAGCTGAAAACTGTCTGATTTCGTTTATTTTTTATTTTTTGGTGGGAGGTAAATGCCGAAAAGTTTGAATTAAGTACCTTATCAGTACAGTATACTTGTTATTTCCCTGGTAAGTGACTGTAAACTTACCTACATTATTCAACTCAAAACACCGTGACAGCTAGAGTGGCCCTTTTTAGCGAAGACAGCCTTCCGATTGACATCTGGTCAACCTCAGCCACTCTCTCACGGAGTTTTCTAGAAAATCACTGAAAAGAAAAATACTTTGCCGACATGAAACGAACTAACAAATAGTCTACTTAAAACAAATATGTATATTTTTTAAATTACTTCAACCGTTATCATTTTACACATGAATACATGATCATTGGTCATGCAAAAATCCAAAAAAAAACTTGAAAATCACATTTTGTTATTGGTAAAAAAAGAAAACGGCCCTAGTACAGTTACCTGCAATAGTATCTTACACAATCTTATTTGTACAGCCATAAGAGAGTGCCACATATTTTTGCGGCCCTCGTATAGCGGAAGATACTCTTGCAGTTGACTCAGGTGACTGTACTAGAAAGCTGAAATTTGGACGATTATAAATATATGGATCACGCCAACAAAGTTGATAAATAAAAAGTGGAGATTGCTTTTTTAGGATACGTACTTAATACCTTATACATAAAGTAAAAAAAAGTGGGGGATTATTTATTTTTTCGCTTCATTCACCCTAAAGTGTGAGGTATCGTTGGATAGGTATTTGAAAAAGAATAGGGGTTTGGTATTTAACAAAAACGATATCTGTACGTAAGTACGGTCAATGGAAATGTTTATGTCCTGCATCAATAAATAATTGATTACTTTAATTAGTTCAACGCCTCTGTCTGTCTCGTTTAATTGAATATTTACCCACTTATCACTACATACCTAACTCTAGGAACTCTAATCTGTAAGAATTGCGTCTATAAAAGACGAGCGTTTGCAAACTTTCTTCAGTTTCACGTAACTACAACATAGGCGCATCATCTCTTGCTGTAAGTACCAAACCTCTTTGTTATTCCGTTAAAATTAAACATTATATTACTTAATTGATTTAGCAAATAACTCTCCCCGAAATGTGGATGGGCTTTGACTTATCTATGAAGGAGGTTGAAAGTGATACACTTAGACCCTAGGGAGTTTTAGGGACCTTTCAGTACATTTTTTTACTCACATGATTATTGATTAGGTAGGTATAGGTACCTATTTCTAGCTCGAACTGTTGGCGCTCTCGGGCCGCCAAATTAGCAACCTACATATTTCAATTAAAAATAGGAAAATTTAAAAAAGGAAGACGCTTAATTAAACCGATATATTTATACGTCCATTTTTCACCATCGCACCGCTCGCCATCGACAGGGCGCTCATCCACACACCTTGCAACCGAAATGCATGGTCGCGCACTGTGCGTTTTTTTTTTATAACAAATGGGCTTACTCTTGGCCACAGAGGAATTTCCTCCCGCGAACGCTCCGACTGTCGAATGAACTCCCTGCCGAGGTTTTCCCGATAGATTACAGTATGGGGTTCTTCAAAAAATGAGTTTACAAGATTTTAATGAATCGGCAACGCGCATGTGACCCCACTGGAGTTGCAGGCGTCCTAGGCTACCGCTTTCCAACAGGCGGGCCTTATGCATGTTTGCCACAGTCGTTGTATAAAAAACTCATGTTCAAACGATAATAAGTGATCTAATAATTAGATAGGTAAAGGTTAGTTAGTAAAAGGGGCAATCTCAATCATCATTAGATAAGACGCGATGAAATCCAGTAAACGCATTACAACATCTGGTTTCCTCCAGTAAATAAACGCCTTATCAAGTTATCACCCACGTATCATTTGTTTACGTTTCTTAAATAAATCGACTATTAATAGAGTGTTTTGATCTGACCAACTATCAGTATATTTCTGCTATTTGTTACCGAAACATCGACTTACCCTTTCTTGGTGGTTAGTTTTCACGGGCTCGTATTTCAGTGAGAGGTGATACACATACATAGGTAGGTATGAAAAGAATTATGGGATTAATACTTATATACCTACTTGTAATTTGTATATAGTAATGGAAGCCTTAATATGTATATATTATAGGGTGTTTTTTAAGAGTTTATTTTATTTTATTATTTGCACTAAGTTTATATTTCATGGTTTTCGTTGATTGATTGCATGGTTTTTGGGATTATTAATAACCAAATCATGGCTAAATCGTATAAAAGTAAACTGGAAAATTGTTTTTTGTTTACAACTGGGTCATGTGTGAACATCGTGTAAGTTTAATCAGCGATAATAGTTTTGAATGGAGTTACCGTCATCATATCCTTGTTTTATCGGTCTTTTGTACCTACGTTGGCAGTCTTCGACCGCGCGTTTCACTAGAAATTTCCCGCTCCGCAAACCTAAACTCTGGAATGAACTGTCGCCAGGAAGGAGACCTATTCGAACGTATTTAAGTGACATTTCGATGCGAACTTCCGTGGAAATGATCAATATGACATGCAAATGACGGAGGGAATATGAAGTGGATATATCAAATGTCATCAGTTTAGCGCACGTTCGAATAAGTCTCCGGTCTCCAGCGGTATTTCTGGACAGATATGCCTTGGATACCTTTAAGAAAAGAGCGGACCCCCATCTCAACGCAACGCACTTGTGTTCCCCGGATGTTGCAAGTTTCCAGGTAGTCTGCTCGTTTGCCTCCTTATTTCATAAAAAAGACGTGCAGCTCGTCTGATATTAAGCAAGCATAGCAGCCTATGGAGGAAACTCCGATACATAATTCACTGATTTTATTTGCAATTATTGATTACTGACTTAAGTTTAGCGTGAGCTTAAATTTTGACCAGCTACTTGAAAAGATGTCTAAATACATTCGTTCGGCAGATCAACATGGCCAAGCTGTCTTCTAAGGAGATCTTCGCTCTGGAGGACAAACATGGTTGCCGCAACTACGCCCCCGTGCCTGTCGCTCTCAGCCGCGGTGAAGGTATGCTGCCCTGCCCCTATCTCTTGTAATTTGTGCCTTAGGAGCCCCAGGGTGCGGAGACAAGATGCCAATCACTCACGCTCCGTAGCTTAGCGTAGTTATCTTTCTCTATGACTCTTCCTTATGCGACAAAGACAGTTGCGTTTCGTTCGCGATCGTTAACGATTGGAATCTTTTCTACGCACCCAGATATTTTGAATACCTCCACGAACCCTAAGTAAAAGCTTGCGCTGTGGACTGTGGGGTCCGAAGCGCCAGCTGAGGATGCAGCCGGGATATAACACTCGGATGAGAGAGTCACATCAGATACGTCAGAGATATATGTATATCTCTGACGTATCTGAGAATAATAAGTAATTTGTGGAATTAACGTTTGCACTGTTTGAACACATATTATTATGTGTTCCACAATTAAACTAATCTTCGAGTACGGACTCTTATCTTAAGTGTTTGCGGCGGCGTTATATCCAACTATTGACATTCGTCAAGATTAGAGCAATTAATACTCTATTTGCTCGCTCTAAGTCAGAGATTACACATCTTCTTATGTTTCAAGATCTCAATAAACTCTAAAATGTAATAAGCGTGCCAATGAAATCAGATACGAAATTTAGAAACTTAAAAAAAATGACCGCGATTTTGTTTTCAACCGACTTCAATATTTCTAAAGGAGGAGGTTCTCAATTCGTCTGAATTTTTTTATTTATTTATTTTTATCTAATGGATGTTCACTCATAACTCCCTCATTACTGAACCGATTTGAATTTTTTTTTGTTTTCTGAAAGTAGATAGTTCCAGGTTGGTCCCGTTTTTTTCAAAATCCATTTCTGATGATGGGATCCATGAGGAACTGAGGGAACTCCTCAAATTTGAAAGGCACATGCATAGTAATTTGGATATTTTCTTGAGAAACTCGAGCATTTCTTTACAAAACCTACCAGTTTGGTGGAGTAGACCTGATGATGACGACCAGGGAGGGATGTCAAAGAGGAACTGCTCTATAATTTGCGGGCCCCAGCTGTATCTTCTGATTTTGAGACATTCATCTTTTGTTAGTTACGAAATGCCTTCGAGGTAGTCCTATTTGATTTTATGGTGATGGATATCATGAGTAATTAATGGAGCTGATGCTGAACCCTGGCAGTACCTAATGGAACTCAGGTTTGGTGCAACATAGGCGAGTGCTGTTTTCATGATTCGATTCATATTAACGAGCAATTATGAGAGCAGTTCACAAGATGGAGCTGATGCTGAACCCTGGCAGTACCTAGTGGAACTCAGGTTTGGTGCAGCATATGCGAGTGCTGTTTTCATGATTCGATTTGTTAGCGAGCAATTATGAGAGAAGTTCATAAGATGGAGCTGATGCTAAACCCAGGTAGTACCTAATGGAACTCAGGTTTGGTGCAACATAGGCAAGTGCTGTTTTCATGATTCGATTCATGTTAACGAGCAATTAGGAGAGCAGTTCACAAGATGGAGCTGGTGCTGAACCCTGGCAGTACCTAGTGGAACTCAGGTTTTTGAGGCAACATAGGCGACTGCTGTTCTCATGATTTGATTCGTGTTAACGAGCAATTAGGAGAGCAGTTCACAAGATGGAGCTAATGCTGAACCCTGGTAGTAATATGTATGTAAGTTTAAAATACGGTGTAAGGAAAATTAACAAAATAAAAACATAAATTACATTTTTTACATAAAACTCCCGTAAGTATTTACTCCCGTCAATATTGTCTATTTTCGACAATATTGATGGGATTCAATATTGTCGAACGCTCGACATGTTTCGGATTTCACACTGCGCGCAGCAGCTCGCTCGCATTCTTCCTTTGTTTGTGAGAAGGTACCTCGAAGGTGGTCCCATTTAATTTTAGCTGTGATCTTATGATGCAATCCCTGATGCATTTAGAGAGCTCCTTAACTTTTCTTAAATGGTTGAAGTTAACTGCAATAATTCACTTAGGTACTTTAACTTTTACCGGTCCAATTGAAGTCGGTTTTTTTTTTCTTTAAAATTATTCTCTTCTAGTTAGTATCTGTAAGTAATAAAAACACCCGTGTGCCCGGGATCTGATACTAGTGATACACTTTTAGGACACGCCGCATTCGTTTACGCTGGTCCTTCGAGCCGGATTATACACAGCAGTTTGAAGTTTGATTTAGAAAGTTAATAAGAACAATGATGAATCAAACACCCACTATAATCTGGCACAGCTCAAATAAACCATTAAAATAAAATCCATTTACCACAGACAACGTAGTCCATACATTTAAATACTACAACTACCTATAACGATATCAGAAGCAACGAGTAATTAGGCTCCAATACCTTTACTTGCAGGAAGAGAAGTAATCACTTTTTTATCTGCGGTGACACGCGAACCTAATAAAAATATAATACTTTATCATTTGCGTTTCGTACACATTATAGTAAACTTGCAACGGGTCTATCACAAAAAATAGCTCATTTATAAATAAATGCAGTGACAGTAATCCTCACTCTGTATTTCAGGTGTATTCGTATGGGATGTGGAGGGCAAGAAGTACTACGACTTCCTGAGCGCGTACTCGGCGGTGAACCAGGGACACTGCCACCCGCGCATCATCGACGCTCTTAACAAGCAGGCCAGTCAGCTCACGCTGGTCTCTAGGTTGGTTGGTGTTAAGTGGAACTCAAGCATAACGTTAATAACTTAAAGCTTAATCAAGCTATTCGTTTTGTAATATGCATTGCTTAATACGATTGAGAAAATAATGTATTTCGAGTCGACTACTTATCTATTCAGCTTTCTTTTCTACTCACTATTGACTTACTGAGTACATGTTTCTTCTTTATTACGCCTTATATAGTCCTATGTCTCATAATATGCCTTGTGCCAATCATATTACCATGGTCTCCACCCGCTCCTTTTTTATTACATTATCTGCCATACATAACATTTGTTATCCACCTCCGGTCTCACCAAGTGTTCTGCTTTTGTGATCTCAAAAGTGTGAGAAACATAATTTCCACCATACCGATTCCTTAACTAGGCTGTAACATTATTTCCAGAGCTTTCTACTCAGACAAGCTAGGAGAGTACGAGAAGTTCATGACGTCTCTGCTGGGTTTCGACCGCCTTCTGCCGATGAACACCGGCGTCGAAGGCGGCGAGAGTGCCTGCAAGATCGCCCGCAAGTGGGGGTACGATGTCAAGAAGATCCCACCCAAGCAGGCTAAGGTAACCCCCACCCTACTGACCCTTACCAGCTAAGAGAGTAGTTGATGACGTCTCTGTTGGACTTCGTTCGGCTCACTCTCGGCTCGAAATACATTTCACTGTAGATTCTTCAATTCTAACTTAAACAGTGTCCACAACGCAAACAATTAAATCATTTATTATGAAAAACGACGCCATTATTGTTGCGCTATGCATGCAAAAAAAAATTAATGGAGACCGTTTTATTTGTAACTGTTGGCTGTCGCAGTGTGTTAATCACAGACCAAGAAAGATAATAAATTACAAGTTCGCGTGACATTTAATAACCTAGTTCTAAAGAGGTTGTGGCTTACTTGCATTTCGAAAAAACACAAGGCGAAAACCCAAATCGATTGGCCTACATGAAAAGGTACAGTGACATTTAATAATAACCGCCTACTTGCCCTTTGAGCTGTTGAATGAGTTGTTTGGTCTGTGTGCCCGTGGCCTACTTTCGATGGGATGTCTTTAATCTACCGGTTATCAGACTATTGGTTTTTGCCATATAGACATTATATTAGTTTATATATGTATACATAAGCCTAGTACTTATATAAACTGTTTTTTTTTCCAGATTATTTTCGCAGAGGGCAACTTCTGGGGCCGCACGCTGTCTGCCGTGTCGGCTTCGTCGGACCCCTCCTGCTTCGAGGGCTTCGGGCCCTACATGCCGGGCTTCGAGCTCATCCCTTACAACGATATCCCAGCTCTTGAGGTAGGCACTATAGAAAAATAAATATATCCTTAACCCACGAGACGAAAAGTGTAACATCGAAAAAAAAATTACAGCATGAACCTAGTAATCCTGGAACCAATCCTATCCGCAGTAGTATTACAACTGTAGAGTTATACTAGCCGACGCCCGCGATTTTGTCCGCGTACAAGTCGTCAAAACGAGTTAAAGTACCAAGAAATCCTTTCCTGGTGGACCATTTAAAGCATTATACATTAAAAAAAATTATGTGTAGGTAGTCCATTGTCTGTCCATCCTCCTACAGTTTGATAGTAACTCTTTTAATTATTAAGTGGATTGATGATACCTAAACCTTCCAGAAAGCGTTGCAAGACCCGAACGTTGCCGCATTCATGGTGGAGCCCATCCAGGGCGAGGCGGGAGTCGTGATCCCCGCCGACGGGTACCTAAGGAAGGTGCGTGAGCTCTGCACCAAGCACAACGTACTGTGGATCGCGGACGAGGTGCAGACCGGACTGGGTGAGTCCTGACTCCTGATTAGTCAACACGCAGTGTAATGCGGATTACCGCGAGTCGATTTTCCGCTAGGGGCGCTAGTGGAACGTGGGTTCTGCGGGAACATTTAAAACGTCACTTTGACAATTCTCTCATACTGACACCGGACCCACGCATGAGTGGCGCCGCCTGGTGCGACAATACGGTAGCTCCCATTGGAATAACCAATATATAAGCAAAGCTTACGCACAGGAGTTGCACCAAAACTTGAGAAAAGCCGAGCTTGTCTTGTTCCTTGATAAGTAACGTAGACGTAGGCTATTTTATAAGATATGCTAACAATATTGAGATCAATGTAGACTTGTTAGTACCTTTAGTTTATAAGCTAACGCGCGAGATTGTAAACAACCGGACAGGTTAGGTTATACTATATATTTCTCTATTCAAATTATAAACTGTCGGGAGTTCACAAATTAACACATTGAATTGAATTGAATCTCTCGATGCTCCAGTATTTCCACATGGGCACTTTATGTGAAAGTGACAAGATTTAAATTTGAATTTAAAAAAATCTTCGTTGGTTAAATATATCCTATATTATATATAGCTGTTTTGATTGATCGTAGGAAGGACCGGCAAACTCTTGGCGGTACAGCACGAGGGCGTGCGGCCCGACATCCTGATCCTGGGCAAGGCGCTGAGCGGCGGCGTGCTGCCCGTCTCCGCCGTGCTCGCCGACAACAAAGTCATGGATGTAAGTCAGATACCAGTAGTAGTCTCCAAACTACGGCCGAGCCTTCCAATGTGGCTCGTGAGAGCGCAAGGCCATACAACCCTCCCTGCGAAAAGGAAGCAGGTGCAAGCAAACCCTGGCTGCCGTGATCGGGTCGCCTGGTGATTAGGGAGTCTGCCACGAAAGCAGGAGGTCGCTGGTTCGGCACTACGGGCCTTGGTCACTTTTTCTGTTCTCTTTCAATTTGTACTAAAACAACTTAAAGCTCTCTAAAGGACTGCTCGTTGTTTGTAAATTTGATTTTGATTGTTTCGGTTTCAGGTAATCACTCCCGGCACACACGGCTCGACCTACGGTGGAAATCCTCTGGCGTGCGCTGTAGCCACCGAAGCGATGAAGGTAAAGGCGGAATACCCAAGTACTTGATATGAAATAGCAGGATCAACCCAGCGCACGTTTGATATTTACCTGTCTTTCTAATTACCTACTTGTAGTTAAAAACATAACCATTAGGCCATGACCTCCGATGGACTTGGTCTTTATCCTTAGTATAAATATGACATCCATTTTCAATTTATAAAGATAAAAGTCTGTTGGGTTAAGAATAATAAATAAATATTACAGGACAATCTTACACAAACAGACTAAGTCCCGCAGTAAGCTCAAGAAGGCTTGTGTTATGGGTAGTCAGACAACGATATATATAATATACAAATACATAAATACATCATACGGAAAATAGTCATCCGAGTAGGTAATAGGGCTAATCACAACACACAAGCAAACACCTATATAACATGGGTAAAACAGATAGTCCATGTGCAGAGCCTGCATGGGAAAACAGGAAACAGCAAAACATATACTCCTAGACTGCAGACAGGTAGAAGAATACAGGAGTAGGTATTTGGGGATTCCAAAACAAAACACACTAAAGGAGGCATTTAGCAACCTAAAACCGATGCTTGGTTTCGCGGAGGAGCTGGGGTGGTTGGAATAGGGCTACCTCGTTAGCACGCAAAAAAGGCACAATGGATGTCGCGTTGCGGAAAAAACTAGCTAAACTAACTACATGAATACATAGAAAACATCTATAAACAACATCCACAAACATTTAACGGTCTCCTAACCTAGTCGGTAATGACCCTGTCTACGAAGCAGGAGGTCCCGGGTTCGAATCTTGGTCAGGGCATTTAATTGTGTTCACGTTTATTTGTTTCTGAGTTACGGATGTTTTCTATGTATTTAAGTTTATAAATGGATCTATCTATTATATACATCGTCGCATAGTACCCACATCACAAAGCCTTATTGAGCTTACCGTGGAACTAGGTCGATTTGTGTAAAATTGTCCCGTTTTTTTTATCCATGACTCAGGAACTGTGTTCATCATACAAATAAATGCCCTTACCGGGATTTGAACCCAGGTCACTACCAACTACGCCAACTGGTCGTATAATAATATAATGTGTGCTCCAGGTGTTGGTGGACGAAAAGCTGTGCGAGAACGCGGCGCGGCTGGAGGGCGTCCTGCGCGAGGAGCTGGAGAAGATCCCGAAGAGCGCCGTCACCTGCGTGCGCGGCCGGGGGCTCATGTTCGCGCTCGTCGTCCACGACAGTACGTATTATTATCGCGAGCTTATACTGTTCCACTGCTAAGCAAAGGCCTCTCCCCACCTTCTCCACTCCTCCCGATCCTGTGCAGTCTCTGGCCATTTTTGCAAAAAGGAGTCAAGCTCGTCTCGCCATCGCCGGCGGGGTCTGCCGGGTCCTCGATTTGAGTTGTCAGTGGCGATCTTGGCCCACAACTCATCCGGCATGCGACAGACATGACCAGCCCAGTCCCATTATAACTTGGCCGCCTTCCGAGTTACGTCTACAATTTGAGTTTTGGAGCGCAGCGTAGTGTTTCGGATTCGGTCAATTAATTTAACATCCAATATGCTACGCTCCATAGCTCGTTGGCAAACCTCGAGTTTGAATTTTGAGATAACGTCAAGGACCAAGTCTGTGCACCGTACGTATTGCTTGGCAAAACACGCTTACATCCAGATAAGCCGTGTTTATAGGGTTCAGTACCAAAGTGGTAAAAAAGGAACCCTTATGGTGCGACTCAGTCCGTTTGTCTGTCACATAGTTAAATATCTCTAGAACTACTTAAGTTACCGATTTGAAATTGTACTTAGAAAACTTAAATTTAAATAAAAAAAAACACTTAAAACTACCTTATACAAATTTAACCCTAATACTAAAGACTAAAGCTAACCCTAACACTAAACTTAAATATAAAAAACCTCCCCAAAATCTCCTGCCTCCGGGAAGCTCCCCAAAATGCTGGCGACATTCCCCCTCTGCAACGCCAAACCCAGCCTCTGGGCAAAAAACGACCCCGCCCGAGGGTCGCCCGAAACCCCTACCAGACGCGCCGACCCCTCCTTTACAAACTTCTTAGTGTCGGCCGACCAAGGACCCAGAGTCTCCATAGCAAGCGCCGCAAACTCGTATTCGCTTGTTAAAAACATTTGAAATTCGGGATGGTTATAATTATAAACAAAGTTAACCCAGACACATTGAGAGACGATTTATAATATATTTTTTCTACTCCAGCACTTCTATCTGTCAATTAGATGACTGACAGCGATATTCAAAAAGTCTACATTATAACGTTGTCTATGGTATTCCATAAGAACACTGCTCCTATGGATTTTCATACAATATATTAGCACTGTTGTTGTTTTTTTTTAATTTCTATAGTGGGCACAACATCTTCCCTATTCTGCCACGTTTCAAAATTTAGCTTTTTACGCTATTATAGCTGTCGTAGAAAAACTAGGGTATGCAACAGCTCATAATTGGGTCTTAAAACTCTCGGGTCTATTATTACAAAACTCGGCATCGCCTCGTTTTGTAACGGCGACCCTCAAGTTTTAAGAACCCTTATTATATCACTGTTGCATAAACTACTATTAATTTATTCTCAGTGAAAAATACCCGATAAAAGAAGGGACCACTTTTAATTTTTTCTCATAATGAAAAATTTTTGATTTATAAACGAAAATGTAAAAATATAGGTACTTACCATTCGACCGCCCTTATCTCCGAAGTTTATGCAGGCAAAAATATTTTTTTACACAACGTCAATGTTATCAAAAATATTACAAGAAAAATAGAACATTGATCCTAACTTCATTCACTTATTTATATATAAAAAGAATTACTCTGACTAAATTTGAAATTGAACCAACTTAGATTGTTTTTTTTCTTTAAATGATATCATGCTGGAAGGCCGGCAAGCAGCGAATTGCAGGCCGCTATGCTAAACAAATTCGTCGCTTGCCGACCGAGTCGAGCAGAAAAATAGTGTACAGACCTTGCATCAGTATCTAAATAAAAAAGCCTCAGATCACAGGGTTCTCGACCTCATCTTCGCTGCGCTATTTCTAAGTTTACAGGCCTCGGTATGTAACAGTAGTATTTTTCTGGCAGACATCCCCGCGTACGACGTGGTGCTGCGGCTGCGCGACGCGGGGCTGCTAACGAAGACGACGCACGGGCAGGTGCTGCGCCTCGCGCCGCCGCTCACCATCACCGACCGCCAGCTGCGCGACGCCTGCAAGATCATGCGGGACGTCTTCCAGTCCTTTAGCAATTAAAGTATTCTAATCATTACCTGGTCTGTTTTATTTACAACTTTGCGGACCACGAGGCCTAAAGGCTTGGAAGCACTAAATTCTGAAGACAATAGTCTTTCATAATTCAGAGTAGGTCAAGTGCAAAAATATGGTTCGACATAATCGACTCATAAATATGGTACTACGCTCTTATTACAGGTGCTATGGGACGTATTTTTGAGTAAGATAAGATGTGCACCACCATATTTTTACACTTGACTGTACCTGCTTCGAAAGTAAATAGTTTTCGTTTTTAACGTAGCGTAGACTAGAGTGTTAAGCGTTGAGGCTTGTTCTTTGTTTATTTAAAAAATATATAAATAAATATATGCTGTAATGTGATGAGATGAAAATTTGTCTTCGAAACTAAAAGTCTTAGATTTCAGAGTTCAGATTTCAGTCTTACCCAGAACTCCCAGAAGGAATTAAAGTTTCTGAAGATGACTACTCGTTAATTTTATGATTGAAAGAAAAATGGAATTCTGATAACACATTTTTTGAATGAGTACTCGTACCTACTGTGTGGCATTTTTTTTCCAAGTGCGTTCAACAAGTATCCTTTTTGTATGAAGGTGGAACAAACATTTTTTACACATATAAAATAATCAGATAGGCGCTTATAGACCGTGAATGTTTAAATAGGTCAGTGAAGGTCAGATCCGGTACTGTTACGCTTGATTACCAAAGGTAAAATACTAGAATTGACAATATTTTATATTTTTAAGTCCTAGTTTTATTGTATGGTTTGAAAGAATGCACTAATTAATGATATCGGTTATTTTTTTATTTTATCCATATCCATTTATATTATGTTATATTAATTGTGTATTCTTTTTATGGATTTTTAGTAAGACAAGTACTGTAAAAAACATAATATTTTTGTGATCTACACTACGGAAATTTTGAAATGTTGTCAATTATATGTAGGTAAAGGCTAGATTTCGAAAAGGAGAAAAAAATACCCTAGTAGTTAGTTACGGTGTATAAATACTTTTATTCGTGTATACAGGAGGGATTTTTTACATTACGGTACATTTTGGTCACGAGAAATAAGCAAGTAATCTAAGAAAAAACTGACTAAGGTTGGTAGGAAGAGGTACAGACGCTTTCAGCGTAGTTTAAATACTATTAATCTAATTATATACATAAGCATTATTAATTAAAGACTAACAACCACACACTCGTAGAGATCTGCCGAAATAACATTCTGACCACCAACTTGTCAATATATCGTGTCGATAAAATATGTCGCTTTAAGCTCGACATAAAAATCCAGACTTAAACCTCTGCAGGTCACTACCTTATTAACTAGATTCGGGCACCCGGCAGCGGTTTATAGGTGGCTGGCAGAGTTCCGTATAGCAGACTAATTAGAGGAATTGTTCTGGTAATGATATTTTCTCAAACATGCTAAGAAATGGTTACATTTTAGAAGACGTAAAGTATCCAATTCTTTAACCACCTCCAGCAGGGCGCATGTTTGAGAAAAGCACTATGTTTGCCTCGGCGGAAACAGAAGCCCTGAGCAGGGCAGCACCTCGTCAGTCAATCCCTTACTTTCCGTCCCTCGCCAATAATGTACTATTTTTTTTTAATAAAGCCACCTCTAATCAATGTATTGTATTGTATTGTAGTCCTACAGTGGCCTAGGGTTCCAAGTGGTTGACTGTACGTCGGCCGTACTTAATATAAACCGATTTGCACAAGTAGATTGGTGGACAGATTGGTATGCCTGAAGATCTCTTACTAAATAAAACAGTTAAGTATTAGTGTAGTTATATTTGTATAATACATTTCTCTCCGGGCGATCACAGTAAGTCGAGGTAAGTACTTAAATACTCTGTATTATCAGTTCGAATGCATATTTATAAACTTTGGCATCGTTGCAGATATCGAGTTGCATGAAGCGGAACTTATTTCAATTGTATTCATTGCATTGCAATAACGCGATTAAACCGTTCTAAAGTGTTTAATTTCGATGAATAACAATCGCGGTAACAGAAGACAATATTAGGTAAATTTAAGTTAAAATGTTGTACTTATTTTTTATATATAAGAAACCTCTTCCATATTGTTAATTTTTCAAGATTCTGCCAACTTTAGGTACTTAAATATGTATTCGAATTTCCGAACCATTTTCACATCATAAGAACTTATAATTTAATGTAGCAGCGCCAATGTACACGGTATAATTCTATTAGTTTCATACAAAATGCTTGTTTTACGATGTTACGCATTATATCGTTATGCTAATTTGTTAATAATTCGTTGTTTATGTGAATACGCTAAATGACTGAAACGGATCGCGTTGACACCATGAGAGCCTTGACCTAATACCACGATAATCGAACGATTGCGGATTTGTAGCTCCATCTCTGTCACTTTTGCATATTGGAGTTCGAGGCGAATTTGCGGCGTGTTCGCCTGCTTACAAAATTCGCTCTCAAATCGCGAATGAAGTGTGAACAATAACGCCCTAATGGGACCGGTTACATGTAGGTACTATCGGCTATGTGATGATAAAGATGATTTTTGATGTCATCGGTGTATACGCAGGTTACAATCGATATTCATCAGTATCGGGGTTTATTTCGTGTGAAATTGCTATCCCTCAATGTCATGTCAAAAAAAAAGACTTTCTAACTGTAAAGTTTCATAGAGTAAAATTTAAATATAAAATGTTTACCTTTTATTTGGCCACCTGAATGATTCAATGATATAGGTACGAGTATATAGCAATTCATCTCATAACACGAATCGGAATGGTAGATAAAATCTTCCCGGTTATTAGCCCACTCTGTACACGTATAATCATATCATAATGGTTGGTCGATGTATCGACCGCTATTGTCGGTAGGGCGCGTACACCAATTATATTATCACAATAATTTGATCCACTGTTACTTCTCATCATTAATCAGAGGTAGTCATGACTTATAAACTGAATACATGTCATACCTAATTACCTACTAAATAAATGTCGGAGTTGTACTATTTTTCGATCCCGTGTCATTATTTTTTTATTTGCTTAATATATCTTATGCAGACACATATTTTTAATAACATTAAGTTGATTAATAATAAATACTTATCTAATTTTTATACTGGACTGTTATGGGGTGGACCTTCTTTAATATTAAATGCAAATACAAATATTTAAACTTATGTACAAAGCGAGTCTTGTAAAAAAAATTACACGATCAACCAATTACTGATTTCATTTAAGGCAGCCATCTTGGACAAGGACGAAAGTTAAAAATCGCGGACATTTAATTGAAATCGGGTTCTCCCCCGGACAATAAATAAAACCAATTTTAATTTAGAAATATATTATATTATAGCTATATTTGAAACGGGATAATTACCATGTAATCATCCCGTTTCAAATATTAGTTATAATGCAAATTACCATGTTAGCTTAAAATCGTATACGTTATATTGATAAGGATAGCAATCCAAAAATGTCCGGGTTTTATCCCGGATAGTTTTCAAACTCCGGCCTGGACGCTCCCCGGACGGGCTGCAAACTAGGAAAAATCCGGACGGATGGCTGCCCTAATTTCATTAGTACTCAAAAGACTAGGACCAAAAACATGTTTTTTTTTTGTATATATTTTCATTTACAAGACAGAAGTGGAAATAAACTGATGGCCGCGGGGAGACTTGAACTCATGGCTCTGGGGTACACGGTAACCGCTCTGAAATGAGCTACCGAGACTGTGGACAGACAGACCCAGTGGCAGCGAATTTCTTTATTATACAGTATGTATCACAACGAAGAGCAAACCTTAAAACTGGTTGACGGGGAACTCGAGTACAATGTAATGACATGCATTTCACGTGCCTAAATACATGTTTTATGGCATAAAATTACTAAATGAATTACTCGACGACCTTCTTTTTGCAGTCGGTTAATGGTTTTTGTAACATCCTATAGGGTTTGTTTACGTTTTTGAGTTTTGACAGTGCATGCGTAATGCGTACTGTAAATGCGATATGTAGCTAGGGGCAACTAATCAACATTGACGTTGTTATGTCAACGCACATGCCTTTTGAGTTCTGTTTATAAGTAACCTAGGTAATAATTTATATAATGACTGTAGTCATTAATACATTCATTATTATTGTTTTGCACAATAATAATAAATGTATATTTTTATACCTCACGTAAAAACTATCGTATTTTTGATGAATTACATATTTATGATCTAAACATTAAGGGTTTCTCCTTTTGCCTTTCGTTCTGATACATACTGTATATATTCCTCGTGTTCCTCGAATTTTGAGTCCAGCCCGACGCCATGGGTTTTTCCACTTCTCAGTGTATACAAGTTCAAACAGAAAATTCACCCTAATACATATTTACTGGCATTTACCGGCCACATACGTTTGAACAGTCCGTCGGATCTAAACAGTGGGTATGTCTGCCGGGCATCCACCAAACTTTCCCATACGATTGGCAGATGCAGTGGACATGCCCGAACGTATATAGCTAGCATTAGTTAATTTCGTTATTTCCACTGGCTCTAGGAACAATAATTCCGTTTCGTACTATAAATTGTTCTATGACGTCATAATCTAATTGTTTAGTCACTTAAGAGGGCGCAGAGCGTCCGTTGGCACTGTTATTGGGTTGTATTTTCTAATAAACCATTCCATTTATCTACAATACGCCATATTCTCATTATAGTCCTACTAATTGCCCAACTTTTATCTTAGGCACATTGTTTAATTTTGCTTATTTTTTGTTTTATCTCGTAAACGGCGAACTGTTCTCACTTTTTTTATAAATATTCCGATGGTGGCCAACAAGCACACGGCCCGCCTGATGGAAAGCGGTCAACGTAGCCTATGGACGCCTGCAACTTCACTTGTACACTCTTTTTTTGAAGAACCACATAAGTAGTGTAATCTTTCGGGAAAACCTCAGCAGGGGGGAGCTCATTCCACAGCCGGAGCGTCCGCGGGAGGAAATTCCTCTGAAACCGCACAGTGCTCGACCATTTTGGTCACCAAGTTAAAAATAAGTAATATAAATCTGTATCATGTTGACCAAAAGTTGGATTAGTTGGAATACGACAAAAATACAGTACAGTGGTTTATAGAGAAATAGAATAGTGTATTAGAAAATACGATCCGTCGAAGAGGGCAACACTGAGCTCGGCGCCCTCTTAAAATCGCCGCCCTTTATCGCCATATTTATGTCAAGTTACTTTCACGTTTTAACAAGTATTGACAAGCCAACGATCGCAGTAACAGTTGAAAAAAAAAAACTATATCCATCCCTTTTTTCGGAGTGATAATACTAGCGTACGAAAAAGACAGTATGATGCTCTCTATCCTACTGTTACTGCGCTCGGCTTGTCACACTATATTAGATGAAGAGAGAAGCATGACCATCCTATCCACGCATAGAGTTGCCAGTCATGTTCCTGCTTATTCTGGCAAATTTTTACGTGCCCAGTTTTTTTTTGGTTTGCAAATAATGGCTATAAAATCTGCAGCTGCGCTACATCAGTTTTAAAAATAAACTATTATTAACGTTTTAGGTCAAACGTTCGGCTATTTTACCGTTTTTTTGTCTGGCAATCCTATATGCTAGCCTCTTAACATTGAGGTGGGGGGTGGCGGGTGGGAGGGAGTTACGGTTCGTTCCCCAGCACGCCGAGCTGCGCGCGCATGGTCTCCGCCAGCTTCGATATCAGTATGCTCTCGTTCAGCGGCAGCTTCGGGCTCTCCAGCAAACCTGGCGGAGACATAATATATACAATACAATACAAATACTCTACATACATATACATAATATATTAGTTTATGCAACAGTAAGAGTTCTTAAAATGCGAGTGTCCGAGACATGGTCGAGTTTTGTAATAATAGATCCGAGAATTTTAGTAGAATACTTTTGAGAAACATTCTAATTGAAGCGGACTCACCCCATCAAAAAACTTCTCCAGTAGCCACATCAAAGTCGAAGAGCCATTATTTTTTTAAATTTCTGGTTTTCACTGGTGGGCATTTTCGCGAGAAGAGATCCAAAAACTTTTTTTCTAAAACAGGTAAATTTAATGATTTTCCTACTCAGAATCACGAGTTCTGCCAATCTGCCAAGAGTTCCAATTTATTTTCCATTTCGTTACCATTTTTCAAATACTTTACAGCGGTTACAAGACGGAGAGCAGGTACCTACGTAAAACGTTTAAAAATATCGTTTTTTTTTCGTACTTAATCTTTTTCTCCTAGATTGATAGAGCTCGCAATTCTAAGTAGGAAAAACATTACATTTACCTACCTCTAAAAATATTTCTTGCGAAAATGCCCTGGTGACATCATTCAACGCAGGGCAGTTTGTGGCGAACTGTTTGGGAGTAGCGACAGGAAACAAAGAGGTATAGAATGTAACCTTTCGTGATGCAGTCATAGCACTCCTGGATCTGGTAGGAGAGCCCCGCGCTGTTGTGGAAGTGGAAGTTGAAGCGGCCCCGCGGGAGCGTCCACTCCGTGCTGTTGGCTGCTGAGAGCCGCAGCGCCGTGGGACACCAGAAGTACTCGAGCTGACAAAACATACACTCTTTACAACTACAAGCGAGAGATGGCGCCACCATACTGTACAATTGTAAAGCATGAATTATAGTAGATTACATACCAAGGCCGTGTAAGTGGGAAATACCTCGGATTCCATGTATTTGTCGGCCGAGGCGAAGCCGAGGTCGACTAACATGTGATCCGAGGCTTTCCCATTTACCGGCCGAGGTTTGTATACTATTTTTCAGCCCGACGGAGCCGGCAGGCGGCAATTTAGTTTTGCGTAAAGTGGCGCTTACCGGCCGGAGGACTGAAAATATTATTTACAACTAGAAGCGAAAGATGGCGCCACCATACTGTACAATTGTAAAGCATGAATTATAGTAGATCACATACCAAGGCCGTGTAAGTGGGAAATGCCTCGGATTTCATGTATTTGTCATGACTAACATGTGATCCGAGGCTTTCCCATTTACAGGCCGAGGTTTGTATACTAATTTCAGCCCGACGGAGCCGGCAGGCGGCAATTTAGTTTTGCGTAAAGTGCCGCTTACCGACCGGAGGGCTGAAAAATAATATAATAAATGTTTTGATTCATGTTTTTTTTAAGTAGTCACACCACTATATCGTCGTTGCGCTTTCCAAATCTCATATGTGTTCGATTTTTGACAATTAATAGGTAGGTACACTAGTAATTAAACACATAAGGTTTTAATTCATTTAATTATAATGACACACATATCAGATTTGGTAAGCGCAACGACGATATATAAATTATAACTTGCAAGAGATGTCATATACTACAGAAAAAGTGAACAAGGCCCCCGGTGCCCAAGGCTGGGACCGACCGGCCCAAGTCAAGCCAGTCAGTCGGTGCAAGTCGTAATTTTAGTTGAAGGGATGGAGGCCACTTTTTGTCAGTTTCTAACGCGAGCGAAGCCGCTGGCAAAAGCTAGTTTAAAATATTTTTCTGCCTTCCGGCCGGCAAGTAGCCACTTGCAGGCCGCTACGTTAAACAAATGCGCCGCTTGCCGACTGCGTCGAGCAGAAAAATAGTGTACTGACCTTGGCCAGTAAACAAGAAAGCCTCAGATCACATGTTTGTTACACATTACACGAGATCTGAGACATTTCTTACTTTACAGGCCTAGGTACGTAATCTACTATTGATATAGGTCTGTCTCCGAGTCTAATGGAACAGTGGAATGTGTTTGTTTGACCAGTTCGACGATAACTCGATAACTCGAGTATCGAGACATCGTGAAATTGGGCAGGTAGGTAAGTGAGATAAAAAAATATATTTAATTTGAATATGAATCAAATCGCTCAGGGCATCGTCGAGATATAAAGGTCACCAGTTCACACTCGGGCGAATCAGTCACCAATCCACTATAGATTCGATGAGTCCGACGTAGTAACACGCAGAACAAAAAGAGAAAGAAGAGAAGAGAAGAGAAGAGTGATGCCCGAGCCGCGAAGGTGACAACACCACTCTGTCTGTCCGACGATGACTGCCCGATGCAGTCGAAACATGTCACGCCTATTGTGATAAAAATTAGTGTTAACCGTTGCAATTTAATACGCAGAACAAAACTTTCAATATGTTACCATCTCTTTATCAACGAATTTTCCAACGCACAATACTTTACGAAACCATGACTCAGACCAATTATCTTATCAAAACGTTATCTACTACGCTCAAGATTTTAGGATATCAGCAAAACAAACAAAATAGAGGAAACAGGAAAATTAAGTAATTTTGTTGCCCCATTTTTCTAAGACAGCCTTCGCAAACATGACAGGAAAATGGTTTATCTCATTATTGTATTGTGAATTTTGTTCGCTACAAGGCTTTTTGTTTAATGACTTCCTTCGCCTAGTCGGTAGTGGCCCTACTTACGAAGCAGGTGTTTATCACGAATGTTCCTGAATTATGGCTGTGTTCTATGTATTTAAGTATTAATTTATGATACATATTGTCGTCTATTATCCACAAGTTCAAGTTTAAAATCTTTAATGTCATAAAAGACACATGTCAATAAATAAATGATACTTAATTAAAATTACAAGACAAATCAAAAATATGTAATACTAAAATTATAATTAAAAAATTACATACAGTAGAACTTCGATTATCCGAACGCAACATTGCTTTATCCGAACGTACTCGATAGGTTGTATTTTTTTCATCGATCCGAATTTCAGGCTGAAGAATTTATAAGCCAAATAGGTACTCGACATAAAGAGAGGTATGGGCACAGCGGATGCATATCGTTTAGTGTGGTAGGGCAAGCACAACACAACGAATATCGTCTCGCTCAAATCTGGAGCAGAGTCCATCTGAGGAAGTACCTCTACCTTACAGAAAACCGCAGTTAAATAACACTAGACCTTACTCATAGTGTTGTGGTTCTGTTGGTGAGTAAGGTCGCCAGAGCGCCAAGAGGATTCACTGTGTTGACAGCTGGGGACCCACGGAGCAAAGCTCGCCCCTTTAGCTGTCAACACAGCGATTCCTCCTTCTTTTTAAAGGGTATGCAACGCGCATGTAACACCCCCGGAGTTGCAGGCGTCCATAGGCTACGGTGACCGCTTACCATCAGGCGGGACGTATGCTTGTTTGTCACCGTCGTAGTATTTAAAAAAAGTGTTTCAGTTAATTTGGTTCGCTACTTTGATGCAAAAATTATCGGTTAAGTTTGTATGACGCAATCTCTTCGTAATTAATTACGTGATAAGGAATGATTGATAAGCGCCAGACACTTTTAATTTACAATATTTTGCAGGTGTAAGTTCATGCACCAGACAAAGTACATATTAAAGAAACTAATTTTGTAAGGGATAATTTTGCTGGAAGAACCACTAGGACATATTACAATTACAGAGCCTTTAGTGTCAATAATGTCAACGTTATTGGCAATGGCGACTTCTAGTAAGAGTTACAATATTCTTCGCAATAGCATTTTACTCTTACTTGGATCACTCAAGATGTTGTTTATATTTACAAGGTACACATATAATTAGAATTACTGCCTTGAAGAACCACTAGCACATATAACTTACCGGGACTGAGCCTTTGGTGCCGACAATCTCTACCTTATTTCTCATAGCGACCCTCGTGTAAACAGCAATAGTCTTCCTATCAAGTGCACACATAGACTTATAGATACTGTTAGGTAGAACAATTAGTATATATTACTTACAGTGACAGAGCCTTTAGTGCCGACAATCTCAGCCTTATTGCTCATAGCGACCCGTGTATGAGCAGCAATAGTCGCCGTCTTCCCATCCGGATACTTCAGCGCACAGGACACAGACTCATCAACGCCTGTGATGCTTCTATGGCCGGTGCAGACGATATCTGTAGGCGGAGCCTTGAAGATAAATTGGACTAGTTGCAACATGTACACGCCCAGGTCGAGCACAGCTCCGCCTCCGAGATCCTTCATTCTGAAATGTGTAGCATGTTCATTTCTTTCACGAATGTGGAATAAAATGTTAAAGCTGTTTCCTTGATTGCGATGGGTAATAATAATAGGTCAATGATTTGACTTAAAAGAGGAAAAGTGTTAATTAAAATAAAATAATTCCTGTGGCAGTTAATTAGTAACAGAATGAGGTAAATGAAATCATCTCTATATGTTTCAGCTAACATAATCATTCACAGTATATTTATTCAAATTGCCACACAGACAATACTAAATCCATCATGTGATATTACAAGACGGAAAATGCTGTCGACCTATGCCCTAAAATATGTCGATACTTTGTCATTGGACTCCTTTGTATTTCGATAATCTATCTACGAGTAGGTATACTTATTAAAGTGTAACTTAATAAAGTGCTGTTCACATGGAAACGAATAGTTTAGGCTCCTATCTAAATCTTGCAGAATTAAACACTTACAAATTCCTCTCAATATCATTAATCTCGACTCCAAACTGCACATTGACATGGAACACATCGCCCAGTCCTCCGTCGGCTATGTGCTTGTCCAGCGCGTCGTAGGCCGGGAAGAACCGCGACCACATGCCCTCGAGAAGGAACAGTTTCCGGTTCTTCGCGATACTGGCGAGCTCCTGCGTCTGTTTGTGCGTCATGCCCATGGGCTTCTCGCAGAGCACGTGTTTGTTGTGGTCCAGCATTAGTTTGGTGATTTCATAGTGTTGTAGGTTTAGCACGCTGACGAATACGATGTCTGAAACAAGGGGATACTGTTCAAGCAAGAACATACAGATAAATGTCTGTACTATATCTTATTAATGGCTGTGACAGAGATTTTATCACAGAACAATTTATAACCTCAAAACGTAATATCTTTGAACGTCGGGTAAAAAAACGTTAAACCATTTTCCTTGCTGATTAATGACCAAACACACATCAACTATACAAGAGTCGCGTTATACACCGTGACCGTTAATAACCCGAAAGATTTTAACCATATATTCTGGACGTCAAAATAAGGAAATAATGTTATAAAACTTTTGTCATAATTTGACAAAAAAAAACTAGTATTTTTTTATTGCGAACATGTACTTTTATACATGGCTGTAGTAAGTCGTAATCAAAAAACGACTTATTAATGTTTTTCTAAATAATTTTTTGGAGGTAGAGGTTTTTTTGCAAAGATTGTTGAGGACACCGCAAAGCACTGTGCACCTCCAACAAGCGGCACCGTGTCGGCACCGTGTATCGTACGGGATGCGCCCCGCCACCTATCGCTGAGACGCAATCCGACCGCGGTCAAGCAAACACTCTTTTCTACATTTTTAATTGTAATTTATATAAGCTTAATTAAAAGCACGTTTTTTGTAAAATCAAGTTTAAATTTATTGAAGAGCACCTATAGAAGAATACCTAAACATTTTTGGCGACCGAAGACATCACATTGCGTGGATACGCGATACCTAAAGACGACGTAACCTGTAGCCACGAGGTCCATGAAGAGGAGGCGTGAGTTGGAAGCAAGTGGAGCTCCTACCTGCTGGTCTACATATTTCAGGGGAGTGCCCGTTCCTTCTTTTCCACTTATTCCTTTTAATTTCCACAGAAAGTCTCAACCGAGCAAGTACCGTTGAGGTTGCATATGACACGTGCACGTGGCCACTTAGGCAGAAAAGTAGTTTAATTTGGATCGGATCTTGTTTAATTTATACTTAAAGTGAATTTAGCGTCTCCCTAGTAAAACAATTAATTAAAATATAGCATTTTGTGTAAATTTACCCCTTTCTACTAGTAGTAGTAGTTGAAAGATCAAGCCCTTTACTCACTTTCAAATTTTAATCAGTAATCAATTCACATCAGTATCAAAGGAATTCAACATTAATTGTAGTTGCATAGGTACTTATTGCACTCGCCGACTATTCCAGATTTGCGTAAACAAGTCGAGCGGCCGGGCTGTTGCCACGCGGAGAACAAAAGATCACGCGCACCGGCTACTCCATCGGCGTGATTGCACATTTTAAGACTATCAACGCTGCACGGGTTCGAATCTGAACTACGAGGTTTGCCGGATTAAACGGTATTTAGAACATTTTTTTATTACTGATTGTTCATTACTATGGCTGAAACAGAGTTGAAAGAGTTGTTAAAAAAGCGTAGTATAATTAAGGGTAAAGTAACAGTGTTTAAAAATAAGTTTGCGGAATTTGAGAGCAACACAGATATTACTTCCAGTCAAGTTAACGAGTTAGCCTTGCGGTTGGGCAGATTTGAAATTACTTTCAATCATTTTGATGAATTAAGAGAAAAAATTGAATCGTTATGCTGCGATAGTGAACAGCTGAAGGAACATATACTAATTGAAAACGATTTCTTCGAGCTGATCAATTGCGCGCAAGAATTTATAGAAACGCACAAGCCAAGGGTCGCTGATGCTGACGATGGAAGTGTTAGTTTCCGAAATTCAAGCCAGCAATTCAATAATAATATCAAACTTCCCCAAATTAAGCTGCCGTCTTTCGATGGAAATTACAGCAAATGGCTTGAATTTCGGGACACTTTTATGTCTATTGTACATAATAATGTTTCTTTAAATGAGATAAATAAGTTTTACTATTTGCGCACCTCTCTTGAGGGCAGCGCCGCGCTTGTAATCAAATCGCTCGAAATGTCTGCCGCCAACTACGCCGTCGCTTGGAAATTATTGTGTGATAGATACGACAACAGGCGCCAGCTAGTTCATAATCACTTGCAATCCTTATTCCGCATAGAGACCTTAACAAGAGAGTCTGATAAATCTTTGCGTAACTTAATTGATAATTTAACTAAAAATTTAAGAGCGCTTGAGAGCCTCGGCGAGAAAGTAGACTGCTGGGATACACTTATTGTTTTTCTTTGCTCCTCCAAGCTTGACCCGACCACTTTAAGAAAATGGGAGGAAAAAAGAAACAGCCTAGAAAACTCGCCGAAGCTATCTGAGTTCACTGACTTTCTTCAGAGCAGAGCTGACATATTGGAGTCGTTGGCTCGAAGTGGCAACAACTTTGAAAGGCCTGAAAAACAGCCTCCAAAGAAGTTAGATAGAATTCAAAAAACATTTGTTGCCACCGCTTCACAGCCAACGACGACCAGTCCGCTTCAATCACCGTGCTTGATATGCAAAGGTGACCACCGTATTTATGCGTGTAATAAATTCCTTGAAATGACACCTGAAGTGAGAGGTGACGAAATCTATAAGTTAAAGGTATGTCCAGTCTGTTTTCGAGGTGGTCATCGCGCATTTCAATGCCGCGCTAATCCATGTAAAATATGTGGGCGTAAACATAATTCATTATTACATCGAACGTATGTACCGAACAATGCGCAAGTACCTAGTACTTCTCAGTCTAGTAGTCCACCAACAGGTGCGAACCAAGCAAAAAATGCATTTCCATTATCGTTCTGTTCGTCGGCTACGACACAAGTGTTGTTGGCTACGGCCATAGTAGATATCGCAGACGAAAATAATCAATGCCATCGCGTACGCACGTTACTCGATTGTGGAAGTGAATCTTCATTTATAAAAAAGTCATTGCAGGAAAAATTAAACCTTCCTATTTATGAGCACGAGACTAAGATCTTTAGCCTTAACAAATTATTCTTTAAAAGTAAACGACGGTGCACAATAGAAGTGCATTCCAGGGATGGGACTATGAAAGTACCTATAACTTGCTCTGTAGTCGATGACGTAGGCAATGAATTCCCGGAAAACGAGGTCGATATTTCATCATTAAAGATACCTAAAAACATTGAATTGGCAGATGAGACATTTTATTGCCCTTCCGAAGTAGAAATATTATTAGGGGGCGACGTTTTTTGGGGTCTTCTTATACAAGAACAAATTAGTTTAGGAAAAAATAAACCGTTCCTACAGAACTCGCATTTCGGATGGCTTGTTGTCGGTCCAACCACTTATACCTCAAACAATAACAAAGGGCTAGACAATAAGGTTCATTGTAACTTTAGCCACGAAATTAGCGTCCAATTAAGGAAGTTCTGGGAGCTAGAAGAGCTGCCACAACAAGAAAAGTGGACAGCCGAAGAGGTAGCTTGCGAGGTTCATTTCGCCGAAAATACCTACCAGTTGCCCGACGGCAGGTTTTGCGTAGGCTTGCCTCTAAAAGAGTCACCCGAAAATTTAGGTGACTCCTTTCATATTGCTAAAAAACGGTTGCATTATTTAGAAAAACGATTTGAAAGGCAACCCGACATAAAACAACAATATTGCGAATTTATCCGCGAATACCAAGATTTAGGGCACCTTACGCCAATAGAAAAACCGGACGTGGCGAATTACCTTCCGCATCATCCAATTTTACGCGAAAAATCAACCACAACACGTTGTCGTGTCGTATTTGATGCTTCAGCTAAGACGTTGTCAGGCCTTTCCTTGAATGACATTTTAATGGTTGGACCGACAATACAGGATGATATTTTTTCAATTCTCACTCGTTTTCGTCAACATGAATATGTTTTGATCGGAGATATTGAAAAAATGTATCGCCAAATCCTCGTGAGCGAAAAGGATCGATATTTACAAGTTATTCTATGGCGTGAGAATCCTACGGAACCCATTAAATATCTGCGCCTCGATACCGTTACCTACGGCATGGCCTCGTCGCCCTACTTAAGTATACGATGCTTATATGAAATTGCTAAGACTTGTGATGATCCACTAATAAAAACTATAATTGAAAAGGACATGTATGTAGATGACTTAGTTACCGGGTCCGACAGTCCCGATCAGTTAAAATACATTTTAACATCGGTCTCACAAACCTTAGCAAAGGCGCAGATGAATTTACGCAAAATAAAATCTAATTGTAGTTACCTCTTCCAAGATGAAGAAAACTTTAACGACCAAACGAATGTCGACTTTAATAACGAGTGTTCTACGCTCGGAATTCGTTGGAACCCAGCAGCTGATAAGCTCTTAATCAGTTGCTCAAAGGGCGTTAAAGGTGTAAATGTAAACAATGCCGATGCGAAGTGCACTAAACGCATTATTTTATCAACAATTTCAAGCATATTCGACCCCTTGGGCCTTTTTATTTTATTTTTATTTTATTTGATAGGTTCACCAACAGTTATTACAATAATTCTTTCTTATTTAGACAAGTACAATAGTTTTTGCTAAATGTATAACTTATTATAGGTAAACACTGCATGCAAGGAAAATAAGAATCATAATAATTCAGTAGCAAGTCTGCAGTCGATGCCAAGTTAAGCAAATTTAAACACTTTATTACGGTATAATAGGGTGCAAAGCAGAATCTTGTGATCGACTGGTTACCGCTACATATTTTTTAAATAGATTAAAACTATGTAGGCACATGCTAATATGTTAAAAGGCATATACAACTTATTTATTTAACAAATCTCTAATTTTGGTTAGTGAGTCAAAGTGAATATCAAATGAATTACTGTAGTTATTAAGTAAGTTACTCATGCGAGGTACTGGGGAGTTTGATCCTAACACGGTTCGGCGCCGGGGTCGAGACAATGGTTTGATAGCAAAGCGTGGAATTCTACGTGGTACGGAGAATCGAAGTCTACTCAGAAGTAGTGGACAGTCTATTTTGTTATTTACAAGTTTAGAGAGAAATTTTAAATCGAGGATGTCTCTTCGGCTTTCGAGAGACATCATTTTAAAATGTTTGAGCCTATCCTTATAGGAAAAAGATTTTCGCGCAAGACCTGCTGATCGAGCCAAATGCCACATGAACCTTTTTTGCAATCTTTCAATGCGGAGACAATGTGTTGCATAATGTGGTCTCCATACCACACTTCCGTACTCCAGGTGGCTGCGTACAAGGCTATAGTACAGAAGTTTCTTTGTATTTAGTCTACGAAATATCTTTCCGTTTCTTATAATGAATCCCAACATCCCTTTTAAGCGTTTGTACAATTAAATTTAAAATACTTTAAAAAAATATCTGGGCATTGCACTTAGATTGGGATGATGACGTACCTTACGATATGAAGCAAACGTGGAATAAGATCGTGCGCGAATTAAATATTTTAAGTTCATTCCAAATTGATCGCTATGCACTGCAACCTAAGGCAGAAAACATTGAATTGCATTTTTTCTCAGATGCTTCCTTATTGGCCTACGCCGCTTGTGCATATCTCCGCTCGATTAGCGATAAGGGGGTAGTTGTTCGGTTGCTCTGTGCTAAGGCCAAGGTCATGCCTGCGCGACCAGCTGTTACTATCCCACGTGCGGAGCTACTGGGCGCATTGTTAGCCACTCGTCTTTACGACAAAATAAGGAAGTCATTGCGCCAGAATATTGACAAAGTATATTTTTGGGTGGATTCTAAGATCGTACTTTCGTGGTTAAATATTTACAAATTAAATAAAATGCAATTGAAAACATTTGTATTACATCGCGTGTCTGAGATAACGGAACTGTCGCGCGGCGCTCAGTGGAGCTACGTTCCGTCTGGTCAAAATGCAGCTGATGCGGCTAGCCGCGGGTTATCACCCGAGCAGCTGACGCCTGACGGTATGTGGTTTCAAGGACCGCCTTTTCTGAAGTGTAACGAAACTGACTGGCCTTCTCAAGACAATTCAACTGAATCAAATTCAGATATACCGGAAATCAAATCCACAGTTCATGCGATGCGCGCAAGTGTAAGCACGAGCGCAAGTTTTATTAAAATAGAAAACTTTTCGAACTTTAGTCGCTTGAAAAGGTCAGCCGCATATGTTTTACGATTTATACATAATTGTAAACAGCCTAATAATAAATTACTAGGGCCATTGAGCGTCTTAGAATTGCATGCGGCAGAAACTACACTTATAAAAATTTCGCAATCGGATTCATTTTCTGACGAATTAAATGCGTTAAAAAATAATTTACCTTTGAGCAAAAAATCAAAGCTTTTGCCTTTAAACCCATTCATAAATGAAGACGGTGTTATGCGTGTTGGCGGCAGATTATCCAATTCGGATTATATATATGATAAAAAACACCCGGTTATTCTTGACGGCAAACATTATTTAAGTAATCTGATTTATGGATATTTTCATGTACAATTAAAACATACCGTGCCGCAGCTGCTGCACTCAAGCGTTCGCGAAGAATATTGGATAATAAGCGGACGTTTGCTAGCGCGTAAAACATACCAAACGTGTATGACTTGCAAACGCTTGCGAGGAGCAGTCGCGACTCAACTTATGGGTAACCTGCCATCCCAGCGCGTGACACCGGGCTACCCATTTGAATCTACGGCCGTTGATTACGCGGGTCCATTTTTAATTTTAAGCAAAAAAGGGCGCGGAGCACAATTAATAAAATCATTTTTGTGTATAATGTGCTGTTTGAGAACGAAGGCCGTTCACCTCGAACTCGCTAGTGATCTTAGCACACAGAGTTTCATTCTTGCTCTCAAGCGATTTATTGCCAGGAGAGGAAAGCCTTTCGAGATTTTTTCGGACAATGGCCGAAATTTTTTAGGGGCTAGTAAGGAAGTAGGGCAAGTTATTGATAGCTCTTGCAGCTCTGTTTCAGAAATATTTGCTAATGAACATATTCAGTTCAGATTCGCGCCCGCGTATTCGCCTAATTTCTCCGGTTTAATAGAAGCCGCAGTCAAATCTGCGAAATATCATATTAAAAGAATAATTGGCAACATGCACTTTACATATGTTGAACTGGAAACGATTTTTGTGCAAGTTGAGTCGATTCTCAATTCACGACCTTTATGTCCTTTGTCATCCGATCCTCACGACCTGTCCCCATTGTCTCCAGGGCACTTCCTAATCGGACGACCGTTGACTTCGCTACCGGCGCCGAACCTCGAGGAAGCACAACCAAGCCAGCTGCACCGATACGCCAGAATGGAGCAAGTGCGCCAACACTTTTGGGCCAGATGGAGCCACGAGTACGTCAGCCTGCTGCAGCAGCGTATCAAATGGCGCTCGCGACAACCCAATCTCCAGCTGGGCCAACTCGTCCTTGTGAAGCAACCCCACGGCCCGCCGTTGACATGGCCGCTCGGCCGCATCGAAAACCTACACAAAGGCACTGACGGGCTATGCCGCGTGGTGGACGTAAGGACGCGAAAGGGGCTAGTTCGGCGTGGTATCTCCTGCATCTGCCCTCTGCTGACGGACGGGGAGGATAAGGACCAGACCCAATGTTGAAAGCAGGAGCTTTCAAGGCGCGGGAGCATGTTGAGGACACCGCAAAGCACTGTGCACCTCCAACAAGCGGCACCGTGTCGGCACCGTGTATCGTACGGGATGCGCCCCGCCACCTATCGCTGAGACGCAATCCGACCGCGGTCAAGCAAACACTCTTTTCTACATTTTTAATTGTAATTTATATAAGCTTAATTAAAAGCACGTTTTTTGTAAAATCAAGTTTAAATTTATTGAAGAGCACCTATAGAAGAATACCTAAACAAAGATTTTACTATTTTTTCTAATATCAGTCAATAAGTATGTCAATACTAAAACTCATAGTGGTAACTCTGCAATCTGAAATGTGTTTTTGTACGAGTTACTATGAAGAACAGTTTTTGAGAAAGATGTAATTATCTAACTAAACGAAATCCAGATAGTTTCATATGCATTATAATCCTTAAATGCAGTCAGGAGATTTTAACGGTGTACCGTTAAAATCTTTCCGATTATTAACGCTCACGGTGTATAGAAACTGACAGGCACCAAAGCCTAAACCGTTAAAGATAAGTCACGTCGTAACCACTAACAACTTAATTTACAAATTCAACCTCAAGTTTTAACGCATTCAGAGCGAACGAAGTCGCAGGCGGGATTTATCGCATAAAATACTCTTGATTCAGGTTTCATCGAGTCATCGGAGTCATCGCAATCGATCTTTGCGGCAAAGAATGTAGAGTAGAACACGGATAATTTGATCCGAGCGGATCGCTATGAAACCGACCCGGCGTCGACTCTTATGACGCGTCATTCGATGATGCTTCATAAGCAATATTGGTCGCACATTATATTATACAACATAAATTAGGTAAATGGATACAACATTATTATACGATTTTCAGCTATTGTCAATTACATTATAATTACTATGTAAAACGAGATATTTACCATGTAGGTAAGTATATTTGTTTTTTCGACGTAACATGAGTTACGCCGTGAACATGGCACTTGTGACAATGCCGAAATATCGGGAGCTCGAAAAAACAAATATAACACTTATTTAAACTTTCACGATTTTCACACATTATAAATTTACTAAAACGGGGCTTAATCGTGTATAGACTTTGAAAACAAACCTCCGACGTTTCAAGGGCGACATTGCCCCCGTGGTCCCGGAGAAAGACTGGCTGAGGTTGACATCAACATCTTCTAGCTGCGCGGGTTTTACGAACTACCCGCACTTGGTCTTGATTATCAACTTGAACATTTTGCGCACTAGGGATGTGACTCTGTCGACACACTACACTCACGATGTCCGATTTTTGAGCAGGTGATATTCGATTACGCTTACATTTATCAATGACTGGATTCCATGTAGACGAGATTCTAAAACCGTCATCCCGATTGAAATTGGGGTATTTCTTGATTTCAATGGCTTCCCGTACTTTCCTACTATGGAAACGACGATCCGTTGAAAGGATTTTAGGGTTATGCAATTCAATCCAATGGTTTGGTCCAGAATCTAACAAATGTTCGGCAACCGCAGACTTGTGTACCTGGCGATTTCTGACAGCTGCGATATGTTCCTTCACTCTTTCCGCCATGGTACGCTTCGTTTGGCCGATGTAGGAACTACCACAACTGCAATCAATCTTATAAACACCAGGTGACTGGTACGGGATAACATCCTTCGGCGATCTTAGATTGCCTGAAATCTTGGATAAAGGGGTAAACACAGTTTTTATGGAGTACTTCGCTAGCACTGTGCCAATCTTGTCTGTCACCCCTTCTGGATGGAACATATCGAGGCCAGTATGAACCTGCAGTCTTGGGGAGTGAGAGTGTGGAAACGATATGTGGATGATGTTTTCTGTATCATGAAAGGTGGCAAGCAGGAGGTGGAGCAACTCCTCCGGTATATCAATTCGATTCATCCTAAGATACAGTTCACGTATGAATTGGAATCCCAGCGCAGTTTGCCTTTTTTGGACGTAAAAGTGATTGGTCGAATGGACGGAACCCTGACGCATACTGTTTATAGGAAGCCGACGCACACAGACCGATATTTAAACGCTTTGTCTCACCACCATCCCCGCCATCTACAGTCAGTGGTCAGCTCTTTAGTGAATAGAGCACACGCTCTTTGTGACCCTGAATTTTTAAAGAGTGAGATGACACATATTCAGGAGGTACTCAGATGGAATGGGTATAAGGTGAAGAAGTGGCAGCCCAGACGAAAAGCAAGAGAGAAGCGTCCTGATGTTTCGAGACAACCGGCATTTTTGCCTTATGTGAAAGGGGTGACAGACAAGATTGGCACAGTTCTAGCGAAGTACTCCATAAAAACTGTGTTTACCCCTTTATCCAAGATTTCGGGCAATCTAAGATCGCCGAAGGATGTTATCCCGTACCAGTCACCTGGTGTTTATAAGATTGATTGCAGTTGTGGTAGTTCCTACATCGGCCAAACGAAGCGTACCATGGCGGAAAGAGTGAAGGAACATATCGCAGCTGTCAGAAATCGCCAGGTACACAAGTCTGCGGTTGCCGAACATTTGTTAGATTCTGGACCAAACCATTGGATTGAATTGCATAACCCTAAAATCCTTTCAACGGATCGTCGTTTCCATAGTAGGAAAGTACGGGAAGCCATTGAAATCAAGAAATACCCCAATTTCAATCGGGATGACGGTTTTAGAATCTCGTCTACATGGAATCCAGTCATTGATAAATGTAAGCGTAATCGAATATCACCTGCTCAAAAATCGGACATCGTGAGTGTAGTGTGTCGACAGAGTCACATCCCTAGTGTGCAAAATGTTCAAGTTGATAATCAAGACCAAGTGCGGGTAGTTCGTAAAACCCGCGCAGCTAGAAGATGTTGATGTCAACCTCAGCCAGTCTTTCTCCGGGACCACGGCACGGTGGTCTGGCTAGTACTCATAATTCAAAAAAATGAAGGTTTAATTTTAAATATCGAATGCTGTCATGTCATTGGCCGATAAATATACTGTAATTAACTATAAATAGATCATGGATAGCTAATCGTTTTCATTCCTTAAGGAAACTCGAAAGTGAACACAACTTACGTTTGCACGCGCATTCTTATCAGTGACTCATTAAGTGACCGTTCATTAGCGGTTATCTTTAGAAGTTAATAATAAAAGTGACCATTTATAATAGTGGACCTTCAAGAATCAGGTATGTTGTTTCATTTTATCTTACTTGTTTGTCATGTTCATTGAAAATATAGATATAACAACGGGTCTACGACACGAGCTATTTTCTATAAAAAAAGTTCACAATTATAATTCACTTAAACTTTTAACTATGTTCTTAATCTAATATAACGATGTTTTTTTCTTAATGAAGAACGGAAATGTGTCTAGATTAACGGCCATAAACTATTGTCTGCGGAAATTTGCGGATTGTCTAGTTAGAAGCCTGCTACGCCTGCGTAGGCCGAAGCGTAACAACGCTACGACAATGTTACAAATATGCTTATTGACTTTGTTTTATTTTTTCAGATGGGCAGTACATTGGATCCTTTTTAAGGGATTTTATATTTGAACTATGGCTGTCTACGAGTGGTTCAGACACAGAAAGATACCTTCAAGTGTTACAGCAGTTCATGGACATGGTGCCGAATGTAGACAACATAGATACTGCCAATTTGGATCCGATTATCAAGTATGTTTGCCAACGACTTTCCGTTTTATGGAAATCTACTTCTCGGAAAAAAAGTACTGTTCTGAATAAACATTCTAAATGGCTGAGTGAGAAAGAAAGTGTAAATCTACCGAAATTATCCATATTAAACAAAAATACGCCACGTGATATTCCGCACAAACCGCGGAGCGGCGGTAGTGGTACGTCAAATGACGGAAATACGGCACGCAAGTTTTTTTTTTAAATCCGGCTGTACCTGCTGAAATGACAGGTATCTAACAATGCCTTATCGAAAGGTGTGGAGTTCATTTGGAGTGTATGTCACCTGGCTACAATATAATTATAAATAAGTTTGATTAATACGCCAAAGAGACGGCCAAGCAACTCGTGACAGCATACCCATGGTATCCCTTACCTTCATCTGTGCATAAAATGCTCTTACACGGTGCTATAGTAATAGAAAACGCATTAGTTTCTATTGGTGAGCTGTCCGAAGAGGCTGCAGAATCAACTAATAAAAATATAAAGGCGTTTAGGCTCAATCATGCCAGGAAAATGTCACGAGTCTTAACAAATACAGACCTTTTAAACAGACTTCTACTGAACACAGACCCATTGATCACATCCATGAGGCAATTGCCCAGAAAAAGAAAACTTTACTGTCTGTAAACGTTATAAGTTTGTTAGATTTTAGTTCAATTTAAAATTAAAAATTAAATAATATTACATGTCATGTCCATGTAATATTACTTAATTTATTTATTTATTTTATTATTTGTACTTACTAATATAGCTTATAGAACAATTATTGTTAGATTTTAATACAATAGAACACCTGTAACTAACAATCTATATACCATAAGTTTGCTGTTTAGTTTTAATAATTGTATACTTATTTTTTGCTATTTTTTATATAATACATTTATGTGTAGCATTCCCCAAATTGTTTTTTTTTTTAATAATCGTTAAATCCCTAAATTATAAAAATATTTCCAATAAAAAAAATCAAGTAATTGAGTAAATAATTAATTATGAGCGCCTTACTTAGGCGCGCAGCCCACCGTGCACGGGGACAATGTCGCCCTTGAAACGTCGGAGGTTTGTTTTCAAAGTTTATACACGATTAAGCCCCGTTTTAGTAAATTTATAAAACAAATATACTTACATGGTAAATATCTCGTTTTAAATAGTAATTAGGTATTAACACTTAATCACTGAAGTGTTTTTGCGGTAGCCGAATTTGAACTTTCACGGAACGTCATAGGGATTTTGACGACGTAAGTGCCACATTCGTACGTCAGTTAGGGAGTAAATCCGAAATCGAAAAAAATACGTCAAATTTAAAAAAAAAAAATTAGCTAGAGCTCAAACTTTCAAATCTTTTTCTTGTTTTTCCATAAATCTCTTGGTACAATTACAAATACCAACTATTTTGGCATGATACGAGTACCTACGTCATAACCTATGGATCACTACTGCTTTGAAACGCATCGTGATATTCGTGATGCACTTATTAAATTGGAATCAATATTTATTCAGTAACAAGGACACATCTTGGTTCAAGACCGACTTGAAAAAGTACTTTTTTAAATACTACGGCGGTGACAAACAAGCATACGGCCCGCCTGATGGTAAGCGGTCACCGTAGCCTATGGACGCCTGCAACTCCAGGGGTGTAACATGCGCGTTGCGGACCCTTTAAAAAACAGCTAAAGGGGCAAGCTTTGCTCCGTGGGTCCCCAGCTGTCAACACAGTGAATCCTCTTGGAACTCTGGCGACCTTACTCACCAACAGAAACACAACACTATAAGTGACTTCGGAAAATAATCCCGTAGATATTTTTAAATACAAATACATAGTATTAGTTTGTTTGTAGTAAAAATCACTCACAATAGGTATACATTTTTATCGGTGATTGCACATTTTTAGACAGTTATCTTATTGATTACGATTACGCATAAAGTGTTTTGCAAAATTTCAAACTTTATCGCCCCTTGCACCAACCGGGGTGAGCCAACTAACCTGGGGTTAAGCGTTTATTGAATATGGAATGTTACAGTTAACGCTGGGTTAGCGGCTAACCCCGCTTGGTGCAACTCACCCTATTATTATTATTTTTGCTTTGGGCTATTGAAGTATTACTGATTCCCGTTGAGTCCAAAATGTTCCAGATTCTATGGGCTGTAATGTTGTGTATCTCATAAGGTTGCAGTTCGTGCCTACCTAGGTGGATAATTCTTTCATGAATTAGTGGTCCGCAGGAGCAGAAGATGAGTATTTTTAAAAGGATTAAAACAATGCACGCAAATGAGATCGCGAAAATCAACTAGTTTAGGTACATGTAATACGTATGTACCTACTCGTACATTGTATACATATAAGTACGATTTTAAAGCGGTAAGCTAGGGTAATGCTTTAAAGACTCATTCAGAAATGAGCCTTATCTACAAATACAACAAATACAAATACAAAATGTTTATTTGCGACCAGTGACCAAGTGGTACCCTTTCACTAAACCAAGCACAAATAGAGGCTGAACATTATTACACTTAACATCTTCGCGTCAGCTATTACTCTTGAGTGGCAACATGTTTTTATACTTTTTATGTAATCACTTTGCAAGATTATGCTAATTTTTAATGCAAAATATTTACAGCATGGCGCGCAGGTGCCTTCAGTTTCATACTATACTTAAAATAGCTGTCAATGGAACTTCCTAACAATGTAAACAAACCACCATCGCCATATTGATCGCAATAACCTAACTTTTATGTTTTTAATGAAATCTTCAAGATTAACTTATTGTTACGCCGGTCATGTGAACAAAACTTCAAATGTGATTTTTCTTGCCTTAGAAGCGTTTTCAGCAGGCTGAAAAGTGATTTCAGGCCGTTTTAGAGGTGCCTCTTTCACATACTAGAAGATTCAAAATTTACCCCAGTTACCGTTGTTTTCAGGCGCCTGAAACATGTTTTCAGTTCGTTTCAGGCCACCCTCTACCAGATGGCACAATAACCTGAAAACCCGTTTTCAGGCGTTTTCAGGACCCCTTATGGGCCCCTGAAGTACAAATCAGTATAAGGCGAAATTTCTCGAAGGAGTGAAAGAGACAGCACGCTTAGAAAGAGATAGCTATACAGAACATTCGAGAACTGTGTGAAAGAGACCACCCTTAGAAAGAGATAGCTATACGGAACATTCGAGAAGGGTGTGAAAGAGAAGTATAGAAAGAGACGGCAAGAGTCGAGAATGTTCTCGAATACTCGCGGACACACCTGCCTAGTACCCAGCCGCGTCTAGAAGCATCGCGAGAAGTACTTAGGTACCTACTCGCGAACTTACTAGAATCGAAGCCGACCTGTCGAGGCGAGATTTGGCTGGAACATTCTGGAACCATCAGGAGTACCGCCGACGGGTATATATAGCGGCAGCCTGCAGCCACAGAGTAGTTCAATTCTGAATGCGATACAGTGCGGATCAAGAGCGAATCGGAGTGAAGTGAAAGTGACGAGTGCGTTAAATTAGTGTGTGATAATTGTGTTCATGTACTGTGTTTAGTGTCTTGTAAGTAGAAATAAAGCCTCAGTTTTAATTAGTGGTTAATTAGTGCATTTTTTATAAAGTACCCACCCCTCAAACGTAACATTATTTATCTTATGTTTTGTATGTTACGATAATAGGACCGGTTCAGTAGTGAATGGTTTCATTTCAGTGGTGTTTGATGATGTAGTGTGGGAATATAAGGAGAAACAGTGACAAAACATGTGACGCCTTTTGTTTACATTGTTAGGAAGTTTTATTGACGGCGATCTTACAAAGAGGAACTACATACATATTAATCTACTTAAAAGTGTGCGCAGAGCAATCGCCGCGAGCGCATCTCACTCATCAATAAGGGACGCGGACCGTTCCGAAACATTTCGAGCTATTTTCTACTTTATTGACGTGAGTAACCCGATATAAGTATATTAATAGACTAGCCGTACACACGCGTTCAAGTGGGTGGGCAATTTAAGAATGAATTCATTCGTAAACTGCCCATGCAATTTTGAACACGATAGTACCGACAATACTATGTGTAAAATACTAATGTTATTCATAATCATAATACTCAACAATTCGCCATAAATTGCTATAAAATCAGGAGGTCTGGAACATTTTATAGACTTTATAAATTTACTAAAACTAATAAATAAACTAATTTAGTCGTGTAAAACTTTGGAAACGAACCTCCGACGTTTCAAGGGCGACATTGTCCCCGTGGTCCCGAACAAATGGTAGCTGAGGTTGACATCTTCTAGCTGCGCGGGTTTTACGAACTACCAAAAAACCCGCGTGTCTCAGAGACCACGGGGGCAATGTCGCCCTTGAAACGTCGGAGGTTCGTTTTCAACGTATTACACGACTAATTCCCGTATTTGTAAATTTATTAGATTTTACTTTTACTTCTCACTATATATTGTAAATGTTTGTACACGCAAATGCTTTATTGTAATGCTTATTGACGTGTAAAAGTGCCCTTGAGGCCTACTTGCAGAATACATTCTTGAATTTGAATTTGATAGGCACACGATTACAGGTAAAAATCAGAGAATACGAGTATTTTTATCGTAGCACGCTAGCTCGTGGTCGTCACTAAGGAACAAAAGCCACTCGCTATTTATTACCTATTCATCAGGAGCGATCTTGCGCTAAGTATTTCTAAGATTACTTGGTTATGAAATAAGGCGTACCATTTCCTCTTAGTTTTACATAATTAGCTACATGAAGGATAAGATTGCAATTGTCAGGATTGTTGTGGGGGTCATTGGAAGTGGCGTAAACAAGTCGTGGGCTTGCGGTAGATGTGGTTAGCGCCCCTTAAGACGCATACGAGGTATATGGTGAAATTCGGGGCCACGGGTGTGTTCTCGGTAGTTCAGTTGGTAGAGCGATGGGCGTGTATCCCAGAGTCGCGGGTTCAAGTCCCGCCCGAGGTAATGGGTTTCTAGACTTTTTAAGAAATTTGGTATCGTTCGCAGACTGTTTAAAAATAATAGTTTAAGTTGTGGTTCTTCTTGTGGTGAAGGTTAGATAGGAAATGACGTACCTTGTTGCCATCACTGGTGGCTTGGTGCAAGATAGCTAGTTACTGAGCCCGCTGTTCCTTTGCCGGTGCCGGTCGGGCGGCAGGGTGCCTAAGGTCAGGTGACGTACCTATGTTGTCAAATATTATTTAAAATTACAGATACATGTTACGAGTACACTAAATTGTCCAAGATAATAATATTCTTCGTTCTTCCTTGCCGGTGCCGGTCGGGCGGCAGGGTGCCCAAGGTCAGGTGACGTACCTATGTAGCCATCACTGGTGGCTTGGTGCAAGCTAGCTAGTTACTGAGCCCGCTTTTGCCGGTGCTGGTCGGCCGGCAGGGTGCCCAGTGTCAGGTGACTTACCTACGTTGGCATCACTGGTGGCTTGGTGCAAGCTAGCTAGTTACTGGGCCCGCTTTTGCCGGTGCTGGTCGGGCGATAGGGTGCCTAGGGTCAGGTGACGTACCTACGTTGGCATCACTGGCGAGCGCATCGTACGAGTCGTGCAAGGTGGCTTGGTGCAGACTGGCGAGCCTGTGCGCCCGGTCATCCTTGCCGGCTATGGCGGCGGCGCGGTGCTGCTCGGGCGGCAGGGTCCCCAGGGCTGTGAGGAAGTCGTGGGCGATCATGCCGGTGCCGCAGACGCCCCAGCGCAGCTGCTTCACCATCTGGAAAATACTTTTATATCGTATTTTGTTTGCGAAGAGATACGTTGCGAGTTTTTTATTTGACCTATCAAGCCACATTGCCCGAACACAACGCGAATACGTTGCACGCGAGCTGTTAGCCATATATTGCGCTAATCAGCGCAAATACAAAACTTTATTTCCTTTAAAACAAAATAAAAAGCTAATAGAACATTCCGGCAATCTGGACGCACTAGAGGCGGCACACGAAACGTACCGCTTTGCGGGAATTGCCGACTATAGAGTTGCATGTCAATTAGTGTCCGAACGAAGATTCGGTTTCAGCCTAAAAATCATGTTTCGGCTAAAGCTTCGAATTCGGCCAAAAACCAGCCGAACCGTTCCGCCGCGCCGAAACTTACAATAACGTACTTTCAGGTCGCGTTCGACTGACGTCAGGTCAGTGAGCTCGGCACAGTTGGCAATATGACATCATATGAGAATGCTAAAATTTCAATATCGTTATTCATATATTTAAAACAAAACGGGTCACTGACATTTTATTTAGCGTTTCAACTTTAACCACATTTATCAAAGGTTCGGTTTCGGTTTCGGCCGAAACAAGAATTAATACCGAACCTTCGGTTTCGTATTCGACAAAAAAACATGTTTCACTCGAACACTAATGTCAATCAATGACAAAGTAATGGATAGTTTAGGGTCAAATAGAGACATATCCAATGGGTCACACTCATTATAAATTTACTAAAACGGGGCTTAATCGTGTATAAACTTTGAAAACAAACCTCCGACGTTTCAAGGGCGACATTGCCCCCGTGGTCCCGGAGAAAGACTGGCTGAGGTTGACATCAACATCTTCTAGCTGCGCGGGTTTTACGAACTACCCGCACTTGGTCTTGATTATCAACTTGAACATTTTGCGCACTAGGGATGTGACTCGGTCGACACACTACACTCACGATGTCCGATTTTTGAGCAGGTGATATTCGATTACGCTTACATTTATCAATGACTGGATTCCATGTAGACGAGATTCTAAAACCGTCATCCCGATTGAAATTGGGGTATTTCTTGATTTCAATGGCTTCCCGTACTTTCCTACTATGGAAACGACGATCCGTTGAAAGGATTTTAGGGTTATGTAATTCAATCCAATGGTTTGGTCCAGAATCTAACAAATGTTCGGCAACCGCAGACTTGTGTACCTGGCGATTTCTGACAGCTGCGATATGTTCCTTCACTCTTTCCGCCATGGTACGCTTCGTTTGGCCGATGTAGGAACTACCACAACTGCAATCAATCTTATAAACACCAGGTGACTGGTACGGGATAACATCCTTCGGCGATCTTAGATTGCCCGAAACGATTTACACACGATTTATACACGATTAAGCCCCGTTTTAGTAAATTTATAATGTGTGAAAATCGTGAAAGTTTAAATAAGGGTCACACTCAATCTAAAGCCTATTAAAAACTTATCTATGACGAAACATTTGCTTTAAAAATTATCTAACATAGCCAAACAAATATGTAACTAATTCCTATGTATATAGAGACTAGTTGGCATTGAGTGACGGGATGTAGTCGAAGAATGTAACAGAAATTGTAAGCATTTGTAAAGTAATCCATGTAATTGCATGATAGTTAACCTGTCCCACTAGATGTAACCTTCGTAGTATGTGGTGAGTTGAATGTATGACCTGGATTATTAACCGAATACGTAACGCACTTGTGGTTGTAAGTAGTGCCTGTACCATGAAAATCGAACGATTGCGTATTTGTATCTCCATGTCTGTCACACAGACATACAAACACGCATAGTATAAAAATTAAATATTATGGGACACTCTTACACAAATCGATTTAGTCCCACGGTAAACTCAACAAGGCTTGTGTTGTGGGATGGATGGATGGATGTATTCTATACAGTCGGTTAACTTCGCCGATTTCTGGGTCATCGATGGGGGGCGCGCGGAAAAGGTGGCGGGGAGGAAATGCCGCCGAATTTTCATACAAATTCGGCGGTCTATTTTAAGGGGTGTAAAATAAAATGGAAGTTAGTTTGCCAATCAGACTGTAATATTTTTCGCATAGTTTTTGACAACCCTGAGCGACACGACTACTGAGTCGAGCCGCTGGCCGTATATGAAGTTACCTCACTGTATGGAATACATCGCTACGCTGTGGTAGTAATCACTACCAACTAGGCCAGGAGGCCGTTAAAATATTGGATATTGGAGTACATACTGGAGTGCATATTCGAGTGACAAAGAAGTTTTCGCGGCAAAAGCAGGGGGTCGCTTTTTCGATCCCAGCCCTGGGCACTGGGGGCCTTAGCCACTTTTTCTGTAGTATATGACATCTCTTTCTATTTATAAATTATACATATACTGTGTGTGACTACTTTAAAAAAACATGAATCAAAACCTTTATTATATTTAATAAATGATTTAATTCATGCTTTACAATTACAATTGTACTCAATTAAGTAAGTAGATAGTTTTTTACTTTTTTCATATATTTTTGTGTTTTTTCTATTTATATAAACCTTCCTTAAACAGATGATACCTAATATTGTAAGTTGTTTGGATAAAACCCACAAAAGTCCACAAAAATCTCGAAACCTAAAATTGGAATTTTCCGTCAAAAGTACAGATCGATTCACGAAAGCTGGCGCGGAAAATGTATGAAACTGTCATTCATTTCATACACATCCTGCGACAACTTTCGTGAGTGTAAAAGTTCAAGGATGGATTGTTCTTGCTAAATTACTTTTTATTATAATTATGGTGGCCATGAAAAGTCATTTGGTGAAAACGAAAATAAATAAATCGACGACGTATTATCTTGAGCGGAGTAACATCCATCATCTTTCCGCAAAGATAACACAAATTTTTAGTTTTGTAATACATATGTTTAGGTATATTTTTATTTAGAAAAACAATATAATAATTCGACTTGGTTTTAAATACATACATCGGTTTGGTAGTGCCGACAAATGCAACTATGTTACATGCAATATGATGGGTACCAATAGGTTTGTATCTAACAAAGTCTATCTATAATATCTGGTAATATCTACCCATAAGGCGTAGCGCGTAGGTATACGCAGGATATAGGTAATAGCTTAGTCGAGAGAGCCATGGGTTTGTATCCCGGACATGCGAGTTGAGTTGTAGTAATTTTTTCCACTGTTCCTTTAAGGGATATTACGGAGGTGGTTTTATTAGAATTTGGAACCGTAACCGAAGTTTTTAAAATTGTTTGTCGGAGCTGAATCTGGGCCCAAAATGTTTTGGAGGCTATTGCATCACTACCAGTTTATGGAGGAGTTTAGTGAAAAAGTAGATGTAACATATTCATCAACTGTAGGTTCAAGGGTTAATGGGTGAGCGCCATGTAAATCCTTGGCCGTTACCCTAATTGAACCAACGGTCGACAATATGTTCTGTCACACTGGAATCATCTAGTGGCTTTTCAGAGATACCTCAAGCAGAACATCTTTTTATGTCTTAAATAGTCAATAGGCAGATTTAATGAGTCTGGTTTCCTTCCTTGTTTTCATTCACCAAAAGGGAACGGGATGGTAATATCAAATGAGATTTCATACACTAGTTCTAAAAAACTAGTTTGCAAAGGAAGTTAAAGTAGTCTGTGTTATTACACCAAGCAGATACCTTTAAATTACCAGCAATTACCTTATAAAATTAAAATGTGACATGGTGAACAAGATGACTCTTATGACTAATGACAATTGTGCCATAAAGTTCATGCCGTAAAGTTGTGGAATGAGTTGCCGGTGTCTGTGAGGCAATCGCAATCTGCAGCATCGCTCAAGGAGAGGCTAAAGAAGTTGTGGCTTTCCGACCCTTGATTGGAGTTTGTCCTTTATGCTCTGTTTAATAGTTTATATATATATTTATTATTTAATATATGTATATATGTATTGTTGTTTAGTGTATATTTTTATATGTAAATTTTATATATATATTTTTATTGCGTATTTATTTATAGTGTAGTTACAATGTGTATTCAAAATTTACTTTTTATTTGAAGTTTTATTACTGTACAATTTTTGCTCTTAGTTTGTCTTTCATCGTTGCCTGTTTTTATCTAATTTCCTCAAAGGTTAACTGGAAGAGATCCCTCATAGGGATAAGTTCGCCTTTGTTGTATCAAATTGTCTATGTTACTGTGTTTCTTGTATTTCTTGTGTTATTGTACAATAAAGCTTATACATACATACATACATACAATTAAACATGATACAATCCTTGAAACTACTTAACATTTAGTTTTTCTATACATATGTCAATACTTTAAAGATAAGTGAGGATTATTTCTTATCATTAGATAATCATATGAAAACAAACTTATCTGTTATGAAGTACACGGTATTACTCTTAAGGAATGTAATGATATTTAATTTAAAATATTAAATGTCTGTACAGCCTTTTAAGTCTGTTAACTGTCTAATTGAGATGGTAATGTTGTAGGCCATCTGTTGTGTATGTGTGTCAGTGAGCAATTGGTCTATTTATTTACATTACCTTTACGAGCGACGCTTTAATAGTGCTTGATGAATGAAGGCAATAAAATTGAATGATAGCTGACAAGCCATAATAAGTGTTTATAATGTAGGTACTTTACACATTTTTCATATTATGTTAAGTACATTCTTGTTCTTATTAATACTTATTTTTCTTAGCAGTAATGTTATGTAGTTCTGAGTATTTAGTAGTGAGATATACCTACGTTAGGACCCTTTTGCACGGAGAAAAACCTTTATTTCACTTTTTATTCATAATATTAGTTAATTGTGGGGTTTTAGTAATTCAATTCGTTTAGCTTGTATCGAGATTATTCAATTTTGTAGCGCGTGAATCAGCTCCTTACATATTTGCATAAAAACACGCGGCACTATTTGAAATTATATTAGGTTTCCGCCAATGGTATGCATTATGTTTACAAACCTATTTAGGGATTTACATGAAAACATATTATGTGCAAAATACGTATACACCAAATTCAGCTGTAGAATAATCTAAACCTTGAAAGAGATTAAATAGTTTCATTCATTTTACTCGTACCATTTAAATAAAAACAAATACTGACCTTCAAGAACTTTTTTCAGCGACTGAACGACGAACAAGAGCATGTATGTTTTCACAGGTCTTAAAAAAATAGCAATTACGCTTGATTAATTTATAAATCCCACGAATATATCGAGTCGGTCACTTAAAATTAAATCTCGAGCTCACTAATTATAATAACGTCCGCTAGCTCCCGATATTCAGGCAAACAACCGTCACCGTCAATCAACACTGTCAGTCAGCTGACAACTGCGACAGATACAGAATAGGATCAGGTTGGTCACAGGCTCGTCCCAAAACGAAGACTGTTTCTTTTCTGTACTTTTATGTAATAAAATCCACGTTAGCCACAACACAGAAACTTCTTACTCTATGGTCAAAGTAATTTCTTTAGAAAAATACAGCTGCGTAATGTCACCATTGATTGACATTCAATGACAGTTGGTACACTTGGTACTCTTATTATGTTGTGAATGGAGAATAGCACATTACGTGAAGGTCAGAGTTTTTTGTGATTTTCTAATTTCATATTTATTTCACATTGTTTTTACTATGATATAAACAATGGCGATACCAATTATATTTCGAAGATCGTACTTGAAGCTCAGAAACAACGGACTATCTTCAGGAAATCTTTATACGTCGTTCGGCAACTCCGGTCTGTTCGGGCGCTACTACAGTGACAATAATGATGTTATAAACAATTCGGAGTTTACGAACAGTACTATTCTGATAGAGAATGGTTTTAACGTGCACGAGCTCCCGGTAGTGGTGCGGAAGGTAAAGGATTTGGCGGAAGTGGCGGAAGGTGCGCAGGCGCAGGCCGCGCCGCCGAGCGCGCCCGACTCGCTTGACTATCACCTCATCAAGGCCGAGTTCAAACTCTGCACGGACCTCCGAGATGTGTTCTCCTTACTCTCCAAGTGCACCAAAATTACCCCCAACATCGCACTAGGCGCCATGGAGCGCATATACGACTTGGAAAAAATCCCTATTCAAACGCCTGGAATCGAAATGAATTCCAGCCTAGATGCTCCCAGAACCCTCCACATCAATTTAGCTAAAGGTGCTATTTTAGATAAGCTGTTAAAAGTTGTTACAAAAACAGAGGACACTCAGACAATACTGAATATACTAAATTCTGATTCCACATTTATGGAGCCGTATAAACACAAGTTTTGTGATGAGTTGTTGCTCCGAGCCATCGATAATCAATTATCCATTGAGCAACTGTGTGAGTTTATCATGTTCCTAATGGAAAATAAAACAGACTCAAAATATTCTGACACCATTGACAAACTGTGGGTTGGCTTTGTAGACAAAGAAAACAACATCAATGAACATAATATTGCCCTTATGTTTAAGGTTTTGCCTGGATTTAAAGTAAGTAAGAAAACAATACTCTCTCTACTGGAACAAAAATTGGCTGAGCTGTGGTATAATATTAAGGTTCCAGACATGCAACATATTTTAAATACCTTTATTCAGGAAAAATACTCTTCTATGCAAACATTTGATGTAATTGGTAGATGGTTTTATGCCAACCTCCATGCTTTAGATGAAGATACACTTTTGGACATTGTGACTAAGTTTACCAGATTAAATTACACAGATGATGTCATTGAGAAGGCTGTGGAAAAGTATATGAAACTCAAAGGCCCTAAAGTTCAGTCACAGATACTTACGGTAGGCATCCTTAATTACTGCATGCAGTTTCAAATTCGAAATGAAACTATCCTGGAGGCCTGCAGTGAATACTTTATAAAAAATGGAAACTCGGTACCTACTAGCTTCCTTAAGTCTTTCATTTACCCTTTTGGATATTTAAGTTATAACCCCACAAATCACAAGGAGTTTTGGATACTGACAGAGAAAATCTTGAATGATAAATTTGACTCAATGAATGCTGATGATATTTCTTCCATAGTTTTATCTAGCATATATTCTGGTGTATATCCTCAGCACTTGGCCCGAAGATTATTTAATGCAGAGTATTTGGCTAAAATAAATAATCCAGAAACACTGAGAAAACTTCACTTAATTGACACAGTTCTAGCAATAGAGTGTACAGACTACATCGGACCATTCTTGCCCAAAGATAAATGGTCCAAGTCTATGCCACTAGATGGCAGAGTCCGGAACATTATAGAGAAGATAAAAGATAGCTTATTAAAGGTTTCCGGTGCAAAAGAAATGTCCACTGCAGTGCTTATTCCCTTCCTTTATGCAGATGAGACTTATATGATAGATGTATTGTTGCATCCGGCTGGTGTTGAAACAGATAACTTCAATTGGAAATTGAAATCAGAAAAGAATGAAAATACAGCTATTTTAATCCACCTGCCTGATCATTATTGCTCAGGCAACGAAACATTGATTGGGCCCCAAATGTTGCGAAAAAGGCACCTGAAGCTTCTCGGGATTAAGGTGGCAAGTGTTAAGTACTCCATGCTTAGCAGATGTTACATATCACGTAAAAAATCGGAAATGGAAACCTATCTCAGTGATTGTATTAAAAATGCAGAGCAATCTAATTAAATATATGTAATGTAATACAACTCCATCAGTGTCAAGAATAATGTAAAAATATTTTTAAGGAAATAAGTGCCTATAGTTTTCTAGTCTGTATAAGCCAAGAGGTCAAGATAAAATAATACAATATTCAATTGTATAACTTTTTATGAAAAATATTTGTATAGTAACATAGAAGTAGGTAGGTATTTGAATAAATAAAAGAATACTCTATATTATCATTAATTTATTTCATTATACTCGTAACATTTATAATAACGTTCCTCCTTACTTTATTCACTTTCTAATTCACTTAAATTATTATTTTAAATATTTTAATAATTTCTTAAACAACTTTTACAATTCGAATTATTCTTTTTCTCTAATAAAAACTCGTTCCAGATCAAAATTCTTACAATAAGTTAATTATGATGAGGCGAGAAATTATGAATTTAAAATCCAATAGTCAGAATGGCATACGGGTTTCAGGATGGGGCTACGCCCTTCGCCGCCACTTGCGGCGCGGGGCGCGGGGCGGGGTAGGGAACTACGTCGCAGAAATCACAGATAACCTGGCGTCATTAACTCGCTCGACTCCCTCCTTGACCCATAGCCAGAAATGACTACTCTATAATTTTATAGCCATAATGGTGTATCACAGCAACTCTAGCCTGAATATCAAATTGTAAAGAATGTGTCGCTGATCACAGCCTAATCTAAACAAGGGAATATTACAAAGATAAATAACTCGACACTTGAGAGTTACACGGCTCGAATAAGGCTAAACGTACGATTGAAACAACGAACACGACTTGAAATCTATTTGAAATAGGTACCTAACTATGTGCAATCTTTTGAATTACGATACGACTATTTATTTACCGTGACAATTCTAACACTCATGTATCTTGAAAGCTATTATTATGAATAGATAGGTAAACATTACCCATAACCTATGACGTAGGTAATTGAAGGGCCAAGATCATAGATACATAATATACTAAGTACTGGCGAAAACAGTACCGCGTAAATATACATGTGTAGAGGTAGTTTTGTATGTCATTACATATTTCTTAACAAGTTGAATTATCGTCTAGAGGTCGACCACATTGGACGCCAGCAGCGTCTCCCTTCAATTACCGTAGTACAGTTCGAGTAGTCTACTTAGTTTGTAGATTATCCTACCTTTAGTATTGCCACTGAATCCTCCCCTTCCAACAATGTGAGCTTTGGCACATAGGTATTATCTTTACCTCTCGGATTTTATCTTCTACCTATACTAAAATGTATCGCGACGATGACTATAGGGTATAATGACACAGTAGTGAATTCGACAATAACTAGGAATGCTTATTGCGGAATAGCAGCTGGCGCATGCGCCACGCGCGAGGCTCGAGCGCCTCCCCGACCTCCTCGGCGCACTCGCCCGGCAGAACGTTCGTCTTCGAGAGCCGATATAAAGAGGAATAACGCGGCCTAATACGTAAACGTATAATTCAATTTAATATAATAAATTCGATTTATAATAATTAAAAATAATGTAGTAACTATATAATATTTTTTATACGTAGTCTGTTACGAAAGTATATTTTAATAACGTTTAAATTTTTATTATTCATTACCTATTGATAGGCATAAATATTTAATAATAATAATAAACGTATTATACTGATTTGAGTATATATTTTAAATATTTTCTTCTATTTTCAGAGGAAGATATGTGTTGCCAAAGAAGTGTTACCGTTTATTTTTTATCACTATGTGATAGAGAACACAATCACAAACGTAAGTAGCTTAAAGTAATAAATACTTCTCTTATTATTAGCAAGTTAATTTTCAATAAGAAAGATTTTATTTACTTATTTTAATAATATTTCACGTTATCTAAAAATGGTTTCAGAGCTACGCTTTGATACAGTTTAGAAAAATAATCGTAAACAGCTTTTACAGTAGGTACATTTCGACTCGTTGGTTCGTGTCGCTACTTCCTAAGTACCTAGGTTTGGCTGCATTTAGCTGCGTATCTATCGCTAATTTTGAGTTCGACTCTAATATTTTTTGGAGTTAGCAAATTAAATATTTTATTACCGTTCAAGTAAACGATTTCACGTTTAACGCTAGCGGCACGCTACCCCATTTAAATCGGGTTTTAATTGCATTTCATGAATTTATTGCCTAAGTATTTGAAAGCAGACAGTATAAGTCTATCCTGCTTCGCTTTTGGCGAGTAGCAATCAATCTTTTTAGTGAAGGCTAGTTACGAGTTTCCAAGAAGTCTCGCTAAAATTTCCTCTAGTCCTCTACCTATTATCGATAGAAGTGATATAATGTAATACATTTCTCTTAAAACTATTACACGTTCTCGGGATATAATCTTATGAAATTTTGAACCATGACACATTAGAATCTAGGTAGTGAATTACGTACCTAATCACTTAGGGACTAAGATATTTTATTAAAAGACATCAAAGTCCTATTTGGCAGTCACCTAACATCGTCCATTACCAATTACGACTATCGTGTGGCGTTACGGAAATCAAAATTGACAAATGATGATCTCGACGCTCGCGGCTCGGTTCGCTCCGCGTCGTTGTTTCCGATCGATCGCCTAAGGCGAACGATGACAAATGAAAATTATAATTATAAGCTCAGATGACAAAAACGTCATACAAACGATCACAGTAAGAAATCATCTACCTACGCGAATGTGCGTAACAAGTTTCCAAAGTTTACACACTAAGGTTAATCGCGGCGCGCTTCACGCCTCGCCCGCGCCGGCAAGACCACGACTCCGAACTTATCCTTCCCTTCAGTGGATCTCGCTAACAAACTGTATACGAATAGAGGCAATCGAATTGGTGTGTGTTGACGTTCGTTTCAGGTAACTAATGTCAAAAGTGACTAGATAGCTTTATACTTTAAATCCTACTCGATCGGAAATTGCGAAATACGAATTTATTAGGTACGTCGCTCTCACGCTTCAGTCCCACTGTAAGTTTTAAGTTGAGCAGATATAAAACCTTAGAACAGAATTATTATTTACAAAATACGTTTTTAAATAGATAAAAATATTCATAGTTTATTCTTTAATAAATGTATACGTCTATAAACTATCTATGTTATACAACTTTGATAGAAAAACAATTCATTAAAAAAATAGAAAACAACCGTTCGTAATAGAAAGTTGAAGTTTAGTCCTACGGCAACAACTAATACGTAGTACGGAACGTAACCGCCCTCGGGCCTACCCTACCGCTGCTACAACGTAACCAACTTAGAACTAATCAAAGCACTCCGTGACCGATAGTAAGGCTTCTCGTTAGACTCACACTCCATTCACACTCTATACAACAGTGAATAAACTCCAAATCACTCTAAGCAAACTCAACATAACCTTTAACTAATCTAACATTTACAAGTCAAACAAATAACCTCAATCATCGTAAGAAAATACATACAATGTACAAATTAACGCGATCGCAACGACTCGACGCCGAGCGGCAGTCTTTAGCGGTCAGTTATGCGATTTGAAACCTTACGAAACTTGAAATAACACTAACAGTTACGATAGAATCACAAAGACTTTCATAAGGGTGCGAACGCTTTGCGCTAATAGTCCGAGAGCCGGCGGTAAAGTTACGGTGGAGACACTTCACGAGTAGATGGTGATGACCTCGCGGCCGCCGCCGCGCACCATCAGCACGCGCTCCAGGCCCTCCGTCAGCACCTCCAGGAACTCCATGTCTGCAACATATACAACATGTCAGCAATGCCACGTAGACTTCTCGTCTCACACTTTGATGCCATTCATTCATAACTTAGACAGGATGGCTTTGGTTTGACGCTCACAACTGGGCAATTTTCTATATTCTCAGTGGACACATTAATAGCTCAAAGCGAGCTGCCTTGTGACAAGATAAATAAATAAAAAATAATAATAAGGGACGCAGTTATGAGTAAGACAGTTTACGCAATGCTGCCATCCCGTTCTGCTGTATAGCTACGTCCCGATTAATGACCTATTGTCCATTGTGTGTAGCGGCATTCAGGATTAAGTGGCGTTTTACGGGATCATTTTCGTGTGTCAGACAAAGAACTGAAAATGGAACCATTCACTCACAGTTGGATTCGCGCTCTAGCTTGGAGTCGCGCGGCGGGCCGGGCAGGTTGAGGATCACGAGCTGCGAGTCGTGCGACCGCGACACAATCACCTCGTTCAGCTTCACCGCCGTGTGCATCCGCCGGACCGTGCCCTCGTCCCTGCACAAGCGTGCGAATTAACAGATATCCATTCAATGGACGCAGTTATCTCTAGTGCATCCCTTTTTCTCCACATCGAGATAATAGTGTAATATGGGCCTAAGAAGTTACTGTACGTAATGCCGGACCGGCGCTTTGAAAACAGTACATGTAAGAAACTGATATAAGTTTTTCTCCAATATAACAGTCAACATTAAAAGATATCCCGTGCTATACGTACAGCACCGTCTTAAGAATATAAAACTACCACTCACAAACTCCGCTTTACGAAGACTACGAGATTAGCACGCTCTTGGTAAATAATAAGCAGAGATCCGCTTCACATACAGCATGACAGAAAAAGGTAGACATTAAATAAAGTGGAATTAAATGCAAGCCACAGTGGCATCACTAATTTTCTTCAAATATGTCATTATTTTTGTAAATAAAAATCTTTCAAACAGTAAACTCACTGCTCGCACTTATGCGACAGAATGAGATGCACAATATAAAATGTTGCCTGCTAAGGCTCAGTGGTGCCGTCCGTAATTTTCTACTTTTTTCTGCCACACTACGTTGAGTCAAACCACGTTATCTCTTCCAATGGGAGCTACCGTATTGTCGCTCACCAGGCGGCGCCACTCATGCGTGGGTCAGTATGAGAGAATTGTCAAAGTGACGTTTGAAATGTTCCCGCAGGACCCACGTTCTACTAGCGCCCCTAGCGGAAAATCGACTCGCGGTAATCCTCATTTAAAAATACGGTCAACTTAACAATTTCACAGTCTGGCTATTAAAATCTAGGCAAGTTATCATAGTCGGACTCTAGGTACTTATTAAAATCTAGGAAAGATAGCATAGTTGGATTCTAGGTACTTAAATCATGGAAACGCCAATGTGTGACCGCCTTTTACGGTAACTGATTAAAGTAGTTAATCATTAGGAATATTTGGCTATCCGAAGGACGTACTTCGTTTTGTTTTTGACATTTATCAGAAAACGAAAAGCGAATTTAAGATTGAATAACACACGGTAGGTATCTCTGTATTCAGTGATCTATACCTAGGCATTAATTAAACATACTAACAAGAATAGGAAATTAAGAAGAAAGATGAAGACCAAGAAATGAGGCAAGGAAATTGAAAAACGGCCAGTATTTCTGCCTGTAGGGATGAAGGAGAGGATCGGGCGGTATCGGAGGATACGTAGGGCAGCTGAAACAATAAAGGTTTACTTAAGCTAAATAAATCAAGTCGAATTATTTGATCATCGACTTTACGAAGAAACGGGAGTATCATTCGATTTAAAAAAAAACAATTTGGTTTATTCCACGATATTGTTTGCAGAGCGACAAAAAGGTAGAAATTAAAAAGTGGCAACATCATAGTGTCGTCCCGTTCACTTACTTATATTGATTAGAAAGGAACGACACCACTTCTTAATTTCTACCATTTTTTGTCACAAGGCGCGGCGGTAGTTTTGCAACATATTGTGAAATATTAATATACTTAGACCGGGTTACTCACGTTTATAAAGTCGAAGATAGCTCGACATGTTTCGGGACGGTCCGCGCCCCATAATCATGAGTGAGAAGCGCTAGCCGCGATTGCTCTTCGACTTTATAAACGTGAGTAACCCGGTCTAAGTATATTAATATGTCTAATACTCACGGGAGTTTTCTATTTAAAATATTGTGAAATCTTTATAATGTACGAAGTCAGTTCCATGAGGTCTGAAATTCTAGTAATAAACATACGTTAAATGGCGTCTTTAGTTAATTATAACCATGTTAGATCAATTTAAAGCAGTAAACGCCGGATTCAATAAATTACTTAGGTATATTTGCATCACCCGGGATTAGCTAACTAACTTGGAGTTTTTTTTTTATACTACGACGGTGACAAACAAGCATACGGCCCGCCTGATGGTAAGCGGTCACCGTAGCCTAGAGTTAGTTAAAAGTGGTATTTATTTACATTATCGTTTATAAATCAAAACATTTTTACTGTAAAAAAATATTAAATATTGTTTTAGAATGTGCAAATCAAGCCATTTCACATTTTAAATGGTTTTGCCCTTGTTTTATCGGACATTTTTCATTGAAAATAAATTAAAATATATTATAATACATCCTCTCTCAATCTGTCTGGGTTAACCTTCTCTATAACTATTCCTAATTTTAAATAACTTTTAAGTAGCTTAAGTAGTTCTCGAGATATTTAACGATGGGACAGACAGACAGACTGAGTCACACCATTAGGGTTCCTTTTTTACTGTTTTGGTACGGATCTCTAAAAACGCTTAACTTCGGGTTTCTTGGCTAACCCCGGTTGGTACAAGTGGCGCTTAACGGTATAAAACTCTAGGTTAACAACACATAACTGACCATCGGTAACCTCATGTTTCTTTACCAATGGTCAGTTTCGTGTGTCGAAAGATAAGATAAGAAAGGGTACTCACGGCGTGATGCTGGGCATGGGCTTGGGTTTGTGGGCGTCGCCGTTGGCGGGCGCGGCGGGCGGCGCTGGCGGCTCCTCGCACTGCGAGCGTTCGTCGGGCGAGTCCCACATTGAATCGATTATGTGCAACAAACTACTGCGAAAGTCGTCCTACGGTACCCCAATCGATTTCCATTCGAATTTTGACGCGAACCGGACGTTGCACATGACGGATTCAAAGCGAATAAAACACGGGATGTCATATATTATTTCGATTGTCAATACTCACTACGGACATTTAAACATCCAATCTCTTATCTAATGTGAACAGAATGAACTAAAGTGAACAACTCAACGTGAATGGTAAACATATGACCACCGTGTGTAGATTCGCGGGACTCGGGATATGGTCATGACGCGAGATGGGATGGGAAAATAAACATGAGGTGCATTTAGCAATGTGATGAAGCTGATGTTGATGGGATGTGGTCTCACTGGAAACTGAAAATATTAATTAGCAACAGACTTCACATTAAGCCACATAGATCATACAACAATCCATTCGTTTACTGTCAATGTACATGGTCATATTTCAGAGTCAGTGCCAATATTACAGCCAATAATTATGTGTACTGGTACATTTAGAATAGTGTTTTGTGTATTAGAAACGAATGGAGAATGAAATAGTTTCAGTTTCAAGCGAAGACTCCGAGCAGAGACGGGATGTTTTAATCTCATCATTATTAGCGGAACAGGAATATAAATACCTAACGTTAGAGTAAACTCAAATTTGATTACTTGATCATACACACAGAAAACATTGTCTATTGTTTCCGGAAGTTAAGAATACTCTAGCTTTTTATTTATAAATATAAGATAGTTTAAATTTTTATTGTTTTTGGATTTTATGTATTTTTAATGTTTTAATAAATGATTCTCTAGGAGTCTGGTTGAGAATTGTATCTTCTAGAACCGGTTACAAAGGCGTATTAAGTTATAGCGACTGTACCAAAATATTGAATATCAGATTAATAATAAGTATTCTTAACTTTTGGATACAGAAGACCAACAAGAACTTAATTCTGAGTTAGATGCAACAAGAGATGGGGTAGTTTTTTGACTTCATTAATATTTCTTATTACTTAGTTTTAAATAATTATCAGGGGTCATAATTTTATCAGCTGTGTATATTGTGTTTATAACAGTTAGTGTTGCGGACTTGCGGATAAGACAAATGAACAAAATACAATTCAAAATCAATGTCCTTAAAAAATTCTTGACTAGTTTTTCTTAAGGCATACTTAATATCAATTTTTTAAGCGAATGTGCCTTTAAACACTCCCGTCGACCACTTTAACACAAGACAAGCCCTCAAGGGGTCCCTAGTCTGTTTTCTAAAATTTTGTGTGTCGTCACTGTTTTTAATTTTCGTTGTAGAAAAATCATTTTTTGAAAAATTAATTTTTTTTAATTGTTTTCAATTCAGAATCGCGAGCTCTTTCAATCCTAGTTGGAGACAAAAAGTGTCCAAGGATTTGTTTTCCATTTCGCCACCATCATTTCATAGATTTAGTATGGTGGTAGCGCAATGGAAAGTTTGAAAAATGTATGGAAAATTTAGGACACTTTTTTTCTCTATTCTGAATAGAAAACAATTGGAAATTTTAAATTCTGAGTAGAATAGAGATAAAAATTTCCAAATTAGCCTAAGATGATTTTTCTATGACAAAAAATAAAAATGCCCCACTTCATTCTTTTGTCTTATTCGAAACCCTCATACAACCCGTGCAGCAAATGCAGGTCTGTCAACGCTTCCACCAAGGTGTTCTCTGAATCTAACTATAGAGTTCATAAAAAAATTTTACACCTTTTATCAGTGAATCTAAGGAAAGCGATCACTGTAATAGCGAAATAGATGGAATTTGGCCCTATTGGCTTCATTTTATATCAGTCTACATGGAAGTAGACTTTTCTATTTGCAATTTGCAAGGAACTTGATCACTGGTGGGCAGTCGACAGCCGTGTAAAGGTCAGACAGATATATTCGATGGTCACCTTGTCGTCCTTCTCGGGTTCGTCGAGCGGCGGGCTGGGCGCGTCTTCGGCGGCGTCGGGTGCGTCGGGCGCGTCGGGTGCGGCGGGCGCGGGGGGCGCGGGCGCGGCGGGCGCGGGGGGCGCGGCGTCGGCGAACCGCACCTTGCTCGCAGACTTCACGTCTGCGTGGTGGTGGTCCACTATCGCTTGTACCTACACATCACATTGTCTTACACAGTGTGCTGGCCGATGGCGGAGCATGCGTTGATATTAGGATGTAGTTACGCGTTACGCGATAACGTTCCAATCCACATGCGCCTGCCATTTCAATGACTGTCTTATACTTCTCATTATATGGTATTCATTAGTATGAAAAGTGTCATGTGGTTTGGGACGTTATCGCGTAACTACGTCCATTAAGATGAACGTCTTGCGTACAAATACCGATTTTTTTGGAAGTACAACAGCGCCCGAGAATTGCGTGACAAGTCCGTTTCATCTGTCGCCGTTGTGTCTTTTATGTTTAATCGGTTTCTTTACGCAGCTGATGTAATGTTTTTACATGGGAATACCACAGCATGCTTTTAGCCCAATTTGATATTTTAGGTTAAGTGAATTCCGAATTCGCATATTAGCGATGGCGCTATTATTTACATTATTTCCACTAAAAATGTTGAATAAAAGTTCCCAATAACGCTGCCGAAATTTGATTCTGCTTCAATTGTTCAGAAAGTTCTGACGGATTTCTAGCATCAGGTAGCTGCGTTCACTGTTTCCTATAACTACTATTAGTAGGTTTAAATATAACGTATGTTGATATTAGTAGACGTATATGGGGCGAAAAAGCGTGGTGTGTATTATTTACCCACCTAGCTATGCTAAAACCCTACACTTAATCAAATTAACACCAAGAGAGCGAAACATCAAGAGGAATCGGTACGAATGCAAGAATTTAATGAAGGTATATGTACGTATATACAGAAGTGAATGGGTGCATTATAGATGGAAAAGTGAATGCTTCTAAACAGCAAGATGATGTAAGAAGAGAGGGAGAAAACACTTAAAGCAAATATAAATTTGATTGTCCTGTAGTCTTTTTATGGACATTGATGGCACATCTAGGCGTTGGATGATGACGCGGTCGCAAGCAGAACTACACATCGATGATACACTAATTTATTAAACCGTCAAGCTTGGATGGAAACAGTAAAACACTTAGCTCTGGCTTCCTACAAAATATTAACGAAATCAAAACGCTAGAATCATACATACAAGTCCATCGTAGCAGAAGAAAGCAGCTGAGGAAATGTCTACATCTATCTCACGTTTAAGGTTTTATCGCTGAAAAGAGTCGACTAATTGTAAGCCAAGTTGCATAGATTTTGATAGACTGGAAGTGCTTAAGCAAACGTCATAATTTGATAGAAGTTTGACGTATAAAATAATGCTTTAAATATTTGACAGTTTGTTTACACAGAAGAGATAACGTGATCTGACCCTCAGCTGTCTACTGCCACGTCGACCTGGCCAGAATAAATAAAAACGATCGCTAATCCAAGGGTTAATAGGGGTTAGTAAATGGAAAACAGCTAGAATGCATATAAAAGTGGACTCGATTGAGGGTAAAGTGTTCGGTTTACCAGCGGCAACTTCTCCTCAGCGTTTTGCTCATTATAATCCACCAAATTTTGCATCTGTATCGGCGGCGACAGACAAATACAAGTTAGTTCTGTATAACACACATCATTATAAAGCCACGAGATATTGTACAGCGTACAGTGAAGTACTGTTAACATTTGTGAGAGAGTGGTCAAGTGTGGTCAGTGTGGAGTGTTAGTGTGGGAAAGAAACGTACCATTCCAAGGGCCTCCTTCTTATTGAGCCTGAGCTCGCGCAGCATTTGGTTCCGTTGTTCCATCATCAGTGTGCGTTCGTACGTGTAGGCAGATATATCGCTGTCCGTCTGAAATTACATAAAACTATATTTCTTCCTTGTCTCATAAATTCTGTTAAAACTGCATCATTTTCGTAGAAAGAAACGTTTTTGACAAAATTGTAGGCGTTGGTGAATTTTCCCCCTTACCCTACTAACACTTAATTTAATAAAACTCATATAAACAATAGTGATTTAGTAATAATAATAACATACAAATAACTATTAAGTACTAGAGACACTGACCATCTCAACCACTTCGACCTCAGCCTCCAAGCGCAGCTGGTACAGGAACATCTTGAGGTCCTTCTTCATTTGGATGGAGTTGTCCTCCATCTGCGCAACGGTGAAGATGCGCATCTTGCAGTTCTTCCAGGTGCGGTTCTGCTTCAGCAGGAACGGCAGCAGCATCAGCATGCCGCCATCGTGCACGATCCACCAGATATCGATGTTGCCAGCGACCTGAAATGTTCCATTGATATTTTAATACTAGTGTCCTTGTTTGTCTTTTGGAGCCTTGGACACAATAGGTATAAGTGGACCACCTTTATTTTACTAAGGCCCACTTGCACCACGCAGGGTAAGCCGGTAACCCGAAGTTAACCTGTGAAATTCCATACAAAAAACGCTTAACTCCGGGTTATGTGATTAACCCCGGGTGGTGCAAGTAGGTATACTTTTTGAATCGCCAATCCCTATTTTGTAGAGGTGCCGTAAAAAATAGCAAAAAAGAGATGAACTAAACTTTTCCATGCAATCCACTCCGTAGAGATGAGCATGACAAATGACATGATGAAGCATGATATACTCGTATATCGTTGTCTGAGTACCCGTAACACAAACCTTCTTGAGCTTACAGCGGGACTTAGTAAATTTGTGTAAGAATGTCCTATAATATTTATTTATTTATGACATATACATATATATATTGTATATGTCAGACGTGAGAACAGCAATACCACTGTACGGGCAAACCGCTGCTGCAGCTCGGTTGGCTAAAGATACCGTTGGTTGGTACCTTCTCAGTGGAGTCCGGGAAGAAGTTGATCCCCTTGGGTACGAGCATGGCCATCCGCGCGGCGGCCACGGCGCGCACGGTGTGCAGGAACACGTGCCACGTGCGCTCGTCCTCCGACTGCCGCCAGCCGTACGGCCAGCCCACCATCACCGTGTTGGGCTTCAGCCCGCCGAGACCGATGGTTTGGACACTGAAATATAAAAGAACTGGATACCCAATCGGCCGAAACAAAAGAACGCCATAAAAGCGCAGCAGTTGCGACTCTTTTTCATGTAGTCTTGTTTGGAACAATTGGACCGTCACGTTCTGTAAATTCCAACAGCCTATATACTATTAACAGTGTTGGTAGCTCTGTGCATGAATTTGACTCTTAAAGCTGTCAACACAGTGAATCCTCTTAGAGCTCTGGCGACCTTACTCACCAACAGAAACATAACACTATGAGTAGGGTCTAGTGTTATTAAACTGCTGTTTTCTGTAAGGTCTATGAACTGATTCTGCTCCGAGTTCCGAGCCTCAATACTCAGTAAGCTCTTTTTCGTACGAAACATTTATGGTTTTGTATTATCATCTATGCAAGTTTGCTAATGCCATTCTGATCCACATTTTTGACGTTTTTGTTCTGGTTTGTTTCTTACATTTCTTTTAATAAGTCAATATGAATATCTTTGGCTAATGTTTCTCATTTCATGCCGTATCTTATTTACAACACAATCACCGTTGTTCAGAAGTCATTGAGTAAAACGTTAACCGTCATAATCTTATTTAGCGACGTCCATTGCTGTACTTAAGTATTAGAAGAAAGATAGAAAGATGGCCAAAAATAATCTGAGGGTCAATTTACTTACACATGGCTTAGGCCTTCGGCGATGCTGTGGCTGACCAGCGTATCAGCGAAGCCCTTGACCTTCTCTTCCAGCATGCACTGACGCAAGTTCTGCTTGGCCGTGGTGGACTCACCCGCGCGCCGCGTGAAATCGCCTTCCAGGACTGACACACATACCGTCAGACCCTTACCTGTGAAACAAGAATTATAACTTGACTATTGATTTTTCGAAGGTTGGACGCGGGATGTGAAAGACCGTATTTGTAAGTAAGGGGAATACTGGATTTAACAAAAGACTATCAGACTAGTAGAGAGGAAGTTCTTAACGTGTTCTGATACAATCTGTTTACAACCTGATTACAATGTACTCACCAGCTTTAAGCTGACTGGCAAAAGACAGCATTTTGCGGTACTTGAGCGAGAGGTCGTCGTTGAGCTTGGCCAGCACTAGCACCTGCGGTCGCCAGTTCTTAGTATGCGGCGGGCCTTCCTCGAGCCGCATCAAGGAGTAGCGGGCGGCGGAGAGAGCGAGACCGCGGAGACCGTCACCCCACTCTTTCTCCGCTCTGCAATACAAATATACAACATGTATAACGAATTTACGTATTTTTTTATGGGAACAGTTTAACAACCATTAGAAGGCTACTAGGACCGGAGTCTGAAATTGAACCCTCTACCCCCGTCGGTACGTGCTCCTACCCGAAGATAAAATTACCCTGATAGTATTCCTTCGATGGAACTCACCCTCGATACTCGATGTACTTGTAGATGAGACCAGCCATGCCCATGGCGATGAGCGCGAAGATCCACGACGTCATGAACATGATGGAGATGCACAGGACCAGACCGGCCAGCGAGAGCGACCTGGAATGGAGTGCGGTGGTTTTATTCTATGTTACGATTAAGCATACTGCCGGATGCTTAGCGGCCACGGCAGCCTGCGAACGCCTGCGACGCCAGTGGTGTAACGCACACGTAACTGACGCTTCAAAAACCTTCACACTTAATATAAAGAAGGTTTTGGTACTGTGCACTTGTGCAGCTCGTAATCAAAGGGGCGTTATCAGCTCTCCGCTTGATAAAACACTTATTTAAACTTGCATACGGCCAAACAACAACAATAAACAAGCATACGGCCCGCCTGATGGTAAGCGGTCACCGTAGCCTATGGAGGCCTGCAACTCCAGGGGTGTTACATGCGCGTTGCCGACCCTTTAAAAACTTTAACACTCCTCTTTTGAAGGACCCATACTGAATTCGATTTTCGCAAATTACAATTATAAATATACTAAAACGAGGCTTCGTTTTCGGAGTTTAACGAGATTAATTCCCGTTTTAGTCATTTTATAATCTCCGTCTGATAGTTAAGCGTTTCTAGAAAGATAAAGAGTTGTTTGGACTTATGTTCCTGTTGCTGAAATAATCGTGTAAGCAATATCGTTTGACCGGACTACATAATCGCCCAGATCTTACCAGTGGTAGTATTTGAATCTCGGCCGCCAGTTGGGCGTCTTCAGCAGCGTCTGCAGCGCACAGGCGAGGTTGACGAAACCGTAGCACATGAGAAAGAACATGGAGAGCAGCGGTGCTAGGATGTCCACATTGCCGAGCAGGATGCCGCACTGGCAAATTGCCATCGTCAGCAGCAGGGCCCTGATAAATGAAAAAGAATTCAATTTAGGCACATTACAATGCACTTATGAACGTCAAAAAAAGCTACTACCGGTTCTACCCCTACACCACAGCCCGAGAAGATTATTACCGGCAAGAAACTCGGTGGGACTGTTTCAAAACAAATTACAAAAGTAGTAAAATATTTACAATATGTGGTTCTACAAGAAACCATATCAAACGAAAATAGTGGAACAGAAAGACCTTTGTCTTTGTCAAGAAAGAAGTTTATCTGTTAAATAGTCCTCTACTGTGTAAAAAGCCTTCGACATCAAAGATTTTTTCAAATAATTCTTAAGAGCGGGAAAGGGTAATTGCAATTGGTCATCCGGTAACTTGTTATAAAAATGTGTCCTTGGGCGGGACTCGAACCTGAGACTCTGGGATACATGCCCATCGCTCAGCCAACTTAGCTACCAAGACCACACCCGTGGCCCCGAATTTCTCCATCATATCCGAGGCCATGAATTTTTCTACTTCTTTCTAAAGAATTTGGTAGTTTATCACTTGCCTTGTAGGTTCGCCCCGTTTAGATGACTTAGCAAATGGCTCCAAGAACGGAATGATCTGATCCCTGGCGATAGCCTGCAGCAGCCTCGGGGCACCGGTGAGAGACTGCAGCCCCGCGCCCAGCGTGGAGAGGAACGACCCCACCAGGATCACCCACTGGTTCGGCCAGGCCATGTTGGCGACTACCAGCTTGCCGCCGATGGATTGTCCGAACCTAGAAGCGTACGCAGCTATTTATAAATACTAACATTATTTGAAAATAGGTTTCACTAACATTAATCTCTGAAAATTCTGTAAGAAAGTGAAGCCAGACTTTGATTCTCTTTGACGAATGAAAAGAGATGGGTTAACTTCACAATACTCGTACATACTGTACATATGTACAAACTGAAATTATCAATTCGCAAATGTCGCCTGCGATCATTCAAGACCATCGAAAGCGAATGGTCAAGGAGGAAGTAAGATAGTCTTATATTTGGCGACAATTTTAAGTTAAAAATTAAACACCCTCTCTTCGGCAATGTAGCCCATAGGAAAAGAGTTCGAAAATGGTATAACTTGGGGGTACCAAATTTCCAGTTAGACATATTTATTAGGATGTTAAAAAGCCACGGTTCTGGAGATATACTTGATTTTATAAATCTCGACATTAGCCATCTTTGGTTAGCCACCATTTTTGTTAGTTAGCTACCACTTAAAGATTGCAATCGTGGTTTTTTGACGTTTTTATAAGCTTATCTAACTGCCGTGAAAAGGAAAATGAGTATCTCCAAAATTCCAACATGGCGGATGTATCATCTTGGACTGGTCGCCATGTCTATTAGCTACCATTTTGAGATGGCCATCATGGTTTTTTAACATTCTAATAAACATGTCTAACTGCTGTATAAAGGAAATTTGGTACCCCCAAGTTATACCGACTTCTTGGCTGGCCCATGGACTAAAGCTAATGCATAATTTCTTGTTTATATTATTAACGGCTTCCCTAGCCTCGGTAGTAGTGACCCTGCATATGAAGAGAGATCCGGGTTCAAAAGGATTTGAACCCCCCAGGAGGTAAAGGGCATTTATTTGTGTGTTCATCACGACTAAATAACACGCCCGCCAACTGCATTTGTATGAGCATTTGTGTCAGAATTCATTGGGTTTTAGTTTATATAAAGGCATATACACGGCCGTCTATGCCGCTAATGACGGTTGCAGCCGACAGCTTCGCCAAATAAAGACTTAAGAGGGTATCCGTAAAGTTCAATTTCGCTTAAATACTTTTCGTAGGGTCATACTTATCACGTAAAAGCAGGTTGTCGACGGTGCCGGCGAAGAGCAGCACGGAGGAGAGGTAGACGGTGGAAGTGGTCAAAATGGCACAGATGGTTCCGATGGGGATGCTTTTCTGGGCATCGGCCAGGTCTCCGGATCGATTTGAACCGGCCATGATGCCTGTAAAAGTTCATATAATTATCACCAGTATATATACTGGTACATGTATAGCCCAGTCGTCCCATTTATATCCCACATGCCTTGTCATTTAACCCATCATAGTACCTATCTATTATGCGATTCTAAAATCAAGAAACAGACTTAGGTACTAAAACGGGGCTCAATCGCGTAAAAAAGAGAGAGTTTTTCAAGAGAGGTATGGGCACAGCGGATGCATATCGTTTAGTGTGGTAGGGCACAGCACATCGAATGTCGTCTCGCTTAAATCTGGAGTAGAGCCCATCTGGGGAAGTACCTCCACCTTACAGAAAACCGCAGTTTAATAACACTAGACCCTACTCATAGTGTTGTGTTTCTGTTGGTGAGTAAGGTCGCCAGAGTTCCAAGAGGATTCACTGTGTTGACAGCTGGGGACCCACGGAGCAAAGCTTCCCCCTTTAGCTGTCAACACAGCGAATCTACCTTTTTTAAAGGGTCGGCAACGCGCATCTAACACCCCTGGAATTGCAGGCGTCCATAGGCCACGGTGACCGCTTAGCATCAGACGGGCCGTACGCTTGTTTGTCACCGTCGTAGTAATCAAAAAAAACTTTAAAAAACTAAGCTCCGACGTTTTGAGGGCGACATTGTCTCCGTGGTCCCGGAGAAAGAGTTTTACGTGATTAAGCTCCGTTTTAGTAAATTTATAATGTGTGAAAATGGTGAATGTTTACATGTAAGTGTCAAGAAATAGCCATTAGACAAATTCCCTCAATAATATTGCCTCCAAGTTTCGTTTGCTTTGCGTTAAGCTGGATCCACACTTGAACTATTCTGCCATATCTATCTCCATCTCGTAGCACCGACGCGTATCATGAGTGTTATCGCAAATTATCGTGATCATTTAGCGTCAACACTAAGGTTTCCCCAAGTTGAGATATGACTACTAGTAGGTATTTACTAAACCAAATATCATAAGTACTTTTTATGTATCAAATTTGCTTATAAATGTGTTTTTATGTCCCAAATATTCTGTCTCATCCAGTTTGGATGCAAATTATCGCCCGTATAATGTCCCGCGGATCGGGGGCAAACTTTGTTGTTTACGTCGCATCGCAAGTCGATGAGGATAAAAAAGTTTTATGTTCTCGCTTTGTCGTAATTTCTGCGGTAACTTTTATAACTTGTTACATTAATTGAGTAACACGACTTTGTAAGAACTACAGCTTGTTTCATAACCGTATAATCTTTTATATAGCGGGATTTATGGGACTATAGGTTGATATTAACATTATTAACAAAAACAACATTATGCTTACATTAAATTGGAACGGTTAACACTCACGTATTTTTATCACAATAGGCGTGACATGTTTCGACTGCAGCGGGCAGTCATCGTCTGACAGACAGAGTGGTGTTGCGATTGTCATTGTGTCTTTATTGTAAAAATACGTGAGTGTTAACCGTTGCAATATAATGTCTGTATGACTCACGAAAGTTTAAATTATATAGCATTATGATTTCTAACTTTCAGATTATTAAAAAATTGTATGATATGTACATATATTGTGTTATTATGTGAATCGAATTATTCGAAAATATACTACTTCATGTATTTGTGTAAATAACCATTTAAGATAAGTAAACCTACTTACTCTGATTGTAAATTATTTGTCTTTTGATTTCTTTCTAAACTTACAAGAATCAAGTTGTTAACAAAGATAAGAATATCGAGCACTTCTCACCCGTGACAGAAGGGAAGAATATGCCGATGAGTATAGTGAACGTTGTGGTGATGTCAGCATACACCTGGTTGTATGTGGGTCGTTCCATCTGCTCAATATCTTCGGGCTCCTTGCCGTACGCGATGTATTGTCCTAGATTGAGGAATGAGTCCTGCAGGTTGTCGAAGAACACGCCACTTGCCAGACCCTGTCAAATCGATATCAGATTGTTTACAATACTACTACGCGGAGTACATTTTTATCAACTTGACAATTAATTGTTACTACTGTTACTAGGCATCATTCAACATTTCTAATACAAAAAATAATATATCAGGTTTTACATCAGATACGGTTTTTGGAGTGACAGATGTACAATAAAGTAATTGAAACCCTAAGCCACTGCAGGACTATGTCATAGTCACGCTATAAATCTGATTGTAAGAAATATTTTACGATTTAGGTACTTGAAATATTAGAATAAAAAATTTTTTAAAACTAAAATTAAAAATTAACTTAAAATTAAAAAAAATAATAATCTATAAATTGAAAGAGATGTCATATACTACAGAAAAAGTGACCAAGGTCCCCGGTGAGCAGGGCTGGGATCGAACCAGCGTCCTCCTGCTTTCGCGGCAGACGCCCCAACCACTGGGCCACCCGATCACATCTCTTTCAATTTATAATTTATATATAGTAGTGTGACTACTTAAAAACATGAATCAAAAACATTTATTATGTTTAATAAATGATTTAATTCATGCTTTATAATTGTAAAAAATTAATCGGTTTATTTCATAAAATAGCAAATTTTACATATATTCTTAACTACTAATCTTAAATTTAAAAGATTTTTTGAGTTAAGGAGTCTTATTTTAATCACTTATTATATACAATTAATATTATACGTGGTTCGTTGATTGATTATACGTCATTATAAGTATACGTATGTGTATAAAGCGATCTTGCGTACACACAGATCGATACCACGTGTAGCTGGTGCTAAGACCTCGTGAAGCGAAATACCGTACTCCTAAGCTTTCAACTCTCTACCGCTCGCCACTACTGCGCGAAGTCGTCCTGATTAGTTGACAGTGTTACTCACCTTGATACCCTTAACGATATGCACATCATGGGTCTTGTAGTAGTCATCGCAGGTCCTGTTAGCGCAAAACAACTTATACAACTCGCCGCCCGGGGTCTTCGAGCAGTTACTGATGTGGATGTCTTTCAACAGCCGCTTGCCCAACACGCACATTCTACGAACAAAGAAAATATGAAGGAGAACATTTTACACAAACATTTTACACAAAGATTTGTCCAACAATATGCTCGGTGACGCTTGAGTTATTAACCTACTAGCACCACCCAGGGTTAGCCGCTAACCCAGAGTTAAACGGCCAAATTATATACAAAAAGACGCTTAACTCCGGGTTATATGGCTAACCCAGGATGGTGCAAGTGGCCCTAAGGGATATAGGCGTCTAATGAAACTTGTATTGTAACAGAAATATCAGCTAACAGCTACGTCAGCTATGTAACAAGGCTTTTAAAAACGGAAACGGTAAAATTCTTCGCTTCAGGCTCGAACTCCCAACATCACATAACCCACGCAGCTGATGCAAAAGTTTCGGTTGCCCAGTTGGTAGAGCGATTGACGTAGAGTTGTCAATTGTAGTCTCGTCCGAGGCGGTGAATTTACCAGTTTACCTCTATTTTCTTTCGGTACCTGATAAGAAATTGTCTACCGCATCTACATGCAATTAAAGAGGCAATCTACATTTGTATACTTTTATACAAAAGTTAATTGGGTAATGGGGTTTGTGATTGAGCTGGAACATTGAGAGGGTTACTTATATGTTATGCTATGTAGGGACCCTCGGCCGAAATTGGGCGGGCTGTCGAGCACCTGGTGTGATCATTCACCGCATTCCCCGTTGCTGGAGCTGCAGGTTATTGTTAGTCATAGTTAGTCATAGTTTATTGCATCCATGGTATACATTGGTCTTACATACTATTGTCCTGGCAGCGTTCCACTATTGCTTCCTTCTAGCCTCCCTATTCTCTTACAGAACCACAGGACATCCCTAAAGTCGACGTCCTTGGTGTTACTTACTGGAGGCTATCATTCCCGTTCCAGTTGACGAAGATCCCAACGTACACGGCGGTGATGGAGAGGATGACGCAGGCCAGCGCCACCGTCGCGAACTTGTTCACAAAATTGACGCCCAGGTACACCACCAGCCCCATGATGAGAAGCAGCCCCGTGCCGTACACGCGGAAGTTGTTGAACATCGCGTCCGGGTCCTTGGTGAAGTCGCCGAAGATGGACATCGACGGGGCCATGTATGTCTGGAAGGTAACATTCAATGTGTGAGAGAGAAATTTTTTAGAAAGAAAAGGAAAAGTGGAAATATTCATGACTTCGGGCGGGATTCGAACCCGTGATTCTGGGACACACGCCCGTCGCTCTGCCAATTAAGCTACCGAGAAAACACACGTGGCCCTGAATTTCTCCACCATATCCCTCAGAACATCAACACTTTGATGAATGCCAAAATAGCGATTTAAACTGCAGCAAACAACACTCAACACTTTCCGTGGCTATTTTACGGCGGCACTTAAAAACTTGATGCAGCCATGTCAACTTCCCAAGCACTACCGTAAAATTGTTGAACAAAAGTCAGCAGTAACTAGACCAGACATAGTTAAGACTTAAAACATAAAGTTGTTCACCAGCAATCCGCTCCAGTTACGACGTACCGCGCCAACTTTTTATTGGGTTAAGCTAACAGATGTCAAAGTACTGACGTTAGTATTGGGCGCACGACCAGGGTTAACAATTACTTGTCATACGTGATCAAAGGATGTAACCGACGTGGTTCGGAACAACGAGCATGCCTTTTGGTCTGAACAGCGTAACATAAGTCCGAGGATGTTGTTATTCAACACACGCCATTCGTACGCGCGGAAAGGTTATTGAATTAAAGCTGGAAAGAGCCTTCGCGCGAAACTAAGGTTTCATATTTATATTTATTTGAAGCGGCGGTTGTGGATGATATTGATTTCCACTTAGGCTTCCTGATAATGAAGGATGACAGCGTTGGAATATCTCAGCTATACCGTAATGCGAAAGAGCTATAAAGGACGAGGTATAAGATTAACTGAAATAAGACAGGATGACTCGGCGGGGCGCGGGGTCGGAATTAGAAATGCTTTAGACGCCGGGCTAGGTCGAGTGGAAAATAGATGAGGCTAAATTTAGCTCTCATTTATGCTTTGTCATTTGTGGTGGCTCGTGTATAAAAAAATTGTTTATAGAGCGTAATTTAATCATATTTCCTTAGAACCTAAACTATAGAATTATTATATTTGAATCTCCCTCTTCGAATCTATATTCCAGTGCTGCTCTTCGGCTGTGAAACGTGGAAAGTGACAAAATGGCTGACACATAAACCACAAGTGATTGTCAATAAGTCCCTTCGATCGATCCTTCGTATCTTCTGGCCTAAGGCAATAAGGAACGAGGATTTGTGAAGTATATGCCTTCACTCTTCAATCGCCCAAGAAGTAGTTCTACGGAAGTGAAGATGGATCGGGCATACCCTTCGAAGAGGAGCAACGAACAGTGCCAGTCTCGCATTTGAGTCGAAACTTCAAGGCGAAAAGCGAGTTCGTGGACGCCCTGTAACACACGTGGCGGCGGAGCGTGGAGAGTGAGATGCGAGCCGTAAGACTGAGTCGGAGAGAAGCCAAGAAGGTTACTCATGATAGAAAGGCGTGAAAGGATCTTGTGGAGGCCCAATGCACCTCCGGGATGCCCTAACTTCTACAACAACAACAACAAATAAATTATAGAAGGACCTATGACTGAACCAAGCTTACAAACTTTTATATCGAGGTTTATTTTTCGAAGGATCACAAACAAACATGGTCACAAAATAGATGAAATATCCGCTTTTAGACCAAATTTTCCTTTGAAGGATATGCACAGATGCAATAGAAGAAATATCCGCCCCAATTACAGAATTGGCAAACATAATTCAGAATCTGTTTTAATACTTTTTTTTAAGAAGACGCTGACATAGTTACCTATTTACTTTCATTACTGACTAATGACCATCTTAGCAGATTTTAGCACATGGTTACCAAGTTATGTAACATAGTGAATATGGCGGGAATTCATCAGCAAGATAATCCAGCGAGTTTCCCTTGTACTTAACAAAATTCAGACGATACCTGAAAATACTGCGTGCGTAGCCAAGATGCCAATCGCTCACATTTAATAACGTATCGTAGTTCTCTCTATCACTCTTCCTTATTAGTGTGACAATGACAGTTGCGTTTCGTTAGCGACTGAGCGATTGGCATCTTGGCTACGCACCCTTGGCATAAAGATTGGTCGGGGTACTCACCAGCACGATCTCGACGGCTCCGACGATGTACATGGCAGCGGCGAGGGTGGTGCCCGTGTAGAACAACATCCCCACAGCCCCCCCACATTCCGGCCCCAGCGACCGGCCGATCATGAAGTACGACCCGCCGGCCGGCACTACGCCGTTCGTCGCGATCGCCGACATAGAAATTGCCGTCAGCATAGTCTGTTAACAAAGAACATGACTTTAATATTGTCTTTTGCTACCGCGATTGTTATTCATTGTAATTAAACACTTTAGAACGGATTAATAAACGCGATTAATCCGTTCTAAAGTGTTTAATTTCAACATGAGTTTGATTTGAAAAATTGCAAAACTTAATATAATTACGAGTAATAATAGACCGCCTGTTGTTTTCCACGATATTTAATCAAACGTTTTTACCTTGTAAATATTTTTCTATAATTTGTATTATTTTGGATTGCTCTCTTAACGACTTTCTTTAGCCTAAAGTTAGCTTGGATGATGCAATCTTTAATTTTATTTTATATCAATTGCAATACTTAGGTATTTTGTTTTGATAGGTCGGAATTATAAAATTCGAGATTTTGATATATAGGATTTATGAAAATTCGGATTATAAAAATTTAGATTATGAAAATCGGAAAGTAATATTTCGGAATATATGGGTGATCCCTATTTAGGAATAGAATTTGAAATTCATATAGTCCCAACTTAGTTCATTTGTCATAATTAGACAGAAGTCGGTAACTAATATTAATTTAACACCACAGTTTCAAGACCAAGTTAGTGAGTGTGAAACTCCAACAAAGATGACAAAAGAACAATGCAATTAGTTCCCCATTCAGATCTTTCCATAAACCACATCAAGAGTATTTTAACTAAGTAGGTACGTCTTTCTTGTACGGTAATACGAAAACTACCCAAGAAAAGATGTAAGTTAATAAGGTAGGAAGTAATAAATTCTTGCATAAATTGTCCTTGTACTTTTGTATTGCGCTGTACCTGGAGGTTAACTCCCTTTAGACTTATTTAGCCTTTGCAAGAGATATGCTTGACTAAAAGTTACAAATTTGTGTCATCGAATGTTCTTCTAGTTTGAGATAATGATATAATTTAACCACAACTAAGTTTGGATTTTTCTGAAATATAATCTCAAAAAAAACATAACCATTATTTGAAAGTGTCGTCATTAAATTGTGACGATCGAAAAAAAAATGCAAATGCTATATATTATGTTTGGCAAAATAAATGTATGAAATATTACGAATTAGTAACTTGTAACATTCTGTGCCCTATCAGGGTCTCATGTACTGGCACCTTTATGTAATGCACATGGCTTGTAATGTTGAATAAATTGAAGAAATGTCGCAGATCCAAACACTCACCGTACAACAGCACACAAGGACGATCAGGAATCCCTGTATAGCACCAGCGGTCCCCACGACCCACGTGAGACGGATGAAGAGGATCACGCCGAAGATGTTCTGGATGCACGGCAGGAATACGCCGATAAGCGTGCCCATGCGCGCCGGCGGCGCGGGCTTGGCGGCGTCGGGGTCCGCCGCCGACGCCGTCGGGATCGTGTTGGAGTAGTCGGCGAGGGAGCTGAGGAACGTCGCCGCCCGCGGACGGTCCTCGATCTCCTCCTGTTGGACAAACAGAAGATATTTAGTTTTTTTTTTCATATTTTGTGGATGCTGACTGGCTGGTTACATGCCAGGAGTATTAGGTATTAGCCACCTTTAAAATTACCTTAAAAATGTGTTGTTACACTAAGTACTGTAACAACACATTTTTTAAGGTGATACCTGAAGTGTTTGTCTATCTATAAAATATATTTACAATTTTATAATTAAAAGAAAAATGGCAAAATTTCCCGCGTCGAGCAGGATTCGAACCCGCAACGTTTCTGAACACCGGTCAAATTGCTCTGCCAATTTAGACATCGACGCCTGTCCGAGTCACGCGAATATTTCCACTATTTCTTTCATTTGGTTACACGCCTTAGGGAGACGCGTAGCAACAACCACCAAAAGTGTTACACACTTATACGGCATCGACGTTCTAAGACATTTTAGAAGTTATCGATTAAATTGTAAATTTCGTTCGAAGACGTGTAGCTGCTTAATACCAAATTAATAAAGGAAAGATATAGTTTTTTTTTCATATTTAGTGGATGATGACTTTCTGGTCACTTGTAGAACTACAGTTATTCTTGCAAGAATAAGTATGTTTACCACTCAAAACGTGTACCCGAAAAATTGGTGCCTGGTAGCCGGCTGATTTAGGTACTACCAAGTATACTACTTTAGTACCAATGATCTACATAAGTGAAGTGTGCATACTTGACTGGGTAGCTACAAGATATTATAGTTTTGAGGGCGAATCAACCGGGACATATTTATAGACGACTTGTGTATACCCGCTTGTGTAGACTATGGAATCTAAAATATACTGGACTATTAGGTGAAAGTGGTGGAGACAGAATAAAATCGGACGTCTGCCCCACAAAATGGTAAGCAATTTTATTTCCGGCAATTTTATTTTATTTTTATTATAATCAATTATTATACCTACCTTCTTATATTTATAGTTATATGATAAAGCGTGAATTAAGTGGACAGTTTTCAGTAGGTTTTCGATGAATATTTAGGGTGATAAAAGATTTTCTTTATCAGACTCGGCATTAGAGCGCGGGGCACGTCGCCGATAAAATAAATGCTCCGTTATTTCCGAACTGGCTTGATGAGCGTCGATAAACGAATAAAAATACGTTCTGATCATTCTCTACAGTTAAGGAAACCTGCGTCGAGCTGCGAATTATCATGATTAGAATCCCGCATTTGCATGCTGAACCGCACGCCGGTGAGTGAAACAGTACTATCTTTTTTTTGAAGCTTTGGAGCGTACGGACTGTGAAGTGGGATTAGCCTGGGGAAAATCCAGGACCCTTCCGCGACAACACGATATTTACTACTCTGGAATACTCCTGAGTTTGCGCTCTAGAGAGATCGGTTGGACCGAGTCCAACCAAATCTGAGGTGTGAGTACTATCACGGACGTAAGGTATATATATATAGGTGGTGCAACGAGTTGTGAGCGCTCGGTGAAAATGGTGGGATGGTTTGCGCATAAGTTTATCTCGTTTCTACAGCCGAAAGAGACTGCACTGCACTGCTCTGCACATGCAAGTTCAGCGCTCATATTTCATTGCGCGACCTGTACGTAGTTTACGGCACCATAATACGGGTACAAGCGCACTGGAGGTATAGCGGTGTCCACACACTGCTCAGGGTGCGTAGCCAAGATGCCAATCGCTTACGCTCAGTCGCTAACGAAACGCAACTGTCATTGTCACACTAATAAGGAAGAGTGATAGAGAGAGGTAGCTACGATACATTATTAAGCGTGAGCGATTGGCATCTTGGCTACGCACGCAGGTTTGCGGATCGGAATACAATGTTAGATCGGAATACAGTGTTTTAAAACTTGTAAATTCGAAAAGAAATATCTTTGTATAGAACAGCTGATCGAAAATGCACCGATCTCCATACAAGGTTTTTTTTAGGAATTTAGATATTTCTCCACTTGCATTCTACTTAAGGTTATTGACCTAATCAGCAGTTGAAGTATCTTTTAGGACTTGTGTAACCTGTAGTGCGACAAAAAAGTAGGAATGAAATAAAGATAAACACATTTATTCTCGAAATATATACAGTAAGTGTAACTTACCTAACTATCTACCTCTACCTACCTTAAATCTAAAGTAGGTCCTTGAGGCATAGTACCTAGGATGTTGGCGGCATTTCCTCGTTGTATCGCAAAAGTAAAAAAATAAAGTGAAATAAAGTGGAACTAATCGCAAATCACGTTGCAAACATCTGTCAAACAGTAAGCTTTACTGCTCGCACCTACGCTAAAGAATGAGATGCAGAATACACAATGTTGCTTACTAAAGGTCATTGACGCCGTAAATGTATGCTTTTTCTGTCTCCCTGTAAGTACCTTATTTTTTTAATGAATTACGAGAAAGCGAACATCCTCATTTCACTTCATATCTTTTGGGTCTCATTTTATATCACTCGTTACAATGAGAATCAAAATTAAATCTTTATTTTTTCCTAAAGTAGGTCAAGTCGTTGTTTTCCTCCATTAGTTTAATTAATCAAGCGTAGATCGAACAATACGAGCGTAGGAGTATTTCCCAAATAAACCTATAAAATGGTATTTCTCTAAAAAGTAAATCTTTCAACACCGACGCATTTCCCCACCTTTCCGGACGTGGGTCGGAAGTCATTTATCTCCAGGTTTGATGGGCACACAAACTACGTTTTCGGGCTGTGAAAATACTGAAAATATCCTTCTCAATTTTTTTGAAAGATTATTTAGTACCTTTTTAACGTGGACAGTGAAACCCGTCTGAAATATGGATCTAAAATGCTGGTGCGATGTTTCGGACGAAAATCATTTGTAGGTATGTAGTGAACATTTAGTTATGTTAGGGTCTAGACCCTAACAAAAATTTATATGCTCAAAGTTGCTAAAAGTAATAGAATTATCGTGATCAGTGCCGCATTTTTGTATTTTTAAATTTACATATAGAGAAATTAGTTTTTGTTAGGGTAAGAACAACTCATAAGTTTTTTTTATATTCGCGCAAATGAGTGAGCATCATTGGTTATATTCGTAAAACTAATATAAAAAGTTTCCTGAATATCCTAAAAACCTGCAATGGTTCTAGTATCTGACCATCTTATACAATGTATTGTTGTGTTAAACCTATGTTTGACGAATAAATGATTCTGTATTCTGTATGAAAATTAACATCTTAACGAAACAAGATATAGAGCAAGAGGAAGAGCAAAGTAAGTAGGTATCTATACCTCATCCTACTTGATATGAGAGAGTAATATTTTGCGAGCTGAGTGCTTTTATTGCGTAACATAATTTTGTTAGCGTTTTTACGCCTGATGTAAAACTTTACTGGAAAATAAATTTTAATTCGTCATTAAAATTCTACGTGCCGAAATTCGCTATGCGAGTGGATCTTAAAAAGGTTTTTTTTTTAACTTTTATAAGCAGTAGGTACCAAGGCCAGCGCCCAGTTTAAACCCTTTTTGCGAAACACATGAGGTTTCGTTCCGCTTAATCGAATCCTCAAAGTGACCCGATCCGTTCATTAAGCGAGCAACCGAATGCTGATTTATTAGTGAAGGTAAGTCTTAATCCGGAGCGTGTAAAGTAAAACGGAACGCGTCTGGGGACGGCCGCATTACCATCGCCACCGAGCGCTGTATCAGGGGACAGATTCTAACTTTAGAAGATTGCCTGGTTTCGTTAGTTATGATACGACTTTGACATGGCTTGTCAGCGTGCGTAACCACGATGCCAATCGCTCGCATTCAAGCATTATATGACCTTGAATATGACCTTGACGCCAATTGCCGCTCTTTCAATATAATGATCGTCTAAACTTAAAAACTGCTACTAAAGAGAATATAACTTGATAGCTACTTTCGCGAGTATCAACTTAAAAAATGGGATTTACTTTACCTCATTCATTCGTAAACTTCAGATGAGTATGAGGAGTATGAGGTATGTTTAAAATTGCAATTCTTCTGTGATTTGAGGTTATTAGGGCCAAAACACAATTACGTGTCCCGGCGCCCGAATATCACGTGTGTTTTAAGGACGCGACGTCGTGCCGTACGTCGTACAACGACGCGACGTCGCAACGTGACACGACGTCGCATAAAATAAAACATAATTTCACCTACACACATACAAACACAGACAATTTAGACATAAGTATGTATAAACAGCACTATGCTCTCTCTGTACAATCTGTACAGGTACAGATATCACTAGGTACATAGTATAAAACAAAGTCTCTTTCTCTGTCCCTATATCCCTATGTATGCTTAAATCTTTAAAACTTCGCAACGGATTTTCTTCGCGCTTGTTTCTAATAGATAGAGTGATTCAAGAGGAAGGTTTATATGTATAATAAAATAATAACCCGTGCGAAGCCGGGGCGGGTCTATAGTAGATATTAAGCTAGAGTATGTAAGAAACCGTAACGACAAAACTGGGTCCTGTAACACAGGGTCGTGATTTACTCTGTAATGTTTCATTTGTTCAATGTCCTTTTTTCATTTTCATTTTTCATTTTCATTATGTTATTGTGTTTTGGCCCTTACACTTCAAGGTCATTCTTAGACTGGATTATTTGGAACAACCGCTCGTTTGTGCTCTGTAAGCTGGATACACAGCGCTGGAGCCTGCTTCGTATATTATTCAGGCTCGCTCGCCCGGCTCGCCTGGTAGCGCAGAAGCCTGCCCTGGGGTCCTATACAACATGCTGTAATGGCCGCTTGTGATATGGACGTACTAGAGGATAAAATGGGCCCTATTTCATGAACGGTATTAAATTTAATAGAGGAATATAAGTTTAATACTATTTGCAAAATGGCCGCCGCTGATGGCGTTATACATAAACATATGTTTTTAAAACGCAGTTTAGAATTATTTGTTCTTATCCGTTATTTTGACATATGCCTTTGTTAGAAAGAGATACAATCTAAAAGAGGTTCGCTAATATATCGTATTAAAGCTATCGTGAGTCAATATTACAACAAATAGATAGAGATAGAGTACTTTACTTAAGAACCCAATATTGGTTAAGTTCGACACAAATTTTCAAATAATTTTTATTTTTTATTTTTTTTGGACTCTGAAAACGCTGTCGGCCATGTAGTGACGTCATTATACTCGTCGAAGCTAACTTCATGTTGAATCGTATACATAGATTATATTCTATGGACTACCAATTACATAATGATTGTTGATTACAAAACGGCGCAAAAGTCCTAAGCGCCATAGACCGCCAAGGCGCTTACGACCTTTGTGCCAATACCAAGTACTTTTACTTTTACTTCGCAAGGCCTACAGCTCACAAAGCCACTAGTAATAATTGAATGAAAAGTACATCTCTATGAGATACCTACTTAGTATTGTAAGATGTAGGACGATGCTGATGTGAGATGAAGATAATTTTGTAACATTTGAATGACCCTCCTGAGCAAGGATGATAAATTATGAAGCGAATGAGCATGGTTTACGACGCAGCCTTATCGCGCCGCGCTGCAGATGATCTCGGAAATACGAGGCATAACTCTCGCGGGCTGGAAATGTTTGTGGGAAACGGTGTTCGTAACTATGTCTGGTTTTAGTACGGCCTGAATAAGTTTTGCTCACGTAAAGCACGAATCAAATCATTCATTAAATGTAACGTGTTTAATGTGTTTTTGGTCACTTTTTCTGTAGTATATGACATCTCTTTCAATTTTTAAGTTTTGCTCAGTTGAGTTCTAATACCGGTATTTTTAGTATAGGCCATCCCCGGATTCCGGTATTGGTTTATACATAAAATTCCGGTATTGGAAGCTCTAGACGCCATGGATAGAAGCCGATGGAGGAAAATCATACTATCCAGCGATGAAAAATCCTCATCCTCATGTGGGAATAACTAGAGAGCGAGAGAGAGAGAACTGAGAAATATAAACTAGCATCAGTGTCCTGTTTTTAGGGTTCCGTAGTCAACTAGGAACTCTTATAGTTTCGCCGTCCGTCTGTCCGCGGGTTAGATCAGTGACCGTTAGTGCTAGAGTGCTGGAATTGGAAACGAATTTACATAATAATATCAATCACGCGAACAAAATAGTGAATTAAAAAGTGAAAAAAACATTTTTTTAGGGTACCATCCCTACACGAAAAATGGGAAAAGATATTTTTTTTCGTTTGAACCCGAGCGTGTGAGGTGTCGTTCGATAAGTATTAAAAAAAAATAGGAGTTTGACAATAGGTTTTTTCGATCAAGTAGATAATTGCGGAAATAACGCTCCGCAAGTTAAAAAAAATTAGCCTCCATCTAACTTTTGAACTGCAAGTCCATAAAATATGAAAAAATCACGAATAGCTTTAGAAAGACATTCTAGGAAAATTATTTTGAACTTGGTCACTTAAGCGATTATTGATTATTTGCGAAAAAACGCATCTTCTCGGTTAAAAGGACGTGTAAGTCGTAAGAGCTGCGAAGATACTCCTTTTTTTATTGTTATAAGCATGGTATCTGATGGAATTAAATAAAGAAGACAGTTTTAATAAATTAAATATGAGTTTTATTCGGAGTAGATATATCCAAAGACAGTTACTAAACACCAATACATCTCCTAGGTAACGGAGCAACCGGAAGCCGGATATAAGTTTTTAAACTAAAAACACACTAATACAGCACAAAGGTGTAATCACATTGGTTTACTTCCAACACCCCTTCTCAATGTAATTACACTTGTAAAACTTAATAAGTATTCTACAAGATAACATATTAAGACTCCACTTAATAAAAAAATATTATATGTTACCCATACCACATTTAATTAGAAAACGGGTAAGAAGTTCCCGGCTTAGGGCTTTAGTTAGCATGTCTGCTGGTTGATCACTGGTTCTAATATACTTCAAAATTATTTTATTATTTTTAACCAGTTCTTTGATAAAGTGATAACGGATGTCTATATGTTTCAAACGCTTGACAGTATCTGTGCAAGCAACAGATATAGCTGACTGGTTGTCACTATAGATATTTACTGGACATTCATTCTTAATCATGAAATCATGTAATAGATTTATCAACCAACAGGCTTCACTAGCTGCAACACTTATTGCAACATATTCCGATTCTGTAGATGACAAACTAACTGACACTTGTTTCTTGGAGCACCATGATATTAGACAATTTGAAAATTTAAACAAATAGCCTGTAGTAGACTTTCTATCTTTGTGATCCCCACCCCAGTCTGCATCACAATATCCCTCCAAGACACAGTCATTATCACATTTATATATTAACTTATAATCCAGAGTATGTTTCACATATCTGAGTACTCTTTTTAATGCTGTCAATAACATGTCATTGGCACATTTTTGGTATCTACTTAACAAGGAGACAGCAAAACACAAGTCAGGCCTAGTACCAGACACAGCATACATAAGACAGCCTATAATTTGTCGACAAGACTTTTCAATATTTTTATCTATGAGGCCACTATCATTTTCAAATATTTTTGTGTTAAAGTTCAAATCTAATGGTGTCAACATAGGCTTACAATTCTCCATCTGAAATCTTTTAAGTACATTTTCCAAATAGCTCTTTTGGCTCATTTCAGTAATACCTGTATGTAAGTTTTGTCTTATATTAATACCTAAGTAATCTGACACTGGTCCAAGATCCTTCATTTTAAATTCTGTATTTAATATACTTTTAAGTTGCTCTACTTCATTATTATTTGACCCAAAAATTAACAGATCATCTACATATAGCAACAGATATATTTTATCATTTTTAGTACATCTTGTATAAACTAAAACGGGGCTTAATCGTGTATAGATTTTGAAAACAAACCTCCGACGTTTCAAGGGCGACGTTGCCCCCGTGGTCCCGGAGAAAGACTGGCTGAGGTTGACATCAACATCTTCTAGCTGCGCGGGTTTTACGAACTACCCGCACTTGGTCTTGATTATAAACTTGAACATTTTGCGCACTAGGGATGTGACTCTGTCGACACACTACACTCACGATGTCCGATTTTTGAGCCGGTGATATTCAATTACGCTTACATTTATCAATGACCGGATTCCAAGTAGACGAGATTCTAAAACCGTCATCCCGATTGAAATTGGGGTATTTCTTGATTTCAATGGCTTCCCGTACTTTTCTACTATGGAAACGACGATCCGTTGAAAGGATTTTAGGGTTATGCAACTCAATCCAGTGGTTTGGTCCAGACTCTAACAAATGTTCGGCAACCGCAGACTTGTTTACCTGTCGATTTTTGACAGCTGCGATATGTTCCTTCACTCTTTCCGCCATGGTACGCTTCGTTTGGCCGATGTAGGAACTACCACAACTGCAATCAATCTTATAAACACCAGGTGATTGGTACGGGATAACATCTTTCGGCGATCTTAGTTTGCCCGAAATCTTGGATAAAGGGGTAAACACAGTTTTTATGGAGTACTTCGCTAGCACTGTGCCAATCTTGTCCGTCACCCCTTTCACATAAGGCAAAAATGCCGGTTGCCTTGATACATCGGGACGCTTCCCTCTTGCTCTTCGTCTGGGCTGCCACTTTTTCACCTTATACCCGTTCCATCTGAGTACCTCCTGAATATGTGACATCTCACTCTTTAAAAATTCAGGGTCACAAAGATCGTGTGCTCTATTCACTAAAGAGCTGACAACTGACTGTAGATGGCGGGGATGGTGGTGAGAAAAAGCGTTCAAATATCTGTCTGTGTGCGTCGGCTTCCTATAAACAGTATGCGTCAGGGTTCCGTCCATCCGACCAATCACTTTTACGTCCAAAAAAGGCAAACTGCGCTGGGCTTCCAATTCATACGTGAACTGTATCTTAGGATGAATCGAATTGATATACAGGAGAAGTTGCTCCACCTCCGGCTTACCACCTTTCATGATACAGAAAACATCATCCACATATCGTTTCCACACTCTCACTCCCCAAGACTGCAGGTTCATACTGGCCTCGATATGTTCCATCGATGTGTGAAAATCGTGAAAGTTTAAATAAGTATCTTGTATAAAGACAAGAATCGCAACTTGATCGAACAAAGCCTTGCTGAATCATTACAGAAGTAAATGTTTCATTCCAGCATTTTGGTGAGCTCTTAAGCCCATACAGAGACTTTTTCAGTTTAACAATGGTTTTCTTACCTGCATATGCACCCTCTGGTAGACTAACATACACATCTTCATGTATTTTTCCATACAAAAAAGCTCCTGTCACGTCCATTTGAATCATTGGCAATCCAAGTTTGGTTGCAATTGCTACAAAAAGCCTAAGAGTTGACAATTTGGCAACTGGGGCATAAATAGCATTTAAATCTATATTGTCCTCCTGCTCAAAACCCCTAGCAACTAACCTGGCTTTGTACTGCGGATTATCCTTATTAGCGCCTTTGATCTTAAATACCCACTTACTGCTGATGACTTTGTCACTTCCTGGGTCAACAACTACTTCCCAAGTGTTGTTGTCTTCCAGTGTCTGCATCTCTCGCTTTATAGCTTCTAACCACTTGTTAGCATCATGTCGGGTCATGGCTTCTTTGTATGTTGTAGGCTCACTTTCTGCAGAGAGAACACTTTGACAGTTGCAATTGTAAAATTCAGTTTGCTTTCTAACACGCTGACTGCCCTCCCTTTTTGGTAATTCAGCCGAATCATTAGCTTCCATTGAAGTATCACCTTCACCACTCGATGGGATGTACTCACTGCCAGATTCCTCCAAAATAGAAGTCATTGTACTATCATTGACGCTTGATGGCTCCCCTTCTGAATCCTGGCAGGGTTCATCATCCTTATCACTCTGGGTTTCTTTATCTTCTGTTTTGTTCTCTGCTATGCACCTCAAGGTCATTTCATGTTGACTTTCATTCTCCAATGCTTTATTCTGTAGGAAAACAATGTCCCGTTTTAATTCCACTCTCTTTGTTTCTGGATAGTACACTCTATAACCTTTCACGGTCTCTCCGTACCCCACCACCCTTATACCCTGTTCCTTTCTCGCCCTTTTTATCCCACTTCTTCCTCTTTTCTTTCGGGATATGAGTATACACAGGGGTACCAAACGGTTTCAACTGATGTATATCAAAGCATTTTCCTGACCAGACCTCGTATGGAGTTTTGTCAGTATTTCTGGATTTTCCAGTCCTATTTATAACAAAAGCTGCTGTAGCAACTGCTTCTGCCCATAGCTGTTTTGGCAGGTTCCTCGCGCTCATCATTGTCCTTGCCGCTTCCTCAAGAATACGTATCTCCCTTTCTGCCTTTCCATTTTGCTGCTGAGTGTAAGGGACACTTGTCTGATGTGTTATGCCACGTGTAGAAAACATCTTTTCTACCTCTTTATTTATGAACTCTGTTCCATTGTCGCTGCGAAATATAAGGACTTTATTTCCTGTCACATTCTCTGCCTTGTTTGTAAAATCTTCGATACAAGTCTTGATCTCGAATTTGTTCTTCACGAAGTACACCGTTCTATAATTCGAGAAATCGTCCTTCAGTACCACAAAATACTTTGAGCCATTGAGTGACAATGCTTCCATCGGGCCGCAGGTATCGGCGTGAATCAATTCACACGTCCTTGTAGTTACGCTCTCACTGTTACTAAACGGCAAACGATGTATTTTTCCTTCCAAACAACTTTCGCATTTAGGGACAGAAGTTGTTTGTTTCCAAACAATGTTATTATTTGCAAGCACCTTTTTGACATGATCAAAGTTTTGATGTGCCAACTTTTCATGCCACTCAATCAGGGTACCATCCATGGTTTTAGCAACACTCGCCAGTTTCGCCACATTGTTTAAATTGTTTTTAAATCGAAATTCCAAATAATACGACTTTCCAATAAGTTTAGCGACCGCACAAACGTCATTGTCTTTATAACATTTGCATGAAATGTCATCTGCCACCATGACGTAGCCTTTGCTTGTCACACAGTTCACAGAAAAGAGATTAGTTTTCATGTCAGGAACGAACAAAACATTGTCTATGGTTGTGTCAATCCATTCACTCCCATTATGCACTTCTACCGCCATCTGTCCGAAGCCTAGCACATTAAGCGGTGCACCGTTGCCTACAAAAACTTCAGATTTGGCACTTATAAAAGAGGAAAATAGTTCACGCTCGCGGCAGATATGTTCATTTGACCCGGAGTCCACCATGAAAAAAGATTTTTTATAAGTTTCTGGGGAATCAGACACCACAAACGCGTTATTTCTCTTTTCTTCCTTGTTCTTCCTGAACCAACATTGTGCCTTATTATGGCCAACTTTGCCACAAAAGAAACATTTGTTATTGTTATTAAGTACTTCACTTTTATTGTTGTTATTGTTATAATTTCTACACTGACTGGAAAAATGTCCAAGTCTATTACACTTTAGACACCTCATGTTCTTATTTTTCGCCACAAATGCTGATGAAGACGGGGACGATTCAGCAACTTCACCTTTTTCTTTTAACCTTTCTTCCTCCACCAGCAACCTTGCCACTAAGTTGTCAATAGTCTGTTTATCATCAGAAGCAGACTCCCAAGCAGATATGAAGTGCTTGTATTCATCGGGCAATGACATCAGTACTTTCGTAATTACAAACTTGTCCGATACTGGTTCACCCATCTGTTTAAGCTGATTTTGCATCTCTTGAATCTTTGACAGAAACGTTGACATCTCAGACCCTGCTTCATATTTATATTGAAAGAAGCGCTGCTGTATAACGTGAATACTTGTCTCCGTCCTTTGCTCATAAACACTGTGTAGTTTCTTCCACATTTCAGCTGAAGTTGAACATGATATAATGTGTAACATGACACTCTCTGTCATTCTCGTGACCAACATGGCTTGAGCTTTGGCATCTTTAGACTCCCAGGCAGTTTGGGCAGTACCTGTTTCTGCTGGTTTTACACTCTTTCCCTCAACTATCTCCAACCAATTCTGACCTCGTAGCAACACGGAGGTTTGAAATTTCCATATATTCCAGTTACTGGATCCTTCCAACTTTATCAAGCTGTGATTGGTGTTCAGATTTAACTCCATTCCGCTTTCCTGCCTTGCTCTTACAACCAGAACAAGTAAAATTTGCTTTTTCGGTAATGGCGCTCGTACCGACCGACCTCAATTTACGCCGCTCGCCGATACATTGGTTTAGGCGACGAACTTCCTGAATTCTTTATATAATTTTTACAGAATTATGTGCAAGGGCCATAACCTGATGGAATTAAATAAAGAAGACAGTTTTAATAAATTAAATATGAGTTTTATTCGGAGTAGATCCAAAGACAGTTACTAAACACCAATACATCTCCTAGGTAACGGAGCAACCGGAAGCCGGATATAAGTTTTTAAACTAAAAACACACTAATACAGCACAAAGGTGTAATCACATTGGTTTACTTCCAACAGTATCTATTAAAACCCTTTTTAAGTTCGCCTATTGTGACTGACGGTAAACTACGGAACCCTACACTGAGCATGGCCCGACATACTCTTGGCCGGTTTTTATTATAGAAATCTGTAGATACAGATAACCATTCCAAAGTTATTGTTATCTTTTGAAGGCCAACAACTTATCCAATATAAGACAAGTTTTAGTAAATAATTGTTTAATTTGAATAAAATAATACTTTAATGACAATTGTAACCGATATAACTTCCAAAATTTTCCGTTTGACCACATGTATGTATATACAATAGTCAAATTCGTTAATCTCAATTTGAAAGTCGGTTCATGAATGTGGCTGTGGTCTGATTGCCCTGATTAGAGGGGCGGGGGGCGGGGCAGGTCGTTAGTCTACGCTCGTATCTTGGGGATAATAGGCACAGTGCTATTTGCAATAGACTCGGCCAGTAGGCCACATATTTGGGAAAAGTTGACGTATCTGATTGGTAATGAGAAGTCAGTTGTCACTGTCCTGGATAATCTGCAATTTTTAGCTATATGAACGCGAAACAAGTTGGTAAAAAGGTTGAAGTTGGTAAAGATGGTCTGGAAGAGATCGCTCTTGAAAATATATTTTATTCAATGAATGAATTTTTAGAAAGCTGACTCTTGACATATTTACTGTAAACATTTTTAATTTTTGGGATATTTTGACATATGAAATTTTATTTTAGAACTTAACTTTTTATTTTAGAACTATTCTATTCTATTTATTTTAGAACTTAACTTTAGCGGACATAAATAATTGAATTCAATTAAAATGTAATTTATAATCGTATTGCATGCCATTGTCATTAGACAAGTTTTTGCAGGGAAACAATTTAGATATACATATGTCTTTATTTCCATGCTATTAGTGGCTAAACATGCATATAATTATAATGAACCATCTTTTGTATACCATGTCTGTGCAAGAAAACATTTCATTTCATAGTGGTAAAACCGCCTGTTGATTCCTCTTACTGTTATGTATTGTTTTCTGTTGTAACTGTATTTTCATTTGTGTAACGTGTGTAATAACGATTGTATTGTATTGTATTGATCTTCCCAGGCATATTGGCGTTGAAGTTTCAAACACTTTAGAATAAAAAATACGAGCACCTAATCCATCCTATCCATCACCAGACTATGTTAAAAAGGTTGTTTTTATTTGTTCGCGCGGAAAAATGAAGATTGCTGTCAGCTATTAATACTGGTAGCTGACCCAAGTTGATAAAAAGCGTAATATCTTCCGATATCAAAAACGAGTCCATTCGGGCAGACTTCCCACATTTCCTCTCCACAGAGTAATTACCGACGATTTGTCAAACGTGAAAATAGGCGTAGGAAACCTTCAAAAATGCCTAGAGATTTAATATCCATCAATCTCTGTTTTATTACCAAACCGGCTGCGACATTTGATGAGCATTTTTTGCTTGATGGAATAAGAGTATTTTTGTGTCGAACAACGTTATATATGTCGGGAGGTTCTATTATTGTTATTATCAATGTCAGCATGTCAAACACGGTTAACACTTGTCGAATCTTTAATTCGGAATATTGACAGACGTTCCAGTGGTAGAATATTTTATATGATGCTGTTCACACTTGCCGGACAGCGATTTCCCTAAAAATTAACTCCGATTAAAATCCCAGCCCGACATTCCGAAACACGGGCGTGACATCCGACCTATGGGAATCGTCTCTTAGCCAGGAGACTTGGTCTCTCCCAGCGCTGGTCATTCGCTAGTCTTATCTAAACGACTTTTGTTGCAAACGCATTCTTATTCTATAATTTTTCCATAGTGTTATTATACATTCCCTTAATCATTATGTTAGTGAGACCTAAATCTAATGACTATAATAAATTATAAACTAAGCCTCTGGAAGACATATGTACAGCGTCCCAGTGTTCCAAAAAGCGCAAGCAGGTGACTAAAACTAGGCATATAAGGCTATTGGAACTGTCACGTACGCGACGCATCGAGGAGGCAGCTCTATTGCGTATTATCGCAGTGAAGCAGTCAGTAACCAGTCTTGTGAGCTTAGCTAAGACAAATTCATTTAACACAAGCCCCAGTTCCCATGAACACTGTACTCGCGACACATGAGCAATGTTATCTCGATTAATTAATCAAATTGACGCCACAGCGAATTTGTAACGCTTGAGCGAGATCAAAGATGACGCTACGTGACGCCGTATTTCAATCCGTGCTCTCAGGTGAAATAAAAGCTTCTTTTAATGTGAGAGCACAATTTCGTGGATTTACAGCCGACGGCACAAATATTTACTCTTTTTTCAACCTTATTGCAGAAAACAAAGAACAACTCTGTCGTTTGTTGTAGGCGCGGCTCGGAATACTTGGTTTCGCGTCTCATCTCGTGAAAGCATCTGGTTTGCTGTTGAAGTGTTTTGGCCTTTCTTAAATTACAGCTCAGGTTTGTGTAGAAAAGCAGAATTTATTTTGATTAAATCGGAGCTGCCTTGAATAGAGCATATTGTTTTTGGAGTAAGTATATTCTCGATAAGTTTAACTTCACAAGCTGAAGTTAGGTTTGTTCTGATTACGCATTTAAAACATAAAATGTTTCTATCGCGATTTCGAAATACAAGTCGTAATTTTTATCATTTGCCGAAGAATTGGTACATGTTTATGTTTTATATTACTGTAATCACATACCTTATTAGATATATCGCGGATTCAAACCGCCAAGCTTCTTAAAGATGTTCATTGTGCATGTAAGTTAACTTTGTATAACCCATATTAAATACCAACATAAATGAATAGATACACATTAAGACAGAATCAAGATGTTGGCATAGTCAAACTGTTTTGTAATGTAATTAGAATAACGCTACCACTTTAATTATAAATTAAAAATGTAGTGATTGTCTCGTTCCAACAACGCCACACTTTTCATTCAAAACTGATTTGCAAGCAAATTAATACAGCAAACCTTCGATGCAACAAATTTGCTTATTCCACATCATGGCCATGAAGACTAAACAGCTAGAATGACCGAACTCCGTAGTCTTCGATGTAGCATACGACGATGTCAGAGATCACTTGACCTCAGTCTTATAACGAGCCGAAGCATTGATGAGGCTCTCAGCAGACCTTGCCTCGAGGGTGCTCGGGTCTCAGGCGATCAAGGCCTTCCAATATCCGGATATAGCGGGCACGGCAAACACAACGTGTTAATTAACGTAGTGCAGAATGAACTTGGCATATATTTGATACTACTGTTTTGATGAGGGTCTACTTTAGAACGCTAGACGGCTAAAATCCAAAAAAACCCCCAACAAAAAAACGGCCTCTTAGCCTGGTTGGTAGCAGGAGGTCCCGGTTTCGAATCCTGGTCAAGGCATTTATTTGTGGGTGTATATGGTTTAAGACATTTATTTCTCAAAACATAATACAATTCAATTGACTTGAGAAATACAAATTGGATTTTTTAAACGTAAATAAATTAGACAGTAACATGCAGAGAGAACTATAAACTATTTGTAAAAAAAAAAACAACATCAAAACATTTAGTTACTAACTGTAAAACATCAAAACATTTAGTTACTAACTGTAAAACATGGCATTGTGAGACAATAATATTGTGATACAAAAACAAGAGAGGGTAAACTTATGATTAGGACAGAAGGTAGATGGGTGCGTATGACGCGCGTCGACCGGTTAGAGTATCATTGCAGCGGAACCAATTACGTTTGCGTGTGATAGCAATAAAAGTAAACTGATTCATAGCGATTAACTATCAATACCAGAAAACCTGGAAATAAAGTGATTTTTTAGAACTTTTTTATATAATAGTTCGGAATTTATTTCTTTTATGTCATTTGGCAGTTTATTATATATTTTTGCTCCTTCATATAGTATATTTCTTTTACCATAGTTCGTTCTGGGTGACCGAAGACAGATATTATTTGCACGTCTAGTTAAACGTTTTTGTATTTGTGATTTTTTTGTGAATGATATTTGTGTATGAATTTGTTTATTTAGAACTTTTCGAACGAGAATGCATGTTTTGTAATGGTATAGCTGTGTGAGTGTCATTAATTTAGTTTCTTTGTAAAGTTTTACTGTTGGAGTTAGAAAGTTGTAGTGAAATAATAATTTAACAATTTTATTTTGAGATACCTGAATTTTTTTAAGAATAGTTGTATCACGAATATTTGTTCCTGAGTTATGGATGTTTTATATGTATTTAAGTATTTATATGAATCAATTTGTTATATATATATATCGTCGTCTAGTACCCACAACACAAGCCTTGTTGAGCTTACCGTGGGACTAGGTTGATTGGTAGAAGATTATTCCAGAATATTTATTTATAGAACAAATTTTCAACGGATAATACTCATGAAAGTCAGGAATGTTATTCTGGTTGAATATTAGAAATGTACAAAATAAAACATGCTTGTCTGTTCAAATGACTGTACTGTGTTTAAAATGAATAGAAAATAAATCAAAATTGAGCGTTGTGAATAGAGCGTTGGCGGTGCAACGGTAAGAGCGTGCGACGAGCGTTCAAACCCCGGCTCGTGCCAATGACTTTTTTGGAACTTATGTACGAAATATCATTTGATATTTACCAATCGTTTTTCGGTGAAGAAAAACATCGCGAGAAAACCGGACTTAACCCGATAAGGCCTGGTTTAACCTCTTAACCTATGTTTTCGTAACTCCTTTCGTAAAACTACCCTACGCCTAATATTGGGATTAGTTGCCAAAGCGGACCCCGGGCTCCGTGAGCCGTGTCATAAGCCGGGAAAAAGGAGGAACAGAGAGAAAATAAACCAAAATTGTGAACCAATTATGAAAAATGTTACATTGATTTGAAATGTAATCGTTCACCTTGAAAGCCTTTATACTAAGTCAACTTAGCCAACAACCTAAGGCAAGAAATTTAGCTTTAATATTTCCCCAGACTAAAATCTCACAAGATCTCAGCCAAAACGTGGGAAATTACTTATCGATCGCTGCGACATCGGAGATACCTTCGGGCGAGGTTGCGTACCAGTTTTAAAACGCCGTATGTCCTATATTTGGTACGTATGGATACGACTTTTTAGTACGTTGTGGATTCTTCATCGCTCACCGCTATCAGAATACGTAACTATGTTAAAAGTGAGGAAGCAAGCGGCGCGTGAATTATAAAGGAGATACGAGTATATCGTTACGCAGGTGGGATGTATTTACGCGAAATAAAATATACAGTATATTTCAGACCGTGCTCAGGTTAAGCTCCAAGTTCAACAAATATTTATGCAAGTAAACGACCATGATAATACTAACAATCCAAAGCTGTTTATTCACTTATTAATATTGGGTAATTTCTATTAATAACGTAGGACGGCCGGGTGGGAGAAATTGTTGGTCTAAACTCCATCTTGCACCAATGGCTTTCTTAGGGCGTATAAAATCCAATGATGATCGAGTAACCTTAAAATCACACATTGATTTCAACCATCTATATATTAAAATATTAGCTTGTGTCCGTTGGTTCTTTCACGTAGTTGTAAAAATTCCTATCCTTGTTTCTACCCCATCAATTAAATCAATCAAAATCACAAAAAATATTTCACAGTGCAGCTTTACGGTATTAAAAGCAGATTATTATTATATTTCCAATTTAATTCAACGTTTAACGATGTGTCTGTTATTCTTTATGTCAAGGGCTTCCAATACCAGTACTTTTTGTATTTAAACATAATTATTAAACGGGTCTAACGCGAATTAACTTGTTTACCTTATTTACCGACGTTCCGACACAGGTTTCACTGGTCATGGTCGCGGCTGGCTTTTTGAGAGAGAGAGAGAGAGAGAGAGATGCATTTATTGTCAGAAACTGTGTACAAGTAGGTCTTATATATTACAAAAAGGTCCAACAGTATTCTTTACCGGAATCCCGGGATCGCCAATACACAAATACCGGAACTTCCTATTGGTATTTTTCGTATGGGATTCCGGTATTGGTCATACAATAAATACCGGTACTGAAAGCCCTATTCATGTTATGAACATTCTACATATTTTTTTTTATGCTATAGGGGGCAAACGAGCAAACGAATCAATATTTAGGTATAAGATTGCTTTTATCCAACGATCGTGGTTTACATTTCGGTAAACTAGATCACGCACTGCGGTGTACAGTTGTCTTATTCACGGGACAGTTTTACGAGTCGCGCTCTACTTGAATTTTAATCTAGCAAAGTTTTCAAAAATATAACACTTATATTTTGAGTCATGGCAACAATCTTTTATGTTTTCCATAAGCGGGACATTCTCGAATACTATTATGCTTGTTTTTAGAAAGAAAAAGAGGTAGGTACCTACTACTTATCTATCCTGATTTTCGGTTCATAATGTTCAAACGGCACAGAGAAAGACTTAAACTGAAATTTGATTTTAAAAGTGTAATGTTGATTTAGCTATATCATTCTTGCATCAATATGTCACTTCTTTCATGTCGTCATTGTGCTACCTGAACTCATAAGACTCTAGCAAAAAGTTACCGTATACTTAAAAAATTAAAATAAACCAATTAGTCTAGATATTCTGTATGTGTGGATGTTTTCTGTGATTTTTTCTTAAAAGGGTACAGTTATTTAATTCATTTTCTTCAAATAATTAAGATAATAATCAAGGTTAACTAAAACAAAAAAAGATAAAAAAATATCGGGTAGGTACGAGATGGTCACAACCCTGCTGCTTTATTTACATTTTTTAAATGACACGTGTCAATAATTTACTTCAGAAAAATATATACAATATTTACAATTTTTCATTCAAATTAGTACACCATAATTTTTAAGGGTTGAATTTTTTATGCAAGAGAAGTGAAAATAAATAAATTCACTTCTAGTCGACGAGCAACAATTTAAATCGTCCGGTTCGTGCATAAAAATTGGGCCAATGGATACGCGACCAGATTGTGCTACGACGAGGCCGTAATGAGCTACGCGACGGCTACGGCGCTACGCCTCGTAGCGCTCACCTACATGGCGGTTACACAGCAAAGACGTGTGCTACAGTAAAGTACTAAACTACTTATATCGGGTTACTCACGTCAATAAAGTCGATAACAACTCGACATGTTTCAGAACAATCCGTGTCCAGAAGGCCTAGTATAAAAGTTGTACGACATTAACTCCTCGACCGCGTTAGCGTATCGAGGGGTCAAAATATGAAAGTTGCCGGATGATTTAAATAAACGGCAAACATAATTTGAACTCCCGATACGCTAACACGGTCGAGGAGTTAATGTCGTACAATTTTTATACTAGGCCTTCTGATATAAATATTTTAATGTGTACTATACTCACGGTGAGTTTATCTTTAACGCATTCACCGCTAAGGATTTTTCGTATCGCTACGCCGTAGCCGATAACTTGCATTTCCCGCTTTGTAGCGAAAATGGCGCGTAGAGGGGTGACGACAACGTGTCGTCATTAGCAGTGAATAAACAACCGGCCAAGTGCGAGTCAGACTCGCCCACCGAGGGTTCCACACAAAGGATGCTCCCGCCTCCAATTTATGACCTTTGTTACTTGAATATACTGGTGGCACGGAACTCTCAGTGTGCGGCAATTATACGGTTTTTAAATTTAGTCCCGTACTTGTGCTCCAAGTACGTTTTTGCCAAATTTCGTGATCCTAGGTGAACGGGAGAATCTTATACTTTTTGAGTCCCATTGCAAATGTACGAGTATTGGAAATGCGACATAAACGGCAATAACTTTGGATTGCTTACACGTAGAGGTTTGGTTTTTTTCACAGCTTCAAGGGAACGTAGACTTGTGTATGTGGTAATAATTTCGTCTTGGTACCTCTAAGAGTTTCCGAGATAAAGGGTCTTTACAGACAGACGAACGGATAACAAAATGATCCTATAAGGGTTCCGTTTTTTCCTTTTGAGGTACGGAACCCTAAAAGGAGATTATAAAGGCAGTTTATTGCTTTGATATTACTTGCAATGCATTTTGCTCGCGTTAACAAAATACAGAATGTTACCAGCACCTGGACTTTTAATTAAAGATATTAACACTTTGAGTGTCGGGAACCCGCTAGGAGAGTTCTCTGTGGGTGGTCGCTTTCCGCTACAAAGCGGGAAAACGACGGAATCGGCTAAGAGCGTAGCGCGTAGCACTCGCTGGCACTTAATGTCTTAAAGTAACGTAGTAACTTAACCGTCACTTTAATTAAAAAAAAAAGAAATTCCGACATGGCTAATTTTGTAACAAAATTCTAATTGCCAGCAATGTACAGCAAAGTAAAGGCAAATAAGTGTAAATGACAGCAACTTTGTTTACTAAGTACGATACGTTATCAAAATAAATGTTTGCATTTAGACACCTACCTATTTTTACACACATAATACAGATGCCTGTTTTTATGTGATGCCTTTTTCAGTGATAAACACTTTATTACCAACCTTAACACAATAATACAATTTATCGACCGTGGCCTTTCAAGAACCCTTTCTTCAATTTGAACGGTCACGAATCGACATGGCCCATTCAGGCTGACCAAGTACGATTGGCCTATTATCCCGAACTCACTGGATAGCCGTTGTTATGAATCGAGGAATGTGTGGATGCCGTCGATTTGGGAAGTGTTCTTGATAAGGCAACTGTATATCCATGCATCTCGCCGTATAATAACATCACATGTGATAGTTTTCGTGCATTGTAAGCGATTTCACTCTTTCTTTACTTCAATATTTATTATTAAACTAGCGACCCGCCCCGGCTTCACACGGGTTATTATCATACATATAAACCTTTCTCTTGAATCACTCTATCTATTAAAAAAAACCGCATCAAAATCCGTTGCGTAGTTTTAAAGATTTAAGCATACATGGGGATATAGAGACAGAGAAAGCGACTTTGTTTTATACTATGTAGTGACTAAAATCAGTTTTGGAAATATTTGGTTTGTTTACTGATTTATCATGCGGACGTTAACAGCTTTTGAAATTGTCATGACTATGTTCAGATAAAAACTCTTCAAGTAATGTATTAAAAACTTTATTCATGAACTTAATGAGAAAGACAACAGTAATTCTGGGCATGGTTGTCGCATCTGTTAACTGTTCGAGTTATGGATATTTTCTATGTATTTAAGTATGTATATGTATCTATCTATTATATATATCGTCGTCTAGTACCCACAACACAAGCCTTATTGAGCTTACCGAGGGACTAGGTCGATTTGTGTAAGATTGTCCTAGAATATTTATTTATTTATTTAACCCCCGTACCACGACGTGACCCCGTACCAAGTGCAAACGATAAGAATTACTGAGTACCTACACCTACTTGTAAAGTGCCAATTTAGAAAATCGAATTGTGCAGATATTACGAAAGGTACATTTTATAGATTTAACGGTTTTACGTGATTTATTTGGTTTAGCTTTTGACAGATAGAAGATAAATATGTCGTCATGTTAAAAAAAAATTGACTTAGTTAAGTTTTATTTTTTTATTATATTCCTACCTCCGGAAAAGTTTGTAGGAGTTTTGCATATTATCTATCAATATCGTATTCAAACCTAATTTGAGAACATCAGGCTATAAATTATAATAGTCTGATTTTCTATCAAAATCGTATCTTTCCTGGGCTATAGTGTTGAAAATAAATAAACCAATGGTAAAAAATAAATCAACCAATTATGCGTCGGTGAAGGAACGACAACGAACTCATTCACTGCTAAGGGCTTTTCGTAACGCTACGTCTAAGATGGTTTTTCCACTTTGTAGCGAAATCAGCGCGTAGAGGCATGACGACAGCGTGTCATCATTCGCGCTGAATTGGATAAGGACGTTGAGTTACTACATCACTATACACTGCGATTACGACGTTCGTTAAGCTTCTCTATTCTTCTATTCTATTTGTACTTCAATTCTTTTCAGTTGTTTTGTGATTTATTTTGTGTACAATAAAGTGCTTACTACTACTACTACTATTCTAACACGATTCCAACATGGCGCTCGATTGAATCTGTGAGGCAAATGAGTTGAGTTACTGATTTAGTATGTACACTGCGGCTACGCCGAGTGCTACGACGCTACGGTGCTACGGCGCTACGGCTCGTAGAGCTCAGCTACGTAAACCCGATTTCAATAAGGCGCTCGATTTATTCCGGCCGAGGCTTAGCGCGGGTTTAGGGCGCTGCCACATGATGGCATTCCTAGTTTTAAATTAAAGGAACGAGTGGAGAGAACCTATATGTATATTTTTGTAGAATAGGAGTGGTACCTGTTCTGATTATAAAATGTTGATTTGTGATGCTGTGGGTATAATGAAGATTCGGGAATACGAATGTGTACTTAAGGTTCGTAAATCTTGAATAAAAATAAACAAATACAAAAATGGCTTAATGCGTGACATTAATTTTCGTGGCCATTTTTAGAGAAAAGTGCACCATTTTAATGAAAATAGGTCCTCAATTTTCCATACAAAAAAAAATTGTCAGTTTAGTAATGGTCCATACAAAAAGTATGGAAAATTGCGTTACGAAACTGACCAAAAAATCGGGACACTGTTTTTCTTTTTTATAATCAAATAGTACGCGTGATTCAGGTTAATAATATAAGAAACCTAAAACTTCCTATATGAAAAAAAAAACCCTACCCTGTTTTTGAAAAGGTCCAATTTTTTATTTTATTTAGGTATGTATAACTAAATACATTTTTATTGAATTAATAATGTTTAATGTTGAAACATTTCTTATCTAAAATAATTTTATTTTTAAGCTGAAACGTGCGAACGATACCAAATTTCTCAGAAAGAAAGAGAAAATTTAATTACTCACGGCCTCGGCTGGGACTTGAACCCCCTACTCTGAGATACACACCGCTCTGCACTGAGCTACCGAGACACTCCCGATGAACTTGACTTTTTCCACCATATCCCACGCTCGCTGGAGGATGCTGCACAAAATTGTCCCAGATGGAAGAGCATTGTTCGGGCCCTATGTCCCCCCTGGGGGATAATAGGACATAAATGAATGAATGATCCCTTGCTTGCGCCATAGGCCGGGTGTTTCTCGGCAGCTCAGAGCGATGGACGATTATCCCAGAGTCGCAGGTTCGAGTCCAACCCATGATTTTTACACTTTTACTTTCTTTCTGAGTTTCTTATCCAAGTTATCCAACTAGCAACAAGCACTTTCTGTTTATATTTCTGTATGTTTGCGGCAGGTCCCGCCCGCGGGGCTCGCGCGGGTAAACATTCCACGGAACTCGTAATTCTTGCGGGACTTTTATAGCACTTATGGCTGTTGGTTCAGCAGAAGATTTATACCTAATGCTGTGCTATAAATTTGGTCTTGACGGACGGCTTTTGCCATCTTCTTATTTAATGTCCGCTTTCCGGATTAGAAATGGTTTAAAGTTTTAAGCCTAAAAAAGGCACACATAACTTATTGTGAAAAAAAATCTACCCTCCGGCCGGCAAGCAGCCATTTCCAGGCCTCGCTGCATACTGACAGCGTCGAGCAGAAAAATAGTGTACTTTGGCCAGTATAAATAAGAAAGCCTCAGATGTTGTGTCACATTTTCTTACTTTGCAGGCCTCGGTGCTTAATCTACTAATAATTCTTCTTGTTTTGGTTAGAATTTAAACGGTAAGCCGTTGAAACATACATTCCTACCTTGTGTTTTTCTTACTACAGTGTGTTACCATCAGCTCGCATATAAACGGACTACTTTAACACAATTTGGACGCACTATACCCTACTCATACTGTTGTTTCTGTTGGTGAGTAAGGTCGCCAGAGCTCCAAGAGGATTCACTGTGTTGACAGCTGGGGACCAACGGAGCAAAGCTTGCCCCTTTAGCCGTCAACACAGCGAAACCTCCTTTTTTTAAAGGGTCGGTAACGCGCATGTATGACACCCGGAGTTGCAGGCGTCCATAGGCTACGGTGACCGCTTACCATCAGGCGGACCGTATGCTTGTTTGTCACCGTCGTAGTATATAAAAAAAACTATCTTTTGCCTTTGTGCTCTCGGGAGTTAAAAAAAGTTATTTGTGACTTACATGGTAGAGGTAGAGGTTGGTGTCACATCCCATGCCCTTGTCTTTCGGCAGGCCATGCTCGTCGGTGTCGCCTGCGGACAAACAGATCAAACTATTAGAATCATTGACATATTGACACAAATAGTCACAAACACAGCAGAACAAAAACGCCATAAAATTTATGTCAGAATGTCATTAGCGAAAAATTTCGCATTGATGAAGTTACAAACGATAAATGTTTCGTACGAAAAATAGCTTACTCACGTAAGCATTAAGTGTCAAATTCATATACATACTACCAACACTGTTAAAGCTTTATGGGCTGTTGGCACTTAACGAAATGTCATGTTCCAAACAAGATTATTTGAAAAAGTTCTATCTAGTTCTTTTATATTATATTTATCACTTACAACGCTTTCCCAACTGACTGGTGGGGAGAAAGAAGTAACATAAAGCGACACCCATTTTGGCACGTGTATAGTATTAGTATTAGTCACGTTACGCTATACTTGAAGTCTTGTATCGCTTTGTTTTCCAATCAATTTTGAAATGCGAGGTTCTATTATTATACAAACGTTAACATTGTATTTCTTTTATCGTTACGCTAAATAAACTGTGTTATCTTGTATGATACTGAAGGAATAAAAATAATATCCAAGTCCTCACCATGCGGCTATGTTTAAAGTTGACGAATTTTATACACTAGCCTGACCCGGCGAACTTTGTTCCGCCTTAGAGGCAATAAATGAGCAGACTTTTGATTTTATCAAGGTAAATTTTTTATTTGGATAATAAATGTAATATTGTCTTCTGTTACCGCGATTGTTATTCATTGAAATTAAACACTTTAGAACGGATTAATCTCGTTTATTAACACCATGATCCTACGTTTCCAGCCCTTTACAGCACTCGTTTTCACAGGGTTAAGATGATGACTGAGAGAATGCGAATTCTCCCCGTCAATCAAAAAAGGACAACGTAGGATCATGGTGTTAATAAACGCGATTAATCCGTTCTAAAGTGTTTAATTTCAATTAATAAATGTAAATTAAAAAAGGAAGTATTTTAATGATTTTTTATTGGCCATGTATTTTAGTGCATGGTTTCCACTCTTTAGTGAAGCACCTTGTAATACACGTCATTTTTCGTTTTATTATCAGGTGCAAGAACAAATAACGCAGATGGTCTTCCGACCCGTGAACATGCCACATATAATTGACCATGGGAAAAACATGGATTTTCTAGATTCAGACCACAAACTTTTAAGGATTGGGCTTGTGATTTGTTGATGGTTTAACAAATCGACAATGAAACGGTATGTCGGTTGGGACCATCGGGATCCTTGGAATGAGAACTTCCTCACCTTTGAATTTTCCTTTGAGTATCGAAACAAACACATCAACCAGCCAACGTCAATTAACCATATTACGTTTAGCTGTCAGTTGCTTTTTGTTTTGTTATACGTTTTTTAATAAATGAACGGCTTGACTGTTTTTTTTTAACTGATAAATTGCTTTCAGTTGCGTTTTGTTATTCCATATCAGTTGCGTTTTGTTATACCACGTTTTATGTCACGTCCCATGGGAACGTGATAAAAAGTATCCTATGTCCTTCTCCTGGTTCTAAGCTACCTCCCGACCAATTTTCAGCCAAATCAGTTCAGCCGTTCTTGAGTTATAAATAGTGTAACTAACACGACTTTCTTTTATATATCTTTATTAAAAGCTTTTCAATCGTGTTACCGTGGTAACAGAGTGAGTTCTGAATAAGGAATGAGATTTAAAAGAAAGAAAAGAAAGAAAGAAAAACATTTACTTATGTAGATCACAAATAAACAGTACAGACATAAAAATAATACATTAATTAAGTTGTGTGTTACACACGTTTTGTCTTGTTCATATACACATACTTTATGACACATCATTGGATGACATCATTAGGTACAGCCCAGTACAATACAGTATTTTATGATTCATTTATCATCCTTGAGTATACCAAAAACGTGTTACAAACAAAAATTCAACGCGTTATGCGTTTTATCTTAGCCCATCTAATCATCAGCACATTCACGAATGTGTTGCTCAAAAATGTATAGTCCATGCCAACAAGTGGGTTAGTAAATACCGCTTGAAATGCAGGCACATAACTCAGTTCACTCATACCACAAAACGTCTCGAGCAAGCCAGTGCAGGTCGGGTTTATAATAAGCCTTACATCTGTCACTGTTTATAGCTGAGCAAAACTAACCGAATTTTGTGGCGTTGAGGACATTTGCACAATACCCACACTGAGCTCTGGTTATTCGGGTTACTGCCTGTACGATACTTTGACAGCCAAGAATATTGAAATTAAACACTTTAGAACGGATTAATCACGTTTATTAACACCATGACCTTAGTGTGGACTTTGTTTGAAAAGATTGAAATAGGAACGGACTGCTGTGAGTCATCCTTAAAATATTATACAGAGAGACGTTCCTCTAGGGAGCTTCATTTGGTGTAATCTTTTTCTTTTCCATTTTTTTCCCTTTTTTTTTTCCTTTTTTTTTTCTTTTTTTGAGTGCCGCGTTGACTACTAATACTAAGATTTAACGAAGGCGCTAGTAGTACGAAAGTGATTGCCATCTGACCTCGCAACGCAACCCAGAGGGTAAACTAGACCTTATTGGGACTAGTCCGGCTTCTTCACGATGTTCTCTTCACTAAAACGCGGTTGGTACACGTCAAACGATATTCCGTACATAAGTACCAAATCACTCATTGGTACGACGCGGGTTTGAACCCGTGAGATTCGGATTGAAAGTCACACTACTCTCAAAGAGAGGTATGGGCACAGCGAATGCATATCGTTTAGGTGGTAGGGCACAGCACAACGAATATCGTCTCGCTCAAATTTGGAGCCCAACTGGGGAAGTACCTCCACCTTACAGAAAACCGCAGTTTAATAACACTAGACCCTACTCATAGTGTTTTGTTTCTGTTGGTGAGTAAGGTCGCCAGAGCTCCAAGAGGATTCACTGTGTTGTCAGCTGGGGCCCACGGAGCAAAGCTTGCCCCTTTAGCTGTCAACACAGCGAATTCTCCTTTTTTTTAAAGGTTCGGCAACGCGCATGTAACTTCACAGAGTTGCAGGCGTCCATAGGCTATGGTGGCCGCTTACCATCAGGCGGGCCGTATGCTAGTTTGTCCCCGTCGTGGTATTAAAAAAATGTAATACCTAGTGGAAGTAATTACCGGATGAGCCAGTATTAGGAACCAGGATCAAGTAAACATCAGTTTTTGTAAAACGCATGTTATTAGGTAAATAAATCAGCAGTACGAGTATATACTCGTATAAATATCGTATAATATCAAATCGTGCTCTTGTATAATAAACTTGGATGGAAAAGCTAACATCAACCCCTATTTGGCCGAAAGGGTCGTATAACTAAGCACGAAAACGATTCAATCACTTTAAAGTTCTGCTCCGAATATATATACATTACTCTCTCTAAACGAGCGTGGTTAATCAGATGCCTGTGTTCTTCTGCCTTGCCAAGCAGTGGCCTCTTACGCCCTCCAATCTGGATGGTGAGATCCCGAGGTCACTACATTTATTGACGTTAAAAAATGTAGCAAGATTCCTTTGTAATCTTTTTAAGAATATTACTTCTATATTTAACTTTCCAGAGACGAAACTGGCTTCATCAATATGTTTTAATCCGGCGTAATCAAAGTTTTCAGTGTTTTTATTCACGGGTACGCGATTAGTAAATATTAAGTTAGTAATATTACGTACATAACTTCCAAAAAAAGCTTATGAAACGGTAATATCCCGCGCTATTTGTATTTAAACTGATATTAATAAATTATAAATTGAAAGAGATGTCCTCATATAGTACAGAAAAAGTGACCAAATGAGCAGGGCTGGCATTGAACCAGCGACCTCCTGCTTTCGCGGCAGGCAATTTATATATACATAGTAGTGTGCCTACTTAAAAACATGAATTAAATCATTTATTATAAATAATATATAAATAAATAAATATTGTGGGACAATCTTACACAAATCGACCTAGTACCACGGTAAGCTCAATAAGGCTTGTGTTGTGGGTACTAGACGACGATATATATATAATAGATATATACATATAAAAAATTAAATACATAGAAAACATCCATAACTCAGGAACAAATATTCGTGATAAACACACAAATAAATGCCCTGACCAGGATTCGAACCCGGGACCTCCTGCTTCATAGGCAGGGTTACTACCAACTAGGCTAGGAGGCCGTTAAATATGTAATATATGATTTAATTCATGCTTTACAATTGTACTGATTTTAATATCAAAGTTATTTATATGATAATCGAGCTTTCTAAGACTCAGTTAAGCTGCAAAAAAACGCTTGACTCCGGGTTATGTGGCTAACCCCGGGTTTTGCAAGTGGCCCTCAGTGTCTATGTCGAAGCTGGTTAGTCGGCAAGCATTCACAAGAGCAGCCCGACAGTCGCAGCTAACACAACTTGAGGCCTGAATTAATGAAGGGACGTCGCCGCGTCTCCGGCCATTTATCACCGCACACACACACACACACACACACACATGCTGCTAACGACACATTGACGCAGAGACCAAAGTAAAGTACTCCGGTAACCGCAGACGGAAGGTAAAACAAATGACAATGAGGTTGACGAACGTTACACCCAACTAGATACTACATAAAGGAGTATTTGAGGTACGAAATATGGCGCGGCATTGACATGATGTGACAATTGGGTCAAATACAGAACAAATTTCGCAGTCTTTCTGGTGGATTCAAAAGTTAAAGGCTATAAAGCCCGATGTCGATTTTCGCTCAACATGTTTCGATTTTACGATTAACGTCATCGGGGGCGACCACCCGCGACAGGAGAAAGACATGCAGTGCACATGTCGAGCGGAAATCGATTAAATTACGAGAGTTCATTTTAAACTTCGAAACGGGCCGAAAACTTTTTAAAAACATGTTTTAGCGTTAGTTCCCTAGTTAAAACTTGTTCCAGAAACTTCTTAGAAACGCGTTTCGCTTAAATTAGTTCTCACAGTATTCTGCCACAGTCAAATATAGGTACGAGCGAACGAGGATGAGTGTGAGGTTATCCGTGACCAAACTACGCGCAGCCGAGCGGTAAAGTGAGCGGTATTTAAAAACTAAATTTCACGGTCACATAAACATTCGACTGTAGCGTCTGAACTAATACTCGTGGGTATGTGTTAGCAGATAAAGAAACAGTATAAACAGTAACACCATTTATTCCTCATAGAAAAAGCGAATACACACCGTTTTGAAGACTTCGCAAAAACAATTTATTGGCGCTTGGCCCGTGTGTCGGTATTGACAAAAGACGATCAAGTAATTTATTTAATCAGGCGTTACTTTGCGGAATTCCATACAAACAACGAAGATAAGTACTTTGCTATTCCGCCGTGCTAGTCAATTATTTATTTATTAGTGAAACACTTCAGTTGTCGGACCCCAGTACAAGATCTCCTGCATCTCTGGAGTATGCCTCGTAGAAAGGCGAAACACGTGTCGGGTTTTATATTATTGGTGGTGGTTTGTTATATCAATTTACGTATTTATTTTTTGCGGCGGGAGGGTGGGATCATTAATTGCATGCAAAAATACGCAAGTAGGTATAACGGGTTGGCACTAGCACGCTTGGCGGAATAGGAAAGTAACATTATTTTCGATGTTAAAAGACGATCAATTCGAATTCGCGCGGAGATCTCGATATGTCTGGTAATACCCTGAACTAGCCATCGCTATACTTTATGCCGTTGGAATAGGGATTAAAAATGGTTAATTAACGGTGTTGGCGACGGTTCTCTGTAATCAGGTTCCCGTGAAAGTGTCCAGCAGAAAATGGTCAACCCTGATAATTCGCTTATCGGCGTGCTGATCTGATTAGGCGTGACCACGAGCTGCCGGAGGCTGCTTTATTACTTGTCGCCTGAATCCGAAGTGCTAACTAAGAGCTGGTAAAGTTACTGTGTCGGGTGACCCTTAAACGTAAATCTGAAAAAACGTTACTTTTTAACTCAAGTTTAGTTTTTTAGTTATTCTCATTTGAATATGCAAGAGCAATGGAGATTTGGTTTATAAGTTTCTAAAGAATATTTTATTTACAGTGAACTATATTCATTCTTCCTCATTCTACTCGACAGATTTTATAATGGCGACGTGGTCTCAGGCAAATAGCACCTACACTTTTTATATTTTATTGCCTATTTTACATGAAATTAATGTATCGACCCACTTGTCATGAATACAGAAACAATCAAATGAGTTTCGCTTAATAAGAATTTAATATAAATCATTAGAAATTAACCTCAAAGCTTAGTTCACATTTAATTTTCATAAATAGAAGTCAATAATGAAACAAAAACAATAATATTTAGACGGTTGGCAGTCCACAACTGTGCGTTTCTCCCGAAACTTCCTTCCTCGAACAGCTAATCTGTGGAACAAACTGTCGCCATCGGTGTTTCCGAACCGATATGACCTTCAAACCATCAAGAAAAGAGCGCATTCCCACCCGGCAACGCACTTGCGACACCTCTGGTTTTGTGAGTCAGACAGATGGCGTCAATCGCATACCATCAGGCAATTCGTCTGCAAACGAGCCACCTATTTCATACAAAATAATAAAAAACAAGCTGTATTTCATTGGAACGTGCGACATGAAAATGCCAGAACTAATTCTGCTTCAAAATTGCTTGACTTTTGAACCGAACGATTCGATTTACACATCAACTTTGCCCGTGTATAAAGTCAAAGCCACGCGTACCCGGCGTACCGTTAATGAATGCTAGAGTTCACATGCCGACTAACTTGATTGTAGCAAAAAGCTCATAGCTGCGACCTTTTCCTGTCAAAGGTTGGTAGCCAAATATAGCGCGATTCAATTTTGTAAACGCTTTACGCGGCTGCTTATTGAGTTTGGGAATTACGGGGCGATTGCTGTTTAATGTAGTTAGCATTGGTAATAGGATCAATACAGGGATGTATTTAACATCGGCGCGTGGCCTTTCTGTGGTAAAGGTCGTCAGAGTCTTCAATATTTAACTATTCTTTTTAAGCAGAAAGGTTTGCGCACGAGACCAAATTTCTCAGAAATAAAAGTGTACTTAAAAAGTGTAAAAAAGGCGGCCACAGTCGTGCATACAACCCACACGAAAAGGGGTAAAGGATACGACCGCATCATTAATATCGTTTTATCGGCGGCATTGGCGTTAATTACCGCATTTATCATCGCGCCGCTGAATACGGTAAAAAAGGAATCCAGCCAGAGCCAGTACCATGAAAATCGAACGATTGCGGATTTGTATTTCCATCTCTGTCACACTTGCTTATTAGAGTGACAAAGAGTTCCCGTCAATGCCAATTTTCGTGGTAGGCGAGTTACCAGCAGCGGTACTGATACAGAGTCTGTTTAAATAGAAACACATAGAGTAGGATTAAGAAATATTTAATATTCGGAAAGTAATATTCTTGCTTGTTAATACACGATGCTCGTGAGCATTGCGAGAGATTTTAACAGCATATTCCTGACCATATTATAAATTAAAAATCTTAATTAACGTCTGCTAAATCCGGCTCGGCTTAGTTTCATTTTCCTGTAAAAATATTGTTATGAAATCTCCAATATGAAACACCTTTACGATTGCGCTGCGAGATTTAACCATCTAATTTGACTGTAAACGTCAAATCCAGTTATAGTTTAGTTTAGTTTAGTTTATTTATTTATCTCACAATATACAAAGTCACTTAAAACTACACATGGTACATTCTCAGGATTTTATATTGTGATTGTCAGTTACTTTAATTAAGATTGCAATACATTCAAAATGTCAAATTCATTAAACTTGTATTAAAATAATAAGTTATATATCTGTATGTATGAAAATATGAAAAAGAAACTCGTATTTCAATCGAAGTTCATATAAGATTTATTTCTTATGGCCTTAGGAATTCGTGGTTCAAATCTCTCGCAATGCTCACGAGCACCGTGTATTACGAGAAACATCACTAGTAACGTATTTACTCAGCTCTGATGTGCTCAGCAAATATGCGAGACGGGACGAATGTGCATGCTTGTACAAACAACAATATTTGCAGTGCATGGGAAGCTTACACAATTTATAGCGGAATGTAGTTTTCAAGTTTTCAATAAGTATAGCGCATTGGGATGGAAATGAATAAATTTGTTGTGTAAGGTCGCGTTCCCACTGTGTTACGACATTGATAGTATCGTCGTATATGTGAGCCACGTAATCACGGACGGACGGCCATAACGCACGAGCCTGGCAGAGGCAATACGATAAAATATGTAAATAGTAGGGGAGCTCAAGATGCAATTTTTTTTGTAACTCGAGCGTCGTGGGGACCTATTGGAATTGAAAGATTGATAGGAAGAATAAAATGTTATGTTTTATTTTTTAGTGGAGAGGAAGCAACTACAGACTTTTTAAGTGTAAATAAAAACTATTACGTGGAAATACTCGAGCGTATCAGGTATTGAGGAGCAGGTCGCGCAACGTTTCTTGAAAAATAAAAAAAATAATCTACCGCGTGCAAGTGACTCTGCCACTCCTTAACGTTTCTCTCTGTTTGTCTCATTGTTTAAATACTTTAAATGGTCAATTTTAACAAGTAATTAATCAACTTTTCCTTAATCTGACGCATACAAGTATTTTTACTATACTTTTTTTGGCATGCTTGAATTTATATCAAGGACTCAAATTCGGTGGAGGTACTTAACAGGGTACATGGTATCTCCCCATATGTTAGCCTGCCTCGCCGGAGTTACTACAGAAATCCTCTCCTGGCCTCCCCTACTAATACAAGCGTAAATTCAAATAAAAATTGCCGCGGCTAGTATCGTAATATCGTTATTATATTACCATTTTTTCCCTAGCGTTTTGCCGACTTCTGCTACGGCTCAAAGAGTTTGAGTTTCGCTTTGATAATTAATCCCAAGATTTGACGTAGGCGCTACTTTAAAGCGACTGCCATCTGACCTTCCAACCTAGAGGGTAAACTAGGCCTTAACGGGATTAGGCCGGTTCCGTCACCATGTTTTCCTTTACTAAAAATCGATTGGTAAATATCAAATGATATTTCGTACATAAGTTCCGAAAAACTCATTGTTACGAACCGGGGTTTGAACCCAGGACCTTCGGTTTGAACGCAAATAAAGTTATTAAAAAGTAAAATTATCTATTTACAATACAAGTTATTTTTTATCAAGTATTTGCTCATCGCACTCATTATAAATGCTTATTTCGTACTCTGTACGAAAAGTATATGTACAAACATTTAAAACCAATTGAGACCCGAGAAATAAAGGATAATCACGACATTAATTTATTTCCGTTTGTCACGCGCGTAAAACATTTCCCCGGAGTTAATTGTATTAAATCCGTAAAACTGATGAATGAAAAACTCACTTATGCGGACAGTTTCGAAACTGCACAAAAGCGATGGGAAATGCATTGGAATCGAAAACAGGAATCAATGCATGCAATCAGCGTTGCTTTTGGTCTATCGAACTGGTTATATTCAGCCACTGCTGCATTGTGCATTGTGCGACAACAAAGGCAAGCAATGTTATTGTTGCGGTATGGCAATGTTAGAGACCAGCGTGCGTAGCCAAGATGCCAATCGCTCACGATTAATAACGTATCGTAGCTACCTCTCTCTATCACTCTTCTTTATTAGTGTGACAGTGACAGTTGCGTTTCATTAGCGACTGAGCGTGAGCGATTAGCATCTTGGCTACGCACCTAGAAGGCCTAGTATAAAAATTGTACGACATTAACTTCTCGACCGCGTTAGCGTATCGAGAGTTCAAATTATGTTTGCCGTTTATTTAAATCATCCGGCACCTTTCATATTTTGACCCCTCGATACGCTAACGCGGTCGAGAAGTAAATGTCGTAAAAATTTTATACTAGGCCTTCAGTATGCATACCATGGGTTGTACGTGTGACGCGTTAGGGACTGAGCGTTCTAAAGTATGTCCATCTCGGTCCTGCCAGAGTAGTGGAGCAAGACGGACATACTTTAGAAACGCTGTCTCTAACGCCTCCGGCTACTTACAACTGGTAAGCACACTGCCTGATGAATCAGTACTTGATGAGCGAGTGAAGTGTGTTCTCCCAGTTTATTTGGAAAAACCGTCATTTGTCTGATGACTCGAGTATCGTTGGAATCATCGTGAAAGGTTATTTTTTATCATGAGTGAGAAGCGCTCGCGGTGTGCGCAGAGCAATCGCCGCAAGCGCTGCTCATTCATGATTAGGACGCGGACCGTTCCGAAACATGTCGAGCTATTTTCGACTTTATAGACGTGAGTAACCCGATATAAGTGTATTAATATGTCTAATACTCGCGCGAGTTTTCTATTTCAAAGTTATTTTTAGTTGCTGAGATATAGAGTTCGCGAGGTCACGTTCGGAAGAACAACTAGTTATATAATTTCGTTAATTTTGCTATAAGTAGATCGTTGAAGTTTTTGTCATTGTCACTCAACTGTTTCATTAGCTTTTAGGTAACATTTCATATGTTGTGGCTGCAGCGGGCGACGTGGGATGACATTTATAATGAGTATAATGACGTCTATGATGACGCCTATTTTAATTCCTTCATAAATTTAGTCAAGGAACTGTAATATCGTTCATCATCATTAGCGTATCTAAGTTCACTGCTGGACAAAAGCCTCCCCCAAGGATCTTCACAATAACCGGTTCTGTGGTGCCAGCATCCAGGGATTGCCCGCAACATTCAACAGATCGTCGGTCCGCCTTGCTGGGGGCCTGCCCACGCTGCCAAAAGCGAAGCTTGTAATGTAGTTAGGGTAAAACTACATTGCAAAACAAAAGCCGATAATAGACCTACACAAACTAATATAAGAATATTTGTCTGTTGGTCAACAATTCAATTTAATTAAATCTTTGATTCAAAATAATAATAAAACAATTACAATTCTCATTAACTCAATAAACCATTGTCGTAATTATCGAATAACAGTATTCTCGTGCAATCCGTGCGGGCGCCGCGCGCGCACGACCCAATCACCATTTGGTCGACGCCGCCATCATGGAAACAATTGCAGCCTTTAATTCCTCTCTTAATTGGATTTCCTCAATGTTTGCCCGCTGGCCTGACTTGTAATATCAGTCGAAGATACAGACTCAAGTGGCAAGCTTTTAAAATCAAAATGTATTTTTAATTCAGTCCAATACAGGACTGATACCGAAATGTAAAGTAATTAATTGAGGCTCAATAATAATCAATTGTTGTGTTCTGTTCATCCCGAGTAGTATTCGCAATATGATAATGGAACAATGATTCACAAATTTATCTGTGTCCTTTTTAAGTAGTGTCTATTATTTATTCTGTGGTAGTGTTAATGGAATTTTATATTTTTAAATAATTTTTCTACTTATTAACGTAAAATACTCAATTCATTTTATCGTAGGGTAGAAGTGTATATACTTGTTTATATCATTTGGTGTGCAGATAATCGCAAAGTCGTGAGCACGAGTCTCACTCGAAGTCATGAATATTTCCATTTTTCCCTTTTTTTCTAAGAAATATGGTATCGCTCGCAGAATTTGCTGATTAAAAATAATTGTTTTTATAAGATGTTCAAGATGATGATGATGATGTTGTTTAAGATGTTGTTGATGTGTCATCATCTTAACCCTGTGAAAACGAGTGCTGTAAAGGGCTCGAAACGTAGGATTATGGTGTTAATAAACGCGATTAATCCATTCTAAAGTGTTTAATTTCAAGATGTTTAAAATTACGAGTATCTCTTTTAACTTCAATAAGCGTATTAGCATTGCGATAGAACAAGGAAATGCCGCCAGTATCCTAGGTCCCTATGTCCTAGATCCTGTCTCAAGGACCTATTTTAGATTTAAGGTAGGTAGCTAGGGAAGCTACACTTATTGTATATATTTTTTGAAAATAAATGTTTTATTTTATAAACATATCATAAACTAGGTTGATATTATTATTGTCTTAGCAAATAAAGTAACACACATGGTAGAAATATTATCAGTTCAACAATGAAAGACACCTTCTCATGATCTGCCTGCAGTTTATAAACAGAATAACTTACAAAGTATCTCCAATCCCGCTGCCACGCGTCGGGCATTCGTTTAATTAAAAAGTTCTAAGCCCCGGCAGTTCTCATGCAAATCACAACGGATGTGGAGATATTGGTTTTCCAACTCCGAGCTGCAGGTTTGTTTTATACACACTTGTGTAGCCATTGTAATGATTCTAATCTGGCCGAGTAGATTCGCATTTTTAGCCCCGATTAATAAAGAGAAAGGTAAGTATTAATTTATTATAACTTGTTAGTAGAGTATCTGTCGCTTCTATATAAATCCTTAAGGTTCTAACTGGACAGATTTCTAAATTATTTATCATCATCATCAGCCTATCGTAGTCCACTGCTGGACATAGGGCTCCCCAATTTTACGCCAGTGTATGCAATCTTCGGCTGCTCGCAAATGTTATTCGCAAAAAATATTTATGTATGATTTCAATAGAAACAGTGGATGTGACCTCTTCTAGTGGTTATATTAAAAAAAAGTAAAAACTCTGCCGTGTCAGGGTTATCTCGTGTAACCTAAAAACTTGTTTTGAGTACAAGTATATGTAGTTACGCGACTTTTGTGACAAGCTCGTACGAGGAATTGGTAAGCAATTAATAAAAATGTTTTGTGGATAGGAAAGGAACTGAAAATAATACAATTTATACTTGTTACGCGTGTATTATGTAGTTCAAGTTAACGGACAAAGGTATGACCCGGCAGTAGCTTCCCTCCAAGATATTTATCTCAAATGGAACATGTAAGAGAGTCTCAGCCAATTTAGAAGTTAAATCTCCAACTATAGGGTTAGTAAGCGTTTTGTTTTTAGTAGCAATTTCTATTGTTGGCACAAGCAGATACCAGTTTACAAAGCACACGCAAGAGAGCTCTAAAGTTTAATTGTTATTAAGATCCTACCGACTACGCCAATATTACTAAACAAGCAATTCTTGGTGAAAATAGTTTTCGCACACATACGGAAAACCAGAAAAACCATCTGGATTTACAATTGACAATTACGAATCAAATCACTTATCAATGCAAGTGATTAATATAATTAATATTAAAAAACGGAAGTTAACAAAATGGCTACTTGACAAATGTTTTTACAGCGTGAAGCATTATTTAAATTTTAAGGATCCGATGACATTGTACTAGTTTTAATATGTAATATCTTACAAAATATAATCAATAAAACAGTTTACAACATAAAAACCAATTACACAGTACAATCACTTATTATTTGTAATAAATGTCATTCATATATTTTTTAAAGTGCAAAAAGTGACCATGGACCCCGGTAAGCAAGGCTGGAATCAAACCAGCGACCTGGCAGTGGCAGAGGCCCTAACCACTGGGCTACCCGATCACGGCCATCTGAATTTAATTATCACTTTGACTAAGCTTTTAAAGTGATATTTAATAGAGAATCTACCCTCATTTCATTTGAACGGAGCAATAATGGAGGCAGAGAACGACAGCGGTTTACCAGATATTGTTATATCAATGGGAGGCGGAGATACAAAGCTGAACGGTGTTAATAAACGACAATGGTGTGCGCTGCCGCTACCACTGTCGGTTTCACTTTATTAAAAACTCTTTAAAGGAGATTTTTTAATCTAGTTAGAAGCGCCGACATAGAAATAAATAGACATAACGCCGAACCAAAGCCGATTGAAAATATGATCCACTTTTTACGCTCTTAAATCATAATTCCTCCCAGTTAAGAGGCCACAGTGGTCAAATTTTTATCATTCAGACGATTAAATCTCAATGATAAGCCACTAGTAATAATAAGCGATCTTTCCAGCAAAATTACCTGACCCTCTTTCTTTCTTTAATTAAGAATACAACTCACTTACTATCAACATTAGGACGAGCGCCGCTTGGTTTAAAAAAGCTTTCAAGCAAGTTTTAATAACTCGTCTCCGTCCGCATTGCAGTATTTACAAGTGTCAGGAAAAGAACAATTGGAGCGAACCAGCCGGACGTCCAAGTTCTAGTGTACAGTCGGCAGTAGATGTAGAAGTAGGGTGTTCATATGATCTTGGCACGCCGTTATTGTTGACCGAGCGAACGAAGTGAGTAGTAAGATTTAGTCGCCTCCAACACCACATTTCGAATGCGTCAATTCTTTGTCGCTCTCTTGCCAATATCGTCCACGTCTCCACTCCATACGTGAAAACAGGAAAGACCAAAGCTCTGATCAGGCGAGTTTTCGTACGAAAGCTTATGCTACGATTTCTCCAAACAACTTGAAGGCGCGTCGTAGCGTCTTTGGCCATTGCGATTCAGCGCTTGATCTCAGGGGCACAGCTTCCATCATTGTTTATCTGAGCCCCCAGATAATTTAAACTATTCACCTCATCAATAACCTGGATTCCTTGGGAACCTGTCAATTTGCAATTTTAAGTTTAAATATGAGCCAAATCGGTCCAAGGGTTGCCGAGATATGAGGGTAGCGAGTTCACGTTCGGAGCGAACCACTTATTGTAACAATAAGAGTGAGACACCATCATTTTGACTACCACACCCGCTTGGCTACTGCTGCTGACTGTACCTACGTATTTCTTTCGATCGCCGCTATAACTTTTATTGATGTCCAAGCCAGACACTTTTCAACTGATCCGTGACTTTTTACCGAGTTGGCTTGCAAATTGGAATCCGCGGGCCGCCAATCGGCGAACTATATTCATTTCGGTGATTTCGTGAAAAGTTTCGGTAAGCGGTCTCTGTGAAGTTTGTGTCATCACGGGAATGAGCCTAGAAAGTTGGGTCGGTATCATTCTGCCTTATTGCATTCTGTTTGTGAACATGAAGGCCGTGGTACATTGAGATAATAAGTATAACCGTACTAAACCTAAATATTGTGGTACAATCTTACACAAATCGTAGTCTCAAGCTCAATAAGGCTGGTGTTGTGAGTACTAGACGATATACAAAATACATACATATAAAATACTTAAATATATAGAAAACATCCATGACTCAGGTACAAAAATTCGTGATAAACACAAATAAATGCCTCGACTAGGATTCGAACCCGGGACCTACTAAGCGGTCGTTTAAAAATAAGGCTTAATAACCTTCATAAGTTTAAAATGGAAAATCGGATGGCGCTTTGGCAAAAAGCTTACGCTAAATCTTTGGATTAGTTGCCAAAGCCCCCAGGCTTCTTGAAAGAAAAGAAGACTAAAACGCTAGAAACAAGATAGAAGAAGACGGCACCTGCACAAGGGGTTTAGATGGCAAAGAAAATCCCATCCACATTTAAAAAAACAGTAAGAGTACTTATAATATCTCACAAGGCTCGCGTGACATAGACTTGCGAGCACATATAAGCGATAAAACTTGACAAGAGCGTCATTAATAAGGCAAATATATTGTTCTGGCGCGCTGCCAGCGTGTTATCCGAAAGGCCGCAATTGTCAATACCCCGCATCGATCCATGAGAGAGACCAGGCAATACTAATGACAGGTAGTAGCTAATTCCATGTCAATAATGAGAAAAAGATATCGCTATAGTTAGTTGTCCAGTTATTATACTCGTACATTGACAATACCGCTCAGTATCGAAAACACCCTCTACTTATGTCAAATAGCAACAGATTCCATCGGTTACACGAAATAAGAGACCATACAAATGGATAAATTAGGCGCAGAATGACTTCATCACAATCCAGAAGATATTACTGCTTTACACGATGTCTAGTAATTTGATTTGACTTAAATCATACGTAGGTTAACAATAATGGCTGAATTGGAAAAAATGTCATAACACCACCTAAACTATCTATAAATGATTACGACTTTTACCAAAACATTAATATATTTCTTTTGTATTAGTCTCTGGAGCGTGTTCTAAAAAAAATCCGCAGTAGCTAAGATACTGTCAGCGGCAGACTTCTGTCGCCTCCTCCGATAACAGTATTTGTGTATAATTCTGTGTCAGCGACCGGGAAATAGTTCTTCCATCCTATTTTTGTCACTGCTTTGTGATGCCTTGTTTTGTTGGAAACCAAACCATTTCAGAAGTGTTGGGTTACTCACTCGTGAGGCACAGAACCTCACACCGCGAAAATGTACCACTTTGGTCCCACACCTCAAAATTTGTCACACGCCTCAATAAATAATAAATAAATAAATATTATAGGACATGCTTACACAAATTGACTAAGTCCCGCAGTAAGCTCAAGAAGGCTTGTGTAACGGGTACTCAGACAACGATATATATAATATACAAATACATACCTACATAGAAAACATCCATAACTCAGGAACAAACATTTGTGTTCATCACACAAATAAATGCCCTTACCGGGATTCGAACCCAGAACCATCGGCTTAGCAGGCAGGGTCACCACCAACTACGCCAACCGGTCGTCAAAACCTAATAAAATAATACCTAATTTTGTCATACACCTCAAAATATGTAACACGCCTCAAAATTGACATGACAGCTCAAATTTGTCCCATAGCTCTTATTTGTCACGCGGCTCAAAACTTGTCATTTAAACACTTACATTACTACTTAACTATATTTTTATTCCGCCCAATGAGGCGGAATAGCAAAGTAACATTATTTTCGTTGTTAATATGGAATTCCGCGAAGTAACGCCTGATTCAATAAATTATTTTTTATTGACTTTGTTGTGATGCAGCAAATTTGTGAGTACCTCACCTCAAATGTACCTCACATCATTTCAGAATTGAGGTAGGTACTCACTCAAACTCCTTTTTAAATGATGCCCTGTCCAACACTACATTTCAATGTTTAACCTCGCCAGCGGCTGAACAAACATAAACAACACTTACCACCAGTGTCAGTGTGCAGCTTACTGCTCGCACTTATGCGACAAAATGAGATGCACAATATCTATACAAACTCCATAAATGTCTACTTTTTTCTGTCCCATTGGAACTCTAAAAACATAATACGATTGTATCCACTACTCCAGTGTCTGCAATTTAGGCCACTGCAATTTTAAACTGCAGCTGAATGAGAACTGTTAGCGAAATGTGCTTACAATGAGTTGTGTGTCCGTCTCGCTCCTGCCAGAGTAATGGTAGGAGCGAGACGAACATACTTTGGAGAGTACAGTCGCAATCGAATACAATCGTGCAATTCATGGTATGCACATAGGAAGACGTCCGACCGCCAGCGGGGATGCGACTAACGCTCGACGATTTTCTTGAGAAAACGTCTGTAAACAGCTGTACATTTTATTCGTCCACAAAAAAAAATTGCTACTCGGTTTTACGTACGTTGGCGTGGGTCTGACTGCTTGGTTAGCTTTGCGCTGCTAAACATAAAATAGCGATAACTCAAAAACAAAGGATTTTGAAAATAGAATCTTAGCTAAGCAATTTAAGGTGCATGTTTGTGTTAAAGTCTAGTTTTAGATCGCTATTATGCTTATCAGCGCAAAGCTAACCAAGCAGTCAGACCCACGCTAACTTACGTAAAAGCGAGTAGCAATTATTTTTGTATATGTACTGCTGTTTACAGGGAAGTTCATACGAAGCTATGCAACGAAATCCCCTGAAAGTGTTGTGAGGTTTTGTGTCAGAAGGTTAGCGCTACATTAATGAAACTATGAGCGCTAAAAGCGTAATGCCTTCACACATATCGGTCAAGCCAAGCTGCGCGTACTATGAAAACGCAAACTGTCAGAACTATAAATGTCTAAACTTGTTCCACACAAACTGGTCCTTCTAGCCGGATAACTGCAACGAGGCTATTCGAGGGAATCCCCTTAACGAACGTCTGCGAACTAAAAGGTTCGGTGTCACGAGTTAAGCATGAAATTTATGAAACTGTTAAACTTTCTAGGGAAAATGAGAATTTTAAAGTGCTTTGTTAAGAAAAACTGGATATTCTGTGAACGAATTTATCCACTAACCAGTGTCAAGTGAGATTGAACTGTCCCTAATTGAAACAGTAGTTAAATGTTATTATTGAGTTATAATTCGAAATTATTGCGTGTTTGACATTATTTTTATTTTATTAATCATTTTATATTAAACCCATGCATGATGACTTCTTCAAGGCGACATATTCAGATGGTGGAGGCTTAGGCCGGCCACGACCGGTTTCCCGTGTAGCAACGGACTCCCCCAAAAATGTTTAAAAAATGTTGTGATGTTAAAAAAAGTTGATGACATCGCGTTTTTTTGTACGTCGAGCGATAAATTTCATTGAGACTTCTGACAGCAGTAGCAGACCATGTTCGTGTCTGCATATTGTTGCACATTTATGACAGAAATAACTGTAAAAATCTGATGAATAACATGTTCAAAATTGGTTGAACAGTAACTTGCAAACTTGAATCAGATATACGAAATGAAGCTACGGAAAACAGGTATATAAAAACCAAACGTCACGTCAATTTTCTAAATGGCGCATGAAAATAGCTACATGCGAATTTTAACGCGAGGATTTCCATTTTGCTAGAAATTCGTGGGAAGCTTCACCGTACGCTGCGACAGAAATGCGGATTACCTTCAAAAAGCCAAAGCGTATTACAGAAAATATATGGAAATAAAACCTCAAATAGATTCGTCTCACAGTATGTTCTAGCCGTTTAGCATATGAGTGTCATTAATCAAGTTCAGATTTGGGGATTCATTAGGGAAGGTTTTTAGTAGAACTGTTCGAAAATGTTCCAATAGATTTGCTGTTACTTGTAACGGTTTACTCTACTTATCATCAAATTTTCTACGAATATCAACAATATTCTAGACTTTCCGATTGATAATAACCCTTCATGGAAATAGAAGAATTTTCGCCAATCACTGAACGGGAATACAGATAGATAAAAAATCGGGTTAAACGGCTGCCTGTTGTAAAATAAAGCTTTAAATTTGTTATCCTCCGCTCACTGTGCTGTTATTTGTATAGTGCACGGAGAATAAAGTCTAGTTCCATTAACAGAGAGAATTCTAGTATTATCAGCAATATCTGTTACTGTTAATTAGGGTGTGCAAACCGGTTTTTAAATGTATGGAAAAACCGGTTAATAACCGGTTATTAACCGAAATTTCATACAAATAAAAACCGGTTTGCACACCCTACTGTTAATACTAGAATATTACATGGAGCACAATTTCCTTTAAATGAATAAAAACAAATATAGCTAGCGAAATATTTTTCAAATCCTGCTGGCTCGTACCAATATGTTTTCGGAACTTATGTACGAAGTATCATTTAATATTTACCAATCGCTTTTCGGTGAAGGAAACCATCTTGAGGAAACTAAACTAATCCCAAAAAAGGCTAGTTTATGGGTTGAAAGGTCAGATGGCAGTTGCTTTCGTAAAACTAGCGCCTACGTCAAGTCTTGGGATTAGTTTCTAAAGCGGACCCTAGGCTCCCTGAGTCATGGCATAAGCCGCAAAAAGCGCTAGAAAGGAATAAAGAAACATAGGTGCCTACTTGTCACAAATATCTTGTTGTCACAGTTTTTATTTTGCATGTAGTATTTGTGTACCTACCAGTTATGAAGGCGGCTGGTCTGACGGCTCAGCGGCACACCACTCGGGAATCGGCCGTTTCCCGTAACTTTTATTGTACATTTCATTGCGACTGCGGCCACCGGGAAAAAAACTTTTAATTACCAACACAATACCCGCTGTTTCGCGAAACGGATAAAAGGGTTGGTCCTTTACAAGGTTAATTTAAGGATTATTTTCAACTTTTACCTACAAAAGTTTCTTGCTAGCCGTTTTCCTTATTGTGCCTAAATAAAGAACGGGCTATATATAATAGGCTTTGCGATAAGCCTCCTTGAGAACGTTTAGGCGGTCTTTACTTACACATCTTCAATTTCATTTTTTGTCCATATAAATGTATTTTTGAACTTGTATTTTTACTTTAAGTGCTTTGTAAATGCCATTGCATATTCAACAGGGAGTTCCTTTTTGCGTTGTTGAAAGCATTATTCTAGTACAAAAGTTGTTACGAGCACTAAATAGACACGCCTCATTTATTATCTACATAAAAGTACTGTCACAACAAAGTTAAGTAAGTACGTTCTATCTGTGAGACAGCAACTGAGAATAATGGGTAAAATAAAGTGAGAAGTCTTTTCGCCAAGTTTCGGCGAGGGCTAGACTTTACTGAGAATATATACAATATTCTGGCTTTATTGAGTAATAAGTTGCGAGGCTTTAGCGGGTCCTTGTATCGTCGAGTTCGGAGAAATTTCGTTTACTTTGATATTTGACGAGGTACTGGATGTATAAGCAATTTTCAGAGGCAACTCGGGTGGCATTAGATAATTGGAAAGCGCTCGGAGCGACGCATCTAAACTTACGACTCCAATGAGGTTCGTTATTGGAATTCATATTTCAAATTGGGAAGTAAATTTTTGAGTAACGGAATAAATATAACGACACTTTAATCAATCAAAAAGAAATATTAATTTGAACTTTAAATATCCGTAGTCCACAGTTTAATAACAAATGGTTTATCACTATGGTTTGGTAGTTAGTTATACAACTATATGTGCGAGTATGTAATTATGTATGTAATGTAAATATGTCAAATTGTTTAGCATAGCCCACACTTATAGTTTCGGAAGCAATTATAGTTACAAGAGACAAGATGTGTGGTCGAAATTACATTTGCGTAGTTTATAGTTAACAGATTAAGTGTCAACGCTTGCGACGTGCTTCGAGCATAGTACTTCGCCGATAACATGGGGAAATGTATATGTAGCGAAAAGCGCCCACGAACAGAGAACCCGATATCGGGTCACTAGTCCTGAATGTGTAAAGTTGAATATTTTAATCCAACAAACATTTTATGCCCTCATACAACATACGTAACTTATATAATCCTCTGTTCCGGTGAGAAAAAATAGGGAAAGCAGTAAAATTTATGCAAAGTAAGTCGTAAATTTACGATAGCGGGCGGTCACCGGCGGCGGATATTTCATGCGAAAATATTATGTTTTATAGCTGACCTGTTTCTATTGATGGCTCGGCTCGTGCCGAATGAAACGCGATTACGTATTTCATTCGACAAAAACTTTACTTACTGGATACTAGGATTGTCTGTCGAATTTTGATTTGATTGAGTAGCTGTCTTACGAGACAAAAGTGTATTATAATGAACATTCTCGTAAAAGACACCCAAGATATTACCATAGTCTTTTGCTGGATTAGTTCAGTTAGTTCAGGATGTATACCTCTTTAAAGATTATAGACCTAAGAGAAATAAAGAAACAGTAAAAAGTATCAAGTGGCAGGACTTACTCTAACAAGATTAATAGATACTGAACTGATTACGTAAGTGTACAAGCAAAAAAGTTACATTTTCAAGATACATACTCAAAAATATTTTCATGTCCGTGTGACTGAACATATAACTCGAATGTCTAATGTATTGGAAGACCTGTATACTTTACCTTGTTTTAGCAGATAAATAATTGGTCACTGAAAAAAAAAAAGATAACTAGCCCCGTTGACCAGGCTAATAACCGTGCCAATCATATTCCTGGGTGGCGAGAATTTTCAGATGCCCATCTCAAATTCTTTGTATCATTACTGTATATTATATTGTATTATTGAGCTTTTGAATTCTTCTTTATATTCTTCTCGTACATTTAGAAGTCATGGAAATGGATTGAAATTATTATAGCGCGATAGTCCATATGTTACGTTTGTTGGTGAAGTTTACCCGCAAATCTGTCTCTAATGGTTTGTCACTAATTGGGTAATGTACGTTCGATACCCTTTTGTGGTATCATGTGCTTAGCAGTCACTATATAGATTTGAATAAAAACAGCACGGTTTTTCAGTTCACTGCATCAAAAAAGGTTTGAAAAAAGCATATCTGTGATACACTGTGCTACATCAGGTGTTTTTTAAATGAGCTTCTGTGCGTGACATTACATGATACAGCCCCAGTAATACGTCACTTTCGACACCACGCGTCAGGAAGAGACGATCGCTTTATCAACGCAACCAACGTAAAAATAACACTTTTAAGTTCTTTTTAGTAAAAAGTCTGGCATTCAAAGTTTAACGCCTGTAGTTATCTGTATAGTTATATGCTAGTAACATCATAGTTGTAGTTCCCAAACGCGAGTCCTGTCCGTAAGGCAGGTTTTAAAATAGATTTCATCTCTTTAAATGGCGCTGTTTTATATTTTGAGGTTATTAAATTTTAGATTAGTTATACGTGAAACACCACTGCATTCAAATTTAAATAGTCAAATGTCAGAGTAGTTCCACACCACTGTTGGCAACTTATAATTACCTCTAAAACAGCCCTGTTCACTGTTTGTTGTATAAAGGGTTGTTGATAGTTTAGCGTTTATAGTTGATAGTTGACCACGTAATGCTATTGTTGCTGTAATAGGGAAAGTTGGCGCTGAGAGCGCAGAATTAGCATCTAGTCACTGTCACAGCGGTTACTAATACCTATATGCAATTTGGACGTTATGAAGATCAAAAGCGATATAAATTCTACTAGAACCATAAATGCGATAGCTTTTATGTTTGATGTTTTGATATTTAAATGTTTATTGATGTGCGAATGAGCAAGGGCCGTACCATGACGTCTTAACGCGATTCAGTTTAGGACCTAGACTTAGCCACTGCCATACAACTGCAGCTGAGCACAGTTAAGAACCTAAAATGAATTGCGTTTAGACGTCATGGTAAGGACCCTGAGCACAGTTAAGAACCTACCCTGAATCGCGTTAAAACGTCATGTTAAGGACTCGGATACCAGGTTTTTTGTTCGTGTCTGTTTGAGCTAAACACGCTACACATGATTTTTTCCATATTATCGGCTAGCGCATAGCACGTGCTTGCACTGAATGTGTTAAAATAGGCCCAGACTGAAATGTGCCTTTCACCCGTGTTGAACACATGATACATATACTTTTCATATCGAACACGATAAAGAAACATGACCTTGTAGTATAGAGCCTCGAAGATCTTTTATTTTAAAAATTAGACTTAAGGTCGTTATTTATGGAATGGGGAAATAAATATCAGAATAGAAATCATATGATGCCTCCATTTAAAACCGATGTTTGATTGTAAGTAGTAAAACTTACCATTTGGACAGTAAAAGCCCTATGGCACAAGCGTGCATGAGACATGAAAAATCTTTTACATTTGATGTTTTTTGGTAAGACATATTTTTAAATGAATAGTGGTTTGGTAAGTTGTTGGAATTTATCCAGCACTACAGGTACAGTCAACCAATTGGAACCCTAGGTCAATCTAGACCCATGTCAAAATGACAAGCAGTAAGAGATTTCTTGCTATCTGATTTATAGCGTCACTATGACATAGTCCTACAGTGGCCTAGGGTTCCAATTCTCCAACTCAAGAAAAATTCTACAACTCTGCCGTTTACAGCCAACGTATTTAATGCAATCTTACCATCGGCACCGATCTCGTCGAACGCAAGGATTCAATTTACATAAATTCCTAGAAAGGAGAAAATATCAGTGAAATACTAAAGCCAGATGGAATCCCTGAGATAGCGGAAGCCGGAGGTACGCGAAGTTCCGGCGAAGTTATCCTATCGTCGGTGTCGGCGGCTTACCAGACATGTACAGTCAGTGACAACGACAATCAATTTGAAGTAAAATAGATATAGGGTAAAAGAACTGGATACCCAATCGGCCGAAGTGCGCCAGCCGTCTAAGTGCGCCTATTACTAATAAATATCATTCCATGATACCAGGTAGGCGCACTTAGATGGCTGGAGCACTTCGCCCCCCTCACCTTATATACTTTTAACAGTATTGGTAGTTCTGTTATTATTTATTCTGTGGTTCTGTGTATGAATTTGACACTTAAGCTCTTTTTCGTACGAAACATTTATGGTTTTGTATATCGTCAATGCAAGTTCGCTAATGTCATTCTGACCCACATTTCTTGACGTTTTGTTCTGCTTTGTGTGCGTTCTTTTAATTAGTCAATGGAAGTAAACTTTTAAAAAAAGTTAAATAATATTTTTAATGGGTCGTTCTCGTATTGATGGCACCTGGAGGATTCAAAACAATGCCGAGATCACAGCGATCGAGTCATAATGAAATCCCATAGGCGTCGTTGGTTTGGTCACATCCATAGAATTGGCGAGGATAGAACAGTCGAAACAGCGTATCGGGTTGTATTCAAGAGCTTCATGAGCTTATTCCACCGTCCCCATTCTACCATCGGACTTCTAGACGCATCAAGTCAAGGGTAAACAGGCACCTTCTGGGCGAGCTCGTTCCATCGTAGGCCGCGTCTTTGCTTTCGGCTAGTCTGTGGCCACGAGTGAGCCCATTTGTTGTAAAATATTTTGTTATTTTACAACAAATTGTTGTTAGATAATCAAGACCAAGTGCGGGTGGTTCGTAAAACCTGAGCAGTAAGATGATGTTGATGTCACTTCAGTCAATCTTTCTCCGGGACAGCGGGGGCAAAGTCGCTGTCGAAACGTAAAAGATTAGCTTTTTTAGTTTTACGCGATGGAATAAGATCCGTTTTAAGATGCGTTTTAAGATCCGTTTTAAGATCCGTTTCAGTAAATTTGAATAATTATTTCGGTATAAATTTGAAAGGAAGGATTTAATCGTTTGTATTCATTGAAATGAGTAATTTCTAATTTAGGGGTCCTGAAATTACAATAAACTCAAATTTACTCATAAAATTTAATGATCATCCCACTGTAGGTACCTACGTCACGGTTTCATTTTATATCGAGAGACAATATCGACAAATGTGCGGGATTGTGATTTTAAAATATTGATGGGTTATGGTTATGGTCTGGTTATGATATACGGTCATTAGTCTGCTGATGATGTGTCAGTTGATATGTATGATGGTACCTATGATGGCGCGACATGCATTTGACTGCAAGTCGTGTCCTGGAGCGGTATAAAGATCTTGATTTTTTATGAATGTGATATACTTACCTATTTATTATACGGCCGGTTATTGGTGCAAGTAAGTTTCTTGATACCTATCTAGCCTCCCTGCCCGATGTGCCATTCTGCAACTGTAGTATTACAAGGATAGAACATAGAATCGGCCTCCATGTTATCATCACGATATAGAGGCAAACAGACGAACGAACAAAGTGGTTCACGATTAGAGACCAATTCTAATTTTAAATTTAGAATGGGTTCAATAACGCTCGGCACACGTGTGTACCATAATAGCGTCATTAAAGGACCGTGGTTTCACGGCCCCTTTAAACGTAACAGTTGCTTTTAATAGCTCAAAGGATATTACTTCATTATAATCTTATTTTATTTTATGTTACAGTCAATATTTGAGTAACCCTTAACTAGGTTTATGGTTGATGAAGTATGGTTCTTCCTTGTGGCTAATCTGCTTATGCCTAATCACCTAAAGTTAACCCTTTACATACAAGGGATTTATATATAAAATATTTAATATAATAAATTGATAAATTTCCAAGTATCATTTCACTCCCAGTGACCCACCTGTGGTAATTTCCCGACGTAAATAAACTTAGGTAAGTTTTCTGAGTGAGTTATATAATTTCATGAACAATAAATATTGGAGAGCATCCCGGATCCGGGGCCGTGATCGGGGAGCCCAGTGATTAGGGCGTCTGCCGCGAAAGTAGGAGGTCGCTGGTTCGATTCCAGCCCTGCTCACCGTCCCTTAGACACTTTTTCTCTAGTATATGACATCTCTTTCAATTCATAATTTTTATGTAGCAGAGTAATTAATACTAAAAAAAAAAAACATGAATCAAAACAATGATTTGATTCGTGCTTTAGAATTATATCTGCGTCAATATTGAATGTTGAATTTTAAGGTTCATTCTCCTACGTTTAAGAAACAATAATTTCCGAAGTTCTGTCTCCTAATACAATTAAAAGCGTTCCCGGAAACTTCTCCAGCAAAGAACGCAACCGTATCTAGTTAGTAATCATTAGAAAGTTCTCGAGGATCTATTAAAACGTGCAAAGAATATGAAATACAGTTATAATAGTGTACAGTTCCCATCAGTAATATAAGAGCACCCGAAGTGCACTCTAACGCTTTGATGATCGACTGCTCAGATATTTGCGAGCACCTCAGACGCTTCGATGTATCTGATGGTGACTGTACTATTTTTTGCAGTAATTTCTCGAGATCGTGGCTATTGAGAAACTTTTTAACCCTGTATTTAGTTCCCAGTAAACAGCGAGAACCAGAGTGCATAAATTTAAACAGGGAGCATTAGCATGCAGCGCCGCAGCGGAGCGCAGTTGGTACAGCGGCCGACAGAGCGAGCTACCTCATTTGCAAACTTTGTACAATCTTTGCGTTGATTTGCTTGGCTTTGGTAGTTTTACACCGTCTCTGTGCAATGCATAGACGTGTAAAAAGACAGCCTTCAGCGAGTGTATAGGCTACACTTTGGCAAAACATCAATACAGTAGGTCTTATTAGGATTCCAATGCGATTTCCAAAGATTCGATAGCAAATGCTCGATTCTAGAGTTTGCATCTCGCTTCCACGAGTTAAGAACGAGCAAGATGCGAACACTATCCAATCGCGAAGTCACAGGACGGTTATGTATAGTACAAGATAAAACGACCTAGGAACTCCAAACCTGTTTTTTCCTATGTTACATATTGCTCGCAAACATTTCTCCTTTTCTTAAAGATTTCCGCTTAGACATGTCAATAGCAAAACTATAAAACCGATTCCGTTTATTTTCAAGAAAATCCTCTTCAAAACCTGCTACCGTATCAGTGCGCTCGTCGTGCTGCGGATTATAGACAAATCTTTATTTACTGCAGTCGGTATCGCCGTAATCTGATTACGGCGAGCTTTGGAAGAGCTGGAAGCTTCTGCTTGACTTGCACCGAACAGCGAAGCTTATAGCTCGGACTGAATGAAATTTCAACTTTTCGCGCTTGGACTCACGGTTGGAAAGTAAAGACATGCATTAATGAAGGCATACAATAGTGCCTCAGAAAGAGATGGTAACGGTTTGTGGGAAACATGTCAGTATCCCTTTTTAATATAATGTCTGAAATGTCGATGACTTTTTAAACTATCGCGGTTATTTGACATTCTAATAAACACGGGTTCTTATCCCGGTTTTTATTATAATTGAGCTCCCAATATTTCTGTGATGTTGCAGCCACCATGCTCACAAGAAAACTGAAGTCTGCAGGTAGGTTGATACTTAACCTTTCGAATGCGGCTGTCAAATATTTGCTATTAAATAACTGACCTTGACACTTTAAATCAAGGTTCAAGTATTAGGAAGCAGATCTGCTCCTAAGCTTACCAAAGGTTAAGGATAGTCATAACAATCTACCCTCTTTCTTGTTTGATTATGTTCACCAGTATTGGAACTCACTCGAAAGTTACCTCGACAAAACGAAAGACGGCAGATCTATATGGCTATCCTTAAATGGCAACCTACCTGCAGATTTCAGTTTTCTCGTGAACATGACGGTTGTAATATCGCCGAAATATCGGGAGCTCAATATAATATAAAACTGTGGTAAGAACCTGTGTTTATTAGTTAGAATGTCGATGACTTGGTCAAGGTGCGGAACCCTTGGTTTTTCTGGTGTAAAAATGTTGGCGAGGGGGTTGCCCAACAGTAGCTTTTACTTTTTTTTTTATAGATATGCCCGAACGTATGTATATGGTCAGAAGTTTAGTTCTTCTGTCTCTCTGTCGCTCCCTCTCTGCTGAGGAATGTTCACAAGTTGTCGCCATCGGTCAGTCGCTTGATGAAGGGCAGTGCTGACAGTTAAATCTAACTGCTCAGATATCTGGTCTGTTTAAATAAATAATATTTTACACTCTATCTATTATCCCCTATTTTAAACATAATACTGTTTAACGTAGTATGATATACAAGCATGCATGTAAGGTTCTCAAATAGCGCAAAAATAAAATCTAAAAGTTCTAGTACAAGAATAAACCTAAATCACACACCTTTAAAGGATATAGGAAAGTTGTAACAAGTAGGAGCTGTCAGGTCGACAGCTACATTTATCCCCGCATTGTACCAACTTTCAAGTGGAACTAACTTTATTTTTGTTGGACTTGCGTGGCATGAGTAACTCGCCTGGGCGCCTTGGCGGGTACACTTGAATGCACAGACTGGAAAAGAGCGGTTGTACACTCAGAGTGCACTCAACGCCTAACGCGTTCTCTACAACATCCTATTTAGGGTTCTGATGGGACTCCCTAGATTCTGCAGCGTATTTGGTATGTTTGACGACGCATACATAGATAGAGAAAAAAATACAATCTATTTCAAGCAGAATCCTGGGTAGTCCCAATAGCACTCTAAGCGTATTAGCTGATAAACCAGAGAGTCTTTTGCAAAGACTCTGGATGTCAGCATTGATAAACCCTCAATCTGGGGACGTTTATTATGTAAATTAAGTTTTAGTTGCAATTACATACAACATATAACTTACAATATAAGTCATAGTTTTTAATTATGGACCGTTTTATCGTCTGAATAAGGAAATATTATTATAACCTTTAACGATGAAAGAAGGTGTTATTATGAGAATTTGAAACGCGGTCTTCATTAGTTTTCAAATTCATCACTTCTTTTTCTATGACAATAGTAGGTACTTTAAAAAGTAGAAAATATAAGTGAATCTTCGAATTTAAACTATCGTGAATTATATTAATATTATAATTACGGATAAGACTCATTTAGTTCAGTGCAGGTAGTGACAGTGTAGTGGGTACAGTGAGTTTGGTGTGCTGGCCGCCTCTTGGATGAATCAAATTTGCAATCGAACGATCACGGGATTCCGGGAGACAGAATCATCCTCAACCGGTTTTGTCATCGAGAGCGCTGCGCGCGGCGAAGCGCAAAGCAGTACGCCCATCTGCGTGGTGACTAAAAATACGTGAGTGTTATCGGTAATTTATAACCAGGGCCCGTAATTTTCATGCCGATGACAGACAAATGACATCACGTTTTAGATTATGGGTGTTTTTATTTATTGGTGTAGAAAAATCAATTTTGAAAATTTGAAATTTTTTAATTGTTTTCTTTTCAGAATCGCGAGCTCTTTCAATCCTAGTAGGAGAAAAAAAGTGCCCCAGAATTGTTTTCCATTTCGCCACCATTATTTCATAGATTTAGTATGGCGGTAGCGCAATGGAAAGTTTGAAAAATGTATGGAAATTTTGGACACTTTTTTCTCCTACTGCGATTGAAAGAGCTAGCAATTCTGAGTAAAATAGAGATAAAAAATTCCAATTTAGCAAAAAAATATTTTTCTACATCAAAAAATAAAAATGCCCTTTTACGTTTGAAACAATAATTCTGTCATTGTATAGTGTCAAAATTATTACGTTCGACGTTAGAATCGAACGTTGATGAACTTTATCTGTTAAGGCATTTTGTATTAAAACATCATGTGTGACGAAACCGGCATGAAAATTATGGGCCCTGTTTATAACCGTTAATCACACAGACTGTAGCCGAAGAAAAACTTGAATAGTACCGACTATGGGAAGTGGGACACCACTGGTACATTTGGCCCGCCGCCACGGCCCGCCCCCTGCGTTTGGGCCATCCGGGCCGGGGCCTCCCGGGGCACGAGCGGCGCCAAATTGTCTCGATAATCGCGGCCATATCAATTGTGCAGGCACAAAGGACATATGGCTTGCTGACTGAAAGATTTTGGATGCTGATCGTGAAAGCATTATTTACTCATCTACTTAGGCTGCGTTTTACCAAATTTTTATTCCGAGAATATCGCTTACTCTCAGATCTCTTACGTCTTACTATGGGAGTTTGACATTAGTATCCAAGAGTAAGCGTTACTCTTGGTTAAAAAGTTTGGTCAAATCCAGCCTTAATATGATAATGCATAGACATTGGAGAATAAAAGTGACGTAATGAAATGACGTTCATATAACGGCCCTTAGCCTAGTTGGTAGTGACTGCCTACGAAGCAGGAGGTCTCAGGTTTAATATACGATTTTAAGCTAACATGGTCATTTGCATTATAACTAATATTATATATGTTCACGGAGTAAACTGAACATCATGTTTACTCCGTGAACATGACGCTTGCAACAGTGTCGAAATATCGGGTGCTCAATAAAACAAACATACATGGTAATCATCCCGTTTCAAATATTGGTTTTAGGTTCGATATCTGGTAGGCCATTTAATTGTGTGTTTATCACGAATATTTGTTTCTGAGTTTTGGATGTTTTCTATGTTTTCAAGTAGTTATATGTAACTATCAATTATATATATCGTCGTTTAGTAGCCACAACACAAGCCTTATTGAGCTTACCGTGGGAGTAGGTCGATTAGTGTAATAGTGTCCCACAATATTTATTTATTTATTTATATCCGGGTCTTCCTAGTGCTGCTTAGGTATTATTGCCCTATTCATTATAATTAGGTAATTCTTTTCCAAAGTACCATGACTTTAAACACTGTAAATATATTTAATGTGAGACAAAAGTTCCAGATACAATATTGGCAACACATTTTTTAATAAACCGAATACGCCTGTTTTAATTCGCCGCCTGTACAGTAAATATTTGAATCCCCGGATTATCTTCGCCCTTTGTCGTGTATCTTGCGTTTTATCTTCGTCTTTAAGCTTCCTTTTTTACTTCAGACATTTATTTACAAAGAACGGAAGGTGACGATTTATCTTGTTCGTGTTTGGCGTTCTGTGCTCGTTTGTTAACATTGGTTACAATAGACAGCTGATGGTTAATATGGGATAAAAGCGTGCGACTTTATATACGAAAGTCACGGGTGCAACCTCGGCTCATATCAATGAGTTTTTAGGAACTTATGTACGAAATATCATTTGATATTTACCAATCGCTTTTCGGTTAAGGAAGGAGCTGGCCTACTTTTTTTTTAAAGGGTCGGCAACGCGCATGTAACACACCTGGTGTTGCAGGCGTCCATAGGCTACGGTGACCGCTTACCATCAGGCGGGCCGTATGCTTGTTTGTCACCGTCGTAGTATAAAAAAAGGAAAACATCGTGAGTAAACTGGACTAATCCTAATAGGTGCCTAGTTAACCCCCTGGGTTGGAATTTGCTTTCGTAAAACTAGCGCCTACGCCAATCTTGGGATTAGTTGCGGATCCCAGGGTCCCTGAGCCACGGCATAGGCAGGGAAAACGCTAGGAAGAAGGTTAATGAAATGACATCCTTTTTCTTGATGAGGTGGCACATGAAGTCAAAACGCCAAAGTTTGAATTAAAAATGCAAGTAATGTTTGTTAGTTATAGAAGATCGTTGGATTTGGGAGTTTAAATAATGGAAATCATACTAAATAGGGTGAACAAACTTATCCCTTAATTGCAATACAACTTTATGATTGAAAAGGAAAACATCGTTTAATTTAAACTTTCGTGAGTCATACTGACATTAAATTGCAACGTATCACTCACGTATTTTTATCACAATAGGCGTGACATGTTTCGCATCGGGCAGTCATCGTCGGACAGACAGAGTGGTGTTGTCACCTTCGCGGCTCGGGCATCAGTCATCACAAACATCGTTCATCTTTTGTTCGCGTTATACGTACGCAGCTTTTTGCCACGGCTTGGCTCAGGGAACTTGGGGTTCGCTTGGAAACCTCACCTTGACATCATCCATCTTAACCTTGAAGACGCAAGACAAACTTACACAGTGTATGGATAATAAACGAGTAACCCTACTGTCTCAAAGCATAACCACAATTCTAAGCGGATGTAAAAATATACTTAACCCAGTATTTTTACAGTTCCGAAGAGATTCATTAGCAATGGCAGATTGTCTCGCCAATATCCGCTTGATTGATGGACGCGTCTATAAATAACTAACCTCAAACATCGCTCTCTCCCGTTATATTTAGTTAACAAACTTCGCCCACCTCGACTTCAAAGCTTTTAAAGTACCTATAATGGATGGTTTTCAATTCATCATAAAATATCTACTTCTATGTAATTTTAAAGGTGCGTATAGATACATACTTACCACGTACTACTTACTATGTACTTAACTATAGTTGTAATTAAACTACAATCTGTTAACTCAGTGCCGCAACTTATCGATTTTTCTACAAGATCTTGATTCCCACAATACAGGCTTGCCTAGTGTGGGGATCATTGTATTGTTCCCTCTGTATATTGATCTTTTTTGTTTAATAAATATATTTTGATTTTTTTTGATTTTGACATTATAAATTTACTAAAAGGGGCTTAATCACGTTAAAAAAATATATACTACGACGGTGACAAACAAGTATACGGCCCGCCTGATGGTAAGCGGTCGCCGTAGCCAATGGACGCCTGCAACTGCAGGGGCATCACATGCGCGTTGCCGACCCTTTTAAAAAATTTAAAAAAAATCTCACGTCCAATGAGCCAAGGGCATCATTGCCCCCGTGATCCTTAAAAATATCTGGCTGAGGTTGACATCAACAGCTAGCCACGCGGGTTTTACGAACTACCCAGTCTGGTCTTAATTATCAAATTAAGGATGTGATATGTGATTCTGTCACTCTTGACTCACGATGGCCGATTTTGAGCCGGCGATATTCTACTCTTACATCTATTAATAGCCGGGTACCATGTGGATGAGAGATCTTAAAACCATCGTCCTGATTAAAATTGGTTTAAATCAGCGGATAGATCTAGTGACAGAGCAGTTTGAGTCTCATTCTGGTCTTTAAACCGGTATAAAAAAAACTAACATCATACCGATATTACCGATATATTTCGTTAGTTTAAAATATAATTGAAACAATATCGATATTCGTTCATATCGTTATACTATATCACAACGAAATTATGTAACGTATAATAAACTAAAACGTTATAAAAAACCCGATATTAAACGGGTCCGAAAGCGACATATTATATCGCTTAGCAAAATATCGATATAATATAGTGGTTCTTGTTTAATATCGGTATAATGTGTGTTGTTATAAAAGCGTTATATATATCGTTATAATACTTATAACATAGAGATATTTAAGCAAAATAACGATACGATGGATCTCGATACCGGTATTTAAAGGCCTGGGGCCTTACCATGTTTAGGTTCTTAGCTGGGCTCAGTTGTATGGCAACGACTGTAGGTCCTAAACTGGATCGCATTAAGACGTCATGGTAACGCCCCGTCTCATTGAACAGTAGATGTTTGACTCGTACCACCGAGTTTGCTTTAGGGTAAATGCAGGCAAGGAATTGATGTATAAAGATTGGAGAAGGTAAATTTTAGATAGCTTCGACACCCCTCTTTCTTTTGACTCCTGTTTCGTAGACACAGGCCTCTGACAGCTATTTATTAGTAGATGGCTTATTCCGATAATTAGTCTGGCTCTATTTTACCTCTTTTGTTCATAATAAAATTGATAACTTGCTATGTGTACGTGAAACCAAATGTGATCCAGTCCCTAATTTCTGAAAAGAAAAGTGACATCCTTGTGTGTTCTTTACGGCTTGCCTTCGAAGTTTTTCAATGAAGAAATCGTTGGACGAACTGTTTCACTTACACTTTGATGTGGTGATCGTTTTGTTTACCTGAAAACAAAATAATGTCGTTAAAATACGGTCCAATTTAATACATTTTTAAAGCACACTTCATTATAAGGAAAGGAAACTCATTGGTACGAGTCAGGGTTTGAACCCGCGACCTTCGGATTGAAAGTCTCACGTCATATAGCAGGACCACCGAAGGCAAAGGCTGTAGGTAGATACTTTTGTGAAAAAGACGTCCTTGATCGCACAAAACACGGATCAAAGCGTAGCCCACTTGTCTTGTCGTTCCGCGCGATTGCCCAAAAGGAATCGGCGTCATTTCTTTGGCGAAAAACCCGATAAATATTTTTGTGACGAAATGGCAAGGTTAAAAATACAGCCAAGGAAAGTCACCGGCTTTACTACCTTAGAGTATAGATGGAACTTTAATATACGATAATAGGTTTTGCTGTTTGATAAAAACTTAACGACTCGCAGCTCATATCGCGCGCGGCATGGGTGAATGAGTTTCAAAATGGCACGACACGCTAGACGAGATATTTACGTCTCAATGCTGCTTCTACTGCGAGAATCGTAATTCGGAGAAATGTGGTAAAAATTTAAAGCGAAGCAAATCTAGTATTTGTGCTAGTAAAAACCTTTGAGGACTTTGTACACGCCTACAAATTTAATAGCAGTTGAATGGATTTTTTGCTCTGTTCTTCTTAACCGAAAATTACCTCTTAATACTGAGTACTACACGACTCGAGTTTCAAACATGAGATCACATAAGATTCCCTCGCGGCAATAATAAATGGAAGCACATTATAATAGTAGTTTATGCAACAGTGATATAATAATAGACCCGAGAGTTTTAAGAACCAATTATGAGCTGTTGCATACGCTAGTTTTTCCACGGCAGTTAAAATAGCGAAAAACCAAAATCTAGAGAAGTGGCAGAATAGGGAAGATGCTGGGCCCACTATATAAATAAAAAAAAAACAACAAGCGCTGTCAGTCATCTAATTGACAGATAGAAGGGCTAGAGTAGAAAAAAACGAATACGCTCCCGATTCCAAGTTTAATGCATAATGACGCCATTCCTTGGCCGGGTTTTAATTAAGGTGCAACGGAGCCCCGGCCGTTCGTTAGTCACGTCCGTCGCGATTGTCTCGTTTATATTTTGCGGCTTCTATCTTCGAAATAGAATGTAGATTAAAACGAGAGTAAGTATGCAACTCGTGTTGTCCAAGTCGTTAGTTAGTCGTTTTTGCGATGATAAACTGGAAAATTAAAACAATAATGCTGTAAAAATACTTCCATACTGAACAACTTTGACTATGGTATAAGACCAGGCCCCAAATAACTACGACACCATAAAAATCCTAGAATTAATTTTATTATGTGTGCGTAATAGGTAAATTTAAGATGACTCACACTAGGACGGGACGAGGCGGGACAGGACGATCTGTCAATTTCTATAGAAAGAATCACGTGATAGCTCGGAGCCCTCGATAGCTCGGATGTCACGTGACGTTTTCTATAAAAACTGACAGATTGTCCCGTCCCGTTCCGTCCCGTCGCGTCCTAGTGTGAGTCATCCCTTAAACGTCCAACCGCACTTTTGTAAACATTCTACTCTAATCTTTCAAACTTTTTAAAAATCTAACCTGACAGCACTTTGTCAGTCACAATTTTATTACTAAGTTTAAAGAAGACGACAAACGTCGAAGATAGATGTACCATGAAGGCCTAGTATAAAAGTTGTACGACATTAACTCCTCGACCGCGTTAGCGTATCGAGGGGCAAAATATGAAAGTTGCCGGATGATTTAAATAAACGGCAAACATAATTTGAACTCCCGATACGCTAACGCGGTCGAGGAGTTAGTGTCGTAAAATTTTTATACTAGGCCTTCTGTTCACTTTTAAATCCACGTCAGACAAATTGTCTCTTGAAAAGCAAGGTGTTCCGAAGACTGGCTATCAGGTTGTAAATAAAGTGGAGCTCGGAAATGGATCGCAGTTTCCAAGTTTGGTTAGTAAGTTTACGACTGACGTTTTATTCCCGATGTGATGTGTTCGTGGAAGGTTAAGTTGTGTGGAAAATGCAGATAGTGTGGCCTTCAAGTAAAACTGGTCTTATTTATTCTGTTAGATCTCCGAACCGGCTCCTACCTTGTTCAACAAATATCGGTTGCCATCGAGCGCGGTAATGCCGCGAGCATATTTGGCACGCTTGGGCAGGGTGTGAGCCGGACCGAGGTATAGTTAGTTTAAGTTAGCTGTTATTTAGTGTATTGTAGTTTAAGTTTTATTATTAGGCTTAGAATTCATTTATAATTTGTATTAAGACCAAATTACTGCTCTTATGTTTGACAAATAAATGATTTGTTTTCTGTTGAGTGGTTTGAGTTACAATACTTACAACTTAAGGTGCCTTTAGTGACTTTTTACCAGAAAAAAAAACTAATTCATGTACTAACAGTTACACAGTGTGGAAACGGAAGAAAATATTACTAACATTACAAAATTGTTCATAATTTTCTGACTATACGATTGGCTTTTAAGTTAATATCGCGAAAAAATATCGTCACCATATTTTATTTCACCAATAATCGACTGGTAAGAAACAAAAGATATCTGGAGCTTACATTATTCAAATCCACGTTAAACAAATTGGCCAGAAAAGAAAGGTTTTCCATCAGGTTGGAAATATAATGGAGCTATGAAACGGATCGCATCGAGCTTGCGACGGTGAGCTAGTTTATGACTGACGTTTGATTACCAATGTGTCTGTTCGGGGAAGGTTAGGTTTCGTATAAAATGTGGAGAAGTGGATCTTCAACTGAAGGGTATCTAATTAATGTTATGTATTTAGGATACTGTTGAGTTGCATATTATATTGAAATAACCCATCTTATCTTGACTATTTGTGCCATAGTCAGGGGATTTGCATGTGTGTAAACGGAGTATGAGTATTCGACATGACATTGATATGTCATAGTTGTCACTTACTAAAGTCAATTATAATGCCCGTTATACATTAGCGGTTGATGCTACATGTAATTATTTTGTATGAGAAATTAAAAACATAAATATTAACGAACTTAATAAAACTAACTATGCCATTCTGTTTCCTTAATTATACAAAGCCACAAGACGAAGTTAAAGCAAATGCTCAAGAACACCCTGAATAACATCATATTTCACCCTACTTTACAGCCAGTCACTTGTGAACCAAAACATTTCCAATAACGACCGGACAATGCGGTAGCAGCCGCCAGCAAAAGATCTCATTACTTTCGAATTCTTCACCATTTATGTCAGAAGGAATGGAAACGCAATTTGCGCAATCAAAAGCATGCTCAAGGTAAAGAGAGCAAGATAGAATTTGAAGTCTGTGGAATTTCTGAACGGCGACATGGATTAATTTTATGTCTTCGATTTGGGTAAGGATTGAAAGAGACAAGAGCGTCTATCTGCACTGTCAGCAATGATTTGGCAGTGCCGTTATAGTTGAAAAAGCACTTGGTGTGTAAACTTGTCTGGACTTTTAACGTTTTTCTATAATTCAAAGTACAAATTAACGAACTGGCATGTATTTTTAGATTAATTTACGAAAACATATTCCAGGATAAAATTTATTGTGAATTCATTTTGTTTTAACATTTAAAAGCAAAGCACCTGTCGAAACGTATACTTTTTTTTTCTCATGACATATTTAGAGTTCGACATTTCAAACCTCATTATCTGTAAGTAGTAGGCGTGCCAAATGTCATGTCGACATGATACGTATGTAGTCGCATTCTGAAAATAAGATAGTGGAAGGCGCTTATTCGTTACGTTAAACATAAAGAACACCCCAGCAAATTTAGAATATCCTGTTTAAATGCCTTTTTCACTTTTTTTACGAAACTTCTGCCATAAACGTATCCAGTAAAACACAATTTATTTTACCTTACAAACCTTTACTTTGCTAAAAGGAAAGAAGATCAGCAAAGTCATAAACCACGACCTTATCTTTTTTACCAGCAAATATATTCGTATTGCAGGAATTTATCAAAGTGGCTTCTTGTAGTGAACAATACATGTTCGGCTCCGGCCGGAAAGGTTCCCGTCAAATCAAGGAAGATAAAGTAAAAGCAAAGGCAAATTGTGTTTGGAAAGGTTTTTTATCATGTACGCTTCTTATTGAACGTGGTTAATCGCAAAGGTCAGAGTTTTGTGAAGCAAATATGAAGTCAGGGGTTAGAAAATAAACCGTTGAAGGTTAATAACAATAAAAAGAACTTCACTCGTATTAAGACTCGTAAGAGAGGTATGGGCACAGCGGATGCATATCGTTGAGTGTGGTAGGACACAGCACAACGAATGTCGTCTCGCTCAAATCTGGAGCAGAGCCCATCTGGGGAAGTACCTTCACCCTACAGAAAACCGCAGTTTAATAACACTAGACCCTACTCATAGTGTTGTGTTTCTGTTGGTGAGTAAGGTCGCCAGAGCTCCAAGAGGATTCACTGTGTTGACAGCTGGGGACCCACGGAGCAAAGCTTGCCCCTTTAGCTGCCAACACAGCGAATCATCCTTTTTTTAAAGGGTCGGCAATGTGCAAGTAACATCCCTGGAGTTGCAGGCGTCCATAGGCTACGGTGACCGCTTACTATCAGGCGGGCCGTACGCTTGTTTGTCACCGTAGTTGTATTAAAAAAAATGTGTTTTTGACACCTCGCTTGTCAAGCAAGGGTAGCCATAAAGTAATTGAACGCGAGCGAGCGAAGAAAGCGAATTACTCCTAAGACAATCAAAGTTCATAAAAGTTTACTACTAAACTTAGTAACTTAGTAAAAGTTTACTAGTAAACTTATTTAGTAGTACAATTTTTTTGCTCTTTTCACAAAGCTTTGTGACGTGCCGCAACCCCCAGTTGACGACATACTATAGCATCCCACACTTTGTAAATTCTTCAGCAGCTAGAGAATTCTTCAATTAAAATCAGCTTTTACGGGCAATTCCCGGTAGTGCCATAGAAATCTTTGTACAAGGTTGAACTCAGTTAGGTTGAAAATATCGCAGTTCAAAGGAGCAAATGAGTACCCAGTTTAAAGTGATGTATAGTCAAGTGAACGTAACTTTGCTCTCAACACGCGCTGACGAAAGTTCCACAAACATTCGTGAGCAGCCGTGGCTGATTTGTGGTTAAGTTAATTATGCTCGTTAATTACGCTTGAGTGAATCCGGCTCATTTTAATCACTATTGGTAGGAAATTTGATATTTACATCGCTTGTCGGTGAAGGAAAACATCGTGAGGTCCAGTCAGATGGAATTTGCTTTAAAAACTGGCGCCGTGGTATTAGTCGAAAGAACTCTACAAAGAAGATGTTTGATGGGAATCTTTTAGTTAATGTATATTTCAGCGGCGATAATGTTAATCGAGTTAGCAGGGAACAAGTAATTTACAGGATTAAATTAAATATTTGAAAATCGCCAATAAGATTATACCTGCGTCACCTAAAAAGTTAAAAACCTGAGTAGGAACCACCGCTGATGTGATGAAGGTAAGCTGGCGAATGCAACAAAATCGGACATGTCGTTTAGGAGATACACACATAGGGTTTTTCGTTATCACTACATAGTCTAAAACAAAGTCGCTTCCCGCTGTCTGTATGTATGTGTTTATGTATGTATGTATGCTTAAATCTTTAAATTACGCAACGGATTTTGATGCGGTTTTTAATAAATAGAGTGATTCAAGAGGAAGATTTATATGTATAATAACCCGTTCGAAGCCGGAGCGGGTCGCTAGTATAGGTAAAACAAACGAACAGCAAAGCGATGAACAATATGTCAGGTGCCGTTGGGTTAGTCACACTTTTTTAGATATTTTAAATGTTTTTAGACTATACATTTCCTCTAAAAAATTGGTAAATCTTACACAAACTTCACTGACCTTCATTGATTTTATCTCACTCTAACTGCATCTCGCTTATACAACATTACATTACTCCGATTTTTTTTTAAATAGTAAACTGACCGGCGGTTGACTCTAGTCACACCTGATGGAAAGTGAAGACATTCTAAGATGGAGCTTACCGGTTCAGTAATAACCTATTCACTCGTGCGTTAAAGAGTCCGAGAATCGTCAAGGAATAAAGAAGGTAGGAGCGCGTTCCATTCCTTGGCAGTCCGCAGTAAAAATGATGAGGCAAATCTTTTGTGCAGACAAATGGAATACGAATGGGTGCATTTGCTCCCCGCGCCTGGACGTCCGACGATGAAAGGGGAAGGTGGTAAATTAACGCATTCCTGAGACCAACTCCTGCATATTTAAACATAATTATTAAACGGGTCTAACGCGAATTAACTTGTTTACCTTATTTACCGACGTTTCGACACAGGTTTCACTGGTCATGGTCGCGGCTGACTGATGTCCCAGCAAAATGTCAAAACAGAGATTTGTGTAACTACCCAACGAAAAGTCTATGTAGAAATTTGGGGTAAACACACAATTTTTAAACTACCCACAAAACATATGTTAATTATTGTCAATAGTCCGACACACGACACTCACAATATCCCCGCACACATCCGAAGAACTCCTGCATGGTGTTCTAAGTCCAGTTTCATATTCTAAAGGTCACGCAGAAAACAAGTTTCAAGCTGAACTCCCAAGAGTCAATACACGTAATTAAATAGTGAAGTCCTTCGAAGCATTAGCAAAGACGCCTTATTTATTATGGACGAGGAACTAAGGACCGAGTTCCAGAGGCATTCGGTATCAATTTAAAAAGTTTCGAGCGAGCCAACTTGAGCTTAACTATAACTCCTGAATTCCTGATGGACATTAAGGGAACAATTCAAGTACGGGTCACGCCGAAAATATACAATTTTGCACCTTACTCGGTTGTGATAAGGAGATAATGTTTACTTGCATTTTTCGTCCTACAGGTGTACTGTCGGATTCATTTTTATTCCTATTTAAAGTACAATCGGGTTAAAGACTTGGGACTTAGTGTGAAGGCGTCAGACTTCAAATCATGGGATCGCAGGTTCGGAAACTTCGGAACTTCGAAATTAGTTTTTCAGAACACATGTACGAAATATCATTTGTTTTTTTATTTGTTATAAGAATGATTATACGATCATTGTTGATAAGACTCGCTGTGACAATAAGTGCAAGCGAAATGCCAAATCAAATTATTTGATCGCGTTACACCCATAACAAATTAAGATTTTATAACCTTACTACCGCTCTAAGAGTATTAACTTTTTGAACGTTCATTCACGAAAACACTCGCCGAATCAAAAATCGCCCTACGATACAAGACAAGTATCTATCTATCTAATACCTTTAAACGAGTAATTCTTGTAAATACATATCTATCTATAGGTATATGTAATTATTAATGATATCCTATATTTCGGAGTTCCCAAAAACAGCTCAAACGATTTCGACGAAAATTGGTATATGGAGGTGGTGTAACAAATCACAGTGCCAAATTAACGTTTATTTTTTTGAAATTTGTATCGTAGTAAAACAACTCAATTATGATTATGATATTAGCTAAATAACAATATTTGTACTTGCCCTACGCCTACCTGTTGTATAATTATGTAACACTGTACTCTGGTTCCTACTTACCATATTATTATGTACCTTGACTTGTAAAACTATGTTTTATTAAAATAAATGAATGAATTAATGAATGGACTGCCGTGCAATACTTAAACAACAGTAAGTGTTACTTTTGCGATTTTTTGTTTTTTCTTGATCGTGGACCACCGTGCCAAGACGCACATATGTATGTAGTCCACGTGCGATTATGACAATGGGAAAATACAAATATCGAAGCCACCCTGTACAGTAAATCAGAAGAATTAAGTAAATTATTGAGGTAAAACTAACTAAACTGCCGTAATAAAGTTGACGGCTGTGAATTTTTAGACTTCACTGATTAAAATGCAGTACAGGTCTCCTCTCCATCCTAAATTAACTAGTAAAGAGAAGTTAGTACTTACACCGAAAACTGGTTAAAATGCAGTAAAATATAAACGTTCTAAAATATTTGTACTGTGTTTGAAATGTTTTTGAATTTTCAGCATAATTAATAATTAAAATACAGTAAAAATGGTATATCCTTAATTTAATTAGTATACTACATATAAAGCACTAGGAGTATTACCGTTTAAAATACAGTAATAGTGTTCCTCACTATAATTTAAGTGGTCGATCAGTCGTAAATAAGTCAGCAAAATACTACCTAAAGTACAGTACTCAGCTCACTTACTGTGATTTAAACTGTCGTTTGGCTATTTGCAAATGTGTTTACTGCAATCGTCACAGCAACTTACTGTACATTAGGTTGAATTTTGCTCTTCAGTCGGCGATGCGACACTGTGCGGGGCGGACCGGTCGCCTGTAACACTGGACTGGCGAGGTAAGCGAGTGTTCAATACCTACTTTGCATTCGATATCTTATGCGATAGATTTAAAAATAATGTTAACATTAGGCCCATATTACCATTTTTGTTATAACAGTTGTTTGTTATATTGCTTTAACTGTATAGCGGACTTAATATTTTCTATCATTCTGACAATATTTTATTGAACTTGCCGAGATTGTTAGTAGGAAATGGGACTGTACTCGTAGCTATTTATGTATGTTTATGTAAATTGCTAGATTTAACTAGTTTTCAAGTGTCGCTTAGTTCTGTTAGATAGATTAATGACAATGTAGGACAAAAGTTAGATAATATCGATACCATTGATAAAATTCGGTACTATCGATCGTCCTACAAATTGTCATACAGGTTCTTAATAAATAATCCCTTTTTAGGTAGGTACATAAGTTAATGTCCCATGTCATAATTGCAGGTTTTAGGGTTCCGTACCAAAAAAAGGTGAAAAACCTTTATAGTATGACTGTGTTTGTCTGTCTGTCTGTTTATTTTATTGGTTGGTCCTGGTCACTAACTAGTTTGTTATTAATTTGACTGTGTTTACAACTATAAAGTGATGTTAAAATTAAACAAAGACTCTTGCTATGTGAGTATTTTGTTTCTATTTACAGAAAAATGAATACAAGATCGAGAAGAATATTGGCCATAGTTAATAATTTACCAAGCCGCGATGAATTGCCCAACCAAAGTGACCAGAAAAAAAGCTGCAATAACTTAAGTAAACATAGTTCAAAACAACAACCACTTAATGATGATGAATTCACTGCTGATTGGTCGCTGCCGAAAAAATTTTTTATGAGAAAAAAGTCTGGAACTTAATACTTTTTTTTGACAAGAAGTACGAGCCTATTTTTTATAGAATTTTTATGTGACAAAGTTACAGATTAGATATGGATAATGTTATATAAGATGGATGTGAAAGCTTTTTATTACTAGTATTGTTATTCAGTAGCCTTACCACTACTTTGTCACTAACATAATATGTCTGACATAATATAATATAATTATATTCGTTAACGTCTGCGTACCTTACTTTCTATACTAATAATGTAATAATACATCATCGCATGTACCGAACGAGATGTATAAAAACATACGCACACGCTAGCGAATATTTCAGTGTCACGTCGGTGTCAACCTCGTGGTATGGCTACAGCATGTAGACGAGAAGATCAAGATCTCATTTTTTTTAATTTGTATGTGACGTGGTCACAAACTAGATTATATTAGGCGTAAGTTCCACTCATAAGGCATGCCGCTTCTATACAAAAATGCTCGCCTTATGCCTTATGAGTAGAGCTTACGCCTTAGTCAGTAGCAATTGATTATAAGGATTAAGGGCCATAGAAAAAAAGTCTGATTTTTGTGATACGAGTACTCTACGGGTTACTACTAATTACAACTACTTCGTAAGAGATACCTATTTTAATTTTCTTTGTGTAATACAATTGCACTTTAACGATTGATGTGAATTACATTTTTTAAATGTACATAAGAGTTTTATTTATTTATAAACATACCTTATTTGTACGACACCGCGATGTGTTGGTATCACAAAGAACTCAATCAATATAATATACTAAGTAAATTGCAGTAAATTGTTATGAATACTGTATTTTAGCTTGGATTAATTCAAGCAGCTATTAGTGTACGAGGCTTGTTTGCAGTAATCCGCTTTTTTACTGCAATTTATTCTGCATTTATTGTGTTTTTAGATACTTTCGAGAGTACAGTTAAAACTATAAAATTTGAAAAATAGCTTCAATTTATTCAATAATTCGTCCATTAAATACAAAAGCGACACAAGTCAAAAATGTACTTTTTTACAGGGGAGTTGTTTAAAGATTTTGTATTCGTTTTTTGTTAATAAAACTTTATTTAGTACATTAATATTATATGTGTTATATATCAATTTGTAGATATATCAACCCTCTTTCGATGTGTTTGGTCATTTTAAAGTAAATTGTACTGTACAAACTTTTATCAGCGTAAACGTCCGTTTTGCATTAAAAAAAAACAATAACTCTGATTTTTTTTTTTAATCAAAGGCCACAAATACAAAAAAATAAGCATTTATTGAATATAAAGCATACAAAAACCATGACTTAAACATAGAAATATTGATTTTTAACAACAAAACTTCTTCCTTGACATTTACTTATGGTCAGAACATGGATATAGCACATTAAGTCTCTTCTTAATAAAATTGCAAATGAACAGGGTTAGTTCCTCTATTTGTTTCACTTGTATGATAACAAATAATATGTATTACAAATACATAATAATAAAATCACAAAATAGCTCACGTTCTAGGCTAAAATAAACTTTCCCTAATAAACGCTTTATCAAAAATAATACTTCTCAGCACAATCATTTGAGTGACATAAAACATGTTATTAATTATTATAAAATTTGTATGTAGACCTAGCATGTAGGGTTAGCATGGTTGCCATTTTATCGCTTATCACGCTATGCGTCACTTTCGCACATACATACTTATTAGAACGTGACAGCAACGTCGGTAAACGATAAAAACCCGACCATCATAGACTAGCTGTTACCTATAAATCACACGTAAAATTTAGATCAACAAATTGGTTTATCTATCCAATTCTTATGTTAGTAACTCGATTTTAGTTACCGTATAAAAAAATACTCTCGTAGAATGGTTTATAGTATCGAGGTATGACCTTTTGATTAATAAGATTTAGAATACCACGAATTTTTGGTTCAGGAACTTGTAATCTTCGGTTATATAATATTTTGAACTGAATGCTGTTCCGGACACTCTTCTTTTCGCCCCGTTTTAACGTGGATACAGACTTCGTCCTCTGTGTAGCATGTTTTTATATAAACCTTGTGCTTTTCGCCACGAACAGTTTTCATTACCTTTATGTCAGCCCATGTTATCGTTTCCCCATCCTCAGTAACCGTCTTTACCATCAGCTAAAGCTTTAATGCTCCAGAAATCTTCATTCAAACACATTGGAAAAATCGCCTTTTTTCTTTGCGGTTTTAATAAGAGTAATGTATTATTCTGTTCTGGGACATTATATATTGGCGAGGATTTTAATGCCTTGGAGATATTTTGTTGAATAGTAGAATAAACCAAATCTCCTTCCTTCTGGATGTGCCCAGTGATCAAAAAATTATGGGTAATACTTCTAATCTTAGAATACTCATTAATGGCATATTGGTACACAGCTAACATAAATTTTGTTCTTTTGTTGACCGCAGCAATTGTCACTATAAAATGCAACATCCATATCTTCAGTATTATCATTCAAGTTTTTTAGGTAAGTAGTAGTAGTAGTAGTAGTAAGCACTTTATTGTACACAAAATAAATCACAAAACAACTGAAAAGAATTGAAGTACAAAGGCGAACTTATCCCTGTAAGGGATCTCTTCCAGCTAACCTTAGAGTTGATGAGTGGAAAACTAATATTACACACATAGTAAGTAAGCACACATGTCCCTATTTCGTTCCCACCTCTAGCTCCTTCTCCTTCATGCCAAACATATCAATTTGTTTGCTTTGTGACCAGTTCCGAAATCGTGAAATTAAGAAGGTTCAATTTGGAAATGTAATAAAAACTGGATACATCACCTTGTGGAGAAGGCATTACCGCTTGTAAATTGTAAACCGACACTATGAAAGTATTACTAACGTTTTCTTTATCACTATTTTTTTCATCTCGGGCCAGTGACTTTTCTGTTATATACAAATCGAACTCATCTTGTAAGCCTTCTTTATCTTTGGCATCGGCATTTTTATAAATGGTACATTTCTTACATTGATCCTTTTTTGTTTGAAAAGCGAAATATTGAACTCACCTACAAATACGTTTTAATAGTATATCTGATAACTGACATACTTGACTACATTAGCTTTGCTGGTTTCTGTCGTCACCGTCAGCTCCAAGATACTAAATAATTGTATTGTAAAGTAAACTAAATAAAACATGCAAACCTTAATTTATATTAACGTTAAAATTAACTTCTATAATTTGGTTTCATTGTCAATTAGGCACACATAAACATACAAACTTAGTTTGACGTGAAGCTATTTTATGCGTATCAAATAAAACCGTTAGTGGGTAAATTTACGATATTAAAACATTTAATACAGGGATTACAGGGTTTGAAAAACAAACAGCATAGTAGACATTTCATTATAACATATAAATCATTTAACTGTTTTCTACTATATTTTTAAGCAAAACGAACACATTACAAAGTAGTACGTTTTTTATATGAATATTTTATTTATTTAAACAAAGATTTCCTGCAAAACAAACATATTCAAGAATGTGGCTCTGGCACATTTATGGTTTTAAATATATTCTGAATTAAAAACGGTTGCAAATGCAAATACGATAGTTTTGTTTTATGAAACGTACAATTGAAGTGTACATTTTTGAATAAAAACTGCCACATTTCGTATTATGTGCAAATATGGCAACTTTGATTGATGGACTCAAATATATTTTTAATTAAAAGCGGTTGCAAATGCAAAAAGGCAGTTTTGTTTTCTGAAAAGACCAATTTACGAGCATATTTTAAAATCAAAACTGCAACATTTCCTCGGCTGCCCTACGCAGAAATCAAGTATCTCGAAATTTCCAAAAAAATGTTTTTTTACATCATTCGATTCACTTTTTCAAAAGACATCTTTCAATCTTTTATTTTTTTTTTAAATAATGTGTATTTTTCAAAATACAGAACTTTAAAAAATTCAAGTATCTTTTTCTAACGGGGTATTCTACGCTAAAGTCAAGTATGTATCCAAATTCTACCTTGAAATCAAGTATCTTGCGATAGATACTTGCAATTCATATAGACTGCCAAGTTACTTGACTTCTGCATAGAAATATTTATATAGATTGCGAAGTTACTTGATTTCAGCGTAGAAATTATCATTTTGTTACGGTGCCCAAAACCTTGTAGTTATATTTATTTGGGTTTCGGGTAGAAATCTACCTTTTTAATTTAAGTAATAAACAGTTTGCCTGTTTTCTCATACGTGTATATTCGTCAGTCATAGATCTTATACAATCGTAAAGTGTTATTTAAGTGCTAATTATCTGATAAGTGAAGTGTTTCCCTGACTGTTTATTACCTGATTGGTTTTAAATTATGAAGCGACGCAAAGAACTGAATTGGAATAATTCAAATGCTCGTCATAGGGCAAAACAGATGGTTTCTATGTGTTTGGAAAATAATAACAAGGGGTAAGTAGCTTCTATTTTTAATTCTGTTGATCGATCCGAAAAAAAAAACTTATGTTATGACAATATTTACTTACGTATTTAGTCGTTTTTTTAGGGCTTAAAAAATAACGACCATTTTTGCTTACGTTTCAATTATTATTCCTTTATTCTTCTAAATTCTAAATGAAGTTACTTATTTTCAGGTCTGAGGTGGAACTTCTCTTACCATCAGAAGAGGTATTCGAGCTGAACGGGTCTTTAATTGGTAATTCTGATAGTTTACGGGATTTTAACGATTTAGAATATTTAGATGTCTTAAATGGAAACCCTAATTCCTTGATTCAAGAAAACCTTGACAGCTTTGTCGAGAACAGCAGCGATGGAAACTTGGAACACAGATTAACAGACCTAATGCCAATGCTTCCAGAAAATGATTATTTAGGTCTCCTTGACAACAGCCAACTCCTGATTCCAAGCATGCATGAATCCGATTATGTATCCAGTACACAAGAAATTGACAGTGCGTCAAATAGCTCTTCAATAATTGTTGACAACAATCAGGGCCGCCTACCTGTCGTTGTACCGGAGACACCGAGTAATTCCGAGACTGATGTAAGCAATATTTCGTCGGAGAGCAACAGTAACAACATAAAGAAACGAAAAAAGTTTTTCAAATATCCCAAGCTGACAACTGACGAAAAAAACGAGAAAAATAAACAAACATATCCAATAAATTTGACTACATGCAAGAAAAGCTGTAGCCGTAATTGTTCTCAGTTTTCAGTTTCAGATCGAAAAAAAATTTGGGGAGATTATTGGCGCTCACCTAAAGATGTTCGCTTACAGTGGTTAGCACGCAACATACATCTACAGCCGGTTTCGAAGCAAACTACTGATGGTGTAAGTCAAAGAAAAAACACCAGATTTTTCTTTTTGGAAAATTCACGTGGCCATTCTATTCGAGTATGCAAAGTATTTTTTTTAAACACTTTGGGGTTCAAAAATGATTCCATTATTACAACGGTGTCCAAAAAGATTGAAAATTGCCCGCTAAATATTTTCGATAAACGTGGAAGTAACAAAAAACCAAAATTCGATACTGAATTGATTAAAGAGCATATTATGCGTTACAAACCTTGTGTAGCTCATTATCGAAGGCATAATTCTCCGTTGACAAGATATCTTAACCAAGACATCACGCTTGTAGAGCTTCATAAGAATTATATTGAACAATATCCCAATTCTAAATGCTGTTTAGAAATATACCGTAGAACTTTAAAGGAAATGCATATATCTCTTCACAGGCCTCAGAATGATAAGTGTTTTGATTGCGAGATGTTTGAAAATGACACAAACGAAGCTAAAAAAACACACACTGTCTTACCTCTGAAAAAGATGTGTCATATAATTGTTCATAAACATAAAGTAAAACAGGCCCATTTAAACTATAAAGAGGACACGGAAAAGGAATCGCAGCAATATACAAAAATTTATTCCATGGACCTTGAAAAGTCTTTACTGATACCAATTATACCAGACGTGAAAGATTGCTTTTTCACTAGTCGTTTGGTGGTTTTTAATCTTACGTTTGCAGGTTTAAAGAAAAAAGATTCATCAACGCCTGCTAAATGTATTCTCTGGCATGAAGCAACATCGGGAAGAGATGCTAAAAATATTATTGACGCCATTTATAAACTTATATTATCAGAGAGAGACGTGAAACATTTTGTATTTTGGGCCGATAACTGTACCTCGCAAAATAAAAACTGGTATATTTTTACAGCTCTTGTAACGATTGTAAATACCTTGGAAATTGACTCAGTAACTATTAAATATCTAACTAAAGGACATACACACATGACAGCTGACGGAGTACACGGAAACATTGAAAAAAATATAAGAAAACAAAAATACATTTACGATTTTGAAGATTTTAAAACGTGCGTTGCTACTAGTCGCAAAAATACAATTGTTATAGAAGTGACGGAAGGGGATATATACGAATGGAATAAAAAGAGAAGGAATGTAATAAAGAATAATCAAAATGACAACTTAAGGAATTTCTTATTAAAAGATGTTGTTGAAGTTAGCTTCAGAAACGGAGAAAGAGAAATATTTTATAAAAAGAATTTTAATGAGGAATATCAAGCAGTGGACTTCTTACAGAAAAAATACACAGTGCACGAATTACCAAAAAAAGTCAATGTTTCAGGTGGCAGAGGTGTCAAAACAACAAAAAAGAAAGAGATTTTGGAAAAGTTAGTGCCCTTAATGCCAAACAATCGGCAACTATTTTGGATGCAATTAAAAGAAAATTCACAATCACTAGACTTAATAGAGGAAGGTGAAGTAGTTAGTACAGATGTTTGAATAAGGTTATGTATACTTTTATTTTTATTAATGGGAAAACTTTTTTTTTGTCTTTAGGTCTTTTCGTATTTTCTATAAAAAAAATAATAGGTAATCTTATGATGTTATTAAAACCAACCGGATGTAAACAGTTAAAGCATGAAGAAAATATTATAACTTCTTATATACAGATTACGAAAAACCTTTCCCCGACCTAATATAATATTAATTTCTAGGTGTTCTGTACCACGTGTACGTAATATAATTATATTTAACGTTGATTAGTTGATTAATGTAATTAAACAAAATTATAACTTGTACTTTTTTATTTCTATGCCTTCGAGTACTTATTAATATTGTGCATTCCACGGGTGTCGCATTCGAAGTTCTTTTTTTAATTGTTTAAGTAGTTACTTGCAATTTAAATAATTGAATATAAGTTTGATGAGTATATTTAAATTTGTTACAGAAAAAAACCCTTAAACCTATCAATCTTAAGGCAACTTGCATTCAAGCAGAACAGGAGATACTCTTCCGTGGAATTCTCCAATATTACTTGTACGAGTAGAAACATAATTTACACAAGCATGACATATTACTTTATAGGCATCTATTTACAATGTAGTATACATCATGCTTGTGTATCGTGTACCTAGTTATCAAGAACAAGGCTTGTTCGTAGGCTTAGCCTACCAAAGCTAAACGAAAACATCTAAAGATACTTGCTTTTTTGTAGAAAATCTTTAAAATCATCTTATCTCATTCTACGCAGAAACCTGTTTTTGCATTTTAAAATGGTTGTGTACATAATTTTGAAAAAAAAATTATAGTACACTATTGCTGATATCTTGCATAACAAAACATGACTACTTTAAATGCTGTTACTTAGTTAGTAAGCATGTAATCAGGAAAAGTTTAAAAAAATAGTTTTTTCGCTCTACTGTAAAATTTGTCAAAACACAGATACTTGATTTCAGCGTAGGGCAGCCGTCCTATTAAGACTCCCTTGTGTATAAGGAAATACAATACTTACATATTTATTTTATTCAAAACGGCCACATGTACAAATATGGCACCTTTAATTGATAAACTCAAATATATTTTAAATTCAAAAAGGTTGCAAATTCAAAAACTGCAGTTTTGTTTTAGGAAAAGTCCAATTTAAGAGATAATTTTTAAATCAAAACTGCCACATTCCGTATTGCGACTCCTTTGTGTATAAAGAAACACAATACTTACATATTTATTTTATTCAAAACGGCCACATGTACAAATATGGCACTTTTGCTTATATATTTCCGAATGTAATCACTTTTGTTTTTGTTTTATGGCACTTTTTCACAAAACTGCCGTGCGTTCGGGTCGACGGTCGGGTCACAACGGACAAAATGGCGGTTTAGCACTGAATTTAGTCACGAAGGAGTGATAGTGCAAAAAGGGCTCCTGCATAATTTTGCTAATTTCTAATGACAAATCAACAGGTGTCTTTGTGCCACGGGGTAATATTAGTGTTTATAATGTCGTTTTTGCAATAAAATAAATTTAGGTTTTTTTTTAGTTGTGTCGCTTTTGTATTTAACGGACGAATTGTTAAGATAAAAAAGTGTTCACGGATTCATATTTCATGTATTCCATGCTATATTTTGACATTCAAACATTAGTAAATAAAGACCGAGAACACAAAAAAAAACGGTTTTGAAAGGGTTTTTTGCGTTTTTCTCGAAACTCACTTCTTGCACTTACTGTTGTTTAAGTATTGCACGGCAGTGGAGGTTTTCGGGGGTCACAAACCGATCCAGCTTGATCTTACATTTGAGAAAACGGAGGTTTACGAATTTTCCGAGCTCTGCTCGATCGCCCGTGTATTCAATACCATCAACACTGTTAATGTCTACTTAAAAGCGACCTGTAAAGTGAAAAATAAGCTCTTTTTACCCCACTGTAGCTCGCTATGTAGAAGCGGCAGTAAGTGAAAAGGCTAAGCTATGAAAGGCTATTCAGGTTCCATGAAAGAAATATTAATGGTCGCAGGTTGAGGTAATCTCTTTCCGATGATATTTACGCCGTTTATGAGCAGCCAATATTCGTTCGGCGACGAAAATGAGGAAACAACAATGTTATTGCCTTGTTTATTTTCATTTCATTAGCTTTTATATGTACGGTTATATATTGTACTTATAAATTATAATAATAATAAGTATCGTGCGACAATTTTTCACAAATCGACCTAGTCCCACGGTAAGCTCAATAAGGCTTGTGTTGTGGGTACTAGTGTGACGGTCCATAATTATACTACAAATTTCCTATCCTAATAATACAGTTCCTGAATTTTACCTTGTAATATCAATTTGGCCAGTGATCGTGTAGGGGGAAACGTTGTGTCGCGTAGTAAAGCTAGGTTCTTTTCATTCAATAAAGTTGCCATTATTTATTTACTCTGCCTTCTGCAATGTTGTCTACCACCTGTATTTTTAAAGAAGCTATGAGCTACTATCACTAAGTACTTTCATCTAAATTTGGAAGCTAACGTGAAGGGATTGTAACTGTAGAAGACGTACGTGTTGTCAGGTAATGTTAAGAGTTGTCAAGCTGTAGGAAGGGTCAGTCAGTGTAGTATCACTCATATTACTCTATATTATGTCGTTAATCTCATCTACTCTCAACTCGAACTCCTTAACTGTCTTGCCTGCATAATGTATGTCATTGAGAGTCTAGTCAGTTCTCGTAAAACGATAAATGTAGTAGATAAATGTAACATACTATTTAGGGATACTTTTGAGTTAGAGGGGAGATCTTAAATCCATTCAATATGTTTCTACAGATAGGGGGAATAAAGGAAATATATTTTTCAAATCTAGATGTGTGTACTTAGCTTTCGATTTCGGTTTCCTTATTGCGATAAAAACATATCCTTTGTCTTATTTTGAATCCTTCCAAGAATGTGAATTAGTATAACTTCTCGTCGCTGATATCATACATCGTTTAATACCTTTTTATTTAACTTATTAAATCCAAAATAGTATATAATGTGAAATTCGTGTTTTCTTAGAAGCTTTGTTTGTCAATGACAACTGATTATTCCAAATAATTCAAATATCGCTGATTTCAAATTTAAAAAGCATAGAGCATTAAAACTTTTGAAGCATAGACAAAATTAGAGATTTAAGGCAGCTATACACTACTCGTCAAATACGCGCGTTTCTAATAAAAAATAAGAAATAAGTTAAGGGGAATTGTAACAAATAAATATGTAATAATCATTTATGTAAACGGGAATTGCGTCCCGTTACACACTACCCCCAAATTTTGCGAACATAGACACATCCGGGTCATGGAAAGCAAAATTTTAAAAACAAACAAAGGAAATAACATTATACTACCCCCCACGTTTGCGAATACAGAAGCAACTAACTTGTGAAGACTGAATATCTCCTAAAAGATAGAAATGTAATAAAAAGAAAAATAAGGCTTATGCTACCACTACACTACCCCCAAATTTTGCGAACATAGACACATATGGGTCATGGAAAGCAACATTTTAACACAGAGAAAATTAGTAGCATAAGGCGTAAATTTTATTTTTATTTATTAGTAATAAGTTCATTAGCATCTTTCCATTTAATGTGGACATTTTTTATTTATTTTTCCTCTTATGAAGTGTGTATTTAACCAAGCGAAGAACCGCACGCATATAATAGTCAAGTTCTCAAGCTCAAATATGTATGACATGGACATTTACAAATCTCCACTGACATTCTCACTTTTGGAAAAAGGTACCAAGGGTCGTGAGTCCTTGATAAACTCTAGCCGTACTGCAAGGACACTTCCGACCTCATACCTGCTTTGCTTATCGGATGGGGAAAGGAAATCAATGCATCCCTTTCAAAGGCGAGAATTTTTTAAATGGGACCAACCGTTAAAGATCCTCTATCAACACTAAACCCTGGGGTTCACTAAAATACGGCCGATTTCTCGCTTGGAGCATGTTCATCAATTGCATGAAGTCTTTATTAGGCACTCACTGTCCTACCATCTGATCGTAACCAGATGTCAAAGGTCATTATATGTTAAGGCATTTAATTGTAGCCTTCATAAACTTTATTTAACTTATGTTGAGAATACATCTTAATTTTATGACCACCCCAAATAATAAATACCTTTAAATATTAAGTAGTATTTAAATTCATGGTCGTAACCAGATTTAAGTTTTTTATTTTATTTGTTAAAGCTTTTATTTTTGCCTTAACAAATCAGCTTTATTTAGCTTATATTGTGGGACTGCTCCGTTTTGTAAGACCACCCAAAAAAAAAACTTAAAATACTTTTAATATTAGTATTTCAATTCAGGGTCGTAACCAGATTTAAGTTATTTATTATTCGTTCAGGCATTTTTTTTTAAGTATCAGCTTTATTTAGCTTCTATTGTGGGACTGCTCCGTTTTGTAAGACCGCCCAAAAAAAAAACTCAAAATACTTTTTAATATTAGTATTGATCCAGATTTTTGTACTATTTGTTCAGGCATCTTTTGCCTTAAGTATCAACTTTATTTAGTTTACTGTGTAACACAAGTTTATTTGTAGATACTATGTCCACAATATACTTAGTAAGACATTTATTTATGACCGAAGAAACTTTATTAGATAACATGTAATTGACGGATGTGTGATTTAATCATGGGGTCCCTAGCTTCTTGTGGAGTAGAACTCATTTTGGATAACAGTTTGGAAACCTGCAACCTGTCAGCTTGTAATGACACTAACTAATAGCAATATCCAAAAGGTTTCCTGGACCGTGTGATGTTATGTCGAGATGCCAATGAACTTTAATGTTTATATCTTAAGTCCGATTCCATTGCAGAGGCTGTCGCATACTGTCAGGACTAAGTCGTTAGCAAAACATCACACTGTATACTGTTGAGTCTAAGTCATTGACAGAAGCAGACATCACCAGATATCATTCCTCATTCGCTCTTACACTATTCCAAGACAATGGAACAACACGTATCGATATAAACTGTATATAACATACCCTAATGTTATCCAAATAACATTTAAATATTATTTATTTAATATATTTGGTTTAATTAAAATGCCATAAATTACCAATTTATTGAATAGGAAATTAATTAACTTTAAATTTACCATTTTATTTTATTTAAAAATAAAAATATTTTATTGTCTGACGGTACATTTCGTAACTTACGTAAATGTACTTTTGAAAATGACTGACAAAAATATTTGCTATAAATATTTACTCAGAATACACATGAAGGTTTCGCTATAACATTCCTAACATAAAGGTATCAAACCTCTTTAATCGACTGAAATGGTTTTATGTTTTCATGGTATACGTCAGTCAAATATTATTTTGACAGAAAATGAAAATGTTTATTTATAAACATCATTTTCATAAATTCATTTTAGATTTTAATGTTATTTAAACATAGAAACTTATATATTGTCGTATCGTATATAATGAAATTTAGAAGTACGATCAGCAAGCGTGTTAGTATGAAATATATAATTTAGATACAGAAATAAACGTACGTATTTACGTTTCTCATAATAAGTGAATACATAGCAGGATGTTAACGCTATCTTTTTTACAGATCAGAGAACGATATATCTCAAGAGTCAAGCTAAGGAGCCCCGAGCATATATATTCGATATGTTGAAGTGTTGAAGCTTTCTTGTCAAGATTCGCTAGAAATAACACATAAAATCTACCTACGAGTATTATTGCGGAATTAAAAAATATTGCTTATTAAATTACATAATATACAATTTCATGTTGCTTGATTTAATAGCTAAAGGTACCTTTTTACGTTTGTTTAGCCTTTAGTAAAAAAAAATAGAAGCAAGCCCTAGTTGTATGGTTTGGAACTACATTCTCTAAATTATTACGGAGTTTTATTGGCAAGACATGCTACTGCAGCTTTAGTGTAGGTACCGAATCTTCTACTTCTTAAGAAACCAATTATTGACAAATTGAATTACCTATAGTTCAGAACTCAGTGTACTTTTCTAGCCTAATAATTTTGAAAATGACTTAGTTGTGTTGTTTATGGAAACTAGGAACGTTATTTTAAATTTTCGCTTATAAGAAGCTACATATTGTTATTTAGTAATTTTATACTGTTCTCCTCAATCTTATAATTTTGAGTTGGTTTTGAACTGACAGTTTTGCAATAAACTAAACTAATAAAATTACCCCACCAAAAATAATCATAATAAGTATTTTGGATGAAGAATAATATAGGATTACAATGTATCTACGATACATGCATGATATGCACGTCGAAAGAGCTGAGAGAGTTATGACGTACCTACGCTATTTTTGCCTAAAGAGGAAATCTCTTCCTAAAGTGTTAAGGTGATGTTGGCGTGAACTTGTAATTTATTAAATGAATTGTTTTATCTGAGTATAAAATTAAAAGCGATTTTAAACGAAATATTTAGACAGAGCACAGAGCAGAGAAGTAACAGGCACTTAACGATGTCCATTTCACAAGCAACAACTGTGGCTGAAAAAAGCCAACTTTGACACATCAAGGTAAATTCAAGGAACTGGTGAATTTGGCAACATACATCCTGGTTACTAAGGCACCGACTGTAACGGTCCAGATTTATACTACAAATTTCCTATCCTAATAATACAGGTCCTGAATTTTACCTTGTAATATCAATTTGGCCAGTGATCGTGTAGGGGGAAACGTTGTGTCGCGTAGTAAAGCTAGGTTCTTTTCATTCAATAAAGTTGCCATTATTTATTTACTCTGCCTTCTGCAATGTTGTCTACCACCTGTATTTTTAAAGAAGCTATGAGCTACTATCACTAAGTACTTTCATCTAAATTTGGAAGCTAACGTGAAGGGATTGTAACTGTAGAAGACGTACGTGTTGTCAGGTAATGTTAAGAGTTGTCAAGCTGTAGGAAGGGTCAGTCAGTGTAGTATCACTCATATTACTCTATATTATGTCGTTAATCTCATCTACTCTCAACTCGAACTCCTTAACTGTCTTGCCTGCATAATGTATGTCATTGAGAGTCTAGTCAGTTCTCGTAAAACGATAAATGTAGTAGATAAATGTAACATACTATTTAGGGATACTTTTGAGTTAGAGGGGAGATCTTAAATCCATTCAATATGTTTCTACAGATAGGGGAATAAAGGAAATATATTTTTCAAATCTAGATGTGTGTACTTAGCTTTCGATTTCGGTTTCCTTATTGCGATAAAAACATATCCTTTGTCTTATTTTGAATCCTTCCAAGAATGTGAATTAGTATAACTTCTCGTCGCTGATATCATACATCGTTTAATACCTTTATATTTAACTTATTAAATCCAAAATAGTATATAATGTGAAATTCGTGTTTTCTTAGAAGCTTTGTTTGTCAATGACAACTGATTATTCCAAATAATTCAAATATCGCTGATTTCAAATTTAAAAAGCATAGAGCATTAAAACTTTTGAAGCATAGACAAAATTAGAGATTTAAGGCAGCTATACACTACTCGTCAAATACGCGCGTTTCTAATAAAAAATAAGAAATAAGTTAAGGGGAATTGTAACAAATAAATATGTAATAATCATTTATGTAAACGGGAATTGCGTCCCGTTACACTAGGCGACGATATATATAATAGAAAGATACATATAAATACTTAAATACACAGAAAACATCCATAACTCAGGAACAAATATTCGTGATAAACACACAAATAAATGCCCCGACCAGGATTCGAACCCGGAACCTCCTGCTTCGTAGGCGGGGTCACTACCAACTAGACTAGGAGGCCGTTGTGTGAAATTATATATTGTATATATCTACTGCTTAATTTTTCTAAAGCAAAGATAGGGTCGGCTTCATAAATATAATATTTAATTACCGGTATTCAATTTTGAACCTTCATCCTCAAGTAATAAGTTCCCAAGTGTAAACATATTTATAGAAGTGACTGTACCTAAAAATGTCACGATGTTTAAAATAAAGAGAAACTGATAGAAGGCATGAAAATTTATATTTTTTCTTTTTTTTTTATATTCCTTATTGTTTTTGGAAAATGAAAGGAAATTATGTAAATAATTGGTATAGTCAGATTTTGATTTATATAAATTTCTTATTATAATAATTTAGGTGGTTTCGGTGTGAAATGCAAATTTAAAAGTAACTAAGTATAGTCAACCAATTGGAACCCTAGGCCACTCTAGAACCATGTCAAAATGACAAGCAGTAAGAGATTTCTTACAATCTGATTTATAGCGTCACTATGACATAGTTCTAGAGTGGCCTAGGGTTCCAATTGGTTGACTGTACCTAACCTAACCTAGTAAATCTGCATTATTGTTTTTAGTATAAATTATTACAACAATAGTGGTTATATAAGGCAGTGTTGGTACGTTATAATAATGCTTATATTATTGTGAACGTACCACATAAAGATAAAAATTACCATAAAGCCTGTCTCCCTTGGCGATAACACGTAGGTACGTATGTTCACTGATTTTTATGAAGACGAGTAAGAGTACATTATGATAAACCATCCATGAGATGCATTACTTAAATAGATCAAAAATGAATGCACACCAACTAAATAAAAAACTGACCAAGAGCATGTCGGGCCATGCTCAGTGTGGGGTTCCGTAGTTTACCGTCCGTCACAAGGCGAACTTAAAAAGGGATTTATACCATGCTTATAATCAAACATTGAGTATGACGTAAGCGGGCGTACTGCGGAACGTCTCGCCGCGCGCACTGCCCTCGATGACAAAACTGGTTGAGAATAATCTTGTCTCGGAATCCTGGGATCGGTCGACTGCAGATTTGGTTCATCCAATGGAAATTATATATGTAACTAATTTACATATCGCACGTAGTGAATAAATATACGTGTTCTGTAATTTATTATAATAAAAAAAATACCTTTACACAACTCGACCAGACAGCTACAGTCAGGCCTACATAAAAGGTACTAAGTAAAGCTTGCAACATGATTAGTAAATAGTATATTATAGCCTCTTTATTTCCTTAATTTACATTTTTTTGCATTTAACAATAACATTTCTTATACCTAGTTATAATTATGTTTTTTTTTATTATAGTGTTGACTTGCGACTAAGTGGGAAACAATGGGTATTGTCGTCGGCGAAAGGAGGTTGACTAACCTGCGTTTTGCCGATGATATAGTCCTGTTTTCTCACACAGCACCCCATCTAGAGCATATGCTAGAAGACCTAAGCACGGCAAGTCTTGAAGTTGGACTCGAAATGAACAGAGCAAAAACCAAATTGATGACCAATGGCGTGAAGCGTAGGGTCAAGGTAGATGGGCAGGATATCCAATATGTCGACGAATACATTTATTTGGGCCAGATAGCATCCTTCGAAAACAGGCAGTGCAAAGAAATCGATCGACGCATCGAAAACGCCTGGAAGAGCTTCTGGTCCATGAAGTCGCTGATGAAGGGCAACCTTCCACAAGCACTAAAGCGTAAACTCGTCGACATGTGTATCCTACCTATCCTAACCTACGGCGCCCAAACTTGGTCATTGACGGAAGCCCAGAAGTCTCGACTAAAGATTTGCTAGCGAGCCATGGAACGCAGCATCCTAGGAGTCCGAAGATCTGACCGAATTAGGAATACCGAGCTGCGCTCTAAAACTGGTATAACAGATGTGGGTGTAAAGGCCGCCAAGCTAAAATGGGATTGGGCTGGACACATCTGCCGCATGCACCCGGAACGATGGGCCAAATTAGCTACAGACTGGATCCCAGAAGGTGGTCGGGGCAGAGGCAGACCAAAGAAGAGATGGCGGGACGACCTGGATGCCTTTTCTAGCGACTGGCGAAGACATGCACTTAGCCGTGACGGGTGGAGGAAGAGAGGGGAGGCTTTTGCCCAGCAGTGGGACACAAAATAGGCTATTACAAAAAAAAATTGTGTTGATAATTAAGGACCTCTTAGCGAGTGAAGGCCTCCTCCATATTTCTCCACAATTCTCGATCTTTCGGGTTGTCCATCCAGTAAATAGTACCCGACAATATATACGAGTACATACATAACATACCTAATTAAATAAAATGGTACAGTAACAAAGATATCAATACAGCCAAAGTGCCAGAAATATGTATACAGGCCTTTGTTGCCTGTACATTAAGGTCGTATATATTTTTTTCCATTTTGGCTGTTCGTATCTTTGTTGCTGACTGTACCTACATAAATACTAAATAGAAATATGAAAAATTAAGTGCACATTCCTTCATTTTCTAGCGCATAACTCGTGTCCCTTCGGTAATATAAAATGACCTTGACTGTACTAAAACTGCTTATCAATTATTTACCGCTGACTGAATAAAGGATTTCCCATGTGGCTTCCTCGAAGGCGCGCGAAGGTCGCTCTCTTTACCATGTTTAACTAGCACTCGCTTTAGCAACCAGAATAGATTAAACCGCGGTTTACTAGCATTTGCTTAAAAGGTGATGGTCAAGTTATGTTGGATGTGGGTGTGTATGTGTAGCTGAGTTGTTTTGTGTACTATTTGGATAGCAGGTGTGCGGTGGGCTCGAACTTTTTATCGCACCTGTGGATGATAAGAATAACCGTATGGAACATTTTGTGTATCTCCGCCCTTTTACAGTTTACGAGTATTAACTTTAATAATTTATCTTTAATAATAAAAAAAACAATAATGACAATAAATTTTAAAACATCTTCATAATCTAATAATCTAACCTAGAACCTACATAATAATCATATAATTAAGATGCCCCGACCCTGTAAAATCAATGTACCTAACCCACGTTGGGATAGCTTAAGTAAATTTACTTACCCTTACAACTCTTACAAGGACGTACAACACCACGATCTTCTTTTAAAGTTGATTATTCAGTCTGCACCAGGAATATAAGTTTAATAAATTTAAAAACGACACGGAACAGCGGTAAAAATAAAAGGATGCTCCGCGGAATAAAAGTAAGCTGAGAAATATGAAAGTTTTGCAATATCCTGCGCTCTCGCCTCAACTGAATAAGGTTTTTGGAGAACTGCATAACGCGAGATGAAGCCTGTCTTGTAAAACTTCAGTTCCGGAGTTTTTGCTTGCGCTAACCAAATTCATACTTTAAAACGAAGTGTTAACACTTTTTTTTTTAGTTTTGAACCAACTTGGTCTTAGACTTGTGCTACCCTTGCCAGGGATTCATTGTTCATTTTTAGTTTAAATGTAATTTAAAATCCATATACGATTTGACCACTGTTTCGGTTATAGCGCGATACACATTTATACAAATCTAAAGAAAACTATGAAGTTATAGAAACGTCCGTTACATTCAAGAATACGAGTGATTTTGTATTATATTATTCCTTCAAAGGCATACTACAAAAATATTTCACTTTGTCAAATCAGTCCTGCAAAACATTAGCTTGTTTACTGGCTTATCCTTATCCTTGGTCATACCACAGCGCAAGAAGTAAAAAGGTTATACTCTCCCGCAAAGACTTTTGTCGCACAAAGGATATTAGTTAAATCTTGGCACCCAACTGCGAGGCTTCGTCTAAATATTGTTACAAAGTATGAATACAGAGTTTTCTACAGGGTCGTATATATAGTTACGATCATCGATTAGAATTCAGTAATAATTAGCCGAGGTTCATGAATTCAAGTTCATAAGATGCGAATTAATTTACAGAATTATTGGAAATTGATTATCAGTAGCAAGCATGGACCTGGTGGTCTGTAGAGTAAGCACAGACAGTGGTCAGTCTGTGCTTACATAATAATATTGATTTAGATTTCTGGTAACGCGCGGTTATATTAAGAATATCTTGGTATTTAGCATTAGTCCTGACATGAGCTTTTTTAGGTTCAGTTTTAATGGTAGCTGTTTTCGTAATGACTAGGCGTGGTATTCGAATGCCTTCTTTACCATCAGGATTATCAGTATTTGTGCAAAACAATCATTCAAACTACTAAAAACAGTTCCCTCGTCAGTCGAGCAAAAACAACTTAATTAAACGAATTATCATTAAACATCAGTACTGCAATCTTAGGAAACTGCTCACAGGGCAGACGCTGTAAAAATGCCAAACCCTCCCGCGCACTTTTGGCGCACAAAGAATACGAGTATTAGTTTAGTCTCGGCGCCCATATGGAAAGCTTTGTCCAAATATCGTTACAAGGTATGATCACGTCTTTGTGTATTTACAGGGTCGTACAGATGGATTCACGAAAGCTGACGCGGAATGTCCATAAAATTATTGTCAGTTTCATATATTTTCCACGCCAGATTTAGAAAATCGATATGTATCATCACTATCATCAGTTACTTTGATCGATTCACTAATCAGTAATAATGAGCTGTGGTCGTGAGTGGTTCATGTAAAAAGGCTGCGAATTAATTTCCCGAATTTTTTCAAGTTTATACGCAGGATGTTTTCACATAATATTGATTCCGATTTTGTGTGTGAAGCTACTTTTAATAGAGATAATTATGTCGTGTTACAGTCAAGTGCAAAAATATGGTTCGACATAATCGACTCAAAAATATGGTACTACGCTCTTATAACACCGGCATAAGGTGCTATGGGACATATTTTTGAGTAAGATGTGCACCACCATATTTTTACACTTCCTAACCGAGAAAGGTATATGCAGATGACTCCTGAAAATATCCTTTACATTAAATAATGTGAGACACAAAAATCATCCACCTCAAATATGTATTACAAGAACAGTATTCCTTAATCAGCTGAACAAAAACAACATTAACTAAAGGGATAACTGTTAACATCAGTATTCCAAAACTTGTAATCACAGCGCAAGAAGGAAAACGGTCAACCTCTCCCGCAAAGACCTTTGTCGCACAAAGGATATTAGTTTAATCTCGGCGAGGCTTCGACCAAATATTGTTACAAGCTATAATTACGCCTACGTGTATTTACAGGGTTGTGTCTATAGTTAAATTGATAGATTTAGATTAATCGGTAATGATGAGCTGTGGTCGTGAGCGGTTTAAGTACAAAGGGAGCAAATTAATTTACCGTAACATTGGAAATTTATATTAATTTACCGAAACATAGGAAATTTATGTTTAGGTCATCACATACGATATTAGTTTTGATATTGTGTATTTGTATGGAAATTAATTGTGGGGCAGCGGTTTAGTCAAAATTAATATTATGACAAAATCAGGTTAATCTTAACAAAGGTTTTTAAGGGTCAGGGGCCTTTTAATTCCGTCTTACAGCGATTCAATTTAGGACCTAAACTGAGAGAATACAAAGTTATTAGGTATCTAAAAAGTAGGATTGTAAACCATGGGATGAAAGGCCAATAGTTTAAGTAATTTACGATATTTTAACTATAAACTCTCGTGAGACTCGAACATATTAAATAATATTAAAATAATTAAATCGAGTTACGTCAATAAAGTCGAAAATAGATCGACATGTTAAATAATATACCTAACTACTCACTCACGTAATTACACACGATTTTCGATACCAAACATGACGAGCAAAGACCGACTTATTTACGTGAGTGACCTGTTTTAAATATTATGTCATTTAAGATATTTGTGAATAAAACTATACGACAAAACTACGTCGAGTGAATATTTCGGCAGCCTGACACCTTTCATATCTAGGCCGTCAGCCTGACCATGAACGTCCTCCATCGAGTGTAATCGACGCCAAAATAAACTAATCATTAATACACCTTACCCCATTGTAATAAGGGTGTCAACTGGTCAGCTAAACTGTCACGTTGCGCGGCTAAGCCCGGCTTCCCGCAAGGCGAAGCCGCACAACTGATAAGTTACTGGGTTTACTTCCGTGTTTCCTTCGTCGCTTCATTGACAGGTTAAGGTCGCTTTCGGCGTGTTACGTGCTATTGGGAAACTAGAGTTTTGGGTATGTAGGACAAATGTCAGTGGGTCTTGTACTTTGAATTTATGTCTGCTTTTTAAAGTTTACTGATGTAAAACTCGATCTGGGATATTATAGTTAGGGCCACTTGCGTCACATAACACAACCCGGAGTTTAGAGGAGTTTTTTGTAAAGAATTTTACAGATCAACTCCGGGTTAGCGGCTAACCCTGGATGGTGGAAATGGGCCTTAGTTTAGCAAAGATCTTTGTCCCTTGGGCATTGGCACATGAGCGTTTTTGGTGGCATTTTGCGCGGCGTTATGTAGGGGAGCGGAGCGAAACACGGCACGATATATGTACCCATAGACAAAAGCACGCCCATACCTACTACATATGTTCGCGTATAACAAAAATTGGTTGCCAAAAACTATTGACGCAGGGATACTATAGTTTGGTCTGCGAGCTATATCGTGATAACTATTCCCAGCCATCAATCATCCATCATTACAAGATAGATTTTGGTGCCATCTCTAAGCGTGGTGCCCCTTTCAGTCATTCATTCATTTATTTTTAATAAAACATAGTTTTACACGTCAGTCAGGTAGGTACATAATAATATGGTAAGTAGGAACCAGTGTATTGTGTTAGTATTACTTACATAATTATACCTCCTTCCTTCCTTAATTTGGTTAATCCGGCATGAAACATTAAACTATTTTTCATCATCTTATAAATCGTTTAATATAATAGTTTAACTAAACGAGTACTCAGCAAGTTTAATTAAAATCAGGAATCAAATTCTTTGCAGTAAACGGCTGCTCGACGTTCTGAATAAATAATTATTTACTTTAATGCCTTTGGTAATTATCTCCCCTTTCAATTCCAAGGCGGTGTCTAATAAAAAGACATTTAATTTTAAATCGACACCTACAATTCTCTAAACTTCTGTAATCCAATACCTTCTCGCGAATTTTTCAAAAAGTTCTGATACCCGGAAAGACTGCCAATTAGAAAGTTTTAAATGAGTGAATAAGTAGATAAACGAAAATGTTTCAGGCATTTACCCATGTTAACCTCGGTACGTGGAACCTGACGTATTGAGACAGGTCCACGAGGAAAGGTCTATACAGTTTTTCCTTTGTTGTGGGTGAAACGAATTGGAGTGCCAAACAACAAAAGTGGGGAGGACCGATATGATATAACGAGCAAACTCATTTAAAATACAATTAAATACTTGGAACGAGGAATGGGTATAAGCAGTTGATCAGGGCAATCACCTGATTTCCACTACTACCACAGAATAAGTAATAGTACTTACTCGTAAGTACTTACAGATGGTTTTCTTTCGTCCCTAATGTCAAAAATCTATAGACATTAGGGTTGCTATCAATACTGTTATAAAATTGAAAAAAATGTTTGAATGCGCGTTGCACGAACCCTGATAGTTTAGGGGCTATTTTAAATAGGCCAAGTTGGATACAACTAGGGTTTTTTTGGGGTTCATTGGCAGGCATACTCTTGTAAAAAGGCGTGTGCAGTCACTTGAAAAAGAAGTATGAATCAGGAGAGGAGTTCAAAATGATATGCAGAGAAATGTTCATAGTCTGATAACAAAGATGAATTAACATCATATTATTAAACACTTGGCTTGCAGGTATGAGTAGCTAGACCAAGTAAATTTCGCAGAGATGTAACAGTAACACTACTACGTTTCTTAGAATGAAAGGAGTTGGGGAAATATTCATGACAGGGCAGGATTCTAATCCGCGACTCTGGAACACCCGCGGCCCCGAATTTCTCCACCGTATGCGTCCGAGTTTCCGCTTAAAAATAATAGCTAAACACTACTACGTGTTCTACTTTACCTTTTTTCCCCGGCGAGCAGTTGCTCTTGTTGGACGGAGATTTGGTCTCCGCGGCCGCCATCTTCTCCTTCTCGGACGCCATGTCGCGCGCCGAGCCGAACTCGCCCGAAGCCTCCCGAAGCAGCCCGAACGCACTACGCGCGCCCGCTCATCGCTGCCCCAACAACGTCACAACGCGACCGATTCGAAGGCCCACGGAAACTAAATTGATAATGAACGATGAATGACTGACTAATTATTATATTGGCAAATAGCCAACACTGTGTTTACTTAGTATAAATACCGGATATGTTATCGTTTGCCATCTTTTTACGTTATTTACTGTCACAAGGTGTCCTGGTGGCAATGATTACCATTCTGACTGGAGTTCTAAGAATGTTCGTGGTTTTAAGTATTTGAGATGCGTGGAATATTAATTAAAAGTGTTTGCTTGACAAATAACAGAACGGACAAGTTGTAGGATTTTGTATGTAATCATTTGTTTTTGCAATTATTAGTACTGTCTGCGTTAGTGCTGTTTGGGAAACTTAGCTTGGAGAACTTAGATAGATACTAAAAGCTGGCCATATTTATACGTCCGGACATAATATATATCCCCTATGGAGTTCTGACGGTTTGCTCGAACGTATATGGCCGACAGTTCGCTTTAAGGTATCAGAATGAATGAAGTTCGGTTGTAGCACACAGAGCTACTAGACCTATCTAACGCTTGCCAAGAATATCTATGAAATAGATTCTTGGCTGGTTTTCTACCGTAATAATAATGCGGCGTGACTTGACGCGCTGACTACGAACAAATACGCATGCCCGACGCTAGCGCTAACAGGCTCCAACTAATTAGTGATAAACGCTAAGTTAACAGTTATGGGCCATAATAAGCAAGCCTGATATAGCATAAAAGTGCGCATAAAACTGTTATATTAAAAAGGAGACTCAGAGCACCATGTCCATTTGCCATTAAGAAATTACTTAATTATAATGTTATGCTGAGTATTTCATGGGCCCTAAAACTTCAAAATATTCTGGCATGACAGTGTCCTAATCCTAAGCGCCATTTATATCCAGGGATGCCCAACTTAGCCCGAGTTAGCTATTAAATTCCACACTAAAAAGCACCTAACCTAGAATGGTACAAATGGCGCTAACCTTGGTTGGCGCAATGGCACTAAGAAAGTTACAGTACGTAATTTTAGAAACAATTACAATTCTGTTCTTTTTTTTAAATCTATCATTATCAGTTAACATTAATATTATCTAACGTCATTGCCTATACCTTGCAATACTTATTATCTTGCACAATGAAAGCCGCAGAAATATGTGAATCTTAACTCTCTACAAGTCAGATATTTTTGCTCGCTTGTGTGACATATATTTAGGCGACGGTCTAGTGTTCCTGTAATTTGCGACCGTTTCATAGTGAACCAGAGTCCCATTACCCCCGTACAGTCAACCAATTGGAACTTCTCTAGAACCATGTCGAAATAAGCAGAGAGAGATTTCTCACAATCTCATTTATAGCGCGACTTCCGTTGGATACTCAAGATAGCGAAGCTCCAGAACAGCTTTTTTGTTTTTTGTTAGTTAAGTTGTTTAATGTGTAATACTGATAGCTTCATTAGTTCTGATGCAATGAAATACTAAAAAAAATGTGTGTTGCTAATGAAGAATTACTCATGAAATGCGTTTTACTACTGTTTTCTCATCACCCGGCAGTCCTGAGGTCAAACTGCCTCGCGCCTCTGTAAAGAATTTATCTCTTAACCAAGGCCTCCACCGAACAAAGTCGCTCTAAGATAATTTTTTTAACTCATTGTACCCTATTGTAGAAAATGTGGCAATATACCTTGACACTGGCAAAATTATCCTACAGGACAGAATCCATTTTATTTTACAAAACTGAACTGAACTGATTTATAGCGTCACTATGACATAGTCCTACAGTGGCCTAGTCCCATTGGTCGACTGAACCTATATCAGCTCGTTGCCAAAACGCGAATTGAAAAAGTTCCCGTTTTATCACAATGCGCGTTATACCATTTATCCTTCGTGACCCTATTCGACTGTTATTCAAGCCTTGCCAACTACGGGCTTCGTCTTGCTCAAATCTATTTGACCAATATCTGTGATAAATGTTGTTGACAAAACTAGCTCCAATCTTGGGCGTTATGTAATGTTGGGGTAGCAATAGTTTTAGATGTACATAAGTAGCTTTAGATATGTATCTATACTCATGTGATTGTGTTTACTAAAATGTATTACGTAGTCGCTTGCCGATAAACCGGTAATGCCTTAGGCCTATATTACATTATCAAATTTGATCATAGATCTATGCCTCCCTTTTTCTCCAAAAACAAGGGCGGCATACAATCTGTGGTCAGAGATATGATCATATACGGTATAGTGTAATATGGATCTTATAGATTCGTTTAGAAACAAACCTTATTAACAATCAAGAAAGTAGTATCCTTGATTAAAAACAAGCACGTATGTCACGGGCAAAATGTATGTATGTATCTCTTTATTGTACAAAACAAAGGTAAATAGATATATACAAAAAAAAACAAGACGAACTTATCTTTTATAAGTTAATGCCTTTGCTTATTAAAGCAATGTACATAATTATATCGATGATCACTAACAGCTACTCTTCGTAGGCACTGTATAGGTAGCATTACGCAATACCAAAAGGACATTAGGCAACATAAATAAAGACTGCATTTAAACATAATTTTTAAGAAAAAAAAACCGACTTCATTTGGTTCCCGGTAAAAGTGAAATTTTAAATTTGTTTGAGTTAGCCAGTTTACTTCACAAATATCCAATACACCGCACGTGTAAGATTGAAAATTGAGGAGCTTTCTTAATGTCCCAGGGCTTCCATCATTACATGCGAAGTATAATCAAACGGAACTCCCTTGTATAATAAAACAAACAAAATAACAATGTGTTAAATTGGATGACAGACTGTAAATTATCGAGCAGTTTCAATATGCCATCCCTGATTATCAACATCAGGTACACTCCAGCAAAATGATAGCCACAGTAAGAAAATGCCTAAGCTAATTATGAACACCCTCTAATCACAATAAACGTGCCGTTCAAATTTGAGGAGTTCTCTGAATTCTTCAAGAACTCCATCATCAGACTAGAAATCAAATCAAAAAGATGAATGTCACAACTAGGATAATAAGTAGAGCTAGGTTTATTGACCAGTTCCACTTTGCCATCCCTGGTCTTCATCAAAATGTTGGCTCCCCCAAAACAATGTTTTAGTTACTTAAGGAAAACCTCAAATCAGAATGCATGTGCCGTTAAAATTTGAGGAGTTCCCTCAATCCCTCATGAATTCCATCATCAAAATAGAACTATAATCAAATAGGACTATCCTGAAGGTATTTCTTTACAAAGAAAAGATGAATGTCTCAAATCGGATGATAGAGCTGGAAATTACCAAGCAGTTCCACTTTGTCATCCCTGGTCTTCATCATCAGGTCCACTCCACCAAATTGATGATGTTCGTAAAGAAATGCTCGAGTGTCTTAAGAAACTACCCAAATCATCATGCATGTGCCTTTCAAATTTGAGGAGTTCCCTCAGTTCCTCATGGATCCCATCATCAGAAATTGATTTTGAAAAAAACGGGACAAACCTGGAACCATCTATTTTCAGACAAAAAAATATTTTATTAAATCGGATGATAGTCATGGGAATTACCAAGCAGTTCCACTTTGCCATCCCTGGTCTCCATTATCAGATCCACTCCACCAAATTGATGATTTTCGTAAAGAAATGATCGAGTTTCTTAAGAAATCACCCAAATCAGCATGCATGTGCCTTTCAAATTTGAGGAGTTCCCTCAGTTCCTCATGGATCCCATCATCAGAAATCGATTTTGAAAAAAACGGGACCAATCTGGAAACATCTACTTTCAGAAAACAAAAAAAAAATTGAAATCGGTTCAGTAATGACGGAGTTCTGAGGTAACATACATTAGAAAAAAAAATAAAAATAAAAAAAATTCAGACGAATTGAGAACCTCCTCCTTTAGAAATATTGAAGTCGGTTGAAAAGCAACTTGTACGAGCGGTACTTTTCAAGGTAGGTTCGTTAGTTACCTTCAGAGCGGAATACTGTATTATGCATGTTGCCGGTAACATATTTGACATTGTCATAACTTTGGTAGATTTATTTTTATGTCGACCTGTTAAAGATCAATATTGTCATGTGCTTACTTTTTTTCCTTATTGAGAATGTCACTCTCAATTTTGAATGTGTGTTGTTTAGTTTGTTTTATATTTCGTTTCTTACACAAAACATAACGAAAACGATGGCGATCCGTTAAAGTACACGATAACATTATTTTTGGTTGGAGGGATGACCTCTTAGGGTGACCTATCTATTACAGTAAAAATATTCTTTACATTTTTTTTGTTTTACCTTTTTGTAATCCGACCACGATACTGAATACACTCCTAAACGGACCAACAACATTTTTGTTACAGCCTGTACCGATTTTTTAAAAATTCATGCATGATAATGTAACAATGTATGATGAAAACGAATGTACTACAACATACTAAAACTTTTTGTCTATCCGTTAAGAAAAATCTTCGCAATTTAGATAAGTATGAAGTAGGTACAAGTTCCAAAAAAGAACAGCACAAGTCACGACAAGTTTTTATGGTCACACTGTGACGTCACACATGTTACATAAAGTTCTGCCAGTTCTGGATCCTTCGATAACTTTAGAAGAACAAGTTTTTTTATCGCGTTACCAAGTTATCAATCAAAACTTTAATGTGATAATGATATGATATTTTGGATACCCACGCGTCGCGCCAAATCATATTTAGCTAGTTACCTTTGTCCTGTTATTTGTCGTGTTTTGTTATCTGTCCTTTATCAGACCTTACTCGTGTATGTTGTTTTAGAAGAGTCATGCCATTTCAAGGATGCGTGGATATTTATATGTATGAACAATGTATGTAATTTGTGTGATTTGAAGGCGAATGCTGACTCGCGAATTTTATCTTAGACGAATGGTAATAATGTCTAGATTCTTTTTTGCTTAAAGGTGAGCATATTTCATTACACTTTGTGTGATGCCGATGGGATGATGAATTGATGATACATTATGTCAATTAGGTGTTAGGTGTTAAAGTAAAGTTCTTCAAAATTGCAACCCTTTTAATATTCTCTGGGGTTGATATTTTCAAAATTCATATAGCCGTGTATTAGTAGATATTATAAATGCGACCTGACATTGTGGAACTTTCTAGCGTCAGCAGTTTCGGGTACCTATGCGTTAATTAGTCAGCGAGTCAATATGAAGTAAAACGTTAAGCGATTTTCTGTACGGGTGTCCTATTTAAATTCAATGATGTGTTCACACCTTTTCTCATGATAGTGTAAAATGAAGCTGTAAAAGTAGTTATAGCTGTGTGTGTGTGTGTGAAAGTCCTAGTTCCCGAGGCGGCGGACGGCCCCGGCCTGTGCGCCGCCGGCTTTTGTCTCTGCGCCCTGGCCTAGTAAGTACCACGAAAATCGAACCATCGAAAATGTGTCTCTTCCTCTCTGTCACGCTTGCTTATTGGAGTGATAAAGAGGTTTTTCCTTCAATTTGTCGATGTTCGTGGCAGTCCTGGACCTAACTGGGATTGGAATATCCGGTCTGATGGTATGTTCGAGAAAACATTAGTCAACTGAAATAATATGTGTAATGGTTACATTTCATTTTAATTCAACGATATTTTCCCACGGCTTTCAGAGTACTAAGGGTTTCGGCTTATAGGGAGTAAGGTTTACTTTTGTTTGGCAATGGAACCAGCTGACTTTTGTCAGGCATTGATACTTCTATACTCCTCGATTTTACAAGGGTTTGGCCATGATGATGATTATCACTGTATGTATCTATATGTATGAATTATTTTAAAACACAACTAAAACGTAATCGATTGACTGAATGAGTTAAATTTATGAATGAATGAATTTCCCTCATTACTTTAATTTATGTTTTATTCTAACGTTAAATTTTATTCTTATACAATGATTAAAACTAAAATCATTACTGTGTATTCTACAAATATTGCTAGTACCTACTCCAGTTTTCCGAGCTCACTTTAATATATACTACAATATTAACGTTAAATAAGACTCCCAAATTATAAATATCATCAAGTCATGTAATGTTTTGCTAAGAATGTATAACTATCCCCAACCGTTCGCGCCAAAAACATGTCATGGTTTCTTAAAGTACATTTTCTTATCTTATAAAGTTATAATTTACTTTGACGCTTTCGTTTTAAGTATTATCGCTCCTATTTTAGATAGATTACATTCGCAATTTATAAACACTAGCTGTCATGTAAAAATCTACTGCCCACTAAAACAAATGCTACACCTATTTATACTTGAATGAAAGACATGTAACGCAAGTACAAGTAAAGAGATCTAACGTGTCTCGTTATATCGTATGAATCTACATGATAAAACTACATGGTTGATAATAACTACAATGAAAATATTTTGGGGATGGATGAACTCGGTCGCTCACGTGAATCGCTCGTTTTACCAACAGCGGCAGATCATACCGTACGCCACATGAAGGCACACTCACTCACACGTTATGTAAGCACGGGCTGCTGGTAGCCAGGGTAGACGACGGCGAGGTCGCCTAGGCGCGTTGCCTGGGATCGATTCGCGCGGCACGCGGCACGGGAGTGCAGCTCCTGGCCCGGAGGCTGCGCCCCTCGCAGCCTCCCCGACCCCCGCACTCTGCGCATGCGTGACACTGCCCTAGTATAACCCCCCTGGAGCCTCGCTCGATCATACCCAGCCTTAAGGCCAGGATACACCGGTTTATCAGCTGCAAATGTTTCGCGAACGCCGCCGCGCCGCCGCGCCGCGAGACGTTTTAATTCTCGTCCGTACATCAGTATCTCAATTTCGTTTTCTCTGTGGGTGGCTGGGCTCCATACGCGGACTAATTTTAACTGGTTCTGAATATAGCGCTGGTATTCATAGGGCTAATCGTGAAGGTCTTAGGTATCCTGTTTTTTATCACATGAAATCGGCAATAGGATCTTTTTCAGGACTATCAAAGTTTTCATAGTTTATTTCGGTTTGCCCAAAAGTGGATCACACTAGGGTATATAAATAACTTTTCCCATGTGACATGTCTTGTCTACCTACAGTATATGCACTTGATTTGAAAGCATCCATAATTTCGGTTACGTATGAGGAAAAAACTAGGTACCTGTCTCACATAGGTTATTTCAAGAGTTATTTTAGATGTTTTATAGTTTGAAATTTCGCAAAGTGCTTGTTATATATAACCTATGTAATGAAATACGAATGTCTAACCTAACCCAACTGTTAAACTAAAATATTGATTTCGTATTCCATTCTCGAAACAGTCGAAACTAGACACAAAAATGTCCATGTCGTACTTTATTCCTTTCGTGTTGAACCTAGTTGAAGAGCTAAATGTACGAGTACTTATATTCAATGTCGTTGAAGTACTTAGTGACGAACTTTAAGGGCAAGATAAACTGGGTCCGACAACTATCTGACAGTGTATCATAAAATACGATTTCAATAAACATTAGGCAGACAATTTGTGTACATACTAATGCAAAGGAACTCATATTGATAATAATCTGCTGAAAATTACGACAATTATTGTTATTCCGTCAAAAACGTGCCAGTTAACTCGTGCCAACCCGTTATATTTATTTGCGTATTTTTGCATGCAATCAATTTTCCCACCCTCCCGCTGCAATAAATTAATACGCAAATAAGTATAAACCCCCCCACAAGTAATACAAAACTCGACATCCTCAGGAGATGCAGGAGATGTTGTCGGTCTGATGTCCGAAAGGTGAATTGATTGTTACATTGCCAGTCAAACTATTGGTGATTGTTTTTTTTTCGATGACATCTATGCAAATGTTTGGAATCATTGATGCCAAGGCATTTCCTACTTTTCACTTTGCAGTCTCTGCTAAAGTTATTATCTGGACTAGCACCCGAGTGACAAGGTTTTTCTGCCATCTTCGTCTCAGTCGTTCTTTCACTGCTAAGGATCGTGACTTTTAATTTTGAAGGGCATCGCTGACAGTTAATTTGACAGTTAATCGCTGACAGTTTTAGCGTCGGGGCCTTTGGACCTAGGTCTTTTACGCTCTATCTTCCCAGTCACCATCAGCCTCTCTAAATTGTTCGCACCCATACATGCTACATGACCGAAATACCACACTATACGCACGCTAATCAACGAAAACCGTGTTATGCCAGCATCAGTACAGAGACGTTTGTACGATTTTCTGCCATAAGGGTTAGATTTAGGAAAGTCAAGAGGTTTACTTTTTTACGCAATTCACAAAGTTCTATCAAATCTCAAATGCCGTTCGCCCCCATCCGTGACCTTGACATTTATATTTGGTAAAAATGCTTTTGTTAGATGGGCAACAATTTTAGAGCAGTTACACATAGAGGGCGTATAATGTTAGTTTTAAAAATATCAAAGTTTGTATCGCACTGACAATCACTACCAACACTCTAGAGGTACATACTGGTAGTATGAAAGCTAAGTTTTCAATTTTATAGCTCTCAGAGCAGAACAAAATAAGGAAGTTACTATCTGGAAATTAAGACAACTTTTGAAAGTATAAGCACTTTAATCGCTATCAACTAGATAAGATCTATCTAGTTTTAAACACAATTTAAACTTTCGTGAGTCATACTGATATTAAACTCGAAAAACCGGCCAAGAGCATGTCGGGCCATGATCAGTGTAGGATCCCGCAGTTTACCGTTCATCACAATAGGCGAACTGCTCATAACAATAAAGAAGGAGTGCCGTGTCTTCGCAGCTCTTACGACGTATATGCCTAAAAGGACGAGAGGATAGGTACGTTTTATTGCAAAAAATATTAAATGGCTTACTTGACCAAGTCCAAAATCATTTTTCTCGAAAGTCTTTATAAAGTTCTATTATCATGTTTTTTTTTCATATTTAGGAAAAAAATCTGGTTTTATGGCCATAACTTTTGTCTTAATTAGTTTTAAATGTAAATATCTAACAAATGTTACAAACGTTCGAAGGCGAACCAAATCATGTCGATTTCATATACGTAAGACCCTTTACTAAAGTCATATAACGAAAAAAGTGTTTTTTTTTTTATTATTCATTTCATCATTTCTTTCCAAATTTGGTATACATAAATGGGGAAAATGATTGAAGAACCGATGGTCGTTTCTTTTATAATTATATCCGTAGTGCAAATTAAGTTACAACGACTTGTTAAACTTGTCAGAAATCGATGAAAACCTCGGGTAGAACCTTAAACTCACAATCACAGGGTTGAATGATTTTGTTTGGTTGTTTTAAAGTCGCTCATTTTAATGAGTACCAGTCGCGTAACCGAAGAAAACATGTTGTATTATTAGTAATTTATTATAGATGTGACTACTTATGTAGTTACATCTAAACTCTTAAAATGCTCTCAGCTCTCCATTATGTTACGAATAATAGTCATGCATTAACGACAGCCTGTTACATTACGAGAGCCGTTAAATCGATCATAAAGCCATCGGCATTGGCGTGTTCCGAGAATTCATTTTCATGTTTTATGGCTTTTACGATTTTATTACAGTTCCGTGAAAGTATGGCGGATGAGCCACGAAGTACTCCAGAATAACGTTAGAGTCCTCGAGTCGAAGAGGGAAGCGTACGGTTTTTTTTTTGTATTTTGTTGACGTAAAACGAAACGGTCAATTTAAAATAAATTGTCAGAACCTGCTGAAAATCAGGTGGCATGGAAAAAACGATGGGAGTTCATTATCTAATGCCTCGTTTCATAATATGTACTATAGATAGCGTTCAGAATTGCATGGGCAATTTATGAATGAATTCATTCATAAACTGCCCATGCAATTCTGAACGCGTGTGTACATATAATAAGGGTTCTTAAAACTTGAAGGTCGCTGTTACAAAACGAGACGAAGTTGAGTTTTGTAATAATAGACCCGAGAGTTTTAAGAAACAATTCTGAGGTGTGAGATCGAAGATCTAGTGGCCGAGCCCAACATAGTAGGAGAAACAAAAGCCGCAAGACTCCGATGGCTCGGGCACGTGGTCCGTATGGGAGAAGATCGTGCAGTTTGGAGAGCGTATTCGGGTCGTCCTACTGATGACGTCCTAGGTACCGCTGGAGCGACGAGGTCGGGAAAGACCTGAGCGAGCTTTGTGCCGTCGATTGGGCAGGAACGGCGATGGACAGAGAAGCCTGGCGGTCCTTAGTGTCAGAGGCCAAGATCCACTTCGGGTCGCTGCGCCACAGCAGTAAGTAAGTATTCTGAGGTGTTCCATACGCCAGTTTTTCTACGACTGCTAAAATAGAGAAAAAAACAAAATCTCGAAAGGTGACAGAATGTGGAAGATATCGTATGCCTTCTATAGAAAAAAAATCAACTGTGCTAATACGAGTATATTGTATGAAAATTGATAGAAGCATTATTCTTATGGAATACCATAGACAACGTTATAATGTATACTTTTTTAATATCGCTGTCAGTCATCTAATTGACGGATAGAAGTGCTGGAGTTGAAAAAGTACTATAAAACAGTACCGACTGTAAAATGTAAGCTGTACTTAAAAGGAAAGGTGCTATCCATTTTAAGTATCCGTTTAGATTCATAATTGATAGCGAGAGCTCCGAGTAATGAATATCTATTATCCGAGCGGTTGCCTCGCCTCGTTGCGGTTTTGGCGGAGTGAGTTATGGGGATCAGTGTATGCTTGGCGCAAACAAACAAATTAATATGAGTAGATATTTTGATTACTGATAAACGTGAATAAGTGTCATTATACCTATTTCATGGACACCGATCCCATCGGGCTCTGTCGGCATATAGTGGATCTATACGATTTTAAAATAACATGGTAATTTGCATTATAACTAAGTTAGAATCTAAAATGGAATGTTTAAAATGTATGTTTGTTTTATTGAGGACCCGGCATTTTGGTACTGCTGCAAGCACCATGTTCACGGAGTAAACTGACGTGCTGTCAGTTTTGTCGTCTACACACTCTACACTACTTATAAAGCCTGATTTTGTTATTCAATCCTTGTCTGCATTAAGGGTACTCCTTTTTTATTGCATTGTATGATAAAAATCATTACTACATGTCCACAAGCTGTTGGGTATTGACCACAGGAGAGAAAAAGTGTGTGTTCGGCTGAACTGTAGAGCCAATCTTTCCTGTGGCAGAACAGCTTGTGGACATGTAGTCATGATTTTCATCATACAATTTCAATGTGAACAAGGGCTTAGTAAGAAAATCAACATTTTTAGCCCTTGCTCATCGGAAAGGCGTCTAACATCGTTTCGTGTTTGATCTATCTATTTAGTTTTAAAGCATGAAAATATCCTACCTTACTAAAATCTGCCGATCCTCCATCTAAAATGAAAACACACGTGGATAGGAGTAGCACTCGTAACTCCTCATGCAATTTGATCCACCTGTTTGGTCTTCTTCCTGTCCCATCTTTGCACCATCTTACCTGTTGACAAACAAAAACATATTATCTTCTGTTTCATTATAATTTTATTATCATGTAATCATCTTAACCCTGTGAAAATGAGTGCTGTAAAGGAATCGAAATGTAGGCTCAGGGTGTTAATAAACGAGATTAATCTGCTTTGCTCGAATCAGCCTGCTTCGTCGCGCACGACCCGTTACCTACGCCGGTGTCGGGCAGTGATGCCCGAGCCACGAAGGTGAGAACACCACTGTCTGTCCGATGATGACTGCCCGACGCAGTCGAAACATGTCACGCCTATTGTGATAAAAATACGTGAGTGTTAACCGTTGCAATCTAATACTAGGTATACTATTTAACCTTTTCCACGCCAAAGACCACCATAACTTGTTATATATATACGTCTTTGGCGTTTATATTGGCATATGTTGGTATACTCGTATATTGGATACCTATATTACGTCTTTTTGAATAATCGGTCACTTACCACAGAGCAACCTATGTTGCTCTGAATTAACTCTAAGGGCGACTTACACCACCTTACCCGGGGTTAGCCACATAACCCGGAGTTACGCGTTTTTTATATGGGATTTGACAGCTTAACTCCGGGTTTTCGGCTAACCCTGGTTGGTGCAAGTGGGCCTTAATGAACACTCATAAAGTTAAACGTCAGTTTTGACACTTCGGTTGAGAAACCGTTTTATTTAACATGGCGTCGAAATGGTAAGGAGCGGTGCGAAATCCCAGCAAGGCCAACGATGTTTCTCACCCATTCTGTAGCTCTATGTGCTTTCCATGAGTTGCACGCAACTGTACTGGATAGCGACTGCGGTGGTCGAAAATATGCCCGTTTCGCTCTTACCATTACTCAGGAGTGAGACGGACTTAACCCCGAACGTACAACTCACGGTAAGCCCACTAGTATGAGTCACATTCGATAAACTAACGTGACAATCCGTTTGAGTTAAGTCTCAGTTTGTATGGGATTTAGAAGTTTCCAAGTCCCGCTTGGTGCACAGTTTAAGTTCCTTAGAATTTAAGACTGAACGCAAAGGCGAATGGTTACGTAAGTTTTTCGGATGCGATCCAATATACTAGGGGGTTCTGATACACGGCTCCACAAAATACGTTGTCTCACCGTAAACACAGTAACATGTATGCAAAACAATAGACGTCATATACTTTTAACGCGCGATTGGCTTTACCAAGTTAAACGGTGATTTTCGAGTAGAGTAAGTAGCATAACTGAAACTAGAACTAACTAGTTTAAGTAAGGGTAGGCCATTCAGTCACTTCAACCAGCTTCCTGCATTTTTACTGCAGGAAGCTGGTTGAAGTGATAAGACCATCATGTCTTCTTACCAGTTAAAGATACGGACTACTATATCTAATATATTTTGAATTTATAGGTTTTGTAAATAATTATTTCTAAAAATTACATAAATTCTAATTCATAAAATGAAAAGTTATCCCCAAAAATCCCCATGAAAAACTACAAGTGTGTCGTGGATCCACAAACAGTAAAAACTCGCGATACGATACGGCGGGACCGGCCGGGGAATTGGCAGTAATTTACGGAGGGGCTCCGAGGACCTGGCTTTGCGCGGATGACACTTAGTTTATATAGTGTTTACTTGTTATAATAATGTTGACTTTGGTTGGTAAGAATAAGTTTAATGTTAACAAGAATTGGCAGTGGACAAGTTTGATTGTGTAATGCAAAGAACAGTGATCATCGAAAAAAGGAAAGGCCGGAATGAAATGGAATTCCTTGCCAGTGTTTAAATTAAGGGTGCACAGGCACCTGCTGGGCGAGCTCTCTCCATCAAAGGCCACGCGTTATTGCCTTTGACTAGTCTGTAAAAAAAAGAATACCGAAATCCTCCCTTTCTGACTACAAGTGCAGTGGATCCATTGTGAGTCGCCAAAAATAGTAAAACTCGCGTTCCGACACGGCGGCGCCAGCTAGGGAATTTCCAATAATTTACAAAGGGACTCTGAGGACCTGGCTTTGCGAGGATCATACTTAGTTTATAATTATACTGTTCACTTATTATAAAAATGTTAACTTTGAAATGGAAGATGTTTAATAGTAACAAGAATTGGCAGTAGACAGATTTGATTATCTAATAAAATTAAAGTAATCATCGAAAAACGAATAGTAAAACTCGCGATACGATATGGCGGGACCGGCCGCGGAATTGCCAGTAATTTACTAAAGGACTCCAATAACGTGGTTTTGTGAGGAGCACTTCTTTACTTATAATAATGTGTAGTTATGTAAATTATGAATTTATGAATGATGCTGCATGATGGCAGCAGTCAGCTTGTTTGATTATTTGCTAAAACATAAGGTTGGTTATCGTCGAAAAACCGGGTTCTATTCTGCTCAGCTGCAAGTACAGTCGAGCCACTTTAAACTAACACAAATAGTAAAAATTTGCGATGCGATACTACCACACCGGCATGGGAATTGGTAGTAATTTACGAAGGGACTCCGACAACCTGGTTTTGCGAAGATGATTCTTATATACTTTCTACTATAAAGTCCCTCTGTCTGCTTGTCATCATGTTTGGTTGGCTAGGAAAGTATGATGCTCTGGACGATGACAGCGGGATGGTGGCACGAATTGGGATTCAATAGGTTTTATTGCTTATTTAACGTTAAGTGTATGTTTACATTACCATATTAGACACAATCACCTAAACCTACCTAAACTTATCTAATATAATATCACCACAATTTAAGTAAGTCATGTCGCCTCGCCTTGTACTTACACTTGCAGTTACCAACTGAAATAGTCGCGTTTTGTATCTGATTTATCACTGATGTGCCGACCAGAAAAAAAATCATGGAAATTTGTTTACAATTTGCTTATGAAAGACTTGCAGCACTTTCTGCATTGTTTTATTTTAAGTTACACATCTGTATTAAAATTCCCAGGGTCAAGCTTGATTGAAACTTTAAGTAGATTGATGTAAATTTGGTATAACTTTCTCAATGTCGTTGAAATTTTTAGTAATGCCAAAGTTACTTCTAAGAAAAATAATAACAAAATTTGCTACTTTAGAAAAAACTCTACCTTAGATTTTCAACTAACGGACAAACTACGTAAAATCAGGCTGAACGGTTCAGAACTTGACACACACTTACCGCGATAAAACGAGATCCACAAATAAGCCCGAAAACGAAGAAAATATCACCAAAAATTTGTGTCCCAGTTGAGTCCACAGCCAACATCATTACACCCACTGCCCTCTAATCGGTCACATTAATTGTTCCTTTACTGCCCTATTACTACTTATCCTCTCTGTTTTTAATGTCTCATGTAACTCTGCCGTGTGACGGACGGGTCGTCTATAGTCTGGTATTAGAACGACCCTTGATCGCTACGTAAATAAAATATGAAGAGGTAAGTAAACGAGGGTCAAAGATGCTGAACTACTTCAAAAGTGAACACTTCAATATACAGATCTGCCAGGTGGACTGATTTACTTGCTGGCTGCTGGCGTGACTGGAGAACAGCCGTGGGTGATCGTATCCTTGCGTGTCTAAGTTCAGCTGTGGGCTGCAATATGATGATTGATTGAATATAATTTCATTTAAAAAAAGAACGTCGGATCAATTACTCTATTCATAGTTTTTTAACGTATTTATTTGGTTTTCTTCTACCAGGGCACGTCGCCAACGTCAAGTAAAAATTATAACAATTTTATTATGATATATCAGTATCGTTGTACGGTTGCTTCATGTAAAGATCGCAGCTATCTTTACAGGAAGCGTTAAGAACTGCCAATTGTTGACCAGAAGGATGTGCATAGTTGGTACAGCGATCCTGCCCCAGTACGGTCTACATTATACTCCGCTGCCAGTCTGAGACGTTTAAACAGTAGTAGCGCGATATGACAACAGCGCAAGTCACATAATTTTCAAAGCTAAAAAAAAAAACAAAATTTCTCTCGTATAGCAACACTTCATAATGGCGCCATTACGTTTTATGTGACAGCGCTGTCACTACATTCTCTCGTTTATTTATATTTTATATAATGTTATTACTGTGTTTTGTCAATCAAAACATGTTTAATATCACCGTGAGTGCAATAATAGTGGTTGTGGTAAATGTTTTATATAGGAAATCATCGTATATCGAGAAATATGAAGTGCCGCCAAAGAGGTGAAAGGTTTGTTGTAAAGTTTTCGGCGAAATACATTGAGGTATGTCCAATCCAATATATATTATTGACATAACATTGTCATCTACTGGAATTTTATATTAATGGATAATCCGGTGTTTATTCTATCGTAATCCATTAAAATCTCAAGTTATTCATTAACCTAACCTAAAAACTGGAATAGACAATAAATAAATCATCCATTTAACCTTGAAAAATAATGCATATCCGGTTTCCGGAGACAGATAACTAACAATATTTCTTTTTCATTCGTTCATTTTTATTTTTTTAAATGAACCGTTATTCGATTACATTCAAAAATCAAAAGAAAGCGTCCTCTTCCATTTTGGCGGTTTGCGTGTCCACTATTTGACCAGTTAGTGTAACTGAATTTATCGTACGTGGTTAAAATGGGAAAAAGGAAAAGTAAAGAAGAAAATGAAGACTACATCAAAAAGAAAATAAGAAGACTGGAGAAGAAATTACAAAAATTACCGACTCAAGACTTTGTTCCTCCATCAGCGTCACCCTCACCGACGCCACCTGTGATAACCGAACAGACTGAACCAGAGGCTGGACCCTCAAATGATCCGGTTATATTGGAGGAGGACTTGCTTCCAGGTGTGTAAAAGCAATAAATAGTTACATGTGTGACTTTAAACGCCTGGGTTATATACTTATTCACATGAGTACACGAAGTACCAAATACCTCTCATATTATTTAAACTTTTACTCTGTATTTATACCTTCAGGGCTAGCGCTTTCACTTTGAGGTTTGACAGTGCCCACCTATCTAAGACAAGAGTAATTATGTTTATTTATATCTCAGGACCAGCGCTTTCACTTTGAGGTCTGACAGTGTCCACTTATCTAAGGCAAGAGTTATCATGTTAAGGATAAACAAAGCCTCCCTAATTTGTGCCCAAAATTTGGCTTTTTTTTCTATTAACGCGCTACTACATAGAGAGTAGACTATTAATTATTTGTTGTCTTCATCCATGACATGTACTTACAGATGTTGACCAGATACCAGAAGAGTTCCTGCTAGCTCTGGGTCATGAAGGTGCTGACACCACAGAAATAGGAGATCCTATTAGACCGGAACTAGCACATCGCTGGTCAAAAATTATGTCTGAAGGGTTAGGAAAGGACTCCAAGGAAGCTATTCTGAAAAAATATCCCACACCGGAGAATTTCCCAAGAGCTGAAGCACCTCAAATGAACCCGGAGATATCAGCTTCGCTCTCAGAGATCTCACAGAAAAGAGACAAGCGAATATTATTTCGTCAAAACTTGACTGGTAAATTAATGGTGTGTCTTGGAAAATCCCTCACAGCCCTACTAAAAGGCAATATTAACAGTAAAATACTAATTGAGGAGATTAATGATGCAGCAAAAATAGCAGCCGAGATACATAATCAGGACTCATCATCGAGGAAGTATTTTGCACTTGCTGGCGCCAATAAGACTGTGCAAGACGCAGTACGAAATGCAAAGATTGATCAGTTTTTGTTTGGAGCAGACTGTGGGGAAAAATTAAAAGCTGCGCAGACTTTAAAAAAGACTAGTGCACAAATTAAAACTGCACCCAATCAGACAACTAACCCACCAAGTGCAAATGCAAAGAAGCAGCAGGTAAACTGGAAAGGCCCACCACTATATCAACAGCCACAGAATCGTGGTGGGCATCATCAGCGGCAGCACACCTACAGGAGACAGAAACCCGATCACCGTCACCAGAGGAGTCACAGGCGCCCACCACCGAGGTCCAGATACCAGCGATAACTCAGGTACATGCTGGAAGATTACGGCTGTATACATCTAACTGGCTAGAAATTACAGATGATCCAGTAATTTTACAATGGATACAGGGATATGAAATTCCTTTTTCCAAAAACCCTCCCTTATATTATTCGGAACCACAGTCCTGGCAAAAGAAAGAAAAAACTCTTATTAGTAATGAGATTAAGAAACTTATTTCTTTAGGTGCAGTCTCAAAATGTTCACCCTGCCCAGGCCAGTTTATCTCCCCAATATTTTTGATACCAAAACCAAATGGTTCATATAGATTCATTTTAAATCTCAAGAGACTTAACAAGTATATTGACCCATTACACTTTAAGTTAGAAGATGTGCGAACAGCTTCTAAGCTTATGTCAGAAAATTGTTATATGGCATCAGTTGACTTAAAAGAGGCTTATTTTTCTTTACCTATCGCGGAAAATAGTAAAAAGTATTTGAGATTTTCATTTGAGAAGCAATTGTATCAGTTTAATGCTCTACCTTATGGTTTATGTACTGCTCCTTATGTGTTCACTAAACTTCTGAAACCAGTAATAACCTACTTAAGACAGGGAAATATTATATTAACTTCATATTTAGATGACAGTCTTTATTTCAACAAATCTATAGATAAATGTAGTAAAGATGTTGAATTTGCATGTAAACTACTACAAGATTTAGGTTTTGTCATAAATTTTGAAAAAAGTGTTCTAACACCAACTCAGTCATGCAAATATCTAGGTTTTAATTTAAATTCCGTAAATATGTCATTGTCAGTCCCAGAAAAGAAACAACTATCAATTTTAACTGAAATAAAATCTTTTCAACAAAAACAAGCTTGTAAAATTAGGGAATTTACGCATTTATTGGGCCTATTAAATTCGGTTTGTCCTGCAGTGCCATATGGTCTAGTATACACCAAACTTCTTGAAAGAGAAAAGTACTTGGCTTTACTAAAATCAAATGATAACTATGATGCAAAAATGATGATATCTCAAACTAGTATTTTAGAATTAGACTGGTGGTGCAGGAATATTAACAAATTTAATTTAATAAAACAGAATAAATTCGAAGTCGAAATAAATACCGATGCTTCTACTACAGGATGGGGAGCAGTATGTGGCTCTAACAAGGCATCAGGGTCATGGTCACAATCAGAAAGGAAATATCATATAAATTATTTGGAGCTTAAAGCTGTTTTGTTAGGACTCCAATGTTTAACAAAGGAATTATTAAACTGCGAAATTCTATTAAGAGTGGACAATACTACTGCTGTGGCATATATAAATAAAATGGGAGGAATTCAGTTTCCTCACCTTAATAGCATCACTAGAGATATTTGGCAATGGTGCGAAAATAGAAATATTTGGATCTTTGCTTCATATATTAATACAAAAGATAATGTTGAAGCTGACATAGAATCAAGAAAAAATAATGTAGAATGGGAACTCTCCTCCAAGGCTTTTAACAAAATAGTTCAGAAATTTGGTTTACCTGATATAGACTTGTTTGCTTCTCGGATAAATAAAAAATGTCATAGATTTGTTTCATGGAAATGTGACCCGGAGGCTTATGCCATTGATGCCTTTACATTAAACTGGAGTAACACATTCTTTTATGCTTTTCCACCGTTTTCTTTAGTGCTGAAATGTTTATACAAAATTAAGACTGATAAAGCTGTAGGGATTCTTGTTTTTCCATATTGGCCCTCTCAACCATGGTTTCCAATGATTAAACCATTGCTGGTAGGAAATATGATTATGTTTGAGCCGAATAAATATTTGTTGTCATCTCCTTCCAGAGAAAGTCACCCCCTCCAACATCAACTTACCCTGGCTGCAGGCCTGCTATCAGCCAGGGATATACCCGACGTGGAACTCCACCATCAGCACTTAACCTTATGCTAAACTCTCTTTCTGAAAAAACCATCAAACAATATGATTGTTCCTTAAAGCTGTGGTGGACATTTTGTAACAAACACAACTTAGATACTTACCAAGCCTCAATTCCATTTGTTCTAAAGTTCTTAAGTGAATGTTTTGAGACTGGATCATCATATGGTACATTGAACACCACTAGATCAGCTCTGTCTTTGATTATTGGACCAAGAATTGGCTCAGACGACAGAATAAAACGCCTCATGAAAGGAGTATTTAGATCTAAACCGCCTAAACCGAAATATAACGTGACCTGGGATCCAGGACTGGTGTTAAATTATTTATCAAATTTCGCAAATGATGACATAACACTGGAAATATTGACAAGAAAACTTGTCACAATTTTGGCTTTAACGTCTGGCCATAGAGTCCAAACCCTGTTCTTGATTAATATAAAAAACATAAATATTACTAACGAAGGAGTCCAAATATACATACCAGATTTAATAAAAACCTCAAGAAGAGGTAGTTTGCAACCAATGTTATGCCTTAAAGAATTTAATTGTAAAAAAGAAATCTGTCCAGTTGCAACTATTAAAGCATATATTGTAAGGACTGAATCGCTAAGAAAGAATGAAAATGGATTGATACTTACATATAAAAAACCTTATAGGCGTGCCACCACGCAGTCTATAAGTCGTTGGATTAAGATTACTCTTAAAGAGGCTGGAATTGATGTAAATATGTTTACAGCACATAGCACTAGACATGCGTCTAGTTCAGCTGCAGTAAGATCGGGGGTCAGCATAGAACAAATTTGTAACGCTGCAGGTTGGTCGCAGAGCTCGGCAACATTTGCCAGACATTATAATAGACCTATAGCTCAAGACTCGACACAATTCAGTGTCGCTATTTGTAATACAGTTATGTGATTTATGTTAATTTTATGGAACTATAATTTTTATTACTTTAGTTGATTTCATTATGGTTGTTTGTTTATTAAAAAGAAGAATATATTTTAATTTTATTTTAAACCTATTAAGGACTATTATTAACAACCCTTGCTTTAAACATCTACTGTTTAAACGTCTCAGACTGGCAGCGGAGTATAATTATAAGATTAAACGAACTTACCTTAAGTGAAGTTCTATCTTAATTATACGAAGCTGCCAGTCTGAGACGTCACACCCAAAAACCCACCCACTAATACACAGTATTATCCCAGACTTGGGGGTTGTTAATACCTCTATCTTTAAACGAAATGACGCCATTATGAAGTGTTGCTATACGAGAGAAATTTTGTTTTTTTTTTTAGCTTTGAAAATTATGTGACTTGCGCTGTTGTCATATCGCGCTACTACTGTTTAAACGTCTCAGACTGGCAGCTTCGTATAATTAAGATAGAACTTCACTTAAGGTAAGTTCGTTTAATCTTATAATTATTTGCCATAATTATTAAAGGTGTCATGTCCATCTACCCCTACAGAGAAGGCTAACTTTTGCTGTAAAATTAGATGTATCACAGAACACTCCGAAATCTTATCGACCAAAATGTATAAAATTATTATTTTTCTCTTTTCAATTAGTACAATATTGAACGTTAGTCTTATCATCCTAAAAATATCTTGTGAAGTTTTCAGGGTAAGTTACTTACCAGCTGACGGAGTGGAGGTTTTGCGAATGTATGTTTACTGAATCAATACTAGCCCGACGTGGTTAAGTGGGAAAGCTCGGAGTATCTTATCGCACTGGAAGTAGCTCTCCGTATAAACGCATTCTGGTTTATAAGCGGTATTTATTTATCTATATTGTTATAAATTTTGGATTTTATACGGATATGAATACGAAGAGGTATCTTCGCTTTGATGCTAGGTGTTCTTTTAATGCATGTTAATAGTGACAAACCGTATAATATCATTACCATCCTCTTTATAGTTACTGAGGAAAACCGCTGTGACATACGGACGCGTCCGTCCGTATGTCACAGCGGTTTTCCTCAGACAGAGTACCTAAACGAAACTATGAAGGTTCCGAACCCTAAAAACGAAAAAAAAATAATCTCTGGTTTTCGTTAGTTAAGATTTATAATAGTTTTTCCACAATAATTGCAATAAAAATTATACAACTCTGCATCGTCAGTGTAACTAAGGGTTATATAGGGATTTTGGTGATCATAAGTTGGGCATTGAGCGGCAACTGTAGGTAATTGCATCATACATATAAACATCGTCATTGAGATGATCGATAAAAAATAATTATCAAAATCGAACTACTCTGTAAAAGTTATGGGTGGTCATATACGCGTCGACTTGAGAAACTACTCCGTTACTGTCAGGTACTGAAAAGCAACGTCAGTGCGACAAATAACGGGGTCTAGTGATTTTATTGCTGTCAATTGTCCGATTACTAATTTGTAAACCACGAGGAAGTACAACAACTAAAATCATCACCCTTTTAATCGATAAAAAAGGAACCAAATCGAGTTTGTAGCGGCGAGCTGAGAGAAAATCCCAGGTTCAGGCCGTAACTCGGTGGAATAAAGGCAATCGTTACATTCCTCTCGCTGGGGAAATTATTCTGAACGCCAATCAGACGCCGCCAGCCACGTGGAAATGACGACACAAGGTCACATGTATACTTGTATGCTGTCAAAAATATCAAGCCACCTTTACCAGCTTTACCTTTTATTTATCGTCTTTCTTAGGTTAGGATTTTTACAATACGTATATAAAAATAAAATACAAAACAACATACAAAAAACAATACAAAACAAATACACATTATAAAAAACCTAACCTAGAGTGCCGCCGGCAACAGGGCAGGGCCCAGGCTGCCGGTGGTTTGGGCCGCAAAGAGAGGAACCTTCGGACTATGCGCGCAGTGTCCAGTATCACTTCTGCATACAATAATCTTTTTTGTTTTATCTATTAGCGTGCATGGGGTCTATAGGTATATTAATTCACATAATTTAATACTCCTAATTAAAGTTGGCATAACGCATAACATTGAAATCGTATAACATTATTTCGCATAATTGAAAACGCATAACGTAATTCGCATAACGTTAATTGTCATAATCATAACGATCACTTGAGATCAATGTAGTGAGCATAACGTTACTTTTCATAACGTACTAACATTATGCTAATTTATTTTATGACAATTAAAGTTATGGTTAATAATGTTACGCGAATTTCAGGATTCATAATTATGTGAATTTTATAATTATGGCTGATCAACATTTTGCACAATTATTTTATGCCAAATCTGTCATGCGAAATCATTTTAGAACTTTTAATGCGCACATGAAATGTAGGTACTGTAAGGTCTGCCTCGAAAGTCTTAAGGATATCAAAACACATTCACGTTCTATAGTTAGAATTGGCGTCCTGTTCCAATTCATAGTGTTATGTATTGTGAGTGACACGAGGAAAAACATTACATAATAAATAAAACATAAACGTTTTTTTTTCAATTAACCATGTCAGATGTACAATCACAGGATATATCGAAGAATGGATGGCTTCGTAGGATATTCTCGATAGCTATTTTACATATTTATTTTGTAATCCACTTTTACTAGGTATATTTTTGGACATAAAATGAGTGAGGTAAAAGAAGTGTTTACGTTTAGACAAGAATAAGTAGGTATATAAACAGTTACAGTAGAACCCGGTTACGGACCGAAGATTACGTCGTACGTTAATTTTGATTTAATGTATTGATTTCTATTATCATAATTATATTCGTTATAATTCATAATGTTTCAATGTAAACCACCGAATAATCGAAATTAATAATATTTTGTTCTTTAGCGAAATAAATTGTTTAACCATAGACTATTTTCTCGTACGTAGTTCCCGATTACATTGCAACTTAAGCCACTAAATTGTGGACCTTTTATTTTCTTCTTCTTTGGCGCTACACTCTTGTCAGAGTGGTCGTGGCCATAACGTAGGTCGTGTTGACTCATTTTTTGTTGTACTAAAATGACGACTTTCTTGGGAATTTAATGCAGTGGTTTCCCCTTGCCTTCTGCATCAGTCATTTTTTAAGTTATTTGGACTTCAAGGTCGCTGTGGCCTCTTCCAACTGGTTGCCCAGTCAGGTGTATGGTTATCCGGCCATTTACTCGGTCGCCAGAGCCTCTTCTGTTGTCTAGCAGGGAGCACCACGGAGCGGTAGCACGCCACTCCGCCGCCGTCCGGCGCGTGCAGGCGAGGTTGACGATAGGACTGGATATGATCTTAGTTCCGTTCTCCCCTTACTCCCCTTTTATTTTACACGACATGAAATCCTTACGCGATTAAGTTTTAGAACATTCGCTTTGAACAAGGGTTCTATCTTGTATGTATTGTTTAGTTACACGCACGTTATCTTTGTAACCGAACAGTTCTTGTGAAATGCCGTCGTTAAAAGCGGTTCGTTGATATATGTAAGCAGTCGTACTATACGGATGCACTTTCATAGTGGCTTGGACGAAAACCAACCATCTGCATTATTTACGTCGCTAAAAACGGTTGGTTGTTTTATGCGAAGTCGTATTAATCGGATTCTACTGTATATGGATATACAGTAAGATAGTATATGTAAGATTGTCCCATAATATTTATTATTATTATTTATAATTTCCTGTTTTAGATTGTAGTTATCATTAATAAATGAACATAGATTTATTAAGTTTTAAGGAAGCAATTTCCTTTCTTACAAACTTATTATTTCTAGTCTACTACAATTTTTATTGTTTTCAGATAAACGCTAAGTCAAAAGCAAAAATAGTAGATTGTGTTACAAGGGATCAAAATTATATATATTTCCGGCGAGGGCGTACAATGGATTCCGAATGAAGCGATGGATTCTAAAGTAAAGAATCCTGTGCGTAATGAGGGATTCAAGCGTTAACGCCCAAGACGAAAATAATTTTGATACCGTGTGACACATACTGCTTTTCACACCAAGTTGTGTTGGCACTAGTTAATGCCCGAAAACGTTAAAATGTGTGTAAATGTGTATGTGTCCTTGAACAGAAAAGTGCCACTTTGATCCCTCCTAGCTTCAACAGAAAAAACACTTACGAATAGGTGGTGTGAAAAATATATTGGAAAGACAGTATAGTAGTATCGTTGACAGTCGTTTGTTATCCTTCACGAGAAAACGTTGATACTGACTTAGAAATACCATGTATATTAATTCCACATTTGCTTATTATTTAGTTAGAGTTATTAGTATACTTACTATACACCCGACAGCTATTACAAATGGCGCTAAAATACGGTTTACCATAATAACGATATATTATATTAGGTTTCCCTGTAAACTGAGGGGCCCTAAAAATGGAGGATGGCTACATCAGAGGCGCCAGATATTCGCGAGCGCGCCATTGTCTCGCCTCCTTTGTTTTCCATGGTGTTTCTCTCTTTTGTCAATTACTAAAGAGTGAACGAAATTATTGAATACTAACACAGATAAAAATATAATTAATTTAAGAATTCTAAATTCAAAATGACGTTAGTTCCGTGTTATGTAGGGATCTAAAGATCCCTAAAGATTTTTAACCTATTTTTGCATTACCTAATACTGTTTGGCATAATGATCATTTGTCCTAAACATATATGTTCTAATATTGTTTTTCCTAACATCGTTTTAACCTTTTTTTTAGCAGATACCTATTCGTCTCTGTGTAAGGTCACAGTTCTAATCTAACCTAACTGACTTTTCTAACAGTGATTCGGTTCTGTGTGAAATCATTTTTGGGCAATAATTTGATCATGATTATTATATTAGGAAAAAACAGTTAGAGCAAGTGATTTTAGGACAAATGATGTATGGGATGTCGAGGGAGACCCAGGATTACGAGATAAATTCACACAGCAAAAGTTGATGTCTTTGCTGATCTTTCTCGCCACAGAGTATAGTTTGGCAAATTTCTGTTTCTCATTCGTACATAGTCAGAGAGAGTCATACTGTATTTTTCTCACACTCGTATTGTTACTCCGAAAAATGGGAGGCCTATAGTTTTTTTAATGCACGGTCAGGATTTGTTTGTCAGACTATAGCTATATTGTCTTTCCAACATTAAGAAAACCGGATTAACCCTAATAAGGCCTAGTTTATCCCCTGGGTTGGAAGGCCAGATGGTAGTAAAACTAGCGCCTACGCCAAATCTTGGAATTAGTTGACCAAGCGGACCCGGCTACCTGAGCCGTAGCATAACCCTGTAAAACAATAAAAAAGAAGTCTTACACCAGTTGATTTTCTTGAATTTTACTAACTATTAACCACTTAATCTATGCTATTATGAATACCGTTGCTTTTATATTTTAGCATCGATGCGCGTTGCTTAATTTGTTAGAAAGATACGTGACCTAAAACGGCAAGCAACTATGTAGTCAAGTTATTCTCCACCTCGGTATGATGTCACGTATTTTGCACGAAATTCGGAGCTTACTTTCCTAAACCGCTCTGTGGAGATGGGTGCCAATTTCGCTGTGGAAAGTGTGAAACGGAAACTGACGATGTGCAGTTTATGAGCTTCTTGTGTTAGGGTACTAGTAGTAGCACGTATACAGGCCGTCTCAAGACTATGAGACATGAAGGGAAAGTAACTTAAAATATCGTAAATAGGATATTTTGCTGAAAGAAGACTTACAATTACAAGAGATACAATTTATTATTTATAATAAATGTTTTGATTCATGTTTTTAAGTAAGCACACTACTATATATAAGTTATAAATTGAAAGGCATGTCATATATTACATAAAAATGACCAAGGAATGAGCAGGACTGGGATCGAGTAGCCCAGAAGTTAGGGCGTCTGCCGCGAAAGCAGGAGGTCGCTGGTTAGATCCCAGCCGGGGCTCGAACCAGCCGTTTGTAGACTCAGGTCTACACACATCAAATATTTAAATATTTAAAACTAGTCGTCGAGACACCTCCGGTGGCAAGAAACAGTAATATAACATTATAACTAATATGTAAAACGGGATAATTACCATGTATATTCGTTTTATTGACCACCCGATATTTCGACACTGTTGCAAGCGCCATATTCACTGAATAAATATCGGGTGTTCAATAAAACAAATATGCATGATAATGGTCCCGTTTTAGATATTAGTTACAATGCAAATTATCATGTTAGCATAAAATAGTAATATAACATACACAAATTACAAATCTACGATAAAACTACAGTAAAAATAAGGAAGTCTATTAGTTAGGCGTTAGAATACACATTGAGATATTTTAGAACACACCGGTCGCACAGATAATGTCTTATTTTCAAAGAACCAAAACAATAATTACCAAACTGTCACTCATTACACAGTTACTCTTAAAACTTAAAATACAACACAATAAACTCGTCAAAACGAGCAACCAGTGAACGTCACTTGCATTGTTTTCCAAGAGGCAGAAGAAAGGCCTAGGGCAGAAAGTAGGGCAAGTCGGCAGACGCGGCCAAACGACTCTTGGGCGAAGTTTACTCGCACGACGAATACATTACATAACATAACACATTATACGGGGGCCTTAAGCTAAAGAAATAACATTTATTTTCAAAATATATACAGTAAGTGTAACTTACCTAACTATATACCTACTTCTACCTACCTTAAATCTAAAATAGGTCCTTGAGGCATTGTACCTAGGATGCTGGCGGCATTTCCTCGTTGTATCGAAATGCTGATACGTTGTGCGAGGAAGCCACCAGCTCTTCGGTCACCAGTAACATCAACCAATAACACTCGATATGCGTATAGGCCTTGACTAATCTAGATAATGAGTACAAGGATCTTCTGTTGTGTGCCGAATTTCCGAAGGATCTCAGAGAGGACATATTATTATAATAGCGGTAAATAATGGAGGTTACAAGGTTACACTAGTTTCCTGTTGTCCGAACGTCTTGACTAATGTTGGTGGTAATATTTTTGTAACCGATCATACGCGGAATACTCACTGTTTTGGTATTTGCTCCTACACGTCGGTTTTTTAAGCGTTACTTTTTGTTCTTAATTGTATTGTCATAATTGTAAGATATAACTATAAGGCTGATTACACTTAGCTAAATTTAGGATTCTAAATGATATAGAAACCTAATTTAGTGAAGTGTAATAACGTTTAGCTAGTAAGGGTCCTAGAAAGTATTCTACTTAGAAGTGAGGTATCTGACAAGCTAAATGATTTAAAATTCTGCCGGCGAGCGGACGTATCTCGTGTCTTGTGTACTTGTAGGTATAGAAACAGACAAAAATCCTGAAATATACATATATAAATAACATCTGAAAACTAATTTTATTCGGTATAATTATTGTCGGCCATTTGTTCCTCGCCAATATTTATTTCTTGAGCCGAGTTCTTCTTTTTTACTTCCAAAAATGCTATGGCCAAGGCTACTGGCTATGGCCAATCTTTTGCATCCAAGACGTTCGCCACTGATACGAGTGAAAAGCTGACTGATTCAGTGACTAATTTAGAATAGTGTTATCATCAGGAGCGTCCTTACTATTTATACATGAGTCTAAGTAGGATGACTAAATTTAGCCAAGTGTAATAAGCCCTTAAGGAATAAACTATGGTCGTCCTTCCGACCAAACGTTTTCTAAAATCAATTACTTTCTGTTTATAAAAAAAATACGTATTTTTATGTTACGTTTCTGTAATTTATTACATTTATTGGCGCCCACTAATGAATATTGACTTACTTAGTCCCTATCACTGTCCATTAGCCACTGCTTCCGTCCAGGAATGACAGTTGTAAACAGCCGTGCGCGATATTGACTCATTTATCACGGGAAGCCGGCAAAATGGTTTTTCCGGCCGAGGTCGCGGGAGCGCGCCTGTCACAATGGGCCCGCGAAACCGCGTTTGGTGAGTAAATATTACTTTATGTGTTACAGTGAAACCTGTATGGGGAAATTTGAAGCATTTTAAAATGTGTGCTATATGGGCGGCCATGTCAATGGGAATACTGAATTACATCCTCCTAGTGAAATCAGAAACGATAGTAGTGGATTAGAATATGAGTCTAAAGCGTTTATCATTGTTTAATTTTTCTTCGCATATAGACATCGATTCATTATTACTTACGCCTTTGAATCGGATCAACATGGCGGTAGTGTTGCATACCACTAAATCGCTTGCGTGACTTCAAAGTGGGTATAATAAAACTGACACGCTCGGTTCCCACACTATCGAGCATGTTTGCGGCGTCTAGGTGGTCTGTGGTTACAACAATATAGGTAAGTTTCGCCTTTACATATCTTTATAGTACAAAATATACTTCAAAATTAATATAAAATTGCAACGGTTAATACTCACGTATTTTTATCACAATAGGCGTGACATGTTTCGACTGCATCAGGCAGTCATCGTCGGACAGACTGAGTGGTGTTGTCACCTTCGCGGCTCACATCATATCATAGTGATGCCCGAGCCGCGAAGGTGACAATACGTCTGTGTTAACCGTTGCAATTTAATAAAAGTATGACTCACGAAAGTTATATTTAGTACTAAATCTAGCTCCATAAAACAAATCTACGCACCGGTGCACAAAGCAGTGTAGTGCAGCCTCTTTGGGGTCGCGGGAGCGAGATGCACTAATGCACATACCGCTCCACCAATCCCACTATATTCGCCGAGCGCTCATAACTATTTGCGCGACCTATACATAAACCATATCAAACGCGCAACTTTTGAATTTTGAATCGAAACAATTCATACAGCTGAAACATTTCATTTCGGCGAAGTGGGGCACGATGAAATCATCTCTCGCGGCGCTCTACAGCTTATTGTCCGTAAATCAAATAAGAGGCACAAACGTGATAACGTGCCATTAAAGTACTTGAGTGGCGAAATTTTCGACGATATCTACACAAAAAATACATACCCACAGTAAGCACAATAAGACTTGTGTTTTACTAGACGACGATATACAGGGTGACTTCAAAATGGTAATACAAAATCAATGTTTTACACACATTTCCCCTAAACTAAGCCTCTCAATTAAGTATCATGCTTTTAAAATAATCGTGAGAATATTTTTTTTAATTTTTAATTTATCCCATTTTGTTTGACTTAACATGGTTAACCTACCATAATAATTAACAAAGAAGTTTAGAAAATCACTTTCCTCTTTGGTTGTCAATCACCTACCATGGTATTTATGAAGAAAACGTGTTTTGATTAGTAATTGACACTTGTCAAAGAAAATAAGATTTACCGTAATATTATGATTTCACTATTAAATAAAATGCCTCGACCTTATCCTTATACTAATGTTCAAAAGATGGATATGCTTGATTGTTATTTAACATCGCGGAGTACTGTGCGAGCTCAGGTATTATTTAACGAACGTTACCCTGACTGTCCAACACCTACACGTGTGTTAATAAACAGTACCATCCATAATGTACGAGACTATGGTCAGTTTGCAGTTCCGGTGCATGCTCAAGCTCGAGGCCGACGGCCGCGGTATTCACAAGCTTTTCGGAGACGAGTGCTCGAGTATTTTAACCGCAACCCAGACGCTACCACAAGGGACGCTGCTGCGAGATTCGGCACGAGCCAATTGTTTATTTGGTGGCTAATGAAAGCTGAAGCAAAACATCCGTTTAAATTTCAAAGGGTTCAGGATATCGTATTAGCAGATTACCCTAGAAGAGTTATTTTTGGTCGTTGGCTGCAGCAAAACTTCCACTTAAGTATCTGACCGACGAGGCAACTTTTACAAGAGTCGGCATGTTTAACGTCCACAATGAACACTGGTGGGCTGATCGTGATGCAAATCCTCATGTGACTCGCCGAGACTCTTACCAGACTCGTTTGTCTTTAAACGTTTGGGCAGGCATTCTGAACAATTGTGTAATTGGCCCATATTTCATTAAAGGAAACTTAAATGGACCGAAATATGAAGATTTCCTGAGAAACGTGTTACCGATTTTGCTACAAGAGGTGCCGGAGCAAAATTTGGATAATCTTTATTTTTAGCAAGATGGTGCACCAGCACATTTTGCTCTAAGTGTGCGAAATTATTTGGACAGACAATTCCCTGAGAGATGGATTGGACGCAATGGTCCAGTCGCATGGCCGCTTCGAAGTCCCGAGCTGACGCCACTCGACTTTTTTTTGTGGGGCGAAATCAAAAGGAGAGTGTAGTACACGGAAATCTAATACCGTCCATCAACTTCGCCAAAAGATAATTCAGGCGTTCGATTCAGTAAAAGCCATTGAATTTATTCTAGGCAGACTCAAGATCAACCATAGACGGCGGGCGGACTTATGTGTCTGGGAAGGCGGTGGTCATTTTGAACACATCTTAAAATACGTTAAGGAAAAGTTGGTTCACACTTATCTACTTAAAAAATAATTAAGCTTTTAATATTTTAAGCTTGTAATTTACGGTAGTTTCTGTACATTAATAAATGATTTTATTTAAACTAGCTCGGTTTATTATTTCTACTTTATCAAGGTACTTAAAACTAAACAACAAACAAGTTAGTTATACGAATGTCACTCATAGTGGTATCGATAATAACTTGCTTTGATGATAACATCAAGTGACAGGTATGACAGTTAGGTATTGACTGTAGTGTAACAACACTTCGGGACTTTAAATATTTGTTTTGTTAGAAAATTAGCGATAATTAAATACAGCTAATTTTAACAACGGGATGTATGTATTATATAGTTTGGCATTAACTGAGCCACAACCAAGTGTTTTGTATTACCATTTTGAAGTCACCCTGTATATAATAGATAAATACTTAAATACATAGAAAACATCCATAACACAGGAACAAATATTTGTGATAAACGCACAAATAAATGCACTGAAAAGGATTCGAACCCGCGACCTCCTGCTTCGAAGGCAGAGTCACTTACCAACTAGGAGGCCGTTAAAACATAAAATACCACATGTATAACATAAGATGGAAGCAGCGTCATAAAAGCGTTAAAAACCCTAGCAAAAAATCCAACACTCCTAGGCCTTTGCCATGACGCGATTCAGTTAAAGTTCTTAACTGAGCTCAGTTGTATGGCAGCGACTCACTTTAGGTCCTGAATCGCGTTAAGAGGGCACAGGACATGTGTAGTCGCCGTGGTGTCTCGCCGACTAGTTTGAAATAAAACTCCGATGTTTCGTACTCGTTATAAGTTCATAGGATGCTGGTTAACAAAGAATAGTGGCGATAACGGTAAGATGCAGAAGGGGTTTGTATGGAAGTTGAAGAAAGAGTAATTTGACTTATTTTTGAAATATATACAACGTATGCTAACTTGCTTCTAATTGGTCGCGATTAAGCGTATGTGGTGCGCTGCTATACGAGCTAAGAAGAAGCGAAGAAGAACAAGAAGGAGCGTTTAGCTACTGCAAGTTATACAAAACGGTTGCGTTCGCAACAACATGGTAACTTCTCCATACAAACGTTGTAAACATACCCGACTGTTTCCTCCTTGGTTTATGAAGAGCAATGATTTTTTCAAAACAGAATATTTTTGTTATTATCTGTGTCAGACTGTTTTGCTTTTATTGATATTTTTGGTTAAAAAAAATGTATGAAAAAACAAAAAAAAGCAAAACAGTCCGACAGATATTGATAATATAATACTGGTTTGAAAAAAAATGGTACTAGCTTAAAAACCCAAAGAAACTGTCGAGTACGTTTGTATGGAGAACTCTTAAGACGTCATGGTAAGTCGTCATGTTCTGGCCAAAATAATATGAAACTATTGGACATAAACAGCATACCAATCTCTGTGAAAATCTTAAATATTATAGATAGCATATTTTGCTGAAAGAAGACTTAATTTTATTTTTACAACTTAGTAAAACTGCATTCAAAGTTTTTTTTTCTTGAAAAAAAATATATAGAGAAAATTTATCGCATCGGATATGCCATGGAGAAAGAGTACCTTGAATATTGAAAGAAGACTTTACTTCTATTTAAAACACAAGTTGAATTGCATTCATAGATCTTTAAATAATTTCATGGTTAAACCGGGAATCGAACCCACCACACGGGAAAAAATACCTAAGTTTTAAAAATAAAATAAGGTCTTCTTTCAGAAAAATATGCTATCTATGGTATTTAAGGTACTTTCCCTCCATGTGGCATTGGCGCGGGACGCCCTGGAGTTGACGTACTGCTTTAGTAATGCTATGTCGTATGCGCATGGAAGCCGTATGAAAAGATGAGAACAATAAAAATGCCATTAAAGGGTTCCCCGACCCATAGATTACTTTAACGGCGATCGGAGAAGACAGGTAATTGATTCCATTTAAACTGCACTTTATTGGACACAAAAAAATGATAAATGCACATTGTGTAAGACGAGTAGGTACACATGGTTACCACTCACGTATTTTTATTACAATAGGCGTGACATGTTTCGACCTTCGTGGCTCGGGCTTCACAATGCTCGAGCCGCGAAGGTGACAACCACTCTGTCTGTCCGACGATGACTGCCCGATGCAGTCGAAACATGTCACGCCTATTGTGATAAAAATACGTGAGTGTTAACCGTTGCAATTTAATATCAGTATGTATATTTACTAAAACGGGGCTTAATCGTGTACAGATTTTGAAAACAAACCTCCGACGTTTCAAGGGCGAATATATAATGTGTGAAAATCGTGAAAGTTTAAATAAGTGTTAATATCAGTATGACTCACGAAAGTTTAAATTATACTAGTTTTTCCTTAGGTACTACGAATTATTAAAATAACGAATGTATTATTTTTAAGCAGATATGTCTGCGAACGATTTCTAATTTCCTAGAAAGAAATAAAAAGTGGAAGTAACGCCTGAGGCGCATACGAGGGATATAGCAGAGAAATTCGGGGCCTCGGGTGTGGACTCGGTAGCTCCCATGTCTAGGTGAATCCTAGAGTTGCTGGTTCGAGTCCCAACCGAAGTCATCAATTTTTCCACTATACAAAATAAATCAGTAGGGGTAGGTAGTAGGTGTATCGCAATGTACCATTACTAACGCGTAATAGCCTAAGCGATACGGGGGCGAAAGAGAGGGAATTCGCAACGAGTGGCTATAAATTAAAACACGACGGTCAGGAGTGTTTTAAATCGACACGAGTTGCGAATTACCTCTTCGCACGTATATCGTACGACGTCATACAGTACATAATTATGGCCATCGCCCTAGGGCGGTAAAGTAGTATCATGTGTTAGTGTAAATAAAAAAAAAATTAACGGCATTCAAATGAACAGAATCAGAATCAGAATGATTTTATTTGCATTAAACATTACCGGGTACATAATAGGTGTTAGTACAATGAGTGGCAAGTTTTATGTTTAACCATAAGTGGTATGCAAAAACAATAGAATAACCTAAAATCTAAAAACTTATTTACAAAAAAACGTGCAATCGTAAACACATAATAATATTGTGATATCATTGTTATATTGTACATATACCTAAAATTAAAATATGTCTAAATTGTAGGATCATTACATGTCAAGGAATTCATTTAAACTATAAAAATTGTGATTATTTACCCATTTATACAATTGTCTTTTGAATGCTATGATATGTTTAGTCTTCATGTCATTAGGTAATTTATTATATACAGACATAATTAAGCAACTTTTCTTTAACTTAGCCAATCTCGGATGTTCATCCGGAACTAGCCTATCAGGATTGCAACAACAAGAAGGAACAAGTATATTTTATAACATAATAATTTCAAAACTTGCTAAAAATACACAATCGTTAGTTTACCAGGTTGGGCGTCTCTTCACGCCCCCACTTCCGTTTTCAATTACACGGCTAATTATATGTAATAGCTAATAATTAATGTTATTTCCTAAACACCACTTATCATGCTACGATCGGAACCCACAACTTCCGTTACAAACTTTAATGACCCAGTATTGGTCCTTGAGCAGCCCCTGCCGAACTGTAGCCGGAAGTATGTTCAAAGAACGAGATCGGTTGTTGATTTGGGTTTTTATTGCTTTAAAAGACACTTCGTTCGTTTAGATCGTTATTTGATATCAGTTTTTAATAAAGTTACGTTAGAACCAATCTCGACTTGATATTTATAATAAAATAAAACAATAAATAAAACTGAATGTGCCATTGTAAAGCACGAATCAAATGATTTATTAAATATAATAAATGTACCTACATAAAATAGTGATTTGATTCGTGCCGATTGAGTCGTGATGATCCGTGCTTTAAAATTGTATAGTATGGTGACGTCACCCTCGCTTCTAGTTGAAAATAATCTGTAAACATTATCTAGACGGCAGCACTAGACGTAAGTCTGAGCTGTAGGATTGGCGGAACGTACCTTAAACGTTTAAAATAAGAAAGGATTGCATAATTATACTCGTACTTAGGAAATTTCGAACTCTGGCTGCAGTGATCGGGTAGCCCAGTGGTTAGGGCGTCTGCCGCGAATGCAGGAGGTCGCTGGTTCGATCCCAGCTCTGCTCACCGGGGGCGTTGGTCACTTTTTCTGTAGTATATGACATCTCTTTCAATTTATAAAACTGAATATGATTTAATATAATATTTAATATTTTTTGATTTTATATAATATACGAGTATGTTTTTGTTAGCTTGGAAGATTTTTAGAGTAATATTGTGCAGAATTTTGTTTTGGATAAAACTTATCAAGAATAATTAGACTGAAGAATTGAACATTAGATAATAGACAAATGCTATATTCCAATACAGGCACATATTCAATGAGAGAATCTTATCTACGTTCTCCATGATCGCTCGTCCAACGGAATAATTTATAGTGGACATGGTTTAGTAAACAGCCTACTTAAGGTAACGCGTGTACCATGGTTTAAGAGCTGTGTTTACGGCTCTCGTTGTCCGTTAAGAGCCCATTGCGGTTATGGTGGCAATCGGGACATTACGGCGGCGATAAAAATTCTACACCTGGTACGCTCTCCATGGAAAACTTCACATGGTTTGTAGTCGTGATGCAATCAGACTGCTGAAATAGTCCTCCTACTTTTGCATTCCCTAATATTGTTTGAAATAATGTCGGCCGTGGATGATTTCTATGCCATAATACGCAAAAAGTCGGCGTCCCTTATAAGACGTGTGCGAGGGAGTGGCAACAGAATCCTGCAAATGATCGCGGACAGGTGGGACTCGCTTGTCCTCGGCCGCTTCATAGATCTGCATGTGAAGAGAGGGGATCGATGAAGCGGGAGAGAGGACTTGCTGTAAATATAAGCGTAACATACTAACGTATTCTGTAAGTGATACTAACAAAATATGGAACTGTAGTATTCTGTTTTTTTTTATAATGATAATTTTTCCTAAACTCATATGTCCTAATATTGTTTACCCTAACATCGTTTTAAACTACTTTTCTAGCAGCGATTCGACGCTATTTAAGGTCACAGTTCTAACCTAACCCAACGGACTTTTAACATAGATTCGGTTCTATGTGAAGTCGTGTTGGGCAATAATTGGATTATGGCAAATAATCGTTAAGATAATTGATCGTTAGGGATTATGATCATTAGGACAAAACAGGGCAAGTGATTTTAGAATAAACGATATTAGGGATATCGAGGTAGACCCGACGAATACTATACAAAGATACTCGGATAGTTTAGAGAAAATCATGATGAGTTACAGTGGGACAGAAAAAGTAGACATTTCAGAGGGCACCACTAAGCATTAGCCGGCAAAATTGTAATACTTACCCTATTTTTAACCGACTACGAAAAAAGGAGGAGGTTCTCTTCGTTAGAATTTTTTTTGCTTTTTATTAATGTTCACCGATTTCTCCCAGCTACGGCGTGTGATTTGAGTAATTCTTTTATTGTTCGATAAGGATTATTTTCAAATTGGTCCCACAAAAAAATTCTCCAATCTGATGATGGGATTCACGAGGAATCAAGGGAACTCCTTATTTTTAAAAGCCACATGTATGGTTATTTTGGCCTTTGCTCAAGTAACTTAAGCATTTTCATTCGAGAATTATCTATATGGTAAAAAATACAAAAACTAAAAATAAAAAATAAAAACTTTTTGACAAAAAATAAAACCGACTTCAAAAAGGGCTAAATAAAATGGTCGTTTTGGATGCGCTTCCAACTGATACCTTTGAAGTCGATGCATTTCTAAACGATACTGCATTTAATAACGGCTTGGCACCGACTTCAAAGGTATCAGTTCGAAGAGCATACAAAACGGAACATTTTGTTTTGCATCTTTTGAAGTCGGTTTTATTTTTTGTCAAAAAGTTTTTTACTGTTCAAGTTTGAAATACAAGTTTCTTTTTTCCTAAACTGTGATTCTGCTGATTTTTCAAGTCATGTATCACTAGCTTTATAAGTCCTTCTGGCTATTGTACGCAAACCTGTGTTTCAGTTTATATTTATATTCTTGCATGTAGGTAGTTTGCACAAGTAGATTTCTTGTTGACAGACAGGATTCTCATTCTTATTTAAACTTGTCATAACGTAGGGTCATGTTGTATACGCAATTGATTACTTTTAAAATGTTTTATTTCAACAACCATTAATCGCGATAATAGAAACCAATATAAAACTGTGATTTGATTTCTGTGATATATCTTCACACTAATCGTATGTCGTATAAATTAATGTCACAAAAACTTCGTTACAGGGATGACCCGCTTCACAGGCCAAGCTGCTGTTTGAACAATACTTACAGCACCCAGAATACAAATGCGCGTCCGTTCAATATTCAAACCCGTTGCTTCAAAAAATTCAACTAGAATTTGCAACGGAATTCTTCGCAAAATGGAGCAAAAGAGAATTCGCATCGCACGCGATCAGAGCTGCATACTTTATTTCGAAAAGGATTGTTGAGTATGGATTCTTGTCTCGTCAATACTGTATGCTTAGCACCTACTACTTTGCGTATGCGAGTATGTATATTTTTTTATAAGCAGTAAAATATGCGAACGATACCAAATTTATTAAAAAGTAAGGAAGAGTGGAAAAACTCGCGACTCTGGGATACACGCCCAACGCTCTAATAACTAAATCAAAGGTTGCCTGGAAGAGATCGCTTTTTAGCAATAAGACCTATTGCTTGGCCTCAATCTAAAATCAACTGGTTGTATTTCTCTGTTAGTTATACTTTTCTTGTATCTTGAGGTGTGCAATAAAGAGTATTCTATCTATCTAACTAAGTTAGGCGCATACGCAGGATATGGTGTCAAAAATTGGGGCCACCGGATGTGTCTTGGTCTAAAGGCAATTATAGCAATCCATATTCCATACTAATAAATGCGAAAGTAATTATGTCTGTCTGTCTGTTATTATTTCGTGCTAAAACCGCTGAATGAATCAAGATGAAAGTTATGGGAATAGTTAGACATAGGAAAGATTTTGTTCTGATTCTACGCAGGCAAAATCTACTGATTTATAAAACTTGCAACGGTAAATCCGTATTATGCTCCATAAAGCATTTAGAACGCTAGGTTGATGGTATCTCAGAGCCAGCCAAAAATCTTCCACCATAAAAATAGTAACAAACACGAATGACAAATGGCTCCTATTTCATGAAAACACTAAGCTCGGGATTTTGGACATAAATCAGAAGGCGCTTCTTATGGCTGCATGTACACGGTAACAGCCGACATCAACGGGAAATATTACGGGCATTACCAACTGCGTGTGTAGCGGCCTATATACGGCCCTAGTGGAGACGAAGCAGCAGGCCATCTTCAACTGCATAACCGAAATACTACTTAAGCATATCGAGATAGTATGTCAGAAAGATACACAATTTAGGATGACGCACATCAGTCCGATGCGATCCGATCCGATACGTGACGATCTGTCGGATCTTACTGGGAACCCTCTGGACTTATTAACACAAAGCGATAACGCAGCCTAATGGATGAAGAACCTAATTAACTTGTAATTAAGCGACCAAAATTATGTAATGCCGTACGATTAGATAAATAAACTCTTTTAACGTCTTTTGATTCGGATGCTGGGAATCGATGCAATATCTTAACAATATCGTCACGTAAGGGGCTAGGGATTTTCTGAGAAAAAATCTCTTCTAAAAATTCTGACAAAAAGAAAACGGTTCATAAAAAATTTAAAAAGGCAAAGGATTAAAAGAGGCATAATTATTTGTGTTCCTCTTCTTTCAGAATTGAAAACAGTTCTATAACATAAGATGTGCGAATGGTATCTACTATCTCTGTCTCTTGTGTACAAGAGAACAATAACGTCGCTGAGTCGCCCGTCTCGCGTTATTCCACAATCATCGAGTATAAGTGAGTCGGCGTGTTGTCAAGGCAGACCAGGAGCAGCATTCAGATTTTTAAATCTGAACAAGTTTTGCCTTGGTTTGAGATACCTTATTTATCATCCATAATCTAAAACGCACGTTATATTGGTTAGTCAGAAAACTAACCCAAGGAAAGGGAACTTTACCGTCATCGCCAGAACAAATAGTGTCATGTGACAATGTCTTGTTTATTATCCATAATGTAAAGCCCACGTTAAAAATGTGAGTCAGAAAACCAACCCAAGCAAAGGGAACTTTACCATCACCGCCATAACAAATACTGTCATGTGACAACGCCTTCTTTATAATCCATAATCTAAAGCTCATCTTATATTGGCTAGACATAAAATATGCGTTACCAACGGGAACACATTACCGTCACCGTCAGAACAAATACTGTCATGTGACAATGTTTATTCATGAGCGTGTTAAACGAGTTTGATTACGGTGTCACGCATTACGCTGTTGTTGTATATTTGCATATTGAATGGCGAGTGATAGAAGTTTTATCGGGGTGCGGTTATTACTTGAGTTAATTTGTTTTATTTTTTAGGTTATATCTAGTTATACCTACCTAGAAGTAGAGATAGAAATAAAAGACATACGTATTTGAATATCATACGTAGAAATGAAATAATTTAATACGGATTAAAGCTTCCTTAAACAGTCATAAGTTATCAGTTGCTTACGCATCCGGAATTGATAAAGTACTTAGGTATCTAAACTGTAAAGAAGCTATTGTAAACGCCATTCAGTTTGCAAGGATCGGCATGCTTTGAAATCACATCATCTGTGCGACCGCCTGGTTACCTAGACTCCTGGGGCGTGAATTGAATTAGGTGAGGTACCAAAGATAGCGCTAGTTTTCTTAGCAAGGATAAAGCTGAGTTTTACTACATTTATTCACGTTCTGTACGCTAACGTTCGTTCATCCGTAATATACTTTTATTTTTGTGGTCAATAAAAGCTTAAGGAAGGTACTTCTTGCCAGTGTTATATTCTGTATATCACACAGAGTGACAGAGATTGTTTCATTGAAAAATGAATATTCCATTCTATTCTATTCTAATTGTTCTCAGGAAATATTGAATTGGTCGCCAAATTTTAATCCCGTCGAAAGTGCCGGCGGTTATTGAATTTGCATACAAATTTTATACTAATAAAATGTTGAAAGCCTGGTGGATTTGGAAAGGTGAAAGCCGATTACGAACATACCTAACGTTTGTCTGCACTGTCATGAGTATCTAAGCTAAGCAAACAGCTTTTCCTTTTATAAATAATACCGTTTAATTAAACAAATAACGCGTTATATGTATCTATATATTATACACATCCAATTACTTTTTCTCGAAGAGCTTCGCCGTTTTAAAATACTTTTATAATGTTACTTAAGTCTATAAAGTCTAAAATAGCTCGACATGTTTCAAATCGATTCGTGATCCTTATTCATGAGCGCGCGCTTGTAACGAATGTTCTTTGCACACCCGCTTCTTCAGTTTTGCTGAAACGCCGTTTTTATACTTAAATACTGACTTTTATTTACCCGGGAGAGATATTTTTAGCAACATACATAAGCTTAAAATTGCAAGTACCACTGCGGTAAAAAGTGTATAAATAAAGGTAATAGAGCGATAGGAATGTAACAGTTTAAGAAATAACCATGCCCCGAGTTCGACAGCTGACATTTACTCTAAGAACTTAGAATTAGCTTCAGAATGTTGGCTCTAAAACGTGAAATTACTTCATATTTACACAGATTACGTTTATTTCACACATTTTCAAGTAACATTATACTTGGCATGTGCAGAAATTAATTCTGACGTGCCACGATCTTGTCATTATTCGCTTAATGTCTTCTTATAGTGTATCTGCTTATTCCTTGCATATGCAATACACATTTTGCGTAAAGGAATCCTCAGAGATCAAACACCGTAACGGAAGGCAAGAAAAAACTGAAGACAGCGTGCAGGACTAAACTTTCATGGTTTACCTTTGCTCCTATGCTACGAGTAGGTATGCTCTGGATTTACGGGACTTATTTTTTCACATCGGGTTATGTAAGAAGGAGGAGACATTTATATTGATGAAGAGTTAAACCAAATAATGTATAAAGGCGGTGTTTAAATCAGAGATGATCAAAGAGTGTGAGTGTTGTTTATTAAGAATCCATTGAATCATTTGAGTGTTACATAAACATCCTTCGCTACGTATCCTCGTTCTAGAGATGGGTGATGCACTGAGAGAAAAACTAACAAAAATACACTAGTCAGTACAAAAATAAAGCTTAATCCGAGGACGAGGAGAGTCAACTAAAAGGAGCAAATCGACTTTAGCTATTTCTATTTGTAGGATACACAACTTATATATTTGTAATTTTAAGAAAGCAAGATTAATATCAGAAACTATGAATTTGTGATTCCCGCAACTGATAGTTTTGTTGTTGCAACAGATACTTTAGCAATATCGAAGGCGATGACGTCATGTGTGAAAACTAATGGTTTTGTAATTTTGAGAGTGCTTTCACAATATCGGAAACGATGACGTCATGTGTGAAAACTAATAGTTTTGTAATTCTGAGAGTGATTTAGCAATATCGGAGGCGATGACGTCATTGGTGAAAATGAATCGTTTTGTAATTCTGAGAGTGCTTTAGCAATATCGGAGACGATGACCTCTTGGGTGATAACTAATAGTTTTGTAATTATGAGAATGCTTTAGCAATATCGGAGGCAATGACCTCATGGGTAAAAACTAATCCTTTTGTAATTTTGAGTGTGCTTTAGCAATATCGGAGGCGATGACGTCATTGGTGAAAATGAATCGTTTTGTAATTCTGAGAGTGCTTTAGCAATATCGGAGACGATGACCTCTTGGGTGATAACTAATAGTTTTGTAATTATGAGAATGCTTTAGCAATATCGGAGGCAATGACCTCATGGGTAAAAACTAATCCTTTTGTAATTTTGAGTGTGCTTTAGCAATATCGGAGGCGATGACGTCACAGGTTTTACTAAGTGTACTTGCAATTCCAAGCTAGCTGTTGTTAATCTAAAGATAATGACGTCACAGGCAAAAACTAAACTGTTTGCAATTCCACCTCCCAGCCCCTAGCCAGGTGCGCCGCGAATAGACGCTTTTGTACTAAACCGTGCCGTGGTTGCGATACGGCACGGTTTAGTATAAAAGCGTCAAATGCATGCTATTACTCCATTTCTTTCTTATTAATACAGTGAGAAAGAGACGGTTATTATAGTAATTATGCGCGCAAAATACTCTCGCGGCGCACCTGTGCTAGGAAGTATAGAATTGGAAACTGTAGATTTGCCTATATCATTACCAGTAGAATAACAGAAGCTATCCAGAAATTTCAGAACAATAGAGTATTTATTTTTAGAAATCATAACTTGAGACCTGTAATGTTATCACCTCCACAATAATCAAGGGTTTTATAATGAATTCATAAGACTTCTTAATTTAAAAAAAAAGGTAAATATACATTAGAGCAGAGATAATTTTGCAATCACTAATTTGACATTTAATTTTAATTAAAGGAATTTATAAAACCCTTAGTTTTAGTGGTAGGGTGAATTGTACTCAAACCAGAGATAAATGTAATCATTTATTATCTAATATTTCGTTGCTTAAAGATACATGCGTAGGAATACAGGCATAATTATTATTGATACAAACATTTATAGATTATACTATTTTAACTAAAACATCAAATGAAATTTCGTTCTCGTTGTTGTTATTTTCATTATCATTCAATCTGCATAGCTATTCCACCGCCCCAAGTACAGTCGAATGCAGATATAGTTGACCCCCACCTGCAAACAAACTTGTACGCAGGGGGTCAACCATCTCTGCAGCCGATTTTTAATCAGGAGCGCCGAGAGTGCATGTCGCGCGCGTAATAACTACCCGACTCACTGCGCCACGAGCGCTACCACCCATCTCTTACTTTTTAATTATAAGACCTAAAGAGAAGGGCTGTTATCATATCACGCGCGCGACATGCACTCTCGGCGCTCCTGTGCTAGGGAGGCTGGAATAGCAAACAGTTCAGAACCATAACATCTCAGAACAATAAGTCGCTACTATATCCTTAGTTTTTCTACTAACTATTGTTGGTTCCAAGTCAGCATCAGATGCAATCTGAGTGATTATGCCGTCTCTTACTTCTGTTTTTCAAGGTTTCCACGTTGTCTTCTTTTTGTCTTTTAAACGAACATTGGACGATAAAAAAGGCTGCAGCAGCAAACACGCATTATTCAATGTGTCATTTGTAGCACTTGCTGTAAAAAAAAGGAACTATTAAAATCTAAATATAGGTAACAATTAAATTAATATTAGCTGGTCAATTACAGCGAAAACAATTTAGAATTCCACTTCTTGTTTACACCAAGGACGGTATTGTCCACGTGCATGAACTAAGGTTAGCCAACTATCCTGGGGTTAACCGGTTAAGTCCTGGTAATTTTAGACACCTGACATTACCCAGGTTAGTTGGCTAACCCTAGATGGTGCAAGTGACCCTTGAAGTGTAAGGCTTGAAAGGAGAGCGTGTGGCAAGCCGGCAGCGTTGCGTGTAGAGTGCTTTCAGTTAGGTTAGGGAATGCAATCGGTTAACCGTTTTGTATTAAGAAAAAGTTTTGTAAAACCGAGGTTTTCTTATACACAAAATCACCAATTGCATTCCCTAATTCAGGACGCTTTCATGCATTTCTTTGACACTTAACATGAAGTTTAATAAGGCATTACAGCCCGCTCCGCCGTATAGTATAGGTATCCCGCTCGAGCCACAACTCAGGCCCTGCACTTAGTAGGTACATCGTTTAAGCGTCACAACTGTAAAAAAATACGCGGCACCGAGGCTCATAATAAGTTTTTAATGGATAGATAGATTATGATCCTACTTATCTAAAATGCACTAGGCTACGTAATAACAATGTACAATATTATCAAAACTTACTTTTAAATTCCTCGATATACTCCTGTAAACCCCAATTACACAACAAATCGCGGGTCAATTGGTCCATGACGCATAATTTCTCCTAAATTCAATAGGTTTTTCATGTGTAATCTATACCAGTTTGTGTTATTTTTGTTGTTTTGAGGTGCAATAAAGAGTTATTGTATTGTTGTATTGTATTGTATTTTGTTTTATTTAAGCACAGCAGACACCAGAACAAAAACAAACGCCCGCAGTCTTGACCGACACACTAAACGCACAACGAGAAAATGGCGGGGAAAATGGTGGGCTCGGGCAGTGCTGCCAACTGCCAACATGTCAATCGTAGGGAACAGTGACGTTTTGTTGAAAATATTAAATTCTTACTTGAGTGATAACTATTTTGTAATTACAACAAAACTATATTATCAAAACCTGGGCAAGAGCCGTAGGAATCAATGGCGTCTTGTTCAAAATATTAAATTCATTACTTGACTTACTTGTGTCACCTCTGTTGTGTTATGTCAAAAAAGGGTAAGTGGCGCAGTTTAGGAATGCCGAATTTTTACATGAAATTTGAATATTTATTTCACGATTTATGATGATTACATCATCATAAATTAAACTACTTATATAAATACCAATTTACAGATTATTTATTTGCTAACCTTTTCGGCAGAGGGGAACGCTTTCAGTGACTGCTATGGTCGGTTGAATGCTTTAAGCCTAAGTATAATTATATACAAATTGTTAGACACTGTGTTTGAAACAAAATTTGAAATTACGTCGAATCATATCTCCATCTCCCAATAAGAACCGTTAATAGCAAAGACATAACTACAATAATATAAATAAACACAAATAGGCTCAAATTATATCTCCTATTACCTAATACCTACGTATCGATTTTGTAGGATCGGATCAAATTTAAAGAAATTCAAGATGGCGGTCATTTTTGACCTGAGATTCGTTATAAAGAACCTTTCGGATCCTTAGATATCGATTTTTATCAGGATTGGATCAAAACTGACGAAATTCTGGATGGCGGATGATTTTCACAAATTTGACCTCAGAATAATAGGACTATAGAATGTATAATTATTTTATTGAATTCTATCTTTCATCGGTATTTGACTTGATGAATATTTAAAAAGATTACCTATTAAGTATACACAACCTCATCAGTCACTTGTCAGACATTTGTCATTCTTGATTGATTCGCATTAGAAACAACATAATCAAATAGAAGTAGTGTTTTTTAAAATGCCTCATGGAAAACAGATTTTTAAAAAGCTAACAGTTATAAAAAAATTGTGAACTGATATCGGGGAAGGAGATAGTACTAGATTCAACGATATATCGCTCTACATTTGATTATTTCAGCCACCAATTACAACAGTTGTAGTCAAAAGATAAAACGTTAATTCTGTCTGACAGTGGTGAAGATACCAACTTTTTAACGTTAAATAACGTTAAAACCCTGATCCCTATATATCGTTATCTAAGTAGCCTTATTGAGCTTACCTTGGAGCTTAGTCGATCTGTGTAAGATGTCCTCATAAACATAAACATGACTTATATGGCCTATATTTCTTCAGTAAAGTGTTGTCATTGTCACACACCTGCTCCATGCTGACGGTTTACCACTTACAACCACCATCGCGAATGGAAGAATTAAGCAACGTCAGAAAACTCTGAATGGTTTTAAGAACAGATTTAACACCTGCCTTTAGGTATTCGACAGCGATACCGTCATCATCCGGGGTTTTGCCACTCTTATTCATTTAAAGCTAAGTACTCAAATGCATAGTAGTAATAACATGTTTTACTGCTAAGTACCTAATAGGGGTATTACACTAAACTATCGGCCGGCCAGTGTAAAAGGGCAAAAGAGTAACAACAGGGTACGATGGGCTCGGGAGTAGCAGGGTACTCCCGAACTCCCGACAGTTGGACCCTGTGGATTGTATAGTGTAATACGCGACCTAAGTACATTAAATAAAAACAAATCAGATCATAGATAGTAAAATTCAAACATCTAATGCAGTAAAATTACTTTAACAAATAAAAGTAATTTCATGGTTTCGCTCTCGCTTTGTCCTTGGATTACTCTAGAATTTATTTTTTTATTTTTGATAAAATCACATTGTTTTGAATACCAAAATGAATTTATGTATTAATCACAATATATTAATGTACCCTTTGAGACTTGCACACTGCGCACTTGCGCAGATTTAAATTTGCTATACAAACTTGAATATCGAAAATATCGGAAATACCGATATTCGGTGATTTTAATAAAGATATTAGAATATCGGAATTTCGCCCGATACTTTCGAATATTGGTATCCATGCTCTAGTTGTGGGCAAAATCGAACGAGGTTAACAGTTATTAAAGCGGCTAAGGATCAATCCTAGAGCGCGTCCCCAGTGTCCCTACACGCTCAAATGCCGGTTTCTGGTTCTTCAATTGGTGCTGCTACCCTGTCTAATACTGTATAAAAAAAACAAGCTCGCTAATATAACAATATATTACTTGATATAACAATTCAGTTGTTTAAATTGCGTCCTTGCAAAGTTTTACTAGTATTTAAAAAAAGACTTGTTGTATATATATTTTTTGTTTTATCAATCATTAAACGAGTTTTGTAATACCAACACAACGAACGTAACAGGTTTTAGTAAATTTTACTAAACTCATTTAGCTGTTGCAATAAAAATAAATGTTAACACAACAAATTTATTTTGTACGTATCAAATCGTTCGCTTTGTTGGAATTACGAAAGACGGTTTGTGATTAATACAACAATAAACATAAACACAACGTGTCTTTCTACTAAATACCAGTAAACTTTGTAACGTCGCGATAGTAACAATTGAAGGGTTATTTCAAATGGGATAATGTTATTCTTGCAAACTTATTTGTTAAATACTACAAAACTTAATCGGCGTGAAGTTAGCAGCCTAAAATTAGCAGCCCTAGGAAACCCGACCAAATAAAGGAGTTGAAATTAAAATTAAAATTTAAAAGGAAATAATCGATTACAAGGTAGAAGTACAAGCCTCTACATGCAAAACAATATTCCTCTGACCTTTTTTTCTGCAACTATATATGAAATACAATTTAAAACCAAACATGAACAGCAATGAATGTTTAGGCAGCTAACTTCACAAGATAAAGTCACTTCACTATAGGCAAACAAAACTACGAAAGGTTTATTATCTAGATGTAGTCTTTAAACATGATTTACTTTCGTCAAAATGAAAAGAAAATTACCACCCCAACATGACAGATATAACTTAACAGCCTTAATAAAAATCAAGATTTTCATTATTTTTCCCTAGAAGCTATCATTCTTACACCTTGAGTCTGGTGCCATTGGAAGCGTCTTGACATCGCTTAAAAACGAGGTAAGTTTGTTCAAGATTGAAAGAAAATTACTGCCCCAAAATGACTGAAAATACATAGCAGCCTAAATAAAAATAAAGATTTTCATCATTTTTCCCAAGAAGCTATAATTCTTACACCTTGAGTCTGGTGCCATTAGAAGCGTCTTGACATCGCTTGTAAACGAGGTAAGTTTGTTCAATATTGAAAGAAAATGACTGCCCCAAAATGACTGAAAATACTTAGCAGCCTAATTAAAATTCTAGAATTTCATAATTTTTCCCGAGAAGCTATCATTCTTACACCTTAAGTCTGGTGCCATTAGAAGCGTCTCAACATCGCTTAAAAACGAGGTAAGTTTGTTTAAGATTGAAAGAAAATGACTGCCCCAAAATGACAGAAAATACTTAGCAGCCTAAGTATAAATCAAGATTTTCATAATTTTTCCCTAGAAGCTATCATTCTTACACCTTGAGTCTGGTGCCATTAGAAGCGTCTTGACATCGCTTAAAAACGAGGTAAGTTTGTTCAAGATTGAAAGAAAATTACTGCCCCAAAATGACTGAAAATACATAGCAGCCTAAGTATAAATCAAGATTTTCATAACTTTTCCTAGAAGCTATCATTCTTACACCTTGAGTCTGGTGCCATTAGAAGCGTCCTGACATCGCTTTAAAACGAGGTAAGTTTGTTCAAGATTGAAAGAAAATTACTGCCCCAAAATGACTGAAAATACTTAGCAGCCTAATTAAAATTCTAGAATTTCATAATTTTTCCCTAGAAGCTATCATTCTTACACCTTGAATCTGGTGCCATTAGAAGCATCCTAACATCGCTTTAAAACGAGGTAAGTTTGTTCAAGATTGAAAGAAAGTGACTGCCCCAAAATGACTGAAAATGCTTAGCAGCCTAATTAAAATTCTAGAATTTCATAATTTTTCCCGAGAAGCTATCATTCTTACACCTTAAGTCTGGTGCCATTAGAAGCGTCTCAACATCGCTTAAAAACGAGGTAAGTTTGTTTAAGATTGAAAGAAAATGACTGCCCCAAAATGACAGAAAATACTTAGCAGCCTAAGTATAAATCAAGATTTTCATAATTTTTCCCTAGAAGCTATCATTCTTACACCTTGAGTCTGGTGCCATTAGAAGCGTCTTGACATCGCTTAAAAACGAAGTAAGTTTGTTTAAGATTGAAAGAAAATTACTGACCCAAAATGACTGAAAATTCTTACAAGCCTAAATAAAATTCAAGATTTTCATAATTTTTCCCTAGAAGCTATCATTCTTACACCTTGAATCTGGTGCCATTAGAAGCGTCTTGACATCGCTTAAAAACGAGGTAAGTTTGTTCAAGATTGAAAGAAAATTACTGCCCCAAAATGACTGAAAATACATAGCAGCCTAAGTATAAATCAAGATTTTCATAACTTTTCCTAGAAGCTATCATTCTTACACCTTGAGCCTAGTGCCATTAGAAGCGTCCTGACATCGCTTTAAAACCAGGTAAGTTTGTTCGAGATTGAAAGAAAATGACTGCCCCAAAATGACTGAAAATACTTAGCAGCCTAATTAAAATTCTAGAATTTCATAATTTTTCCCTAGAAGCTATCATTCTTACACCTTGAATCTGGTGCCATTAGAAGCGTCCTGACATCGCTTTAAAACGAGGTAAGTTTGTTCAAGATTGAAAGAAAATTACTGCCCCAAAATGACTGAAAATACATAGCAGCCTAAGTATAAATCAAGATTTTCATAACTTTTCCTAGAAGCTATCATTCTTACACCTTGAGCCTAGTCCATTAGAAGCGTCTTGACATCGCTTAAAAACGAGGTAAGTTTGTTCAAGATTGAAAGAAAATTACTGCCCCAAAATGACTGAAAATACATAGCAGCCTAAGTATAAATCAAGATTTTCATAACTTTTCCTAGAAGCTATCATTCTTACACCTTGAGCCTAGTGCCATTAGAAGCGTCCTGACATCGCTTTAAAACCAGGTAAGTTTGTTCGAGATTGAAAGAAAATGACTGCCCCAAAATGACAGAAAATACTTAGCAGCCTAAGTATAAATCAAGATTTTCATAATTTTTCCCTAGAAGCTATGATTCTTACACCTTGAGTCTGGTGCCATTAGAAGCGTCTTGACATCGCTTAAAAACGAGGTAAGTTTGTTCAAGATTGAAAGAAAATTACTGCCCCAAAATGACTGAAAATTCTTACAAGCCTAAATAAAATTCAAGATTTTCATAATTTTTCCCTAGAAGCTATCATTCTTACACCTTGAATCTGGTGCCATTAGAAGCGTCTTGACATCGCTTAAAAACGAGGTAAGTTTTTTCAAGATTGAAAGAAAATTACTGCCCCAAAATGACTGAAAATACATAGCAGCCTAAGTATAAATCAAGATTTTCATAACTTTTCCTAGAAGCTATCATTCTTACACCTTGAGCCTAGTGCCATTAGAAGCGTCCTGACATCGCTTTAAAACCAGGTAAGTTTGTTCGAGATTGAAAGAAAATGACTGCCCCAAAATGACTGAAAATACTTAGCAGCCTAATTAAAATTCTAGAATTTCATAATTTTTCCCTAGAAGCTATCATTCTTACACCTTAAATCTGGTGCCATTAGAAGCGTCCTGACATCGCTTTAAAACGAGGTAAGTTTGTTCAAGATTGAAAGAAAATTACTGCCCCAAAATGACTGAAAATACATAGCAGCCTAAGTATAAATCAAGATTTTCATAACTTTTCCTAGAAGCTATCATTCTTACACCTTGAGCCTAGTGCCATTAGAAGCGTCTTGACATCGCTTAAAAACGAGGTAAGTTTGTTCAAGATTGAAAGAAAATTACTGCCCCAAAATGACTGAAAATACATAGCAGCCTAAGTATAAATCAAGATTTTCATAACTTTTCCTAGAAGCTATCATTCTTACACCTTGAGCCTAGTGTTATTAGAAGCGTCCTGACATCGCTTTAAAACCAGGTAAGTTTGTTCGAGATTGAAAGAAAATGACTGCCCCAAAATGACTGAAAATACTTAGCAGCCTAATTAAAATTCTAGAATTTCATAATTTTTCCCTAGAAGCTATCATTCTTACACCTTGAATCTGGTGCCATTAGAAGCGTCTTGACATCGCTTAAAAACGAGGTAAGTTTGTTCAAGATTGAAAGAAAATTACTGCCCCAAAATGACTGAAAATACATAGCAGCCTAAGTATAAATCAAGATTTTCATAACTTTTCCTAGAAGCTATCATTCTTACACCTTGAGCCTAGTGCCATTAGAAGCGTCCTGACATCGCTTTAAAACCAGGTAAGTTTGTTCGAGATTGAAAGAAAATGACTGCCCCAAAATGACTGAAAATACTTAGCAGCCTAATTAAAATTCTAGAATTTCATAATTTTTCCCTAGAAGCTATCATTCTTACACCTTGAATCTGGTGCCATTAGAAGCGTCCTGACATCGCTTTAAAACGAGGTAAGTTTGTTCAAGATTGAAAGAAAATGTATGCCCCAAAATGACTGAAAATGCTTAGCAGCCTAATTAAAATTCTAGAATTTCATAATTTTTCCCGAGAAGCTATCATTCTTACACCTTAAGTCTGGTGCCATTAGAAGCGTCTCAACATCGCTTAAAAACGAGGTAAGTTTCTTTAAGATTGAAAGAAAATGACTGCCCCAAAATGACAGAAAATACTTAGCAGCCTAAGTATAAATCAAGATTTTCATAAATTTTCCCTAGAAGCTATCATTCTTACACCTTGAGTCTGGTGCCATTAGAAGCGTCTTGACATCGCTTAAAAACGAGGTAAGTTTGTTTAAGATTGAAAGAAAATGACTGCCCCAAAATGACTGAAAATACTTAAAAGCCTAAATAAATTTAAAGAATTTCATAATTTTCCCTAAAAGCTATCATTCTTACACCTTGAGTCTGGTGCCATTAGAAGCGTCTTGACATCGCTTAAAAACAAGGTAAGTTTGTTCAAGATTGAAAGAAAATTACTGCCCCAAAATGACTGAAAATACTTAGCAGCCTACATAAAATTCAAGAATTTCATAATTTTTCCCGAGAAGCTATGATTCTTACACCTTAAGTCTGGTGCCATTAGAAGCGTCTTGACATCGCTTAAAAACGAGGTAAGTTTGTTCAAGATTGAAAGAAAATTACTGCCCCAAAATGACTGAAAATGCTTAGCAGCCTAATTAAAATTCTAGAATTTCATAATTTTTCCCTAGAAGCTATCATTCTTACACCTTGAATCTGGTGCCATTAGAAGCGTCTTGACATCGCTTAAAAACGAGGTAAGTTTTTTCAAGATTGAAAGAAAATTACTGCCCCAAAATGACTGAAAATACATAGCAGCCTAAGTATAAATCAAGATTTTCATAACTTTTCCTAGAAGCTATCATTCTTACACCTTGAGCCTAGTGCCATTAGAAGCGTCCTGACATCGCTTTAAAACCAGGTAAGTTTGTTCGAGATTGAAAGAAAATTACTGCCCCAAAATGACTGAAAATACTTAGTGCCCTAATTAAAATTCTAGAATTTCATAATTTTTCCCGAGAAGCTATCATTCTTACACCTTAAGTCTGGTGCCATTAGAAGCGTCTCAACATCGCTTAAAAACGAGGTAAGTTTGTTTAAGATTGAAAGAAAATGACTGCCCCAAAATGACAGAAAATACTTAGCAGCCTAAGTATAAATCAAGATTATTTTTTTTTTCCCTAGAAGCTATCATTCTTACACCTTGAGTCTGGTGCCATTAGAAGCGTCTTGACATCGCTTAAAAACGAGGTAAGTTTGTTCAAGATTGAAAGAAAATTACTGCCCCAAAATGACTGAAAATACTTAGCAGCCTAAATAAAATTCAAGAATTTCATTATTTTTCCCGAGAAGCTATCATTCTTACACCTTAAGTCTGGTGCCATTAGAAGCGACTCAACATCGCTTAAAAACAAGGTAAGTTTGTTTAAGATTGAAAGAAAATGACTGCCCCAAAATGACAGAAAATACTTAGCAGCCTAAGTATAAATCAAGATTTTCATAATTTTTCCCTAGAAGCTATCATTCTTACACCTTGAGTCTGGTGCCATTAGAAGCGTCTTGACATCGCTTAAAAACGAGGTAAGTTTGTTCAAGATTGAAAGAAAATTACTGCCCCAAAATGACTGAAAATACATAGCAGCCTAAGTATAAATCAAGATTTTCATAACTTTTCCTAGAAGCTATCATTCTTACACCTTGAGCCTAGTGCCATTAGAAGCGTCCTGACATCGCTTTAAAACGAGGTAAGTTTGTTCAAGATTGAAAGAAAATGACTGCCCCAAAATGACTGAAAATGCTTAGCAGCCTAATTAAAATTCTAGAATTTCATAAATTTTCCCAAGAAGCTATCATTCTTACACCTTAAATCTGGTGCCATTAGAAGCGTCTCAACATCGCTTAAAAACGAGGTAAGTTTGTTCAAGATTGAAAGAAAATGACTGCCCCAAAATGACTGAAAACACTTACAAGCCTAAATAAAATTCAAAATTTTTATAATTTTTCCCTAGAAGCTATCATTCTTACACCTTGAGTCTGGTGCCATTAGAAGCGTCTTGACATCGCTTAAAAACGAGGTAAGTTTGTTCAAGGTTGAAAGAAAATTAATGCCCCAAAATGACTGAAAATACTTAGCAGCCTAAATAAAATTCAAGAATTTCATAATTTTTCCCGAGAAGCTATCATTCTTACACCTTAAGTCTGGTGCCATTAGAAGCGTCTCAACATCGCTTAAAAACTAGGTAAGTTTGTTCGAGATTGAAAGAAAATGACTGCCCCAAAATGACTGAAAATACTTAGCAGCCTAATTAAAATTCTAGAATTTCATAATTTTTCCCTAGAAGCTATCATTCTTACACCTTGAATCTGGTGCAATTAGAAGCGTTTTGACATCGCTTAAAAACGAGGTAAGTTTGTTCAAGATTGAAAGAAAATTACTGCCCCAAAATGACTGAAAATACATAGCAGCCTAAGTATAAATCAAGATTTTCATAACTTTTCCTAGAAGCTATCATTCTTACACCTTGAGCCTAGTGCCATTAGAAGCGTCCTGACATCGCTTTAAAACCAGGTAAGTTTGTTCGAGATTGAAAGAAAATGACTGCCCCAAAATGACTGAAAATGCTTAGCAGCCTAATTAAAATTCTAGAATTTCATAATTTTTCCCGAGAAGCTATCATTCTTACACCTTAAGTCTGGTGCCATTAGAAGCGTCTCAACATCGCTTAAAAACGAGGTAAGTTTGTTTAAGATTGAAAGAAAATGACTGCCCCAAAATGACAGAAAATACTTAGCAGCCTAAGTATAAATCAAGATTTTCATAATTTTTCCCTAGAAGCTATCATTCTTACACCTTGAGTCTGGTGCCATTAGAAGCGTCTTGACATCGCTTAAAAACGAGGTAAGTTTGTTCAAGATTGAAAGAAAATTACTGCCCCAAAATGACTGAAAATTCTTACAAGCCTAAATAAAATTCAAGATTTTCATAATTTTTCCCTAGAAGCTATCATTCTTACACCTTGAATCTGGTGCCATTAGAAGCGTCTTGACATCGCTTAAAAACGAGGTAAGTTTGTTCAAGATTGAAAGAAAATTACTGCCCCAAAATGACTGAAAATACATAGCAGCCTAAGTATAAATCAAGATTTTCATAACTTTTCCTAGAAGCTATCATTCTTACACCTTGAGCCTAGTGCCATTAGAAGCGTCCTGACATCGCTTTAAAACCAGGTAAGTTTGTTCGAGATTGAAAGAAAATGACTGCCCCAAAATGTTAGAAAATACTTAGCAGCCGTAGTATAAATCAAGATTTTCATAATTTTTCCCTAGAAGCTATCATTCTTACACCTTGAGTCTGGTGCCATTAGAAGCGTCTCAACATCGCTTAAAAACGAGGTAAGTTTGTTTAAGATTGAAAGAAAATGACTGCCCCAAAATGACTGAAAACACTTACAAGCCTAAATAAAATTCAAAATTTTTATAATTTTTCCCTAGAAGCTATCATTCTTACACCTTGAGTCTGGTGCCATTAGAAGCGTCTTGACATCGCTTAAAAACGAGGTAAGTTTGTTCAAGATTGAAAGAAAATTACTGCCCCAAAATGACTGAAAATTCTTAGCAGCATAATTAAAATTCTAGAATTTCATAATTTTTCCCTAGAAGCTATCATTCTTACACCTTGAATCTGGTGCCATTAGAAGCGTCCTGACATCGCTTTAAAACGAGGTAAGTTTGTTCAAGATTGAAAGAAAATGACTGCCCCAAAATGACTGAAAATGCTTAGCAGCCTAATTAAAATTCTAGAATTTCATAATTTTTCCCGAGAAGCTATCATTCTTACACCTTAAGTCTGGTGCCATTAGAAGCGTCTCAACATCGCTTAAAAACGAGGTAAGTTTGTTTAAGATTGAAAGAAAATGACTGCCCCAAAATGACAGAAAATACTTAGCAGCCTAAGTATAAATCAAGATTTTCATAATTTTTCCCTAGAAGCTATCATTCTTACACCTTGAGTCTGGTGCCATTAGAAGCGTCTTGACATCGCTTAAAAACGGAGTAAGTTTGTTCAAGATTGAAAGAAAATTACTGCCCCAAAATGACTGAAAATACTTAGCAGCCTAAATAAAATTCAAGAATTTCATTATTTTTCCCGAGAAGCTATCATTCTTACACCTTAAGTCTGGTGCCATTAGAAGCGACTCAACATCGCTTAAAAACAAGGTAAGTTTGTTTAAGATTGAAAGAAAATGACTGCCCCAAAATGACAGAAAATACTTAGCAGCCTAAGTATAAATCAAGATTTTCATAATTTTTCCCTAGAAGCTATCATTCTTACACCTTGAGTCTGGTGCCATTAGAAGCGTCTCAACATCGCTTAAAAACGAGGTAAGTTTGTTTAAGATTGAAAGAAAATGACTGCCCCAAAATGACTGAAAACACTTACAAGCCTAAATAAAATTCAAAATTTTCATAATTTTTCCCTAGAAGCTATCATTCTTACACCTTGAATCTGGTGCCATTAGAAGCGTCTTGACATCGCTTAAAAACGAGGTAAGTTTGTTCAAGATTGAAAGAAAATTAATGCCCCAAAATGACTGAAAATACTTAGCAGCCTAAATAAAATTCAAGAATTTCATAATTTTTCCCGAGAAGCTATCATTCTTACACCTTAAGTCTGGTGCCATTAGAAGCGTCTCAACATCGCTTAAAAACCAGGTAAGTTTGTTCGTGATTGAAAGAAAATGACTGCCCCAAAATGACTGAAAATACTTAGCAGCCTAATTAAAATTCTAGAATTTCATAATTTTTCCCTAGAAGCTATCATTCTTACACCTTGAATCTGGTGCCATTAGAAGCGTTTTGACATCGCTTAAAAACGAGGTAAGTTTGTTCAAGATTGAAAGAAAATTACTGCCCCAAAATTACTGAAAATACATAGCAGCCTAAGTATAAATCAAGATTTTCATAACTTTTCCTAGAAGCTATTATTCTTACACCTTGAGCCTAGTGCCATTAGAAGCGTCTTGACATCGCTTTAAAACGAGGTAAGTTTGTTCGAGATTGAAAGAAAATGACTGCCCCAAAATGACTGAAAATGCTTAGCAGCCTAATTAAAATTCTAGAATTTCATAATTTTTCCCGAGAAGCTATCATTCTTACACCTTAAGTCTGGTGCCATTAGAAGCGTCTCAACATCGCTTAAAAACGAGGTAAGTTTGTTTAAGATTGAAAGAAAATGACTGCCCCAAAATGACAGAAAATACTTAGCAGCCTAAGTATAAATCAAGATTTTCATAATTTTTCCCTAGAAGCTATCATTCTTACACCTTGAGTCTGGTGCCATTAGAAGCGTCTTGACATCGCTTAAAAACCAGGTAAGTTTGTTAAAGATTGAAAGAAAATTACTGCCCCAAAATGACTGAAAATACTTAGCAGCCTAATTAAAATTCTAGAATTTCATAATTTTTCCCTAGAAACTATCATTCTTACACCTTGAATCTGGTGCCATTATAAGCGTCCTGACATCGCTTTAAGACGAGGTAAGTTTGTTCAAGATTGAAAGAAAATTACTGCCCCAAAATGACTGAAAATGCTTAGCAACCTAATTAAAATTCTAAAATTTCATAATTTTTCCCGAGAAGCTATCATTCTTACACCTTAAGTCTGGTGCCATTACAAGCGTCTCAACATCGCTTAAAAACAAGGTAAGTTTGTTTAAGATTGAAAGAAAATGACTGCCCCAAAATGACAGAAAATACATAGCAGCCGTAGTATAAATCAAGATTTTCATAATTTTTCCCTAGAAGCTATCATTCTTACACCTTAAGTCTGGTGCCATTAGAAGCGTCTTGACATCGCTTAAAAACGAGGTAAGTTTGTTCAAGATTGAAAGAAAATTACTGCCCCAAAATGACTAAAAATAGTTAGCAGCCTAAATTAAATTCAAGAATTTCATAATTTTTCCCGAGAAGCTATCATTCTTACACCTTAAGTCTGGTGCCGTTAAAAGCGTCTCAACATTGCTTAAAAACGAGGTAAGTTTGTTTAAGATTGAAAGAAAATGACTGCCCCAAAATGACTGAAAACACTTACAAGCCTAAATAAAATTCAAAATTTTCATAATTTTTCCCTAGAAGCTATCATTTTTACACCTTAAATCTGGTGCCATTAGAAGCGTCTCGACATCGCTTAAAAACGAGGTAAGTTTGTTTAAGATTGAAAGAAAATGACTGCCCCAAAATGACTGAAAACACTTACAAGCCTAAATAAAATTCAAAATTTTCATAATTTTTCCCTAGAAGCTATCATTCTTACACCTTGAGTCTGGTGCCATTAGAAGCGTCTCGACATCGCTTAAAAACAAGGTAAGTTTGTTCGAGATTGAAAGAAAATGACTGCCCCAAAATGACTGAAAATACTTAGCAGCCTAATTAAAATTCAAGATTTTCATAAATTTTCCCTAGAAGCTATCATTCTTACACCTTGAGTCTGGTGCCAATAGAAGCGTCTTGACATCGCTTAACAACGAGGTAAGTTTGTCCAAGATTGAAAGAAAATGACTGCCCCAAAATGACTGAAAATACTTAAAAGCCTAAATAAATTTAAAGAATTTCATAATTTTTCCCTAGAAGCTATCATTCTTACACCTTAAATCTGGTGCCATTAGAAGCGTCTCGACATCGCTTAAAAACGAGGTAAGTTTGTTTAAGATTGAAAGAAAATGACTGCCCCAAAATGACTGAAAATACTTAGCAGCCTAAATAAAATTCAGGATTTTCATATTTTTTCCCTAGAAGCTATCATTCTTACACCTTGAGTCTGGTGCCATTAGAAGCGTCTTGACATCGCTTAAAAACGAGGTAAGTGTAGTATATTATGTTAAGGGTGTTTGTAAAATACCATACCTACCCGCATTGATAATAAATCAGTGTTGAACTAGCTCGCGTGTTTTACTACATGGTGACAGCGGTGGGATACAATTAATTTGAAATTTGCAGTTATTTAGTGCAAGGGTGACTTATTTTAGCGAGTTTTAAGTTTAATTGGCATCTGAGCGATAAGAAGGCAATGGAACACGCGCGTCCTCCGTCGGAATTGCTTTTAGAAGGCGGACCGGCTGCGCGGGCCGAGGCGTGGCGCAAGTGGAAAAAGCAATTCATGGTGTTTTTGAAGGCCTCTGGAGTGAGCAAAGAGACTCCCGACGTTCAGGCCAGTTTGCTAGTCAACCTCATCGGATCCGCTGGCTACGAAGTTTATACTGCGTTTTCATTGATTGAGAAGCAGAGTGAGGACATCGGTGTTGTTTTAAAAAAATTCGATGAACACTTCGGAACAAAGCCAAATATCACGGTGTCGCGCTATAAGTTTTTTATAAGAAACCAGGAGGCAGGTGAAAACATTGATCAGTGGGTTACAGCATTGAGAGTGTTGAGCCAGACGTGCGAATTTGGCACGTTGACGGAAGGGTTAATCTGCGACAGGATTGTGTGCGGTATAAATGATAACGTTATTCGCGATAGATTATTCCGAACGGATAATTTAACGTTAGCGAGGGCGGTACAAATTTGTCAAGCGGCGGAGATGTCTCACGAGGAAAGTCGTTGTATCGATGGGGGTTTAAAAGACGTTCGGGTCGATGCAGTGGGGGGACCGGCTGCGCGAGGTGGCGGGTCGCGCGCGAGCGCCGACGGGCGGCGCCGCGCGAGCACCCGGCGCGGCGCGCGGCGTGGCGGGCGGCCGCCCGCCGGCGCGGGCCAGCCGGGATCTTCGCGTCGATCCTGCGGAGCTTGTGGAGGAAACTGGTGCGCCCAGGACGAGCGATGCCCAGCGTACAGTGCCTTGTGTTATGTGTGTGATAAAAGGGGGCATTTTGCCAAAGTGTGTAATCAGCGCAAAGTAATACGTGAGTTACGTGATCAGGTGTGCAATTTAGAAATGGACGACTCAGACGAGGAGGACGGTATGTTTTTCGTTGACGTTCTTCAGCAGGACTCTAAGTCTAGATTACCTAAAGAATGGGTGGAGGCGGTTACATGTAATGGCGAAACAATGTTGTTTAAACTTGACACGGGGTCTATGTTAAATGTAATATCAAAGGCCGTATACCTAAAGTTAGGGTTCAAATTAAGCGATCTGAAACCTATTGTTAAGCCTGCTTATTCATTTACGGAGCACCACATACCTTTCATAGGTAAGTGTTATTTGTCGGTATGTTGTCGAAATAAACAATATGAATTAAAATGCGTAGTTGCGGATTTCAATTGTCGAAATATATTGGGACTAAGAGGTTGCGTAATGTTAGGTTTAGTTAGCCGAATTGATGCCATCCAATTAGGGGGCTATTCTGATCTTTTTGAGGGTTTAGGTAAATTACCCGGTACATATAAAATAGTGGTGGACCCTAATATTCAACCGGTGGTATGCCCAACAAGGAAAATTCCGTTAGGTTTGCGGGACAAGTTGTATGTTGAAATACAGCGTATGGAAAAAATTGGCGTAATAAGAAAAGTCTCACATCCTACCGAATGGGTTAATGCTATTGTGTTGGTAGCGAAAAAAAACGGCGACCTTAGAGTTTGCCTCGATCCGAGACCGCTCAACCGCGCGGTACGACGCGCCCAGTACTCGCTGCCCACGGTGAGCGAGCTGGCCGTACGCCTGCGCGGCGCTCGCTACTTCAGCGTGCTCGACGCGCGCTCGGGTTTCTGGATGGTGCAGCTGGATGACGCTAGTGCTGACATCTGCACATTTGCGACCCCTTTCGGTAGGTATCAATTTCTTCGTTTACCCTATGGGGTCAATTGTGCCCCAGAAGTATTTCACGCAAAATTAAGGCAATATTTAGAAGACTTGGATGGTGTTGAAAGTTTCATCGATGACGTCATTGTATGGGGTTCTACGAAACAGGAGCATGACGCTCGTCTAGAGCGTTTGTTACAAAGGTCAAAGGAAATAGGTATAAGGTATAACAAAGAAAAATGTAAGTTTTGTGTAACGGAGATTGTTTACTTAGGGCACAAGTTTGATGATCGTGGAATGCGACCAGACGATTCCAAGATTCGTGCCATTATGGAAATGCCTTACCCTGAGGATCGAAAGGGTTTAGAAAGATTTCTAGGGGTAGTAAACTATTTATCAAAGTTCATTCCAAATTACTCAGATTCGGTGGCAGTACTGCGGGGGTTGTTAAAAAAAGATTCTGTATGGATGTGGGATAAAAATCATTCAAATGCTGTAGATCAATTAAAACAAAAAATAGCATCAGCTCCAGTGTTGGCTTTGTACTCGACGGAGCTGCCGGTGGTGTTGTCGGTGGATGCGAGCAGCGTGGCGGTGGGCGCGGTGCTGCTGCAGGGCGGCCGGCCGGTGGAGTTCGCCTCGCTCACGCTCACGGACACTCAGACACGGTATGCTCAGATCGAGAAAGAGATGTTGGCGATCTGTTTTGCGGTGGAGAGGTTCAAGCAGTATATTTATGGCCGTCGTGGCGTGATAGTGCAGACTGATCACAAACCTTTAGAACCGCTGTTTCAAAAGCCGTTATCGGCAGTTCCAGCGCGACTACAGCGCATGATGATGCGAGTTCAAGGGTTCCAGTTTAAGGTCGAGTATACGCCCGGTAAGTACATGTACATAGCCGACACGTTGTCTCGTGCGCCGCTACCGGAGCTGATGCAGGATCGCATCACCGACGAGGTCGAGTTGCAAACTTGTTTCTTGATTGATAACGTGCAGGTCAGTAGCAAAAAACTAAATGTAATTAAACTACATACAGCGGAAGACGATGAAAGTAGAACGCTTATACAATATATTGGCAATGGATGGCCCCGATATAGATCGGAGGTCAAGGAATGCGTTAAAATGTTCTGGCCATATCGGGAGTCATTGCAATTTATAGACGGGTTGATATTCAAAAATGATTGTGTTTACATTCCTCGCAGTTTACGCGCCGATATGCTGAGTAAGGTTCACGAGGGACACCTGGGGATAGATAGATGTAAACGTCGTGCCCGAGAGGTAATGTTTTGGCCGGGCATGTCTGCCGAGGTGGAGAGCCGCGTGCGCGCGTGCGCATCGTGTGCGCTGCATGCGCCGGCGCCGCGCCGCGAGCCCTTGCTGCAGCACACGCTGCCTGACTTGCCTTGGTCAAAACTAGCTTCTGATATCTTTGAGTACCGAAAGAAGTACTACATAGTCTTAGTGGATTACTTTTCTAACTATGTTGAGGTAGGTGTGCTAAACAATATAACTAGTAAATCAGTTATAAATTTTATGAAGGAGCAGTTTTCACGACACGGTATTCCTTCCGAGTTGGTAACCGACAACGGGCCCGCATATAGTTCATGTGAGTTTAAACAATTTCTGTTGCATTGGGAAATAAACCATGTGACATCATCTCCTCACTATGCGCAATCTAACGGTAAGAGTGAGCGTACGGTTCAAACAATTAAAACTATGATAAAGAAGTGCCAAGACTCAGGAGACGATTTCTATTTGAGTCTACTCAATTATAGATCGACTCCGAGGTACAATTTAGATTCACCCGCGCAAATGTTGATGGGCAGGCGGTTACATACAAAATTACTAATTAAAATTAAGTTATTGCACGATCGCGTTGATAATAAACAAAATTATCAAAAATTATTACTACAGCAAGGCAATACTAAAAAACATTACGACCGATCTGCTAAACAATTGTCACCCTTATTGCCAGGACAAAGGGCGACACTGATTGATGGGAACAACAAAAAACCGGTTACAGTTGTAGGCAGTGTACCCGAACCGCGGTCGTTTATAGTGGCTGATAGCCAGGGTCGGAGGTACCGGCGCAACCGGCGCCAGCTGGTGGCCCGCCAGGCGCTGCTGGCAGCTGAGGACACCGCCGTCGGCTCGAAACCGCTCGAACCGGCGGTTGTTAAGGTGGAAGTAGGGCAATCGGGTCCCAGTGCCGTTAAAGTTCAAAATGAACCCTCGAATTTGCCTAATTTGTCTCCACCTCTTACGCGCTCTAAAGCTAGGGCGCTAAATAATATTATTGCACAGATCAATGAACTCTCCTAATAGCCCACTCGTTCTTGATCAACATAGCAGCATTGTACATGATTATAACATGATTGTTTAAAAGTAAGTACCCATGTAAGTATCTTACTTGGTAGTGGTTGTTTTGATAGAAATGTGCTGTAAACATCTGGCATTAACTGTTAACAAGATACAAAACAAATTTGTGTAATAACGACCTTATTTCCTAAGCTGCAAAACTTAAATTGTAATTAGACTTTTGGTCATGATGTTTAGTTAAACCAAGAGTAAGTTACTTCTATTGTTTTCATTCGTACCTATCTAATTAGGTTACATTTTATTTGATAAGTTATTTAAGAATAAACCTATCTCTTAATTTTACCAAAACCAGGATTTACCACTTGTAACTCTAAAGTTTTGTGGAACTAAATATGTTGTTATGTAATGTACCTAACCTATTCCTGGTTGATTTGTATACATACATAGTAGGTATTGCACTTTTCCATCAAGGACACGTTCAGGCTTGTTGGATGTGTATCATTATTTCATTTTACTTAGTTCACATAGTTAAATTTTTGTAAACATCTGTGGATTATTCCTTTTTATATATTTTTTTTGTGTTTTTTTTTTTTTACTTTTGTTTCCAAAAGGGAAGAGATGTAGTATATTATGTTAAGGGTGTTTGTAAAATACCATACCTACCCGCATTGATAATAAATCAGTGTTGAACTAGCTCGCGTGTTTTACTACAGTAAGTTTGTTCAAGATTGAAAGAAAATGACTGCCCCAAAATGACTGAAAATACTTAAAAGCCTAAATAAATTTAAAGAATTTCATAATTTTCCCTAAAAGCTATCATTCTTACACCTTGAGTCTGGTGTCGTTAGAAGCACAACATAGCACAACAACCATCGAAAATTTTACTAAGATCTAAAATTGTTCATCTTTGGGGTCAAATAAGTCGGCCATTTTTTATTTTAGAAAAAAGCTGTCCATACAAAACATGCTTATTTTAGCGTGCTCTAAACGATACTAAAATAAAAAGTAGGTGTCATCATAGCACAACAACCATCGAAAATTTTAGTAAGATCTAAAATTGTTCATCTTTGGGGTCAAATAAGTCGGCCATTATTGATTTTAGATAAAAACTGTCCGTACAAAACATGCTTATTTTAGCGTGTTCTACACAATTCCTCCGTATAAAGTAAGTATCATTATAGCACAACAACCATCGAAAATTGACCAAGTAGTTACTTCTGGTACAAAAACTAAGTTTTTTAAATTTACTTATGAATATCTCACTTTTTGTCAAAATAAAATCGAAGTCTTTTACGACTCCTATGTTTAAAAAAAAATCGAAGTCTTTCACTGCGTACCCTTTGAAAGGACACATCGTCTGTCTAATATCGGTCTAAATGAGGTTTCTTTAGAAATAGTGATTAAACAGTATTTGAATAAATAATTTTATACTACGTGTGCATTTAATATTTTATTTAAAGAAGAAAACAATTTTGCTTTAGGTACCAATATGGATTACAATTTAAAATTAACAAATTAATATTTACATTACAGATCATAATTTAATACGTAGCACAAACGAAATGTAAGAAACGCGTTGCGTAATCGTGATGTGATTGGTCGCACAGCACGGGCCGTAGCGCGATAGACTATCCCGCTCAAATCTCTTCGAGTTCGAATTATGATGCGAACTGATAAGATCATAAAATTTAGAGCTATTGATGTATTTCTTATAATTTCGGTGTATGCATTTCTATAATACTAATGAACAAAATGTACCAACTTGAAAATTTCTAGATTTTTATTGAAGTTAACAGAAGACCTTAAAAGTTGAATTCTTCATATAAATTGAAACTATTGATGAATACGTTAGACATGGAACCTATTCGTTATCTACATAATTTTTTAACACATTTCAGGTACTTGGATGTACTTAAGTATTTTTTTGGAAAAAATATGTAGGTTTTTCTCGCTTCAAGAAAGCTTTCGACAAATTTGTTATAAAATGACAGGTGACATTCAAATAGTTTAATCCAATAATATAAAGATAGAAAATATGACTTGCATAATCTTTCCTTGATTTTACACGCGTCGGTAACAAATACCTATATTTTACCCAAAGCTTTATCTAAAACAGTTAGACAATATTTTTCTCGATTAGTCTAAAGTGTACTCTAATAGGTAATTAAAAAAAAATCGACTTGTGAGTTATGTTATGTTTAGGGGTCATTATAGTCTTCGCGTATTCGCCTATAATGGCACCAGACTCAAGGTGTAAGAATGATAGCTTCTAGGGAAAAATTATGAAAATCTTGATTTATACTAGGGCTCGCAGTCGTGTCCGTGATTCGTGAACCCGTAGCCGTACGCCCGGGTTCGTGATTCACTGCTACGGTTTTCTGGTCCGTTCCGCACGTGAAGTTCGGCTACGTGAAATTAGGGTACGTGAATCCGTGTAGATGCGTGTAGGCGTGATCACGGCTTCACGTACTTTAAGAACACGCCCGTTCGGTCCGCCCGCGACCTTGAGTGAAGATACGATGCGGTCTCTAAGAGCTACGAATAAAAATGTATCGTGTGTTTTTTATTCATAGCTCTAATTCCGTTTCATTACTTTTGAATTAAAATTTATTTCCAATAGTAAGGCCTTTTAAATATTAAGTAAGTAATAAATGAAAAGAACCAAATAATAAATACATTGAATAGCTACTTTAATAAACGGGTTGCTAAAATAACCCAACTAAAAAATAACAAAACAAAAAATAACGAAACATCAACAAAAATAACTTTAAATTCACAGCTGAATTATAAATTGAAGATTTGTGATGTCAGGAGTAACTAATGACAATGAATGCAAAAGCAAAATTCTAAACTCCAGATTAAATAAAAAAATACCACGAATTTGTAAAACAAAACATCGCGGTCACTTCTTTCAACTTCACGAACAAAAGCTACTTATGCATATTGTTTGTTTCATTGTAATAAGTCGCTTGCAAATCTTATTATCTTTGTTTGCACGTGCAACTGCACTTCTTATCTACAAAAAAACCCGGTAGGTTGGCTTAGCTTGTTAGTCATACAATAAAACACTCTAATAATAGTACCTATGTCATTATTACCTTCAATCTAGAAATAAATAGTACTCTTTAATGTGCCGAAATAGTCCAGAAAGCCTAGTATAAAAATTGTACGACATTAACTTCTCGACCGCGTTAGCGTATCGAGGGGTCAAAATATGAAAGTTGCCGGATGATTTAAATAAACGACAAACATAATTTGAACTCTCGATACGCTAACGCGAACAGCGCTGGCTATATGAGCCCTGGCTATAGGAGCCCTAAGCTTAACGAATATTCATGTTAATTCTTTTTCGCCTATGAATACTTGGTTAACATGTAAATCTGACATTTTGTTTTGTGTCACAGATATAATTTGCTTTTTGAGTAATTAGATAATGTGTGGTAAATATTTTCATTTTGGATTGTTTTGAAGAAAAGAATATTCGAGACTAAACGCGTAACTGTGTTGTATTTAGGATAGTATTTTTGGTGTGGAAACGTTGTTTGTGTCACTTCCGTCCTCTGTAATCCTATGCAATGTCACAGTATTCCAAATCACTCAAATAGTACATTGTGATACACGTGTGCTATGATGGTCATTATACACGAGTCGATATTGTGCGCGCGAGCTAAAAGCGAGTGCGCAATAAGGAAGCCGATGTGTACACCATGCATACACGTTTCATACGACATTTTTCAACACACTTGTAAGTAAAAATCAAAATTTTATTCGTGTTTATTAACTTTTGTTAAATACGTTAACTTAATTGTCAGAATGCTTTAATTATAAATGGCATATGAGTTTGACTGACCTTTATAGACTACATGAAGCTTCTTGCGATGCCTTTTCGACGTCGGTTGATAACAATACTTTATATTTTTAACTAATAGATCCACTTAAGGCCCAAACATCACAAATAAGTAGGTATATTTATCACTACATCAACTAGATTTTCATGGTAACACTCGCGTTTTGCGGTTCCAGAGATTTCATCCACATATTGTTATAGTTTTACTTCTAATTCTCTTTTTGTTGCATTTTATCATAATAATTAAGCGAGAAGACGGTCACAAATGTTTTATGTAAACAATTTACCGCGGCGCGCCATTGGAGCGCATTTTTTTCGAATCGCGTTACGCGCGCATATTTGAAGCAAAGGCCCGCCAAACAGCCAAAATAAAAAATGTTGTAATTTATGTTTAAAGCACTAATTATTGCAAATAATGAATAATTTAATAAAATTGTACATATATCATATAATTCTGAAAGTTTTAATCCATGTATTCAACTAAATATAATAACAAAATATATATATATATATATATATAATAACAAAAAAACATAAGCTATTATGCGACTAAAAATAGTGTAAGTACTTGTTTGAAAAAAAAAACCTTTTTAATCCGACATAATTTGAATGTATTGTTTGCGTACGTAACTTAGTGTTGTAGGGTACAAACTGAATTTTATGGGTTTATCTCATTACCACACTAGTTCAATAATATAATGAGAAAGTACGCGTGTTTAATATCTTGGATTATGAGCCTAAAAGTGGTAAGATAAGAACCTCGTTACGAGCAAGTGTGTTGAAAAGATTATTCGAGTTAAAAAGAATACCTAAGTTACCACCAAATACCTAACATGACACAAATTATTGTTATTAGGACTGAGAAATGGTTTAGAAACTATATGTTAAATAAGCAACATGAATATTCTTAAAAACTTGAAAAGTGATCGCTGTCGGACTAAAAGTCCGAAACTGATAAGAACTGCAGCTGCGTACTTTTTTTTCTGTGGCCCCGTACATGTTTTTGTTGAATTTGTTTACCTGTATTACCTTTATCATACCTACCGATGATTTGCAGAATTTTACCCTTTTGTTTCTTAGGATTAGTGTTGCCTTCTTTATATTTAGGCTTCGTTATATTATTTGATAGTACAAAGGTTTTACTAGTACGTTTCATTCATTACATTAATACTTAACAGGAAAAAAGTCTTGATTTAATAATAACAACCAGTAGCACAGTGTTGCTTAAGTTCATAATTATAATGATATCTACTAGGGAGTTTTACACCTTATATTTATATAAGTGCAATTCAACGGGCATGTCGCTAGTTTTGACTAAAATCAATAGCTGGTTATACATAAAACAGAATATCCCCATAAATTACTTAGATATAACTATTATATTCATGCAAAAAATAAAATCTAAGTTTAATTCACAAGTAAATGTTTGTCCGTTCGTCCCGTATTCAATATACTAAGTGGTAACTCAATTCAATAATACCTTAGTTCTTATTTATTTATCTCCGGGGCGTGTCGAACCTACGAGACGTGCGATAAGTACCCAACGGAACCGAGTCCGAACCTCCGCGCACGAACGCAGTACGGGCTACGTATCATGGCGTGTCACGGCGTGTCACGTGAATCCGTACGCGAACGTACGTACGTACGTACGAGGTACGTACCTTGGCGTGTTCGTGAAATTCGTGATCTTAGTACCGCCGGGCTTAAGAACACGTAGCTACGGATCGGCGTACATCACGGATATCAGGAGCCCTAATTTATACTTAGGCTGCTAAGTATTTTCTGTCATTTTGGGGCAGTCACTTTCTTTCAATCTTGAACAAACTTACCTCGTTTACAAGCGATGTCAAGACGCTTCTAATAGTACCAGACTCAAGGTGTAAGAATGATAGCTTCTAGGGAAAAATTATGAAAATCTTGATTTTTATTTAGGTTGCTAATTATTTTCAGTCATTTTGGGGCAGTCATTTTCTTTCAATATCGAACAAACTTACCTAGTTTTAAAGCGATGTCAGGACACTTTTAATGGCACCAGATTCAAGGTGTAAGAATGATAGCTTCTAGGGAAAAATTATGAAAATCTTGATTTATACTTAGGCTGCTAAGTATTTTCTGTCATTTTGGGGCAGTCATTTTCTTTCAATCTCGAACAAACTTACCTTGTTTTAAAGCGATGTCAGGACACTTGTAATGGCACCAGATTCAAGGTGTAAGAATGATAGCTTCTAGGGAAAAATTATGAAAATCTTGAATTTTATTTAGGCTGCTAAGTATTTTCTGTCATTTTGGGGCAGTCATTTTCTTTCAATCTTGAACAAACTTACCTCGTTTACAAGCGATGTCAAGGCGCTTCTAACGACACCAGACTCAACGTGTAAGAATGATAGCTTCTAGGGAAAAATTATGAAAATCTTGATTTATACTTAGGCTGCTAAGTATTTTCTGTCATTTTGGGGTAGTCATTTTCTTTCAATCTTAAACAAACTTACCTCGTTTACAAGCGATGTCAAGACGCTTCTAATGGCACCAGACTCAAGGTGTAAGAATGATAGCTTCTAGGGAAAAATTATGAAAATCTTGATTTATACTTAGGCTGCTAAGTATTTTCTGTCATTTTGGGGCAGTCATTTTCTTTCAATCTTGAACAAACTTACCTCGTTTACAAGCGATGTCAAGACGCTTCTAATGGTACTAGACTGAAGAAGTAAGAATAATAGCTTCTAGGACAAAAATTATGAAAATCTTGAATTTTATTTAGGGCACTAAGAATTTTCAGTCATTTTGGGGCAGTCATTTTCTTTCAATCTTGAACAAACTTACCTCGTTTACAAGCGATGTCAAGACGCTTCTAATGGCACCAGACTCAAGGTGTAAGAATGATAGCTTCTAGGGAAAAATTATGAAAATCTTGATTTATACTTAGGCTGCTAAGTATTTTCAGTCATTTTGGGGCAGTTATTTTCTTTCAATCTTGAACAAACTTACCTCGTTTACAAGCGATGTCAAGTCGCTTCTAATGGCACCAGACTCAAGGTGTAAAAATAATAGCTTCCAGGGAAAAATTATGAAAATCTTGATTTTTATTTAGGTTGCTAAGTATTTTCAGTCATTTTGGGGCAGTCATTTTCTTTCAATCTCGAACAAACTTACCTTGTTTTAAAGCGATGTCAGGACACTTTTAATGGCACCAGATTCAAGGTGTAAGAATGATAGCTTCTAGGGAAAAATTATGAAAATCTTGAATTTTATTTAGGCTGCTAAGTATTTTCAGTCATTTTGGGGCAGTCATTTTCTTTCAATCTTGAACAAACTTACCTCGTTTACAAACGATGTCAAGACGCTTCTAATGGCACCAGACTCAAGGTGTAAGAATGATAGCTTCTAGGGAAAAATTATGAAAATCTTGATTTATACTTAGGCTGCTAAGTATTTTCAGTCATTTTGGGGCAGTCACTTTCTTTCAATCTTGAAAAAACTTACCTCGTTTACAAGCGATGGCAAGACGCTTTTAATGGTAATAGACTCAAGGTGTAAGAATAATAGCTTCTAGGGAAAAATTATGAAAATCTTGAATTTTATTTAGGCTGCTAAGTATTTTCAGTCATTTTGGGGCAGTCATTTTCTTTCAATCTTGAACAAACTTACCTCGTTTACAAGCGATGTCAAGACGCTTCTAATGGCACCAGACTCAAGGTGTAAGAATGATAGCTTCTAGGGAAAAATTATGAAAATCTTGATTTATACTTAGGCTGCTAAGTATTTTCTGTCATTTTGGGGCAGTCATTTTCTTTCAATCTTGAACAAACTTACCTCATTTTTAAGCGATGTCAAGACGCTTCTAATGGTACCAGACTCAAGGTGTAAGAATGATAGCTTCTAGGGAAAAATTATGAAAATCTTGATTTTTATTTAGGTTGCTAAGTATTTTCAGTCATTTTGGGGCAGTCATTTTCTTTCAATATCGAACAAACTTACCTAGTTTTAAAGCGATGTCAGGACACTTTTAATGGCACCAGATTCAAGGTGTAAGAATGATAGCTTCTAGGGAAAAATTATGAAAATCTTGATTTATACTTAGGCTGCTAAGTATTTTCTGTCATTTTGGGGCAGTCACTTTCTTTCAATCTTGAACAAACTTACCTCGTTTACAAGCGATGTCAAGACGCTTTTAATGGTAATAGACTCAAGGTGTAAGAATGATAGCTTCTAGGGAAAAATTATGAAAATCTTGAATTTTATTTAGGCTGCTAAGTATTTTCAGTCATTTTGGGGCAGTCATTTTCTTTCAATCTCGAACAAACTTACCTTGTTTTAAAGCGATGTCAGGACACTTTTAATGGCACCAGATTCAAGGTGTAAGAATGATAGCTTCTAGGGAAAAATTATGAAAATCTTGATTTATACTTAGGCTGCTAAGTATTTTCTGTCATTTTGGGGCAGTCATTTTCTTTCAATCTCGAACAAACTTACCTTGTTTTAAAGCGATGTCAGGACACTTGTAATGGCACCAGATTCAAGGTGTAAGAATGATAGCTTCTAGGGAAAAATTATGAAAATCTTGAATTTTATTTAGGCTGCTAAGTATTTTCTGTCATTTTGGGGCAGTCATTTTCTTTCAATCTTGAACAAACTTACCTCGTTTTAAAGCGATGTCAGGACGCTTCTAATGGCACTAGGCTCAAGGTGTAAGAATGATAGCTTCTAGGAAAAGTTATGAAAATCTTGATTTATACTTAGGCTGCTATGTATTTTCAGTCATTTTGGGGCAGTAATTTTCTTTCAATCTTGAACAAACTTACCTCGTTTACAAGCGATGTCAAGGCGCTTCTAACGACACCAGACTCAACGTGTAAGAATGATAGCTTCTAGGGAAAAATTATGAAAATCTTGATTTATACTTAGGCTGCTAAGTATTTTCTGTCATTTTGGGGTAGTCATTTTCTTTCAATCTTAAACAAACTTACCTCGTTTACAAGCGATGTCAAGACGCTTCTAATGGCACCAGACTCAAGGTGTAAGAATGATAGCTTCTAGGGAAAAATTATGAAAATCTTGATTTATACTTAGGCTGCTAAGTATTTTCTGTCATTTTGGGGCAGTCATTTTCTTTCAATCTTGAACAAACTTACCTCGTTTACAAGCGATGTCAAGACGCTTCTAATGGTACTAGACTGAAGAAGTAAGAATAATAGCTTCTAGGACAAAAATTATGAAAATCTTGAATTTTATTTAGGGCACTAAGTATTTTCAGTCATTTTGGGGCAGTCATTTTCTTTCAATCTTGAACAAACTTACCTCGTTTACAAGCGATGTCAAGACGCTTCTAATGGCACCAGATTTAAGGTGTAAGAATGATAGCTTCTAGGGAAAAAATATGAAAATCTTGATTTATACTTAGGCTGCTAAGTATTTTCAGTCATTTTGGGGCAGTTATTTTCTTTCAATCTTGAACAAACTTACCTCGTTTACAAGCGATGTCAAGTCGCTTCTAATGGCACCAGACTCAAGGTGTAAAAATAATAGCTTCCAGGGAAAAATTATGAAAATCTTGATTTTTATTTAGGTTGCTAAGTATTTTCAGTCAATTTGGGGCAGTCATTTTCTTTCAATCTCGAACAAACTTACCTTGTTTTAAAGCGATGTCAGGACACTTTTAATGGCACCAGATTCAAGGTGTAAGAATGATAGCTTCTAGGGAAAAATTATGAAAATCTTGAATTTTATTTAGGCTGCTAAGTATTTTCAGTCATTTTGGGGCAGTCATTTTCTTTCAATCTTGAACAAACTTACCTCGTTTACAAACGATGTCAAGACGCTTCTAATGGCACCAGACTCAAGGTGTAAGAATGATAGCTTCTAGGGAAAAATTATGAAAATCTTGATTTATACTTAGGCTGCTAAGTATTTTCTGTCATTTTGGGGCAGTCATTTTCTTTCAATCTTAAACAAACTTACCTCGTTTTTAAGCGATGTTGAGACGCTTCTAATGGCACCAGACTTAAGGTGTAAGAATGATAGCTTCTCGGGAAAAATTATGAAATTCTAGAATTTTAATTAGGCTGCTAAACATTTTCAGTCATTTTGGGGCAGTCACTTTCTTTCAATCTTGAACAAACTTACCTCGTTTTAAAGCGATGTTAGGATGCTTCTAATGGCACCAGATTCAAGGTGTAAGAATGATAGCTTCTAGGGAAAAATTATGAAATTCTAGAATTTTAATTAGGCTGCTAAGTATTTTCAGTCATTTTGGGGCAGTAATTTTCTTTCAATCTTGAACAAACTTACCTCGTTTTAAAGCGATGTCAGGACGCTTCTAATGGCACCAGACTCAAGGTGTAAGAATGATAGCTTCTAGGAAAAGTTATGAAAATCTTGATTTATACTTAGGCTGCTATGTATTTTCAGTCATTTTGGGGCAGTAATTTTCTTTCAATCTTGAACAAACTTACCTCGTTTTTAAGCGATGTCAAGACGCTTCTAATGGCACCAGACTCAAGGTGTAAGAATGATAGCTTCTAGGGAAAAATTATGAAAATCTTGATTTATACTTAGGCTGCTAAGTATTTTCTGTCATTTTGGGGCAGTCATTTTCTTTCAATCTTAAACAAACTTACCTCGTTTTTAAGCGATGTTGAGACGCTTCTAATGGCACCAGACTTAAGGTGTAAGAATGATAGCTTCTCGGGAAAAATTATGAAATTCTAGAATTTTAATTAGGCTGCTAAGCATTTTCAGTCATTTTGGGGCAGTCACTTTCTTTCAATCTTGAACAAACTTACCTCGTTTTAAAGCGATGTTAGGATGCTTCTAATGGCACCAGATTCAAGGTGTAAGAATGATAGCTTCTAGGGAAAAATTATGAAATTCTAGAATTTTAATTAGGCTGCTAAGTATTTTCAGTCATTTTGGGGCAGTAATTTTCTTTCAATCTTGAACAAACTTACCTCGTTTTAAAGCGATGTCAGGACGCTTCTAATGGCACCAGACTCAAGGTGTAAGAATGATAGCTTCTAGGAAAAGTTATGAAAATCTTGATTTATACTTAGGCTGCTTTGTATTTTCAGTCATTTTGGGGCAGTAATTTTCTTTCAATCTTGAACAAACTTACCTCGTTTTTAAGCGATGTCAAGACGCTTCTAATGGCACCAGACTCAAGGTGTAAGAATGATAGCTTCTAGGGAAAAATTATGAAAATCTTGATTTATACTTAGGCTGCTAAGTATTTTCAGTCATTTTGGGGCAGTCACTTTCTTTCAATCTTGAACAAACTTACCTCGTTTACAAGCGATGTCAAGACGCTTTTAATGGTAATAGACTCAAGGTGTAAGAATAATAGCTTCTAGGGAAAAATTATGAAAATCTTGATTTATACTTAGGCTGCTAAGTATTTTCAGTCATTTTGGGGCAGTCACTTTCTTTCAATCTTGAACAAACTTACCTCGTTTACAAGCGATGTCAAGACGCTTCTAATGGCACCAGACTCAAGGTGTAAGAATGATAGCTTCTAGGGAAAAATTATGAAAATCTTGATTTATACTTAGGCTGCTAAGTATTTTATGTCATTTTGGGGCAGTCATTTTTTTTCAATCTTGAACAAACTTACCTCATTTTTAAGCGATGTCAAGACGCTTCTAATGGTACCAGACTCAAGGTGTAAGAATGATAGCTTCTAGGGAAAAATTATGAAAATCTTGATTTTTATTTAGGTTGCTAAGTATTTTCAGTCATTTTGGGGCAGTCATTTTCTTTCAATATCGAACAAACTTACCTAGTTTTAAAGCGATGTCAGGACACTTTTAATGGCACCAGATTCAAGGTGTAAGAATGATAGCTTCTAGGGAAAAATTATGAAAATCTTGATTTATACTTAGGCTGCTAAGTATTTTCTGTCATTTTGGGGCAGTCACTTTCTTTCAATCTTGAACAAACTTACCTCGTTTACAAGCGATGTCAAGACGCTTTTAATGGTAATAGACTCAAGGTGTAAGAATAATAGCTTCTAGGGAAAAATTATGAAAATCTTGAATTTTATTTAGGCTGCTAAGTATTTTCAGTCATTTTGGGGCAGTCATTTTCTTTCAATCTCGAACAAACTTACCTTGTTTTAAAGCGATGTCAGGACACTTTTAATGGCACCAGATTCAAGGTGTAAGAATGATAGCTTCTAGGGAAAAATTATGAAAATCTTGATTTATACTTAGGCTGCTAAGTATTTTCTGTCATTTTGGGGCAGTCATTTTCTTTCAATCTCGAACAAACTTACCTTGTTTTAAAGCGATGTCAGGACACTTGTAATGGCACCAGATTCAAGGTGTAAGAATGATAGCTTCTAGGGAAAAATTATGAAAATCTTGAATTTTATTTAGGCTGCTAAGTATTTTCTGTCATTTTGGGGCAGTCATTTTCTTTCAATCTTGAACAAACTTACCTCGTTTACAAGCGATGTCAAGGCGCTTCTAACGACACCAGACTCAACGTGTAAGAATGATAGCTTCTAGGGAAAAATTATGAAAATCTTGATTTATACTTAGGCTGCTAAGTATTTTCTGTCATTTTGGGGTAGTCATTTTCTTTCAATCTTAAACAAACTTACCTCGTTTACAAGCGATGTCAAGACGCTTTTAATGGTAATAGACTCAAGGTGTAAGAATAATAGCTTCTAGGGAAAAATTATAAAAATCTTGAATTTTATTTAGGCTGCTAAGTATTTTCAGTCATTTTGGGGCAGTCATTTTCTTTCAATCTCGAACAAACTTACCTTGTTTTAAAGCGATGTCAGGACACTTTTAATGGCACCAGATTCAAGGTGTAAGAATGATAGCTTCTAGGGAAAAATTATGAAAATCTTGATTTATACTTAGGCTGCTAAGTATTTTCTGTCATTTTGGGGCAGTCACTTTCTTTCAATCTTGAACAAACTTACCTCGTTTACAAGCGATGTCAAGACGCTTTTAATGGTAATAGACTCAAGGTGTAAGAATAATAGCTTCTAGGGAAAAATTATGAAAATCTTGAATTTTATTTAGGCTGCTAAGTATTTTCAGTCATTTTGGGGCAGTCATTTTCTTTCAATCTTGAACAAACTTACCTCGTTTACAAACGATGTCAAGACGCTTCTAATGGCACTTCTAATAGACGCTTCATGACGCTTCTAATAGGCTAATGGTAATAGGCTTTAATGGTAATAGGCTAATTAATGGTAATAGGCTAAGTGTTTTGCGACTCTTTGAAGTAGTTGTCCTCTAATCAGCTTTATGAAACTTGCCACAAATAAAGGTTATTTTTCAGCGATTCTAATGATACTAGGCAGAAAGTGTTAACTTTTCAGTTACATGTGGAAATCTTTGAAAATGTCTATTTTAACTTAGGCTGCTAAGTGTTTTGCGACTCTTTGAAGTAGTTGTACTCTAATCAGCTTTATGAAACTTGCCACAAATGAAGGTTATTTTTCAGCAATTCTAATGATACCAGGCAGAAAGTGTTAACTTTTCAGTTACATGTGGAAATCTTCGAAAATGTCTATTTTAACTTAGGCTGCTAAGTGTTTTGCGACTCTTTGAAGTAGTTGTACTCTAATCAGCTTTATGAAACTTGCCACAAATAAAGGTTATTTTTCAGCGATTCTAATGATACTAGGCAGAAAGTGTTAACTTTTCAGTTACATGTGGAAATCTTTGAAAATGTCTATTTTAACTTAGGCTGCTAAGTGTTTTGCGACTCTTTGAAGTAGTTGTACTCTAATCAGCTTTATGAAACTTGCCACAAATGAAGGTTATTTTTCAGCAATTCTAATGATACCAGGCAGAAAGTGTTATTGTTGTTTTGGGCTAGTGAAGATGCCGCATCGACCAGTTGTGATCTATTGTGGCAGCCCTTTATAATTCATTACTGATTCCCGTTGAGTCCAGAAAGTTCCAAATTCTTTGGGCTGTAATGTTGTGTATCTCACAGGGTTGCAGTTCGTGCCTACCGAGGTGGATACTTCTTTTGTGCATTAGTGGTCCGCAGGAGCAGAGGATGTGCATTGCAGTTTCCTCTGTTTCCTGGCAGAACCTGCATGCTGCGTCTTGTTTCTTACCCATTAGAAACATGTGCTTGTTCAACTTGCAGTGCCCAGTCAGAATTCTGACCACCGCACAGGCTTTGTACCTCTTGAGCCCTAAGAGCTCTTTAGTGTTTTTGTTGTTGAACCCTAATATTAGAGCTTTCGAGTGTGTGTTTCCTTTTACGGATTTCCACTCTGCGATTGCCCTCATCTTTTCAAGATTGTTTAGCAGAGAGTATGCCTCTCGTTTTGTAACTCCGCAAAACGGTTCCGGGCCAACGAGGGGCGTGTCCGCGCCCTTTCTGGCAAGTTCGTCCGCTGCTTCGTTTCCAGCAATGTTGGAGTGTCCTGGTACCCATCTAAGTGTAACTTTGTTGGTGTTAGCCAGGGCGTTTAGATTATTTTTGCAGTTCTGGACTAGTCTAGAGTTAACCTCTAGGGACTCTAGTGCTAGCAGAGCAGCTTGACTGTCCGAGTTAATGTAGATGTGTTGGTTTCTTAGGTTTCTGTCCAGATTGATTTCCGCGCATATGTTAATGGCAAGGACTTCTGCCTGGAAGATTGAGGCCAGTTTGCCCATGCTGACGCTGGCTCTGTGCTTAGGCCTCTCACCATAGATACCACATCCTACTTTTCCAACTGTCTTGGAACCATCCGTGTACCAAATGTGGCTTCCCTTTTCGACAAACATTTGGTCGTTGGCCCATTTGTGTCTTTGGGGTATATCCACATTGTACAGTCTGGTAAACTGACATTCCGTATGCATGTCATCTGAAGGCATGCTGAGGGTTTTGTTCTCGAAAACCCAAGCCCTGAGTTTGGTTAGCGCTTGGGAGCGCCATTTGGGCTTGTTTAGCGTGCTTATTCTGTAGATACACTGCTTGGCCTCCTTTTGCACTTGCAGGTGGAGTGGTGTGATGTTGAGCAGTGCGTCTAGGGCTGCCCCAGGTGTTGAGGAAAAGGCCCCTGTTGCTGTCAAGCAAGCCGTGCGTTGCAGGCTGTTCAGGGTATTTATAGTTGTCTTTTGGTTGGCTTTACTACACCAGACTGCGGAGGCGTAAGTAATAATGGGCCGCACTACTGCTGTGTAAAGCCACATAGCAATATTGGGTCTTAATCCCCACCTTGCTCCTGCCATTCGACAACATGACCATAAGGCCATTTTAGCTTTTTGTGTGATGTTTTTTAAGTGAGGATTCCATGTAAGCTTTTGGTCAAAAATGACCCCTAGATACTTGACCTCACTCGAAAGTGTTATTTCATGTCCATTAAGTTGTAGTTTTCCGAGTTTTTCCAGATTTCTCTTCTTTGTGAACGGCACTACAACCGTTTTGCTCGGATTTATAGACAAGTCATTTTCTTTACACCATTTAAGTATGGTGTTAAGAGCTCCTTGCATCAAGTTTGAGATTGTATGGAGGCAGGGTCCTTTGATTATAACTACAAGGTCATCGGCATAACCCTGCGTATCATAATCTTTGTCCCACATGATTGCAAGTAGTTTATCCACTGCTAGTGTCCATAGTAGTGGGGATAGGACGCCTCCTTGTGGACAACCTTTCGTGGTGTAAAATTCGTGCTCTGTTGCATTGAGGGTTAGAGTAGCCACTCTGTTAGAGAGCATGCTCTGGACCCATCTGGTGGTGGTTTCATCAACACCCTTTGATTTCATTCCATTAAGGATTGTTTCTGTGGGTGTGTTATCGAAAGCACCTTCGACATCAAGGAAAGCACATAGAGCGGTCTGCTTATCCTCTAGGGTTTTTTGCACCTTGTCGACCAGGTCAAGTAGGGCAGTTTCTGTAGATTTCCCCTTTTGGTAAGCATGTTGATTTTGGCTTAGTGGTCTTGCCACCAAGTAGTGCGCTCTGATGTGCTGATCAATGATTCTTTCCATTGTTTTTAGAAGGAAAGAGGTTAGACTTATTGGTCTGAAGGATTTAGGCTGCGAGTAGTCCTTTTTTCCTGCCTTTGGTATGAAGCGTACCTTGACCCGAGTCCATTTTTCTGGTATATTACCTAGTGCAAAGCTCGCTCGAAATATTCTTACCAGGTGCGGGAGTAGGAGGTCCTGACCTTGCTGTAGGAGAGCAGGAAACACTCCATCTTCTCCGGCCGATTTAAAGGGTTTGAACTTACTCAAGGCCCATTTAATTTTGTTTGGTCTAAAGATGTTAGTTGCCAAATTCCAGTCGATGTTGTGTGCCCTGTGGGTTTGATTATTCCTTTGGGCGCACATTAGTTTATTACTGGTGGTGTACGAACCTGGGAAGTGGGTCACCCTAAGTAGGTCTAGGGTTTCCGCTTCTGTGTTAGTAAAAGTGCCATCTGGTCTCTTGAGGAGACCGAGGTAGTTGGTTGGTGTCTTAGAGAGTATTTTGTGAATTCTCGCCCCTTTGTGTGTGTGGGCGATTTCGTCACAGAATCTTCTCCAAGACCGCCTCTTGGCTTTCCTGATCTGCTTATTATATTCAGTCAGAGCTCTACCATACCGTTCCCACTCATTCGGCGTGGTAGAGTGATTGAATATGCGGCGTGTGGTTTTGCGGAGTTTTTCCAGCCTTTTGTTCCACCACGTCGTCGTGTTAGTATGTTTAGTTACCTTCAACGGGCAGTTTTGTTTATAGGCATTGATCATGCCTTCTGAGATAAGGTCGACTGCCAGGTTGAGAGAGTCTGGTGTTTTTACCTGCTTATGAATTACCTTTAGACGGGTTTCTAGGTCAGTCCTGTAGGCTTCCCATGACGTGTCTTTTGGATTTCTCCGCGTGGCTATGTCCCTAACTAGAGAATTATCAACACCAAATATTATGTGCCTGTGGTCTGACATTGAATTTTCGCAACTGACATGCCAGTTAGAAAGGCAATTGGCTACCTTTTCAGTTGCGAAGGTTATATCAAGTACTTCTTGTCTTGCCCTGGTTACGAAGGTCGGCGTATTGCCCCTATTTAACAGTTGCAGACAATTAGTAAAGATAAAATCAGAGAGTAACTCACCCCTTTTGTTAATTCCAGTGCTCCCCCAAATGGTGTGGTGGGCATTGGCGTCGCAGCCCACGATGAGTTCTGCCTTTTGTGCTTGAGCGTACTCTACAACCTTAGACAGTTCTTCTGTGGGATCTTGTTTATCTCCAGGCAAATAGGCGGAGCAGATCAGTACCTTCCGTGCTCCACTGCCCTTGAGATCGACGTAGGCAGCTACAGTGTCATCGCTGCTGATTTCTGTAACAGGTAAGAAGTTAATACGTCTGTTAAACACGATGCAGGCTCTTGGTTTAGAACCTTTTTCATGTATTAGTACCTTTCCTGCCCTGTCAAGACCGGCTACCATGGAGTTGCTGTTTATCCATGGTTCTTGTATGAGGGCGATGTCCAGGCCATTTTCGCCGAAAAGTTTTTCTACGACCGCAGTGGCCGCGATGGCGTGGTGGAGGTTGGCCTGGAGGAACGTCGCCCCCTTGGTTGTCTTGTTACCATTTTTATTGGCCGCGGCGTTGGGCATCACCTTGCCCTTGCTGGCGGCCTCTGGGTCCCCTACCCCTGAGGCGATGTTTGCCCCTGTGGTCTCCCCTGTTGGAGAGAAACCGCTGCTGCCCTGCGGATAATCCGGACGGTCCTGGTTTGGGATTTGGGGAGGACGGCACAGCTCGTGTTGGGCCCGGAGGCACCTTTCGGGCTGGCGTTTGGGATTGGGTGGTGGTGTGGGCAGAGGATGTTGGTTGCGGTGGAGGGATTAGGGGTGCCGCTGTTCCAGGCTCCTGGGTTTTTGAGTGACCCTTTAGCCGGAACAGGACTTCGCGGAACCCGAGGTTCACTTTGAGTCCCATTTTCTTTAGGTTCTCCACAGATGCGTCGTCTAGGGATAGGGTCACTAGTACCCCACCTTTCTCGACCTTTGTGTGGAGAACCTTCCAGAACTCTGTGTGGAGCCCCTGGTTCTGTGCGTAAACCAGCGATAGTGACTGCTGCACCATGGAGTCATCTATCTCTGGGATGAACACCATCCCTATGTTTGGCTTGGGAAGCTCATTTTCCGGTATAACCGCGAGTTTGGCTTCCGGCCAAGGCTTTAGGGTTGGTGTTACCTCTTCAAGCCAGGCTTTAGAGCGTTTGTCGCTGCAGGTGATCAGCAGCCAGCCTGGCTTGAAGGAGTAGCCCTTGAACTTCGGTCCCTCGTCCATCCTCATTGTCGCGATCTTCTGCAGGATGTTTTTGCAGAGGGACTCCAGCTGAGCTACTGACATCGGGCTGGAGTTCCTGATCCCGACACGAGTCTGCGCGAGAACCGAACTGTAGGGCTGTGTAGGTTGGGGTTGGTCCGGGGGGGTCTCACTCACCCTTGGGTTTTTGGGTGTGTTACCCTTTGGTGATTCCTCCTCCGAGCGGGGCCGTTTTGTCGGCTTTTGCACGGGTTTGGATTGTGAGGCCCCAAACTTGTACCCCATCTTCTTGAGCTCTGCAAAGCTCTTAGCGGCTAGTTGCAGCGCCTCTTCAGGTGCCACTCCCTGTCCTTTAAGAGCTTTGTATCGCCCCCTTGCAGACCCCGCCAATTTCTTGGTGGTCATCTGAGTGTTAGGTTGGGAAACCTCCGTTTGGCTGGTTGGGCGGCTAGCGCACCTTTCGGCCGGGTCGGAGTTCTCCACAACCTCCATGTCTTGCTCCGATGTGTGGGCAGAATTAACCGCACCTTCCATCAAGGGCATTAGTTCCTGGTAAAGGTCGTCCAGGGTACCTTCTGTTTTTTTAAGATTATGTTCCATGTAAGTCCCACGAGAAGCTAGGGAAAAGTGGTCCATTCCGGCAGAGCCCCGCTTGCCGGAATAAGGCAAAATACGCCCTCGAGGTTGCCCGGTATCGAGGGGTTATCGCTAGCGACTGAGCACCCCCTCAGCCACGCATCTCTCGGCACGATAGACCTTAGATTGGGGATTTTTAAGGAGGTTGTCTCCTCCATATATACATATATAAAATAAAGATAAATACACTATACTTAGATATGGAATAATCTTAACCTAAAGATATGGGAGAAGGCAATGTTGCCGGGACTCGCACCCGGGATCCAGGATGTACTGGGTTTATACCTGACATCCCGGCTCCCGATCACGATTCCACACTCCTGCCCTCTGCCATATCCGCCCTCATACTTAGCTGCTGGTGGTCCGGGGTAAGGTGGTAAATAGTGCGACGCCCATATGGCCACCAGCATTTCCGGGGAGTGCGACCCACCCAGTAGAACAGTCGGGGTGGGTTCGACCCAAGTCCGCGGCGGCAGACTAGGGCCGACGGGGACGCGTATGATGGACTTGAGGTTCGGCCCGGTAGTTCAGCGTCGCATACCTGAACGTAGCCGTCCCCCCTAACCCCCAGAAAGTGTTAACTTTTCAGTTACATGTGGAAATCTTTGAAAATGTCTATTTTAACTTAGGCTGCTAAGTGTTTTGCGACTCTTTGAAGTAGTTGTACTCTAATCAGCTTTATGAAACTTGCCACAAATGAAGGTTATTTTTCAGCAATTCTAATGATACCAGGCAGAAAGTGTTAACTTTTCAGTTACATGTGGAAATCTTTGAAAATGTCTATTTTAACTTAGGCTGCTAAGTGTTTTGCGTCTCTTTGAAGTAGTTGTACTCTAATCAGCTTTATGAAACTTGCCACAAATAAAGGTTATTTTTCAGCGATTCTAATGATACTAAGCAGAAAGTGTTAACTTTTCAGTTACATGTGGAAATCTTTGAAAATGTCTATTTTAACTTAGGCTGCTAAGTGTTTTGCGACTCTTTGAAGTAGTTGTACTCTAATCAGCTTTATGAAACTTGCCACAAATAAAGGTTATTTTTTAGCGATTCTAATGATACCAGGCAGAAAGTGTTAACTTTTCAGTTACATGTGGAAATCTTAGAAAATGTCTATTTTAACTTAGGCTGCTAAGTGTTTTGCGACTCTTTGAAGTAGTTGTACTCTAATCAGCTTTATGAAACTTGCCACAAATAAAGGTTATTTTTCAGCGATTCTAATGATACTAGGCAGAAAGTGTTAACTTTTCAGTTACATGTGGAAATCTTTGAAAATGTCTATTTTAACTTAGGCTGCTAAGTGTTTTGCGACTCTTTGAAGTAGTTGTACTCTAATCAGCTTTATGAAACTTGCCACAAATGAAGGTTATTTTTCAGCAATTCTAATGATACCAGGCAGAAAGTGTTAACTTTTCAGTTACATGTGGAAATCTTTGAAAATGTCTATTTTAACTTAGGCTGCTAAGTGTTTTGCGACTCTTTGAAGTAGTTGTACTCTAATCAGCTTTATGAAACTTGCCACAAATAAAGGTTATTTTTTAGCGATTCTAATGATACCAGGCAGAAAGTGTTAACTTTTCAGTTACATGTGGAAATCTTTGAAAATGTCTATTTTAACTTAGGCTGCTAAGTGTTTTGCGACTCTTTGAAGTAGTTGTGCTCTAATCAGCTTTATGAAACTTGCCACAAATAAAGGTTATTTTTCAGCGATTCTATTGATACCATGCACGAAGTGTTAACTTTACAGTTTCATGTGGAAATCAATGAAATTTACATTCGTTCGGGCTGCTTGTTTGTGAAGTTAGCTGCCCGACAATTTATCAACTTCTATTTAACTTTAACATGGTTACAGGTATGGTAACTTCAAGTAATGTATGTATTGCAAATACTTACGCTTTTCTAGACCTTGAAATCGCATATTTTCCTTGATATTGAATGTTACAAATTTCGACTTCTTCATTTGGTCGGGTTACCTTAGGCAGCTAACTTTAGGCTGCTAACTTCACACTCGTCAAAACTTAGTAATTGAGTCACTTACTAAAATCATGACTTGAAATCACAACTGCTTTTTCCAAAAATCCAAAACTTAATTCTTAAAATTTGGAGAACTTTATTAGTTATGAAAATGTATAGTAAAAAACAGTGAACTTTATTTAATGCTCCATTTACTAAAGTCAGATTGTTGAAATTAGATTTAGGATTACTGAGCTGATAGTAGAAATCAATATTTTTTGCACAGACAGTGAAACTTTCATAATTAATAGAGAAACTTCATTTTTTCCCCCAGTACATAACTGTTTTGTAATTAATGGTGATGATTTTTCTCTCAGTGTGGACACTGATCCCACCAAGCGTGAGTAAGCGATGAGCTATCTGCGATCTCGCTCAAGAGACGAACAAAAGGATAATTGCTCCCGTGTAAATAAAATAAAGAAGAAAGAAAGAAAGAAAAAAGTATTTATTCACGACAGAACTTGATAGTAATACATTTACTTCTACGAAACCACAATGCGGTCGGCAGACGAAGCTCCAATTATTCTTAAGTAAGTTCAATAATCGCGTATAACTTATATCATAAGATTATCTTTTATCTTACATAACAATGCAGTGCTTACTTTATTTTTAAATGATTTTTTTGATTAAAGAGATATATATAATATTTCAGTTCACCGCTGGCTGTTCACACTGCCGGCGAGTATTGTTAATAGAATCGCGAAAAATCGCTATTCGCAGATTGCCGATCGCAGCTGATGCCACCAGTGTCATTAATAAAGTCACGATAAAAAATCACTGTGGCTCACCGTCTAATATTATCGATTTTTAAATAGAAAACTTCCGTGAGTTTTTTTTTATATACTTATATCGGGTTACTCACGTCTATAAAGTCAAAAATAGCTCGACATGTTTCGGAACGGTCCGCGTCCCATAATCATGAGTGAGAAGCGCTTGCGGCGATTACTCTTAAATTTATCGACGTTACACTGCCGGAATGTCGAGGAACGACCTCCTTCATTCTTGTAACTATCTTCGTTTCTTAATTTAGCACTGCTCGTCCACCAATGCCAAGTGCTAGGTGCTAATGACAGAAACTCATCGACGTGCAAACTTACTCACCGCGACACAAGTGACCGTCGTGACAAAATTACGTTGCACTGTTTTTATGGCCTCCTAGCCTAGTTGGTAGTGACCCTGCCTACGAAGCAGGAGGTCCCGGGTTCGAATCCTGGTCAGGGCATTTATGGCATTCCTGAGTTATGGATGTTTTATACATATATATGACATTATATATGACATTATACATATATATTTTTTATGTATAAAATATGTATTTTAAGACGAAATAAATATTAGAGTGTGGGCAGAGGTTACTATTTTGTACCATTTGGGGTCGAAACTATAGGTCCATGGGGTCCCAGCGCATGCAAGTTTTTCGTACAAATCGCGAAACGTCTGGTTGATGTAACTGGTGACCGAAGAGCTGCTGGCTTCTCGTGGTGTTGGTATGATGCTGTTTTTGGTTTTGTTTATTTCCTCTTAGTTGGTGTGAAAAGCAGTATGTGTCACACGGTATCAAAAATATTTTCATCTTGGGCGGTAACGCTTGAATCCTTTCTTACGCTCAGGATTATACTTTAGAATCCCAAACGTAGTGAGGGATTTGTAGAATCCTTTGCTTCATTCAGAATTCAATGTACGTCCTCGCTGGAAATATATCATTTTGATCGCTTGTAACACAATATACTATTCATGGCGGTAATCGCAAATACTGTTAAGATAAAATGCATTTGTAGAAAAATCTAATCAAATGACAGCCAGAATAAATAATATTGGATACAATTATCTGAAAGACAAGCCCTTATCTCGTAGGTTTTCGAAAAGGTATTCATTATTTTTTAACAGCATCACTGTTTCATTCATCTTAATATGTGTTGTACTTATTCATAATTTTGAAATCCATTTGCTTAAACTGCTTAAACTGTTCTATATTCAGCCCGTACTACTTTATACTAGTCAACTTCGATTTTTAAGATTGGGATGTGTGATGTGTGTGAAATTGTACCGTAGAAAATATATTTCGATGTAGGTATTTACCGAGATTTGAATTTCGAAAAATCTTTAAAGATGCAATTTGAAACTAACATTTTATCCGCAATTTACAATTTATTCGCGACATGGGCCGCCGACTCTGGCAGAAGGGCGAAGACCCGCGCTCAGAGTCGTACCTAGTGCAAAGGCTGTCCATAATTACACAACGCGGCAATGCCGCCAGCATTATGGGCACTTTTGCATTTGGAAGGGCGGGGAGCAAGATGTAAATATATAGTAATTTATATTTATTATGAAATTTAATGTTTTCACATTTACAGTATAAATGCAATTTAAAACAATGTGCACCCGATTTGTATCAATGAGCACCCGATTTCTGCACTATTGCAAGCGCTAACCAATAGGATCTAACAAACCACATCACTGTCATATTGTTGTCTATTAATAATCTTCAACAGTAAAAAAACGGCTTAATAAACAGCGCCGTCTACGACTGGCCTAAACGGTTATGTAAAACCGACGCTTGACGTGAGCTCGCGCGTAAAACGACCTCATTCGACACAATTACTCTCTGGATTAGGTTAATAACTGAGGCGCTCCAAAATAGCGGATTGACGGAGTTCCTTAACGAATTATCCTAGAGATGGCAGTGCGCCAGGTTTGTAGAATTTTTAAGCTAGAAGCTGTGTTTTTGGCTGCGATGTCAATGCCATCGCTCATCAGAAACGGGTGGGCTAATTAAAAATGTTTTTTGCTCTCGAAAAAATCTTAAGAACCAGGGAAAGAGATTTCTGTTCAACATATTTTGGTCAAAAACATACGCGTTCTGATGAAAAATATTTAATTTTATATTTTCTACGTGGAGCCATCACTCGCGTCGCTCATTCGTTTAAAAACCAAAAACCTAAATTGATACACGACTGGAGGTTAAACTTAAACGGTTAAAGTCACGTATTTTTATCACAACAGGCGAGACATGTTCTGTCAGTCTGCAGACGAGACATATCACGCTTGTGATAAATACGTGAATTTTGACCGTAATTAAATGTCAATATGACTTACGAAAGTTCAAATTATACGATAGGGGATGTAAATAAATACTATGAATTGATTGTTTATTAAAAACAACGGTAAAAACTCACGTATTTTTATAACAATGGCGTGACATTTCTTGCTGTGTTTGCTCTGATGATCAGTATGACTCACGAGAGTTTTAAAGTAAGTTTTAAAGTATACACATACAACTGTATATTGTTTTTAAGGGTAAGTAAAGTAAGTAACGTAATAGGTATGAAATATTTGAATATATTTCTCTATATGCTTTAAAATTTGTAACATGAACAATATTGGTTTAGCTTTCCAGCCCCAGGGCTTCGCTTTTATGCAGCAAAAATACAGGATTATTCCAGCGTGCTCCATCCCATTTACAGTTACAAGAACTTGTTTACAATGTTGCCAATCCGAGGCAGAATCTCGATTGGATTTCATACGATTCTCTGGAGTACAGATTATCATTCCCGGTATTGCGTATTGGTATAAAATAAATCCGTTTCTGGCTAAAACTGAACAGAAAAGCTTCCATTTTTTTAATTTGATACTTCACAAATGAAACATGTCGTGATCGAAACCCAAATATAAATTAAAAACAGAAATAACTTTTTAACCGACGAAAAAACGAAGGAGGTTCTCAAGTCGACACGTATATTTTTTTTTATGTATGACCACGCATAACTTTTTACCGAGCAGTACGATTTAGATTATTTTTTTTATTAGAAAGTGTATACTTACCCTGAAGTTGGTCCTATATACATTTGGAAAACAAAATCCAACCGTAAGGGTAGGAAAATAGAGGATGATTGATTTTCAACCGACTTCAATATTTCTAAAGGAGGAGGTTCTCAATTCTACTGATTTTTTTTTAAACTAATGTTTTTACCTTGTAAATGTTTTCTTGTACTGAGGTTTGCAAAAAAACATGAGTTTAGGTATATATATACCCAAACTCATGTTTCCTACTGTTAGTGCGCTGGCTGGCTTGTCAGACTATATGTACGTAACAGTATGTGTGTAACAGTAGGATAGAGAGCATCACACTGTCCTTTTCTTACGCTAGTATTACCAGCCCAAAAAAAGGGATGGATATAGTTTTTTTGTCCTTCTGTTACTAAGCTCGCTGGCTTGACTACTATATGTAAGTGTATGTAGTTAAGGCATTGGTGACTGAAGAGCTGGTGGCTTCCTCGCACAACGTATCAGCATTGCGATACAACGAGGAAATGCCCCCAGCATCCTAGGTACAATGCCTCAAGGACCTATTTTAGATTTAAGGTAGGTAGAGGTAGGTAGTTAGGTAAGTTACACTTACTGTATATATTTTGAAAATAAATGTTATCATATCATTGGCATTTTTTAAACAAATGTAAGATAAGTAAGTAGATAGTTTACCATATTCCCGCGAAATAATTTTCGGTTTTTTAGTGGCCATTGCATTTTCGGACGGCATTATTTTCCAGGTTTCCTCAGAGATTTCATCCTTCAAAATTAAATTTATTGCTTCAAATTTTCTAAGGAGAAATATTTCACTTCTTAGTAGATACATTTTTATTCTTATGCCCATCTTTTTAAAGCTTAAATCAGCTCGCAAAATCACTATTGTATACATTGTATAAAATACAATTTCACAGAGATTTCAAATGAAATCGTAAAAATACGTCTCGTTTTACAATGTTCCTTAAATAAGTATGTGAATGCAAAGCTACACAAAGGATCAGGAATCAAGAATAAAAACGGAAAATCAGGCCGTAATAAAAATCAGACGAAATATACGAGCGGAATACTGTATAGTAGGCCTTTTACTGTATAAAACGCCTAATATTTAAGTTTACCCAATTTCACGGTAGATGTCGTTGTTACATATGTCAAATGTTCTAGATCACGCCAACGTTTGTTTACCCTAGTTTTGTATAGAAACTTTAAATTATTCCATAAAATTAATATGTAAGTTTAAACGAGAAATTCTGGTGTGATCGTTGGCGTAGTTTTGGTAGTGGCGCTGCCTGCTAAGCCGATGGTCCCGGGTTTGAATCCAGGTAAGGGCATTTATTTGTGTAATGTAGATATTTGTTCCTGTGTCATAGATGATTTCTACGTATTTATGTATTTGTATATCATATAATAATATATCGCTGTCTGATTGCGAACGTACTAGACATTATTTCTTAAAATTACAAAGGTAAGATATTAAGATAAAAGACCATTAGCACAAGGCTCTTGATTATCAGTAATTATGTATAATGTTCCGTTAAAGACGTTTTCCATTTAACGGCAAATTAAACGCCAAACGGGACCCAATTTCCGTCAAGATAATATTTATTGGAGCATTTCTAATTATAATTATAGGCACAGAACGGGCAAGATTGGGTTATTTAGTGACTTTATTAATCTTCCTATGGACATTCATTAATAGTACCTACCTATTTAATTTGGCCATTTACAAGATTTTTTGTTGAATTTATTTACCTTACCTTATACACAATTGTTAAGCACGAATCAAATCATTTATTTAACGTAATAAATGTTTTGACTCATGTTTATTTTTTATTTTTTAAGTAGTCACACTACTACTTACTCGTACATATAAATTATAAATTGAAAGAGATGTCATGTACTACAGAAAAAGTGACCAAGGTCCCCGGTGAGCAGGGCTGGGATTGAACCAGCGACCTCCTGCTTTCGCGGCAGACGCCCTAACCACTGGGCTACCCGATCACGGCATCTGCCGCGAAAGCAGGAGGTCGGAGGTCCATGTTTGTACGCAGATTTTTGTTTCAATGCCGTTCAACAAAAGCTTATTCAGTCTTACAACTCAATCTGTTTACTTTCAATAATACGGGTAATAAATACATTACAAAAGCTTGTTGTTTTATTTACTAATTAAATAAACAACAATATTGGAGATGGAAGATTTACCAAAACACAGAAAATATGTGACTTACTTTTTTATTTTACTTCAACGATCTACTTATTTATATGCTCCTGTTTATACTTTGTTACTTTTGGAAATAACACAATAGATTTGAATACTAGGATCATATTTATCTCAAAAAGGATTAATGTTTACATTGTTTACTGCAAAACTTCTTCAAAACCATACCTCTGACCGCTAATGGCTGTATAAGCAGTTTCAATTTTATCCGCAGCGAGCGCTGTGATCGGTTCGGGTCCTCCTTCCACCCGCTTAGCACGGTCCCAACATCCACATTTGAAAGCAATCACCGTCAAGCTACCCGTGCAACTTGTCTGTTCATCAACTTATAGCATTATCAGATGACCTTCGAGATTAATCTTAGGCCTGCTGTAGGGCTGCGTCACTTTAGTAATAACCATGAGTTTGACCCAGCTGTATTCGCTGGCTAAGTTGTTGTATGAAAAATTACCCATAGTAAGTATAAATCGAGTTAGGTTTAGTTGGGTTATGAGAGGCACTTCAGGTCCTTATTTCACCACGGTGAAAAGGGTGACAATTCAAAAAAATCAAATCAAAATCAATTTATTTCGGATAACTTAGACCCATAGAGATACAAAAGAGATAAATAGAACAAAATTATACTAAAATTAAAAATTAAATTAAAAATAAACATTTACAAATTATATAACTAATAAATTAAATAAAACATTATAAAATTATTAAAATTAAATACATGACAATATTGAATTAATAAAAATACCAACATGAAATCAAGTTCAACCTACTTGTCATATGTGACGCAGCCCCTTAGATTGATCACCCAGTGCTTTTGAAACCGACAGTGACACATCCTGTCAGCAATGACTTTCCGAATGCTATTGTCGCTACCCCGCAGCCGCCTCTGCATCGATGCATATCTCCTGCATATAATTGTCAGCATCATCATTACGTATTACAGGCGTCTATGACTCCGCTTGCTATAATAGCGTGGGTTGCGTGATCACTATTTACCTCTCGTGACAATGGTCATAAAGTCTTCACCAAAAAACGATCTAGTTATAGACGATTTATTTAAAGGTTGCCTGGAAAAGATCGCATTTTAGCGATAAGACCGCAAGTTGTTTGCTTCTTTTTCAAATTAACAGTTTGTGTTATTTTTATGGTTTTGTGGTGCAATAATATTATTGTATTGTATTGTAATTGTATACTACGATTTTATTTAAATTATAGAAATGTTAGCAAATAAGCACACAGCCAACGCGATGGTGAGCGGTTACCGTAACCTATGGACGCCGGAAACGCCAGTAATTCAGTCATTTTAAGAATTGTCACACTTGTGTGGTGTGTGTCACACGGGTAGTAAATGGGAGCCAGGTGCTATAGTTAAAAACTACAATTGTTTTCAACTGCCGACAAGCCTGTGTCGGCGTTGACACTCCAAATAAGGACCGCTATCGATTCGCAATCAGCTGGGCTTCCGATTCAGATCATTTACTTACTAGATAGATCACGGCGACTCGCAGTGTTACAATAGTAAACTCACAATACAAATACTGATAGAATTTCACAATGCCATTTTGAGCTAAAGAAGGGGAATGATACCGAACCACCGGATATCATTTCTGGTGGGGTAGGTCATAACAATACCACAATACCACCAGATAATGTTAAAAAAAAATATATAAGTTTGCGTGATAAATAATTATGAACGAGAAACATCACAAGTGGTCCAATCTGCCGATACGTGGGGCCGGCTTCGGATTTCTACTTTGAAATGGGGTTTATTGCATCAGGTTTATAGATTAATGCGATAACGTAACTGTACGGAACCCTCGGTGTGCGAGTCCAACTCGCACTTGGCCGGTTATTATTAACAAGTGATGTAAAAATGACCTGGCGATCATAAAGCGTATTTCATAGATAGATAAATTTATTTGTAATAATCATGCATTGTCACATAATATTAATAAGAAATAAGAATTCGGATTGATTTCCACAATTGGAAACAAATAAAGTTTAAATTAACAATGATCACATAATAAAATACTGTCAAAATTTTTTTAAGATTAAATACATTATGATCAGTATTAAATACATTATGTTTAATGTCAAAAATTATGTCAGACACTTTCATTCATCTAAAAACTCATTAACTGAATAATAAGCATAGAGCGTGTTCTGTAAGTGGTAATCTATGGCATCCGAGTGGCTTGCCTTAATTAACGGCTTTTTCTAGCACTCTTCAAAGAGTTGCCGATATTGAGTCCCTTTTAAACAAAGGGTGGGGGTGGGAGGTTTGAGGAGGGAGGGGGGATTAGGGGTGCTTTTGTTTCTGCTTTGGCATTACACGACTTTATTTAGACTACACTTTATTATGACTTGTTAGACCTTATTCTTTGTTAATGACAAAATAAATACTAGCAGTTTTTTAAGAAAGTTATTAATAGCTAACAACTGTGTCCGGGATATTGTACCGTTTTATTTAATGCGGTGAATAAAAATTGTAATTGTAGTGATGAGTTTATGTATTATATAATTAAAATTTGGTTTAAGTTAATCGTTACTTTCCAATTTTATCTCGGAATTTTGAATTTTATTCTAGAATTATTTATGTTTTTATTTTTATTTCTTGATCTTGAGTATTAAAATGAAATTACGATTGTAAAACATGAATTCAATTATTTATAATAAATGTTTTGATTCATGTTTTTTAAGTAGGCACACCATTATATATAAATTATAAATTGAAAGAGATGTCATATATTACAGAAGCAGATGTGAGCATCTGCCGCGAAAGCAGGAGGTCGCTGGTTCGATCCCAGCCCTGCTCACCGGGGAGCTTGGTCACTTTTTTCTGTAGTATAGGACATCTCTAAGAATTTATAACAATAAAAAATATAATATTGTCTTCTGTTACCGCGATTGTTATTCATTGAAATTAAACACTTTAGAACGGATTAATCGCGTTTATTAACACCATGATCCTACGTTTCGACCCCTTTACAGCACTCGTTTTCACAGGGTTAAGATGATGACTGAGAGAATGCGAATTCTCCCCGTCAATAAAAAAAAGTTACTTGTGCAAACTACCTACATACAAAAATATAAAAATAATTTAAAAATAAAAACAAAGGTTGGTCTACAATGCCCGGAGGGGTTTATAAAGCTAGTAATACATAGCCTGAAGGGCATTCTATAATTAAAATGAAAAATAAAAAATGTTTAAACCCTGTGAGGATTAACATACATACAACTTACGAACGCTTCCCTAACTGGCTTATGGAGCAGAAAGAAGCGACAAGAAAACTACCCCAAGCAAAATGCAAAATAGGGTAATTTTTAAATTATTTTTATATTTTTGTATGTAGGTAGTTTGCACAAGTAACTTTTTTTGATTGACGGGGAGAATTCGCATTCTCTCAGTCATCATCTTAACCCTGTGAAAACGAGTAAAGGGCTCGAAACGTAGGATCATGGTGTTAATAAACGCGATTAATCCGTTCTAAAGTGTTGATTTTTCAATGAATAAAAAATATTAAAAAAAAACACATATGTCTATGAAGTAGACAATTTGATAGTTCTTTTCATGTAGGTAACGTATATTTCTTTTCAGTAGTTTTGTACGGAACGCCGTGACAGAGTATCCGTTTTCAGCGAAGACACGCGACAAAGACAGCGGGCTTTTACCTCCTATAAAAATTATAAAAGTTAAATTCTAAATCAGGAATTTTTCAGCGAGGACAATGACCTGTTCATTGTTGCTAAAAAAGGAAAACGCCCCAGTTACCAATTTAATTAATGATCATGAAAAAGCGAGTAAAACTGCCCATTGGTAACTTAAAATTATATTGGCTTCATGCACCGTTGCTTTACTAAATTCGCAGAACAATCTACACGGAGGTCTATTCAAACTTAAACATGACAACTTGATTTGTTTTTGATATGGGAAATATTGTATTCTTATTTTAAAATATTGATATGGTATGGTCATGATCTGGTTATAGCACGGTAATTGGTACCCAGCGCAAGTTAGGTACATAGCGTGAATTATAATTTTTATCTCGCTCTTTACGCGAAGTATACAGTTTGATTCTTGACATGGCCGCATCATAACAATTACAAATTAATCCAGAATTTGTATTAGTGGGTAATGCGCGCATAATATTTCTCAGCTTGCAAAAAGCCGATATACAACTCGATTTTTCTTAATCTTCTCGGGCTGTGGTGTAGGGTTAGAACCAGTGTTAGCTTTTTTTTGATGTTGTTAAGTGCATTTTAATGTAATGTTCTTAAAATAAAATAAAATCTCACACATTTTTATGAAAACAAAAGCCATTTGTTGCTATCCCTAAAATAACATAGCCTGTTGTAGAAATGTTTTGTTTGTTATGTAGGTATGTAAAGTATAGTTGTAATTTACGTGTTAGCACCTAATACATAAGTATACCTATGTACCTAACTGTTATTTACCCTTTTCAGAATACATGCGATACTTGTAATTAATTGTGTAACAGCTATATTATGTACCGCGCTTTGCAATGAATAAATGATAAATAATCTGACAAAATAGGTACGATTTTAAGCTAATAATGTCATCTACATTATAATTATACTATTTAAAACGAGATATTTATATTACCATGTAGGTATATCGCATGTATGTATATCAGGAGCTCTAAAAAACAAATATACATGGTAAATATCTCGTTTTAAATAGCAATTATAAAATAATCTGACATCCTAAGCTACACCTTACCCAAGGGACCTCAAATTCGTAGGCACTAGGTCAGTATACGAGTACATGGGTCGCATCAGTAGGCCAAGTTTGTATCATATAATAGCATATCGAGTTAATATTTTGAAAGCGTAAATATGCTACTCTGTTGTAGCAAAACAGCAAAGCGCCAACACCCTAATAAAGACTCTTAACAGCGTTCTATTTTAAACTTAGGCTTTTAGGTCCGTAATAATTTATCGTAATTTACCGTTCGAAATTCGTAAGCTAAAGTTTGCAGCTATTAAATATTTCATATAAACAGGGCACGTTCATATTTGATGCGGGTAGCGTATTCAAACTTTTCAATTTTAACTTGTTTTGGTATTGAAAGGATGCGAGCTTAATACGATTATTGCTAGTTGGTGAGCGTAAATCAAAGTGTAAAGCTAGTATCATTTCGATAACAAAACAAGTTAAGATTTTCAAATGTAAATTTTGTTCAGGCGCTTAAAAGGTTGCCGAAATAGACTGAAATCGGCTCGAAGTTTTCGTAAAATTTATTCGAAACTAAAGAGCAGATTATACTGGAAACTTTACAGACTAGAATTCTGCGAATAGTTAGGGGAAGTCTGCGGTTTGCGTTCGCCGCTAATGTCGAAATGACGGATGTCAGTAGGGTATGTAAGTAGGTATGTGTGTTTACACCCAGTAAATACCTATTAAAATTTACAGTCGCTTTTCGAGTAAAGGTGTCTAGAAAAGTTTAGCAGGAATTTAGCAGTTATTAAAATATAAACTAAAATGGATGCCATATTCTAGAGAAAAAGTGACTGTAATATCATTTGATGTTTACCAATCGTTTCTTTGAAGGAAAACATCGTGATGAAACCGGACAAATCCCAATTAGGCCTAATTTACCCTCTGGGTTGGAAAGTCAGATGGTAGTCGTTTTTGTAAAAAACCTACGCCAAATCTTGGGATGAGTTGCCAACATGGACTCCGGACTCCCAGAGCCGTGACAATATGCCGAGATAACGCTAGGAAGATCTTCGTATTTGATGAATTTGTCACATGAAACACGACATGTCACGAAATTCCGACACGGGAATTCCGATAAAATACTATTAGATCTCGTGACACTTGTCACAAAGTCTTCACAAAGAAATTATGTATTTATTACCGATTAAATTCTCGAAATGGTGGCCAACAAACATACAGCCCACGCGGCGGTGAGCGGTTTCCGTAGCCTATGAACGCCTGAAACTATTTCAGTTATTACAGGAATTGTTATACTTGTCAGCGTGTTGAAAATGGGGCCTAAACGTGTATCCTTACCTGTTTAGTAAAGTTTGATTGAACCAGTGATTACTGGGCATATTTTTATTTTGTTGTCGTTTTTTTTTCGCGTCAGATTTGAATGAAATTTGGTGGGTAGGTAGAGTTCCTTATTCTCTTCAAGATAGACCCAATTTCAAAGTATGTCCCACATTTTTTCCACTGAGTTACGAAATCGTATGGAATTTTCGTAACTCAGTGGAAAATTTCATACAATTTAGAATAAGGAACTCTACCTACCCACCAAATTTCATTCAAATCTGACGAGAAAAAAAAAAACGACAACAAAATAAAAATATGCCCTAATGATTTAGGCAAAGTGCTAGTTTAGACATTTCTTTTAGTTATAGACATGTACTTATCTCGTCTACAATGAAAATGATGTTACTTTGCTATTCCGTCAAACGTGCTAGGCAATTAGTGCCAACCTGTTATACCTGCCTGCGTATTTTTTGCATGCAATTAATGTTCCCACACGCGCCGCAAATAAATATAGCAAACCACCACCAATAAATATAAAACTCGACACGTGTTTCGTCTCTCTACGAGGAATCCTCAGGAGACGCAGGAGATCTTGTCGTTTTGGCGTCCGACAAGTGAATAAATACCTTATACATTTTGATTCCCATTGCAAATGTAATGGGAAATGCGACAGAAACGGCCGTATCTTTTGATTGCGTTGACGTGGAGGTTTGGTTTTTTACAAGGGACCGCAGTATGAGTATGACCCGTGTATGAGGTATTAATTTTAACTTGCTATCTCTACGTTCCCGAGATAAAGGGTCTTGACAGGCAGACGGACGGACGGACAACGAAGTGGTCCTACAAGGGTTTCGTTTTTCCTTTTGAGGTACGGAACCCTACTAAAACGACTAAAACTAAAGCGACAGAGCGAAAGAATACAGTCCTAAGTCGGGTTTTAAATGTAAATCAGTCAAAAGAAAGGCATCAGTATGTATAGATGATAAGCGATATTCTATCTTGCAAATGTCATGTGAATCGAATAGCCAGAACATTTGAAAACCCTATAAAATTCAGTACGCCGCTTGAATTGAAAATATAAAATTGTGTGTTCTATATTTTACAACGTACCAATACGTGAGGCTCTTGTAAGACTGTCGGTTCAAGTATTTGTCAACGTGCTTATCGATTCTATACTTTGTAAAGTTAACAACAAAATATGTTATTGGAGTTTCTGAGGAGGAATTGTAGTTCAAGGACGTTTTCAGAAAACAAGGCCCTTGAGATCTTAATGCGATTCCGTTCGTTTTCGCAGGATCTTAACTGTGCTCAATTGTATCATTGTATGGCAGCGACGTAATGCTTATATTTGCGAAAATAATCGCCCCAGAAGTTAAAAATAAATGTGTCCTCTAAGTTTTGAACCGCAAGTCCAAAAAATATAAAAAAAATCATGGAAGTACGTTATCCCATTGGAACCATAGGCTAGTAAGACTATGTCAACAGTGAAGCTATAAATTAAATTGTAAGAACTCTTACTGTTTGACATTTTGATATGGTTCTAGAGAGCTTTATAAAGACTTTCAAGAAAAAATATTTTGAACTTGGTCAGTTAAGCCATTTTTGATCTTTGCAAATATACGTAGGTGTCTTGTATCTGCTCAGTTAAAATGCGTACTTATAATACGAGATGCGAGATACTCCTTTTTTATTGTTACGAGCATGGGGTCCATTAAAACTATTTTTAAGTTCGCCTATTGAGACGGACGGTAATCTACACTGAGCATGTCCCGATATGCTATGGGCCGGTTTTTTTTTCTTTGTATGTATATACATAATGTATGTTTGTATGTGTTTAACATAGGTCTAAGTAGTTAAGTATTAACTAACATAATATGGATGTAAACTATCCGAAATAAATTCTTTCATTTCATTTTTTTTCATTTCATATAACGTGACTTTTTACATTTTGAAGATTATGAAACAGTATGTATTAGTTCGTAAATAATATAATTTTAGTTGTAAGTGTGATATTTTTGCATGCCAGATGCTGGTGAAATATGTGTTACCTATTTATTATATTGTCTGACCATCTTATGTACCATGTTTCTAGCGAAATAAAGTTATTTGTATTGTATTGTATTAAAACGCTCTTCAGTAGCTGACGGGACGGGAGTGGCTCACGGCGCTGTGCGAGAAATCTTTTATAATTCTCCTTATAAATATTCAGAACGCGCCGTGGCGACAACTCAATATTTTGGTAAAGCGCAAATGCTTGTGAAGTTTTAATTATTGGGATAAGTATAAATCTACCCAGGCCTAAAATGGTTATCAACGAATGTCATCTGATAATGCTATTAAGTTGATAAACAAACAAGGCAGCGCGACGGTGATTGCTGTCAAGTGTGGATAACTGTTTACAATTATCAGATATTTACGTAAAATGCTGATACACTGTTGTCTTATACAGAAAGTATCACGTTATCCGCTTGGCATCTTAGCTCTGCTGGGTTACTATTTACATTTAGATACTATTTTAATTTTTATTAACAAATATAATTAGGTAAGTATATATAATAAGTTACAAGCAACGTTAAATATAAATAGGCCCTTGAGGCATTGTATGGTGCTAGCGGCATTTCCTCGTTATGTCGTAATGCTGATACGTTGCGCGAGAAAGCCACCAGCTCTTCGGTCACCAGTTACGTCAACCAATATTTATATTTCCGTCAATTCATCATAATAATTTTGATTAGTGGGGTGTCTTAATCCTTGGTGCTAAAGCGGCCAAACTGATTGTGGAAATATATTATTTGTTGACTTAATCAGATCTGCAGTAATATAGTGTAAGAAGTATATTTCTAATTTACCTAAGTAAATAAGGTAAGTCGTGCATTTTTCTCGTAAAGGACGATAACGTTCCTTAACCGCTGACTAGACATAAGAAAAGACGCCTTACACACGTCTTACCTTATTTACTTAAATTATAAATATACTTCTAATACTATATTTATTTATATTTTCTGCCTTCATCCTAAATAACTAATCAACAATATACAGAGCTAACACTGATGTAGAATCATAAATGTAACTTAGAAAAACTTCAACCCTCCAGATAGGTTTAAAAATTCTCTCGGAATTCGTGAAAATGGCTAGAGCTGGACTTATTTATGTTTTTTAAACAAAGACACATTTTCGTAAGCTTTTTCAGATATGAGAAAAAACAAATTAATGAAAGCTTGGGCGTGTTTGCGAAGAAAGTGTAATTTTTCCGCGCGAGAGAGTAATAATCGTGACAAATGATGTTTCATTTCACGGGTCGGCGAAGGCGGCCATTTTTAATTTTAATTAGAGCCAGAAGCGAAAGCGCTGTATCAAAGTATTTTGGGCGTCAAGGTTGTGAAATAAATTGTTTTTATACTTTCATAATAGGCTCTTTGTGATACCATTGTAAGTAAATAAATATTATGGGACAATCTTACATCAATCGATCTAGTCCAACCGTAAGCTTATTTACGCTTATTTTGTGGATACTAGACGATGATATATAATGTAATAGATATAATACACATAAATACTTAAAAACATCCATAATCCAGAAACAAATATTCGTGATAAACGCCAAAAAATTCCCTGACCAGAATTCGAAGCTGGAACTCCTGCTTGGTAGGTAGGGTCGCTATCAACTAAGTTATTGTGTGTTTAAGGTATTGTGTGTGAGTTCTAGGTTATTATCAATATATCAATATCTGTACGTGTAATATATCTGAAAGAGAAGTCAATAAGTAGAACAATACACGCTATGAAGCATTATGAAGCGTTTTTTTTCAGTATTCTGTACTCCATGAAGTTTTCATATATTCAACATTGGAATGTACAAAAAATACCGTAATTATTATTACCAATTTAAAGTTGATTTATGATATTTGAAAGCATTTTATTAAAATCTAAAGAGGATTAAAAAAAAAGAGACCAAAGGTTCATTAACTTCTATGAAACTTCAGGCTCTTTTTTGCAATACTAACATCCGCTCACGAAATCAAGGTGCTAATCGAAGGCTTGAATCCCTGTAATACGCACCCTTAATAGCAGTGGAAATGAGCCGCCATTATTAGCTGTAAATAACAGCTAGCCAACGAGAGGGGCGTGATGCTCCCGATAGATAATTTTCTAGTCCGTGCTCTGAGATAGCGGGTGGCTCTGAGCACGATGTAATGTAATAGGGAGAGTTAGTTATTGGTTTATATTGAACTAGCTTTCGCCCGGGGCTTTGCTCGCGTTTGAGACAAAAAGTAGCCTATGCCTCCATCCCTTCAACTATCTCCACTTAAAAAATCACGTCAATTCGTCGCTCCGTTTTGCCGTGAAAGACAGACACACACACTTTCCCATTTATAATATTAATGGGTGAATATCCCAAGCAATAAAATTTGATGGCAAGACTGAAAACGCTGGTACAGAAAGTCAAAATAGTCATATACTATTTTTTTTTGGAAACATCTATTAGCTATCGACCTCGGGCAATAACTAATATTAAAATATTAAATAATTTAATAATTGAAAAAAAATAATAAAGGCCCATTTTTTCATTCAGGTGGGTTGTCCGGGACCCAGTTATTCTAGTTTAATGCCGCATAACTCGAAAACTATACAAGATATCAAATTAGTTTTTAGTTCATTATAATACCATATTAATAAAGAACCCTTTAAAATATTACTTGCTTACTAACTCTTTAATAAACCCCCTTATTATGCGTAAAGAAATTTGTCCGGCAAAATAATCCTTATTACCGCGGACAAATTTCATCGACGTTTATTGGCTAAGTTTTACTTCGTACACCCCCCGTCTCCTGAGCACTTTGAGGAGTCAGTTGTGCCATGGCTCTCACCGCAAGAAGATGTCGACGTGATGCTGAATAGATCCGCTACACACGCGAGTCATGTCATTTCGATTAACGGGGACAAAAAAAATATCATTCCGGAGTTTGCTATATGTTTTTTGTTTCATATTTGTTATTTTTCAAATATTTACAGATCGTGTATTTTGTACTTGTGAGTTTAAATGTCGCGATAGTTAAAGAATGTGGGATTTAGTTATTTTTTTATAATTTTATTTCACCTCGGTTTATCATTCCACCAATTTCATTCCGGTGATTTCGGTGTAGTAAAATGGCTTTAATACCCACCAGAATGAAAATAACACCGGAATGATATCAAAAGTAGCTTCACTTTTGTGTTTAGTTTTATTTGGGGGCACTGCCATGCCCCCGCCAAGTCCGACAAAATAAGATTCCGGCTGTATCATATTTTTCTACAAGCCATTAAACCTCATGTCGTTTTATGATGGATAAAGCTAGACCCCTGAATTTGTGGTTAAAAAATAGGCTTTGACATCAATTGGGTGTTTCTCGGTAAACTGGTCCCAGCGCACGCAAATTTTTCGTAGAAATCGCGAAACGTCTGGTTGATGTTACTGGTGACCGAAGAGCTGGTGGCTTCCTCGCACAACGTATCAGCATTGCGATACAACGAGGAAATGCCGCCAGCATCCTAGGTACAATGCCTCAAGGACCTACTTTAGATTTAAGGTAGGTAGAGGTAGGTAGTTAGGTAATTTACACTTACTGTATATATTTCGAGAATAAATGATTTTAATTAAAAACACCTGTATTTGGCAAATTTTGACAAAATTACTCCAAGTAGGTAATTATTAATCAAAACTATTTTTCGAAAAACACTTCAGTGATGTTTATAGTACCATTCTTTTTTTTTTCAAATGTTTTTATATTTATTTATATGAGCCTATAGTGTCCCACTGCTGGGCAAAGGCCTCCCTCCTCTCCTTCCACGTATCTCTGTCTTGCCCCATCTCCCACCAGTTCCTACTAAAAGCATCCAGGTCGTCTCGGCATCGCCGCTGAGGTTTGCCGCAGTCCCGTGTTCTATTATGTGGTACCCACTTGGTTACCGTTTTAGCCCACAACTCATCGGGCATACGGCAAACATGTCCAGCCCAGTCCCATTTCAGTTCGGCGGCTGTTTCTGCTGCGTCGGCTATTCGGGTCTTGGAGCGTAGTACCGTACATCTGATGCGATCAGTTAACTTCACGCCAAGAATACTTCGCTCCATGGCTCGCTGGCAAACCTTGAGGGTGGATTTCTTAACTTTTGTCAAAGACCAAGTCTGTGCTCCGTAGGTCATGATGGGAAGAATGCATATGTCCAAGAGTTTCTTTTTTAAAGATATGGGAAGGTCACCCTTCATCTGATCATTCATAGACCAATAGCTCCTCCAGGCATTTTCCCAGGCCCAGGTATATATACTCATCGACATATAACATTGCTTCACCATCTACTACCACTCTGTTGTTTTCGAGGAGTTAGTCATGACTTCATGAGCTTGGTCTTTGACATGTTCATCATTAATCCTACCTCAAGGATTGCCCTGCTCAGGTCTTCTAGCATGATGCCGAGCTCCGCAGGTGAGGACGAGAAGAAGACTATGTCGTCGGTGAAACGGAGATTTGTTAATCGCCTTCCACCAACGTCAATACCCTTGCTCCCCCAGCCTTCAAATGTTACTTCAATAAGTGATAACTAGTAGTAGGTACTAGTAAGTAGTTGTTTGATATATTTTTTTTTGTACGCGTTATTGATTTTGTTGTAAACTGTTCTTAAATTGGGTAAATATTATAAAAATAATAAGTGACTGTTGAGTTATATTTTTTATAAGTTAAAAATATTTTTATTTGTACGCGTTGTTGATTTTGTTGTTACGGACATACAATGCTGTTCTTAAATTGGTAAATTTCCTTTTTTTATCTCAACTCGCTTTTGTCACGGCTCTATGGGCTCTCTCATATTTAGCGTTTTTCGAGATCGATCGTCGACGTCTTTTCGGGGTCTTCAACTTACTTTAAAAAGCGTTGTGTCGCCATTGCGTCGACGTTGCATCGTGCATCGTGCATCGTACAGCCATATGGTTGAAGAAGCCAAGAAGACATCGACTTTTTTTTAAAACACTTAATGAGAAGAAGCCCTATTTGATTGTTTTGCCTCTTAATGTTTATTAATGAAGCTTATTCCTGCCCTTTTTTCCTTTCAAAACTCAAACTCAAACTCAAAAAGCATTTATTTGAAGTAGGCCAAAATTCAGCACTTTTCAACGTCAGATCAATTAAATACAAAAAATAATATACAAAAGTAACACTTAATTCTAATAAACATGTCAAAATATACCTAAAGACTAAAATTCATTCTGTTCCGATTCTTTTATTACAAATACATGCTTAGAGGGTGTGGAGGTGACACTTCCTGATGACGTGTAGGTGGTCAACGGGCGGACGCTAGTGATTTAAAGAGTTACCCTTAAATACCAAGCTAGACTACCAACTCAAGCTTAGTATTTAAGGGTAACTATTTAAATTACTAGCGTCCGTCAGGCTCGGCGGTTAAGCTTTGAGTAGCTCAGGCACAGCTTGTATTAATATTCTTAATAAAATTTCACTTTTATGAAATAGGTATACATTTTGGGCACATAATTTTTATGTTATGTATTTCAAATCGAAATAACGAGCTTTTTTTAATTTCCAACAAAAATGTACTTAGTTCTTTTCTACTGTATTGCTTATTTCTATAGGCTTTGTATTGCGGTAACTCAAATGGAAATTCTAAAATTTTACCTATTAAATTTGTGAGACAATTTTTTCGTTTTTAAATTGAAAGAGCTTGTTATCTCGAGTAGAAGTACCATAAACTGTCCTTATAATTTAGTAAAAGTGGCACTTTTGAAAGAAATACTCGATATGCTAGATTGAACATGGCCATTCGAAATAAATTTTCGGTTAATTATTGAACTTGGCTGATTTTTTGGCACTTCTTAGCATTTTTCTCATTTTAGTGTATAGATATCATTCCTGTGTTTATTTTTTTCATTCCGTTGGGAAAAATGTCATTCAGGTGGAGTGTTATATCATTCCTGTGTATACTTATCATTCACGTGCGAGTTAATTTTTTTAATCTCCGATAATTCCCAAAAGGCTTAAGATATCAAGTGCTCTGTAAGAGGCTTATCAAAGAACAGTCTGAGGTGTCGATTGACATTAAAAGAAACATCGAAGAAACGTAAATAAAGAATTACACCGGAATGACACAAAAAACTATTACTGTTGAAATTGACCCTAATATGGATATAATTCATGTTTATTTCAAAGTACGTACGATCGTGTGAGCTTTGAACAAAACAATGTTTTTTTGAAAAATTGTTTTTCTTTGCAGTCTTTCAATACGCCACTTTAGGGATATAAAAGTTCGCTTAGGTCCACCAGCGAGGGAACGACTTGAGAGAAGAGTGTACTTAATGCTTATTGACTTGTTTAAGTGCCCTTGAGGCATACTTGTAGATCTTTTATTGTTTTTTTTTCGTAAAATAAATGTAGATTTAAACTAAATACATACAAATAAACATGTAAACTCTACACCTAATTTACTACCATATCGGTTAGTTTAAAATATAAATACTTACTTGCACTAAATAACCAGAAATGTCCAGAGCTTAACAAATTCCTTGCCGACACCTGGCCTCAACAACTAAAATAATTTTACTTTGCTATTCCGACAAACGTGCTAGTCAATTTGTGCCAAGCCGTTATAACTACTTGCGTATTTTTTGCATGTAAATTAATGTTCCCACCCTCCCGCCGCAAAAAATAAATACACAAATAGATATAGCAAACCACCACCAATAATATAAACCTCGACACGTGTTTCGCCTCTCTACGAGGCATCCTCAGGAGATTTAAGAGATTTTGTCGTACTGGCGTCCGACTAGTGATGGTTGCCACTAATTGACTAGCACGCTTGGTGGAATAGGATTATTCTTTCCTAGTTGAGTTTTGTCAGCTACATTTGCCAGGAAACTGTGTAACAGACATACTTTAAAAACTAAGCTCTGCTTTGTTAAAATGAACTGTTAATTAAAACATCTTAGTTTCCATGAAATAACAAAATATTTAGTCGGTTTCATACCAGCAACGGCACCGCTTCGAACCATTCAGTTTTTGTAAGGATATATTTGTTTTAGAGGAATTCTGAGCGTGCCAAGTTGTGCCGGCGTTTATTTTGAACCAAATTGCTGTGTTAGCTACGTGTATTCAAATTTGTTGGTTGGTGCAATTTCACTTTGCTTACTTACTTGTGTACAGTATTGTGTTTCTCCCAAATGGAACATACCTGGAAAAGGAAGAGAGTTATATTAATATTTGGAAGTCATGATACAAAATACATGAAAAACTAACTGACATATAAATGTCAATGATTCAAATGCGTCACATCATTTGGAGATTAACTTATCTCTCCTAAAGGATTTCCTGTTGTTTATGGATGTAGCGCCCTAAAATCAAAGGACGTTATCTTTTCCATGCAAAATAGCTACCAAACTTTAAGGAGTTAATTTATTGCAAACTTCTACGAAATTATGACGTTTACTTAACACTCTGTCAGTCTGTCAGTCTGTGGTATCAAAATCTAGGACTCTATCGACAACTGACAGTGTGGTACCATAAGCTTCAAAACTAGCTATAATATAAAGTATAAATTAAAAGAGATGTCATATACTACAGAAAAAGTGACCAAGGTCTCCGTTGAGCAGGGCTGGGATCAAACCAGCGACCTCCTGCGCTTCTTTTGCGGCAGACTCCCTTACCACTGGGCTACCCGATCACGGCCGTGCCTACTAAAAAAAATGAATCAAAACGTTTTTATTATAAATAATAAATGATTTAACTCATGCTTTACAATTGTACAGCATAATATAATTGTGTGTTGTGATATGGCCACATAATCTTGTTAATCGCTATATTTTCGCGATCATGTTTTCGGTTACGCCTAAAATAAACAACACGAAAACTGTGACACAAAAGTTTCTCACTAAAACATGCCCCAATTCCACACAACACGTCCGTGGAGAAAAGCATTTTTTCACAAACTTTCCGTTCCCACATAAGGCGAAACAATCGCTGTTCGCATTTGCAAATTCGTTCACCGCCATGAATTATTGACAAAGTTTAATATTTATGACCACTAAAACCCCCGATAGTTTCAGAACCATTGTTTATTTATATAGAAGAAAGTTCGGAACTATTGTGTAAGTACAAGTATCGTGAAATCTTGATATAACTTTGGAGGTGGTTATTTGTTTGCAAATGAAACTTGAAAAGGTTAACTTTTTTAAAAGGTCACTGCTTAGCCGTCGACGTAGGCTCAATAGAGCAAATCAATTCTAAGTCCGTTAACTCGGTACGTGAGACCGTTACGCTTTGACGGCTCCAATTTATCGTCGGACGGTCATTTATAGCAAGACCTGATTGTTTTCATTTTAAGAAAACCATAACTGCCGAGTACAGTTCATTGAATTCTAAATCTAAATAGGTTGTGATAGGGTTTCGTTTTGATTGTATTTTATTTTTGTTTACGTCGGTTTGTAAGTGAATGATTAGGGCGCGGGCAAGTCAAATGGGTAGCTCTGTCACCAGGCTTGACTGCCTTCAGCGAATCTCAGCGATGACTTACTGTCTTCCCTGCTCACCCGCTTGAAATTTTTAGTGATCCTTATTGCTTAGGTACTAAGGGTGATGATTGTAAACTAGAGTTACCATAAACGAGCGAGTACTAAAGCTTGTTGCCTAAACAAAATCGGGGCGAATATGACTTGAAGTGAACCACGGTTTACTATATGAAGTGTATACGGAATGGGTTTGTTACGTTTTACGATATTGTTTATTTTCGGAATGGCCCGAGGCGCAGTATCAGACATTGTGCTGGGTTTTGTTACAATTATTGTTTTTATCATAAACTGAGGGCTTATTTTTTAAAACAGTGCCGTTTTTATAGTTGCTTGATATGGCACAGAAAAATGCTATATGACATATTTAACGGCCATGCACTGCCATAATGTGCTTAGCTGACCATTCTGCCCGTGCTGACGGATGTAGATGTATGTAATTGCTTTGAAACAAAATCTTCTCATTGTGGCAGTACGGCTGCAGCCGTAACATCCTCAGCCGTATTGTGCCACAACACACGGTATGCCCTTAATGACTATGAATTCTATGATGCATAAATTTGGAGTTGTCCTGAAACTTTTGCTGTGGCACTATAAAGTTATGTGACTTACAAAAATGTCACAAAATACCTGCCGTCATATCCTATGAGAATTTGATGGCTGTGGATGGAACATCTTTTATGACTGAATAAAAATCACCGGCCACGGGTAGTGTCGTATCATGAGGGTTATTTTATAACTCTTTTTTATTTTGTAACTAAGCAATAAGAGTTTTTACAATACACATTGTTAGGTGGTAACGGCACTTGGAAAGCCTGTGTCGCGGGTACCAATATTATAAAATTTTTCCAGGTATGCTAAAGCCAATTGACAGACTGCAACGATTGGTAAAAGTAAGGTTATCGCAAACATTAAAACTAAACCTAAAATAAGAAAAATCAATACAATCTGCAATTTAAACTTCGAATTTGAATAATGATGAACATGATTTGATTGATTGGAAGTAATCGTTAAATCTTTTGTTAAAAAGTTTATATCAGTACCAGATTTAAAAAAGATTCAACTTTTGCAGCCTTTGTTCATAGCTAAGTAGTATTTAGATGCCGGTTTAAGAGCTTAAGGATGATTCACACTGGGACGCGCCGGGACGGGACGATCTATCAGTTTCTATAAAAAACGTCACGTGACTTCCGAGGGCTCCTAGCTATCACGTGATTCTTTCTATAGATCGACCCGTCCCGCTCCGTCACGTGCCGTTTAGTGTGAGTCATCCCTTAACTCGTATGGATTTGTTTACTATTTAGCCAATTATTCTTTTAATGATAATGATTTCAAAGATATTTTTGCTGTTGCTATTAAGCTGGCTATTCAAGAGGCAAGCACGCTATTTAAATTATGCATTCAAAGCAAAAGTCCGTATGTAATGGGGCTTTTTAACATCAATGTCTAACTATCCAAACGTCATGTTTAATGCGGGAACTCTCTTGCATTTTAATGAACGTTCAACCGCCACTGCGACTTCTTCAACTCCGTAAGTACTTACACACTGCCGCTATTTGTAGTAAATAAGGCTTGCAGAAAAAAACACTTTGAAGGCATAATTTATTCAGTTTACTTTCAGCGGGGCACGCGAAGGGGCTGCGAAAATCGCTTTTGTCGCTTTGTTTATATTTCTTGTTTTATTAATTCGTGGCTTTCATTTATTGGCGTATTTTTTTAAACATCTCGGGGTCAACAGAGTTGAATCTGCAGAGAAATTAATTTTTGTCGGAATTTACAAAAACAACGTTGACAAACAAAAGCGAATAATGTAGGTACTTACGCAATTCCTACACAACCGTCAAAAAAACTGGATCAGGTGCCTTACCATGACGTCTTAACGCGATTCAGTTTAGGTTCAGTTAAGGCTCAGTTGTATGAAAACGACTCAGTTTAGGTCGTCAACTGAATCGCGTTAAGACGTCATGGTAAGGGCCCTGAATAGTGAACTTAGTCGTTATTAATTCTACGAGTAGGACCATGGACTATCGGAGCAGAAAATTGCATGAGAAATTACAATCAATTTTTTTACTAACAAAAAAGGTTCGGACATGACATCCCGTGTTACGAAATTCCTATACCTACATATAAAATATAAACGACGTATCAGCATTGCGATACAACGAGGAAATGCCGCCAGCATCCTAGGTACAATGCCTCAAGGACCTATTTTAGATTTAAGGTAGGCAGAAGTAGGTAGAGGTAGGTAGTTAGGTAAGTTACACTTACTGTATATATAAAAAAAAAAAAATGTTATTAATGCACCATACATGTTTAACTCGGGAAATTCCTTGCAATTCTATAAACTTCAAATGCCACTGAACACACTTCCCTCAACTCCGAAAGTTCAGTACTAAAAAAATGCCGCTTGCAATAAATAAGGCTTCAAAGTAAAATCACTTTAAGTCATAATTTATTCAGTTGCTTTTAGCGGCGGACGTGGATTAAGGTGCTGCGAGAATCGCTTCTGTCGCTTTGTTTATCTTTCTTGTGTTATTAATTCGTGGCTTTTCGTTTATGACTGTAATTTTTGTGAAACAGAAAACCGCGTTTGGTTAAAGACTTCTACCGTCAAAAATTTGTGAAGTATTTTTTTCCACAAGACTTAAATGATTTGATTCTGCTGCGCGTAAACGAACATCTACTTCACAAGAATCACTTCATCCGATTTTATTTATGATATTGTCGAGTGCCGTACCATATTATAAAGACATAATAAGCGGCAAGAAATACACGTCTAAAGCAAGCGCTTAACGTGCCTCAATTCCGCGTTTTAAACCACATTTAACATTACACCTTGCTGGCTTGGAATAAGACATAAAATTGAACACGTGCGAATATTTACGGATACTTCACGTGGCAGATTAGCTTTCAGTAGAGACTCACTCACTCGTAACCCACCGACGCAAGACTAATTCCCGCCAACTTTCACGAGAAGGCTCGCTCGAGTCGCTCGACTGTCGACAAGATAATTCAGTTTTGAATTTTACGGATGGTATTTGGACTGTGGGACGCACCATCAATCTTTTAGCGCGTCCGTAAAACCTCGACATAGATATCAGTTTTAACGTACAGGGGCCTTACCCTGACGTCTTAAAGCGATTCAGTTTTGGCTCAGTTGTATGGAAGCGACTCAGTTTAGGTCTTCAACTGAATCGCGTTAAAAGTTAAAACGTCATGGTAAGATATAATGGTTATCGTTTTATCTTCTTCTGTATCTGGCATTATACTTACGTCTTTTTCTTAGCGTTTGTCTTGGTTAATGTCACAGCTTAGGGTCTCTCTCGGTTGAGAAAGACATTTTTCATTAGACCAAAGGTCTTTATCGACCGCAAGATGATAGCCATGGTATTATTCGATATAAACGCAATGATTTTAGGCTAGCAGACTCTGTATAATAATCGGATTATATTAAAAAATAGAAAACTACACAACGTGCATAGTGCTCGATGTTGATGCTTCATCAACTCAACGTTCAGCTGTGTATAAAAGGCTTGCGACGCTAAAACAAAACCCAAAAAGATATTTCAAAATACTGATTAAACTCTATCTCCACATGAATAGCAAACATTGCGAACCATGTTCACATTAGGCACTATATCAAAAGCGAAACGGCATTGATGAAGTTTTTTTTAAGATGGCACTACTTAAGAAGGCCACAACATGCGAAGAATAGACGAGAGCCTTGAAAAACTAGTCGTGGTTGGGGGCAATGAAGGCAAGAGAGCCCGAGCCCGTTCACCAAGCAAATGGTCTGACCAAGTCAAAGAAGCAACTTATGCAAGCAAATTCCAGCAGGCGGTGAGACCTGCGATGGGCCGTGACCGATGGAGACAGATCATCAAGTCAAAAGCACCTCGTGACCACGATCATCAGTAATAAGGGACCGATTTAAGACAGAGAGTGAGACTTAAGAAAGCAATTTCATGACACTAATTTTAATGGGTTTAGAAGGCTGTTGGGACTGCCTCGTTTTTGCAGCGCGTCAGGTATGTTCGCGGAGGCGCGTACCGACTGCTTCACTGCAATAATACGTAAAAGAACTGCGTCATTGATGCGTCGCGTACGTGACAGTTCCAATAGCCTTCTGTGTCTAGTATTAGAGTCACCTGCTTGCGCCTTTTGGGAAAGCTAGGAAGCTGTTCATATGTCTTCCAGAGGCTTAGTTCATAATTTATTATAGTCTTTAGATATAGGTCTTACTAACATAATTATGATTAAGGGAATGTATAATTAACACAATAAACATGGTCTGAAAATAAATAATTTGAATAATTTCACAGGATCGACGCATATTTATCGATATACTTGTCTTTATATATAGTGTCACAGTCTTCAAAGAGCATATCTCAAAAACACTTAAAAAATGACGTCCCCATTTAATATGAGTTTGAGCCAAATTGACGTTGTGAGCGTATCTCCAGCCAACTTTACTTAACCGACGTACATTATTCAAGGATTCCCTTTTTTTTTTTTTTTTTTTTTTATGCTATAGGGGGCAAACGAGCAAACGAATCACCTGATGGTAAGCGATTAACGTCGTCCATGGACACCCGCAACACCAGAGGTGTCGCAAGTGCGTTGCCGGCCTTTAAGGTGGGAGTACGCTCTTTTCTTGAAGGTTTGAAGGTCGTATCGGTCCGGAAACACCCTTTCGCTGGTTCGTCACTCATCTTTAATTTGTGCGGGAATATTTAATGTAAGCTGTAGGTAATGTGTAGTGAGATGGTAACTTGGTAACGTAGGTGTATTTTGTGGGTGGAAAGGTCATGAGTCATAGGCAATTTTAACAGAAATTCCTTGTTTATTTGGCGAAATGGCGACTTGCTTTTTCAATATAAGTAAACAGAACGGGGCTTAATCGCGTGTAATGAACAATGAAAATATTAAGGCACCTTTGATATCGCCCTTGAAACGTCGGAGGTGAATATTTTAATTGTATATTCGCGATTAAACCCTGTTTCGTTTACTTATACCTAATATATGAAAATCTTGTACGTTTAAATCACTCCTTATTATTATTTCAATACGTTTTATACGTAGCTACATCTTAAGAAAAGTTATAAATATTTTGAAAAAAACCGAGTAGATTGATAAATAACAATCTTTATTCATTCAGAAACAATACAGCTATAAAGTCAGCATAAACAGTTTGAAATACACACTTCATAACAAATAAAGTAAGTAAAAAGCCTTGTTGTCAACTTCGTGTTTCTTCCTTTTATTTTTTAAATAAAATAAGATAGGACAACTTTGGTCCCTAACTACCTACGCGATAGAAATTCTAAGGCAGTGTTTAGGTATAGACATTCTGGGAGGCGACGAGTTCCTCACTCAGGAATAGTAAGCTACCTAGACTGTTTCGTGAGTCAAGGTCTACTAGAGTCCCCATGAGTTGCAGACCACGCAAGCACAAAGTCTTAACCGACAAACCTGTATAGAGCTTAAGTCCTTCGAGGCAATTTCCACAATTACAAACACTTCTCAAAATTAAGCACGACAAAAAAATCTACAAACCTAATAAGCTACCAAAATTTCATGGGAATCGGACAACTGGACATACGAAAGCATTTTTTACCAACCTGAAACGGAGACCCTTATTTAAACTTTCACATATCATAAATACTAAAACGGGTCTTAATCGGTTACAACTTTGAAAACTAACCTCAGACGTTACGACGTTAGTTTTTAAAGTTTTGCGCGATTGAGCCCCGTTATAGTAAATTTTATAATATCTGAAATGGAGACGATTGCAACGCTCAGCCGAAAATATAGATCTAAATATTGGGACAGAAATATTTGAATAAGTAGGTACCATTTTTATAAGGTATATCCGAGCAATTGAGGACTTCGGGAAACGTTGGCAAATTCCAAAAGGGGACTTTTGACATGAAGGAATGATCCTGTGACTTTCGGATATTTCAGAAGTTCGGCTTTTCCCAAATACAGTGCATCAAAGTTAGACATGTTTATCCCTTTGTTAACGAAGATCCGACATAACATCTAGAATTCGTTGCTTTAGTTTATTTTATGTATGCATGTCAGACTTAGGATTCTATTAAGGTAAGTAGGTCATGTGTCACAATAAATAAAGAAAGTGAACGTTGATTTTGGATATTATTATATAACACGCGTTGTTTAGTTATTCTAGTGTGACTTGGTATGTATATTTTCTTTTAGTAATAAATCTAATGAAAATAAAAAGAAGAAATAGTAATAGTAGGTCTTACCCAAAAGACTATTTTAGCATTGATTAAAAGCAATATCACAACCAAATAAAAGTATTCATGAATTCAAGTAAAATTACTCAAAATTACGAGTATCCACCAAACAAAGGAAAACCATGAAAATTCATGGTTTTCCTCTAATAAATCTAAAAATAGAGCCACTTTCTTTGAATAACAATTGGAAACAACGTGTAAAGGCTGAACACTCAACAATAAAGTACAAATTTGAATATTTTTCTTTGTTCGATATCAATATACCTAATATATATTTATACCTATACTTAAATCTTTTGTAGCCCGATAAGTTAAAAATATCATTCTTTATAAGTAAATTTGATATTTACAGACTGAATAATCGATTGTGAAAACTAATACTGTCCACTACTCCAATATATTTATTTATAAGTGTATAATATATAAACGACTAGCTTTTGCCCGTGGCTTCGCTCGCGTTAGAACGATACAAAAAGTAGCCTATGTTACTTCCCATCCTTTCAACTATCTGCACTTAAAAAATCACATCAATTCGTCGCTCCGTATTGCCGTGAAAGACGGACAAACAAACACACACACACTTTCCCATTTATAATATTAGTAAATAAAAATAAAATAAAAATAAAAAAAGCCTTTATTTCCATTAACTTAAGTACAGTTATAGTTTATATGAAAAGATGAATATACACTTAGTACTAACATAAAATTACTTTTAAAATATATTATAAACATATATATTACTATGGAACCGTCCATTTCTGGACGAAGGCCTCCTCCCATTTGTGCCAGTTTTCCCTGTCCTGGGCCCCACGGGTCCAGAGGTTCCCGGCTACTGCCACGATGTCGTCTCTACGCCACGATAATATTAGTATCCGGATATAAATTATTCGTGCTATATCCACCAATACGTAAATGCCCTTGATAATGAATGATTTGAATTTGTGACCCTCAGATACGTAGGCAAGATCAATGTCGTCGGGAGGTCGTTACACTATAGTGTACAATTTGCTGGTATTATGCTGCATAATCCCATCCCCATATTCCTGCGCATACGAATTGCGTCTGTCAGCATAATTTGAAAAAAAAAGTGATAGACACGCAAGTAAATGCCCTTACCGGCTTTCGAACCCGGGACTTCCAACTTTGTAATCAATCGGGGACACAGCCAACTAGGCTTGGGAAACCACTATATTACACTGGTGACTCCCCGGAGCAATATCGCACGCTAATTTCGCAGCAAGTGTACAATTTGCCGGTATTATACTGCATAATGCCATCCCCGCATTTCTACGCATACGAATTGCGTCTGTCAACGTAATTTGAAGGTTCGCTGAACGGCCCTATAATAAGTTAGTTGCCGTAGGTGCCCCGTATCAGCCGGGGAGGTAGGTCGGTGCTTGGCCTATATTCGATCCTGCTCCCTCATTCCTCTAAAGCCTATAGTCCCGGATATTCTGTCCCTGTCGCCCGTGACGTCATAACGCATTGCTTGTGTGCGTGGGTCACACCCGCTCGCGTTTTGGTGATTACTCAGATTATGTTAGGTTCATTATTTTGTCAAGAATGGGATTAGCATAGTATGATTTGTATGGAATTAATATGAATGTTAAATGTCTTGATTAGATTTTTATCAATAGACAGTGTTTAAGACTAAATTCATTCAAGTTAATTGAATCACGTTACTTTACGGAAGTATCTTTTAATTACGATATAGGTATTGTTTTGCTATTCCGCTCTTTATCTAGTTTATAAATAATAAATATTATAGGACATTCTTACACAAATTCCCGCAGTAAGCTAAATATTACTGAAAAATCTTACACAAATCGTCTTAGTCCCACGGTCTTAGTCTTAGGCTTGTGTTGTGGGTACTAAACGACGTTATATATAATTGATAGAAAATATTTAAAACATCCATGACTCAGGAAGAAATATCCGTGATAAACACACAAATAAATGCCCTAACCAGGATTTGAACCCGGGACCTCCTGCTTCGTAGGCAGGGTCACTACCGACTAGGCTAAGAGGCCGTTAATACCTAGCCACAATTCATGCTATTTAGCGATTAGTTTAATGAACTAGACTCTCAATTGAATTATAAAATGGAATGCCAAGATTGCCTAAAAATATATGTACTTGACGAGACGTCATCGTGACGTCAGACTCCATTCGGTACTCATCTGTAATATCACCGAAACATGTACAATACTATTACATATTTTATTGCTCCTATTACGTGCAGCATCCGCTACAATAACGACTGTATGACATATTCATTAATTATACAACAAAGTTATGCGATATTACACTGTTTTAAATAAAATTTCCTTTATAAAGCTTTACAAGTTTCATTGAAAAAGTGTATCAATCAATATGTTTCTAATCTCTCTCCGAAAAAAGATAAACCATGGACAACCACTCTAATAAATCCCCAATTTGGTAATAGATTGTAACACTTCTCCATTTGGAAATGTAATAAGCTAATGCAACAACACATATTCAGTGGGAAAACTAGAGCTTTGTTTGGCATAATTTGTTTTGTCCGAAATGCTTTCATCATAACAAACTAGGCAGAATCGATTTTCGCCGAATCTTAATGTAGCAGAAACATAATTTGGCAATATGTCGAATACTTATAATTTAAACTTTCGTGACTTATACTGATATTAAATTGCAACAGTTAACACTCACGTATTTTTATCACAATTGGCGTGACATGTTTTGACTGCATCGGGCAGTCATCGTCGGATAGACTGAGTGGTGTTCTCACCCTCGCGGGTCGGGCATTGCCCGGGCTAGGGCTATCGGGCTGCCCGAGACCGGCGTAGGTAACGGGCCGCGCACGATGAAGCAGTCTGATTCGAGCAATCCGACGATGTCGTTGCGAGAGTCACTCTGTCTGTCCGATGCAGTCGAAACATGTTACATGGTAGTAATTAGTCCTAACCTATTTTAAACGACTACAAAAACATATAAACAACATAATCTTAGAAGAAAAACGTGTGTAACATGTGTGTACATATTTGGGACGATTAGCACGTATTTTGTTGGATTGTTGCCTACATAGGCTCACGATATATCCGTTACGCTAAAAAAAGTCAGCTAAATTATAAATTATTTTAGTTTAGTTTAGTAGTAGTTTATTCATAAAAAAATTACATTGTGTTTGATTATACATATACCTGCACCTAATTGTAATTACAATAATTAAAAATTCATTTACTTAGCCTAAACTCAAAAATTGTGAAGTCAAAATTATAAATAATGTCAAAATAAAGAAAAAGAATAATAATTTAAAAATAATCGAATACTTACTTAAATAACTAATAATTATCATCATCCGTACAATAATCTTCAACCGAATAGTAACATTTCATTTCCCAAATAATCAAAATTTTCATACAAGCTGTCAGTTCATTGACTGAATTATTAGGGTTCCTCGGTTGACTGTACATAGTCCCTCGAGAGCAATATTGAAATTGTGTCAGTACAAAGTTGCCGGACATTGGCGGGAATTAATTAAGTAATTAACGAAGTAATTAATCGCGTCGCGCTGTGCGAGGTGCGAGTGACGTGTTATTGCTTAAATTTCCAAAATTGCGTGTCACGCCTAAACTAATATTCTCTACTGATATTAATTAATATTTTGTTGGAGTAGCAATGTTCATATTTATACTGGAATGGACTGCATGTGGCAGCCACAGATGCTGAGAAGTGGTGCATCTAGGTTGCCTAGTTGTGTTGTATTTTATATGTTGTATTTTATTTTATTTTTAGTATATGATAAATTGTTTTATTAGATTTTATTATTATTATTTTGTGTGTCAAAAAAATTAACAATGTATGGACCTACGATGTCTAAAATAAAGAAATTTGAATTTGAATTTGAATTTGAATTTATATGATATGTGATCAAAGGGAAGGGAAAACACAGGAAGTTTTACACCTATGACGAATTTTTAAATTTTAGACATTAAAATGTAACGTCTTTCCCATCACGGAACAATGGTGTTCCGGACCTTTGGGAGGCGTACGCGGAGCCGAGGCCAACACGCAGAGGCCCTTTCGACAATTTAATGAAATGTAAGGGGTACACCGAGCGGATGTTGCACCTGTCCGAGTCATGGGACGCACGCAGAGGCAGCACCGCCAGGGTGTATAGACTATTGAGATTTAATGGAATCTAAAATATACTGGACTATTACGTGAAAGTGGTGGACTAAATACGGGGTTATGGAGAGAAGAAAAAAATCGGACGTCTGCCTAACAAAATGGTAGGTAATCAATTTTATTTCCGGCAGACGGTGACTCGCCCACATAAGATGGGGCCCCACAAAAAGCGATATAAATATATATTAACATTCTATTCAAGTGTTATTCCCATTTTGACGTATAAGGGAAATGTTTTCCGTAAAAAGATGTAATGTAACGTTATTATTACTATGTTATTAGCCCAAGGACTAATTAATTATGTAATTTTTAATTTTTTTATTGTATGAAAGTACATTGTATTTTATTATTATTAAAATATATTGTAAAAATGACATGTAATATTATATATATGCAAATAAAAAATATGAATAATATGAATATGAAGCCTGTTTATTTTTCATACAAAAAGTTTAGTGTAATTAAATGGGCATTTAATAAATAAGTAGTATTTGAAAGAATCATGAAATATAAATTAAACACTTTAGAACGGGTTAAGGACGACTCACACTAGAACGGGACGGGACGGGGCGGGACGGGAAAATCTGTCAATTTCACGTGACATCCGAGAGCTCCGAACTATCACGTGATTATTTCTATAGAGATTGACAGATTTTCCCGGCCCGTCCCGTCCCGTGCTAATGTGAGTCATCCTTTATTCACGTTTATTCACACCATGACCCTACGTTTCGAGCCCTTTACAGCACTCGTTTGCGATTTTTCGTCATTTCGAAAAACGAGTGCTGTAAAGGGCTCGAAACGTAGGGTCATGGTGTTAGATGAATCCGTTCATAGAGGCGTCCGTAGGCTACGGCAACCGCTTCATCAGGCGGGCCATATGCTTGTTTGTCACCGTCGCAGTATTAAAAAAACTACTATTATACACACGAACGCAGCACTCGGAAGTATTCGTGGGTATCAAAGTCTCAAGGATAAAATTATACACTACATTCTGTATATAAAGGTGCTTAAAAAGTTGTATAAAGGCAGTAAGTTGAAACAAAGCCATTGTCTGCAGTTAATGGTTAACCTCAAATTACTAGTTCGAAATTAATGCTGCTAGCTTCAAGTTTGTAAACAAATAACGATTCTAATATCTTAAACATAAGGTGCAAAATGGAACAATGTGTTGCATTTGGAATGTTATTTTCTTACTTTGTGAGAAAATAGCGTACGCTCGTTTTCGTGATCGTATCGGCTTGAAACTGTGTGTGATCGCGACAATGTAATCAATGAGTGAAAGAAAGCTGGTTTACAGTCCGAAAATATAAATAAATAATAGGACATTCTTACACAAATTGACTAAGCCCCGCAGTCAGCTCATGAAGGCTTGTGTTACGGGTACTCAGACAACGATATGTATAATATAAAAGATACATCCATGACTCAGAAACAAGTATCTGTGTTCATCACACAAATAAATGCCCATACCTGGATTCGAACCCAGGACCATGGACTTAGCAGGCAGGGTCACTAACTACGCCAATCGGTCATCTAAAATAAAAGTAAAGCTACCGAATACTCCGAATAGTAACTATTGGTAGAAACATAATTTTTATTTTAGTATAGGTAGGATATCGGACTATCGGTATAAGATAAGGCAGACATTAATGCACGGGTCAATTGCATAAGCATTTGCAACTTTTAATATGAGCGGAACTCTCTTTCTAATAAAAGGGATTAAAAAGAGACTTCCGCTAATATTAAAGAAATTGCGGGAAGAGGCCAGCTGGCATATAAAGTAAACCATAATACTACAAATGCTCTAAATATTCACGAGAGGGGACCGAGGCAAGTCAGGCAGTTACTGGTGCTCCAAATTTCGTATTCAAAATTATTTGCGTCTTGTACGGCTTGTGTAAATCCACTTGAATCCGCCTCGTTTGTGCAATTATGCCCCGTGGAAATATTACCCTGTATATGTCTGAGGCATCATGCATAATGATGCTGAGCATACTTGCGAAATACTAGTATATGGTATACATAGTTCGCTCAGCTCAATATAAGTAGGGTAGTTAGTAGATTCAAATAGTAGTTTATGCAACAGTGATATAATAGGAAACAATAATGAGCTGTTGCATACGCTAGTTTTTCTACGACAGCTAAAATGGCGAAAAAAGCAAAATCAAGAAACGTGGCAGAATAGGGAAGATGTTGTGCCCACTATAGAAATTGAAAAAAAAAACAACAGTGCTCATATTGAATTGTATGAAAATCCATAGGAGCAGTGTTCTTATGGTATTCCATAGACAACGTTATAAGTTATACTAGTACAACATAACAAAACACAACATAATATACAATTATTATATTAAACACTTTAGAACGGATTAATCGAGTTTATTTAAACCATAACCCTAAGTTATGAGCCCTTTACAGCACTCGATTTTACAAGGTTAAGATGATAACGGAGAGAATGCGAATTCTGATCTGAACCCTGTTTATCTTCTAAAGTGTTCTAAAGTGTTTAATTCCAATGAATAACAATCGCGGAAACAAAAGACAATATTATAATACAACACAAATAACTTAGCAATTGTTGATTGTAGCCTTGGTCTCAGAACAACCCCCGTCTCGGCCGTCGAAGCCACATCCCAAGTTCAAAGCCTTTATAATGATATCAACAACTTCCTCAACAAAGTTTATAATTACTCGTTCACCTCAATATGGGTCCATGTAGTCTAATAAAATGAGGGTCCCAAACAATGTGACAAGTAAATTATTCGTCTACGCGTAATCTACGACATAATAAAGTCCAATGAACTTTATTAGGAAGAGTTCTGGAGCTACGATAGAGATTGGTCTCATTTTTGTCGCAATCTTTTTTATGTTATTTGATTCTAGTGGTGGACTCCACGTTGGGTTGTAGTTAATAATTATATGCCATATCTCTTCTTCTTTCTACCATTTTCCCGGCGTATGCCATAAACTCACGCGATTATTTCATTCAAATGTAATGCCATGCCAGTCGCAAACAGCGTTCGATACTAGCTCTAAAATAGCTAGCAGTTACAAGAAGTTAGACACATCCAATAAGAACACAAGACATCTAAGGAGATACAATATACCCAAAAAAATCGACGCGGAAAAAAATCTCAGGTTATTTATTCATTATTAATTTACTTAACCATTTTTACACAATACAACTTACAATACAATGGTGAACTTAATGCCTTAAAGCATTCTCTATCAGTCAACCAATGGGCCAAGTAGAAAGTTACAAATTGGTGCGGAAGAGTAAATCAGAGATAATATGTCAAATTCTAGAACAATACTTGAGAGAAGACCATCTAATTATAATGTACATAAATAAATACATATTAACATATACAGTGTGGAAAGATAAGTCAGGCCTTGCACGGAAACTACCTTAAATCCTTAAGCTGATTTTACTTAAAGGAGTCATTCCTTTATTTTTGAAAAGAAACAAAACTGCATTCAAAGATTTTCTAAAACTCGCTTGCCTTGCCCGGGACTCGAACCAACTAAAATTAAAAAGAACTTCTCTAGCAAAGCAATTATAAACTGGTGTATATCTTAGGCATGAATACCCATTTTATCCTTGACTACAATATTGGTCCTCGTTGTACTCGGACCAATAAGTGGCCTCGGCTAACATGGGCTCCTTTATGTCCATGTCATACAATCGACTATACAGCGGGTCATTTGTGAATCGACTCGCCTCCGTAAACAGGCAGCACGGCTACCATTTTAATTAAGTTTTAAACCGTCGTCAAAAATGTTAACAGTTTAATTATTTGACAGAGGCGTCGGGCGTGGGTGCCGGTAAACAGCTTTATTACTACAGGACAAAATGCTGCCTGATTTTAGTGTTGGTTTGCTGGTATTGCATATACTGACTTTTGTATCAAGTAAGTTTGGTTTTAAAGCTACTTTATTGAACAATTATGAATAAAGTATGAATTAAATCATTAAATCTTAATGGTAAAAAAAACTATTGCATGATCTCTAAATGGCTCATTCCAGGGATTTTCAGTGTCGCCAACGTATGATTTCAAAGCTACTAACTTTTCATGCATAACATTCAGTTATAGAATTTCACACGAGTCTTCAAATAAGTATTTATGTATTCGAATTTCGACTCGCGCTCTTGATGCAGGCAGCACCAATACTCAATGTAAATAATAAAATAAAATAAATTAGAGATGTGTAATCAGTCCGTGTTGAATTGTTCGAACAAAAATAATTCTAGAAACCACTATATTTCTAGGATAATAAATGAGTCATTATAAAATGTTCATATCAATTCCAATGGATTGATTGTGTTACGCTGAGAATATTTTTGTTAATATTATCTGATTTATATTATTAACACATAGTATAAGGAAACATTTGTTTTCAAAATATATCCAAAAATATAACTTATCAATTATATACTATCTACCTCTACCTTTCGCCGTTGTATCGTAATGTACTATTAGCAAACTTATTAATCTTGTCCATTTCTAAGCCTGCCTAAGTCCTGTTGTTGTTTAGGCGATGAATTTAGGCGTTTATTTTCTGGAATAAATAAAATCAAAGCTTGATAGTTCATGCAAGTCCATATTTGCTATTGAAATCTATGTAGTATCACTACAAAGGTTTATTTACGGGACTGCGTGTATCTGGTTGTATGCTGTTTGAATTAATTAGTGTACCACAACATGAGACATGTCAGGACGTCTGTGTTAGCTAGGTTGGTGCAAATCAAATCAATCGCACCTACTACAATTAATGTCACAACTTGATGAGTAGGTTTTACTGCAAATTAGTTCTCGGATGTATTTTCAACGTATTTTAGAGCGTACATATGTCAGTTATAAAACATTTATTATTGGTATTGGGTGTTATGTTATATATTTAATACAGGGATTATTTAAATCAGACATTTTCAGCGAGGTATGGGCACAGCGGATGCATATCGTGTTGTAGGGCACAGCCCTACCACACTAAACGATATTTTTTATGGCGTTAACCAAGATATCACATAAGTAAAAAAAAATAATGGTTAAATTTCAACTTTTGTTCCGAAAAGCTTTTTAAATTAAAGTTAATGAAGTTAGGGTCAATGTCATATTTTTTCTGCAATGTTTATGATAATATGGTATTTTTTTTTATAATTTCGTTTATAAGTCAAAAAATCTTATAGTTAAAAAAAAGTGTTAAAATGTGCAAATCTGGCCCTTTCAAATGATATCTCACATGACCCAGTAACTAAACTTTTACTTTGTGCCCCATCTTTTATCAGGCATTATACATTGAAAAAAAAAATGATAAATCTTTTCTCAATGTGTTTGCGTTAACTTTGTTTATAACTATTCCAAATTTCAAATCAAGTAGTTCAAGTAGTTTTAAGGTTTTAACGATGTAACAGACATACTAAGTCGCACCATAAGGGTTCCTTTTTTACCAGTTTGGTACGGAACCTTAAAAAGCTTAAAAGTTAAACCATTGTGATTCATAATTGGCGTAACAAAGAATTCCTCCTCTCCTCCTTTTTCTGAAGTCAGTTGAAAATAGCTTTTGTACAGGTTTTCGGGGTGATCAACTCCCGCGCCCCAAATGATAAGAACTAGACTCGTTAACAGACAAAAGAACATCTGTTTATTTGTGTACCGCAATCTCCGAGCGTCGAAAATGAGGATTTAACGCGATTTTACCTCTCTCTCCCACTTGTGTGTGAAAACAAAAGTGCGATAGAGACGCAAAACTTCCTTAAAGGTTCTATTACCCTCTGGAAATATTGGCTTTGCCGCGACGTCATGTAATCTCCGGATTACTTCCCGTGGAAGCCTTCGAGGCCCTTCGAGGAAAACAGCTTTTTTGTCTCAATACAGAGTGATTTAGCATTGTTGCCATGAGACTACAAATCCTAGGGTTTCAATTTGAGTACGAATATAGGATGTTATCAATTACCAGGGCCCGTAATTATCATGCCGATGACAGACGAATGACGTCAAGCTTCATACATCATGTTTTAGATTTTTTTCACGTTTGAAGGAATAATGCTGTCATTGAATAGTATCAAAACTGAGTTAGAATCGAACGTTGATAGACTTTATCTAAGTAATTTTATATCTACACACACGTACACACTAATAAACACGCTGTACACTGCTGACGACAATAATTATACACCTTGTCGTTAACTTTAGAATAAAACTAAATTGTGTTTAATTCATTCTTTCACATATTTTTAATTAATAAATCTTACTTCAGCGTAGAAAACTGATAGTTTATAAATTGGTATACCATGAAATTGACCCCACGAGACAGGCCTAGCCTAGTGTATTAGTGGCCTATCATAGGTAAAACTAAACTTGTGTAATTTTTGGCAAACAAACAACTTTTTTTTTCCTGTCATGAAAATTATGAGCCCTGAATTACGTTCACTAGTGGCTGTGTCAAGAAAATGCGTATATTTTACAAGAGCATTATAACTGAGTGACAAATAGAATTCTAGATTTATTGACGAAAGCTGGAGCGGAATTTCTATGAAATTAACGCCAGGTCCATACATTTTCCGATCGATATGTACAAGCTAATGCTGTGTCTGTAGCCGTTGTTTTCTGGTTATATACGTTAGGGCATATCCGCCGATTTACCAATCAATTTACGGAAAATTTGTCTCGCGGATGTCTGACGGACACACTATGGAGATCAGACTGATTGCCGGAACGTATGTGGCCGGCATTTGTCTCAATGCTCGTACGAGTTAGACGGCTAATATAATAAATTGTTGCCGCTACTGCTATGATTAATGACTACTATAGGTAATTAATGTTTGCCGCATTATTATAACTAAGTAATAAAAGCAAAAAGGCAGAAAGGTAATAAAATTATAACCATGGCTTCCAATGATAGTGTTTTTTACTATTTGTTTTTAACATTCAAATCTACAATTTTGTTTTCATTACACCTGCTCGTAAATAGGGATATTATATGCAAGCATACTTAGACTTATTGAGCTGTGTTAAGCCTATGGCCTTAACAGATTCTCATACTACTTTAACGCCCGCCCGGAGCTCCCGGAGGACCTGCCCCCCACGCGCGCGCCGTACTTAGCCGCCGCTCCCTCTGGAGTACTGTGGACTGTGCTACTACACTACCGCTAATAATTATCGCTTCTTTATCTGCCTAGAAAGTTTATTTGTTTCCTTGCAAATGTGATGAAAAGCATTGTATGTATTACGGGCGGTGTAAGAATTAGGAAATCGTGCTAAAATTCATACTCGTTCCTAATTTCTTGTTTACCGCCCTTATTACACAATTTACTATATTATTGAAAATTATATTTTACTATTACAGGAGATAAGTCGACTCCATCGTGAGCAGGGATTTTTTAATAACCCTCTGGGCGTAAGTTCATCTCATTAATTTTCTTCTACCTTTTTTGTTTTATGTTTCTTTAGGAACGGAAATATTTTTAGAAAATCTACTCTTCGTTCATAAAAAACCGCTGATATACATATATATTTTTTAAATGTAACCTAATTCTTACATATAATAAATATTTTGATTCTTTGACACTGTTAAGTTGCTATTTAGGCGCAGCGGTAAGATTGTGCGACTTCAATCCGTAGGTCGCGGGTTCACCCCGGACCGTACCAATGAGGTTTTCAGAACTCATTACATACGAAATATCATTTTATATTTACCAATCTCTTTTCGGTGAAGGAAAACAGCGAGAGGAAACAGGAGTAATACCAATAAGGCCTAGTTTACCCTCTGTTACTATTTTTTGACCGAAGAGCTGGTGGCTTCCTCGCACAACGTATCAGCATTGCGATACAACGAGGAAATGCCGCCAGCATCCTAGGTACAATGCCTCAAGGACCTATTTAAGGTAGGTAGTTAGGTAAGTTATACTTACTGTATATATTTCGAAAACAAATGTTATTCTAATAAAATAAATTAACCCAATAACCCACCCAATGACCATGTGTACTTTTGTAGTGATTCTGCTACACTATAAACCTTAGAAGTTTATTTTCGACTTTGACGGTATCTAATAAAATCGTTGGTCTTATTTATTCCTGGAAGAATCCTTTCTAATCAGAATGCTCAGAATTTGAATAAGTAAGAAATGAAAATTGAAATGGCCGCCGGCAAGCCGGCTTAGCCCGAGTTAGCCAATTGCGACCCGGATTCATATTTAATTTGTTTTAAATTAAAAATCACACGTTATTTGTGGAGGGACACCGTTAATCTGGTTTTGGGTCTAGTTGGCTGGATGAATAATTTGAAGCCGCATAGAAATTATCCTCCGACAGGCATTTGATAATATTATAATAAAATTACCTACGGGGAACACTCACATATAGTACGCGCGACATGTACTTTGCTAACTGTACTCGGCGTTTGAGTATGGGGACCTAGGCACTCCATATCATGTCACGCGTAGTTTTAAAAAATACGTGAGTCTTATCCGTAATTTAATAATCCCTACCTATCAAAACTCCAATCATCAAAATTCTGACTCATGAAAGCTCGAATATTTAAAATTCCGATTAACATAATTCCGAAAGTGCTAATACTGCTTTGGTATTATGTAATTCGGAATTTTTAAAATCGTTTTTTTTAAACTACAACATATTCTAGTCGCGGGGGTTTTACGAACTACCCGCGCTTGGTCTTGATTATCAACTTGAACAGTTTGCGCACTAGGGGTGGTGACTGTCGACACCATAGATAAGTCGACACACTACACTCACTATGTCTGATTTTTGAGCTGGAGGTCAGTTTTCAAAATATTGTCTTCTGTTACCGCGATTGTTGTTCATTGAAATTAAACACTTTAGAACGGATTAATCGCGTTTATTAACACCATGATCCTACGTTTCGAGCCCTTTACAGCACTCGTTTTCACAGGGTTAAGACGATGACTGAGAGAATGCGAATTTTTATTTTAATTATAGAATGCCCTTCAGGCTATGTATTACTGGCTTTATAAGCCCCTCTGGGCATTGTAGACCAACCTTTGTTTTTATTTTTAAATTATTTTTATATTTTTGTATGTAGGTAGTTTGCACAAGTAACTTTTTTGATTGACGGGGAGAATTCGCATTCTCTCAGTCATCATCTTAACCCTGTGAAAACGAGTGCTGTAAAGGGCTCGAAACGTAGGATCATGGTGTTAATAAACGCGATTAATCCGTTCTAATGTGTTTAATTTCAGTTTTCAAAGTTTTACGCAATTAAACCCCATTTTGAAAGAATTGTAAAGTAGGTAAATGTTTTATAACAACGCTATAATGTGCTAAATTGTCCAAACTTTAGCAAAGGTCTCCAGTTGCGCAAAAATATAATACTTTCCTATGTCTAGTAGGTTGTCTGTCCGTCTATTCTTATTCGTAATTACTCATACATGGTAATATTCCGTTTAAGCGTTTAAGGTAAATCTTCTTTAGATCAATGTGTTGCTAAATGGGAATAGTTCAGTTAAACAGGGTGTTTATAGATGTATGTTTAATCAGTCACCCCTGAAACGTGTTTAGGCGGGCGGATGATCGCTAATAGCGGTTAAAATAGCGATTCCGGTGATTGGAGCGATTACCGGAACCGCTACTATTCTAGGTGAACGGATTTCATTCTGTCGGATTGATCCGTTTGTGGTTTAATTATGCCTCTGTAATTTTCAAATAGGGTGAAATTTACCATCACGCATTTAAACAGTAAGAATTTTCATATCTTTGTTGTCATTAGTTCATTACAAATAAATAAATATTCATCTCTGAAATGAAACGCGTTTATTAACACCATGACCCTACGTTTTGAGCCCTCCACAATTACGGCAAGCCTAATTTGATTGATCTGTTTTAAACTGTATTGTAACAGAAGACGATAAAATGTTTATCCTATAAATTGAAAGAGATGTCATACACTACAGAAAAAGTTGCCAAGGTCCCTAGTGCCTAGGGTTGGGATCGAACCAGCAACCTCTTGCACTCGTAGCAGACGCCCTAACTAATATATAGGCCACTCGACCACAATAGCCGCATGGTTTATTTACAATTGTGTATCCGTTTGCTATGACCCGAAAACTTCTTCTCCAAAAAAGGAGTGTACAAGATTTTTATGGGTCGGAAACGCGCATGTGAGTTGCAGGCGTCCATAGGCTACGATGACCTCTATCCATCAGACGGGCCGTATGCTTGTTTGCCACCATCGTGGTATTCAAAAAAAGTAACAGAAATGAATAAAAACATAGAAAAACATAAAATCAATAACCCTGACTAATCAGTACAGTATTTCGTCCTAAAAATGATGTGATACGCAATATACAGATTCAAACGTCGACGTCACAGACATTTGTCGACGGCACCGTGCTCAAGGACGCCTCTTCAACTCCGAACAATTAGAGGACGTCAAGTACCTCTCCGGAGAATAATGCCTGTCAGGTAGACTTGGAACGATATTCCCACCGCTGATTAGTGTAGGAGTCTGGTAGGCAGGCCGGGGTAAGTAAGATCAGAACCTTGATATCCATAGTATAATGCCTGTCAGGTATATTAACATCTGTGTTCCTACCGATCATATAATTTGAATTTTCGTGAGTTATACTGACATTAAATTGCAACGGCTAGAACTCACGTATATTTATCACAATAGTGGTGTTGTCACCTTCGCGGCTCGGGCATCACATCCCGAGACCGTCGTCGTAGGTAACGGATCGCGCGCACCGACTGTCACATCTATTGTGATATAAATACGTGAGTTTTAACCATTGCAATTTATTTTTATTAGTATAATCAGCGACATGTTGGCAACTAAATTTGTATGTTGTATTTATTTTGAATGTCAGGTTAGGATTTATAATATGATTATAAAATTAAAATACAAAAACAATACAAAATACATATAAATCTAATCTAAGGTGCCGCCGGCTACGGGTCAGGGCCCAGATTGCCAGTGGTAGGGCCGCCAAGAGAGGAACCGTCAGACTATGCGCGCCGTGTCTAGGATTACTGCCTTCTACACCTGACTCTAAACCCAACCAAAACTTCGTAGCGAGAGCCTCTAGAGATTTTGGTCGAGACTCTTAGCTATGAGACCGATCGTCGAAACAACTATAGGTACAATTATTGCCGAATCAACTTCCCACATGGTGGTTAACTCGTGGGTCAATTTCAGGTACTTGCAGTACTTGTTCTTCTCAGCCTTCACGAGGTTCTCATCATGGGGGATAGTGATGTCGACGAGCATGGCTCGGGGCTGCGATCGATCTATCACAACGATATCAGGCCTATTAGCTACAAAAGTCCTGTCCGTGATGATAGATCGATCGTAATAGAGCATGGCACTACCATTTTCAAGAACGGGCGCAGTAATCGTAGTACGGCACTTCGTGGTTCACAAGACCGTATTGAAGAGCAAGTTGCTGGCGTATAATTATAATTTTAATCATATAATTCAAATTCAAATTCAAATTCAAATTCAAAAATTTATTCTGCAAGTAGGCCTCAAGGGCACTTTTACAAGTCAGTAAGCATTACAATAAAGCATTTGCATGTACAAACATTTACAATATATAGTGAGAAGTAAAAGTATAATCTAAATACTGATAATACAACAGCCAAAACCTGGGTAAACAATATTAAAATAAATGTACTAAGTAATATGACAAGAGATGTATAGTCTCTATAGTTAATAATAAATTAAGTTTGGAGATGTAGAAGGTCCCCCAACGTCAAAATAAAATACGAATAAAATTTGGAGATGTAAAAGGTCCCCATAGTCAAAAAATTATACTAATAGGATTTGGAGGTGTAAAGGCCTCCAAACGTCAAAAATAAAATATCTTTATGATATAAATACCACAAGTCATCAGACTGTTAAGTTAACAGTCTTAGATCTAATGCTACCGAATACATAACTAGTATGTATCTAACAAGTCAAAATTATGAACCCAACAGAGATGTAAATTCTCTATAGTCAATAATATGTACATTCAATTTGGAGATGTAAAAGGTCCCCAAGGTCAGAAACATAATATGTAATAAGATAATACTATATGAATAAGAAATGGAGGTGTAAAGGTTCTCCAAGTGTCAGAATATGATGTAACAGCCAGTAACAGCACAGCATCGCCTTGAGCATCGTGCAAACCACTCCGGGACACTGCTAGCCTGATAAGACAGCTTTTGAGACTAAATACTTGGCCATGGCTCCTTGTCTCCTAAGTAATCGTCGATTTTATAGTACCCCTTTTTAAACAGAGCATTCTTAATATATAACTTGAATGAAGTGAACGGCATGTCCCATGCCTCCAAGGGTACTTTATTGTAAAATGCCACACAGTTGCCTGGGAACGATTTTTTTACTTTCTGTAGACGAAACTTCGGAACCACTAACATATTTTTATTTCGTGTATTAAAGCCATGGATATCAGACAGCTTTTTAAAGGACTTTATATTCTTATGCGTATACATTATAACATCTAGTATGTATTGTGAAGCTACAGTGAGAATATCAATTTCCTTGAATCGTTCTCTCAGAGAATCACGAGTGCCCATATTATAAATATTACGGACTGCTCTCTTTTGGAGGATGAAGATTGTTTCAATATCTGCTGCTTTGCCCCAGACCAGTAAGCCATATGACATAATACTGTGAAAATAACTGAAGTAGACTAGGCGAGCTGTCTCCACGTCAGTGAATTGTCTGATTCTTTTGACTGCATACGCGGCAGAGCTCAGCCTATTCGCAAGGGCAGATATGTGAGGGGCCCATTGAAGATTGCAGTCCAAAGTAATGCCCAGGAAAAGTGCATTATCGGCAAGATCCAGCTTCTCTCCATTTAATGTGATAATAGTTTCAGCCTCTCTTACATACGGCAGCGTGAATTTTACACATTTTGTCTTCTTTTCGTTAAGAACTAAGTTATTTGCTGTAAACCAATCTAGCACCTCTTTCAAAGTTTCATTGACTTGGCTGTAATCACCCAGTTTCCTGTCAACTTTGAAGATTAATGAGGTATCATCAGCAAACAAAACTATATCACATTTATTCTTCACAAGATTCGGCAAGTCATTTATATAAACAAGGAAGAGAAAAGGACCTAAAACGGAACCTTGCGGTACGCCAAGTTTTACAGTCATACCACTAGACTCAGTTCCATTTACAACAACTTTCTGAGTTCTTTGGTTTAAGTAAGACTGTAGAAGGTTTAAAGCTTCAGTAGACAAACCGTACTGTTTTAGCTTGTACAGAAGCGTAGCATGCTCCACGCAGTCAAATGCTTTGGAGAGATCGCAGAAGACACCTATAGCATCTTGTGAATGTTCCCAGGCGTCGTAGATATGATTGATTAGTACAGTGGCGGCATCTGTCGTCGAACGACCTCTAGTAAAACCAAATTGCTGATTCATCAGTAATTCATTTGTGTTGAAATGTCGAAGCAATTGGTTCAAAATAATTTTCTCAAACACTTTACTAAGTACAGGAAGTATAGAAATGGGTCTGAAATTTCCAAGTTCGTCTTTGCTTCCTGATTTAAATAGAGGAATAACCTTACTGTACTTCATAAGACTGGGAAACACACACTCTCCAATACAAGCGTTAAACAAATCGGCTAAACAGGGTGCCACAATGTCGATAATAGATTGCATGACTTTCACAGATATCCCCCAAAGGTCCTCAGAGTTCTTTAATTTCAAGGAATTGAACGTTTTTATTATCTCGTGGGGGTCAGTGCATTGGAAGTATAATGACGTGCCGCATCGATTAACTCTGTTTGTATCGAAGTATAAGCCAGCCTTAGCTACAGATGAGTTCAGATTTTGTGTAGTATCAGTGGCTATGTTGGTAAAAAAGTGTTGAAAGGCGCCAGCAACATCCTGGTCTGCAGTCAACGTACAATCGTTTACCTTAAGTCTATAGTTGCCATCACGGGGTTTCGTCTTACCAGTTTCAGATTTTATTATGTTCCAGGTAGCTTTTACTTTATTGTCCGCTGACTTAACTTTATTTTTTATAAATGCAGACTTGGCAGCGGCGCAAACTTTCTTAAACACTTTTGAATATTTTCTTACATATTCTGCAAAGTTCTCACCGTGAACATGATTCCTCATTTCATATAGGTCATACAATCTATTTCTGCTCTTATGAATGCCCTCTGTGGCCCAGTCACTGAAACTTATTTTCCTTGGACCTTGCTTTAAAGTCTTCAGCTTAAACACATTCTTGTGTATGTTATGTATCACATGTGACATCCCCTCGTATAATGTGTCAGGATCTTTGTTATCTGTGATAAGTACAGGTACTTTATCTATAATATTTTCTCTAAACTTTTCCATACGACTTACAGTGATGGGCCTATACGTAATTACTTGTTGCAATTTAATAACATCTACTTTAAAATAAGCTTTCTGACCACAGTGGTCCGAGTTAAAGCAGCTAATGATGCTCGCCTCCTTTGCTTCACAGTTACAAAATATATTGTCCAAACATGTCGCCGTGTTGGCTGTAATTCTTGTGGGTTCATTAAATAGCGGAAACAAGTCAAAAGACTGAAATAGGTTTAAAATTCGTAGAGTGTGTGCATGAGTAGTATCTAAAATATTAACATTAAAGTCTCCACAGACTATAATTTTCTTACTACTTACAGAGACTTGTTTCAACGCATCTTCCATTACAGACGTAAACTGGCTGAAATCCGATGACGGTGGTCTATAGACGCACAATATAATGTGGCTCTTCATTTCCACGCATGATATTTCAATAGTTCGTTCAATAGAAAGTTTAATTATATCCTTCCGTTCCTTACATTTATATTTTCTTTTTACTATGATCAATGAGCCCCCGTGAATGGCGGACTTTCTACAGAACGAACTAACTATGTCATAATTATAAAGATTAAACAATAATAATCGATTTTCCTTGAGCCAGTGTTCCGTTACACACATGACATCTACATCTTGCGATTCTAAAAATAAACCCACCTCTAATTCCTTGCTGGAGAAGCCCCGTAAGTTCTGGTGGACTAGCATGAGTTGGCGGGGCTTCTCCGCTGTCTCAGCCGTTAGTTTAAAGGCTGTGGGCGGCCCGCGGGAGAGGCGCACGCGCCGGCGCTGGCGCCGCGAGCGCTGCTGTCACTGGCTGCCGAGTCAACATACCCAGGTTCAATATTGTATGCGAGTAGATTGGCTGTTGTCAGTTTACATTCTTTCGAAACAAAAACGTTATCATTATACCATTTACAACTATAGCCATTTCTTTTGTAAAATGTGTTTAAATCAAAGAAATGGTACTTACTATTATAACATGTCATATTGTACATCATGGAATTTAAATTAGACACTTTATTATTCTGTTCATACAATAAGGACTTGGAATAAGGGAAAGCACACAAAATGATTTTATAAATTCCACACTGCTCAATATTCGATAGTGTTTGCATAAGGGCCCGTAGCTGGGATTTGATTATGCCCACACTATTTCCTAAATGCAGAATTAAAGTGGTGCCACTATCAAATTTTTCTTTTGCCAAATGTTCTGTGAAATGTTCAATGGAGGCACCACGCAAACAAACATTTGTCACTTTCTGCCGGAGACATAGACTCAATATTGATCCGAGTCCCACTCCAATACCATCTGAGTATATAGCCGTTGACCGAAGTAGAGGCTCCTGACTGCGACGATCGGGACACGCAGGCTCGGCTCGGGCTCGGGGGCGCGAATTGGGCGACGAGCTCAAACCAGGCAAAATGGGGTCAGGTCCCGGTGCAGGCTCCAGTGAAGTTCCTGGTACAGGTCCCTGTGCAGGTCCCGGTGCAGGCCCCGGTGAAGGCTCTGGCTCTGGTGCAGGCCCTTGTACAGGCCCCAGTGCAGTCCCTGGTGTAGGCCCCAGTGCAAGCTCCGGTGCAGGCCGATGTACAGGCCCCGGTGCAATCCCTGATGTAGGCGCTAGTGTACACCCCAGTGCAGGCTCTGGTGCAGGCTCTGGTGCAGGCTCCAGTGTAGACCCTTGTACAGGCCCCGGTGCAGACTCCTGTGCATGCCCTGGTACAGGCTCTGGTGTAGGCTCGGATGCATGCGAGGCTAGCGTGGGCAGCAGTAAGGGTGCGCTCGATGAGCTTCCCGGTTTTGGACACACTGACTCCGGCAGCGGTTCAGAAAAGCACTTCATGCACATATGATTGTTTATTAGGTCATGATATCTTTCCTCATTTTCATGGCACAGATCTACCAGGTCTGAGGCAGTGTTGACATGCTGCCTATTCTCTTGTATAATGCACTCATAGTTTTCACTTAAATTCTGGAGAGTGCCTTTTAACCTGTATATTTCTAATTGCAGTTTTAATGTTTCAGTGTCATATAAATTAATACTGTCCTGTAGTTTCTCATGACACTGGTCCAGTTTGTCCATCAATGCACAGCGCTCCTTAAGAAGTTTCACATTATGTTGCACACTGTTGTTCGATTTTACAAGTTTCTGAGTGCGCCTTATGTACTTATTTAACTTAATATATTTTCTTAGTTTTTTGGTACTTGCAAAATAGTATGAATTGCAAGAATCTCTCTTTGTCATATTTATAAATGATGCCTCATAATTTGACCCATTTGCTGTCACCAAGGTGCTGCCGGAGCCCACTAATTCTTCATAAATACTCTGGGTCTCAGCCACTTGATAAGACTCACATTCACTGCGCAGGTCACTTATTAATTTGTTAGCTGTATTTAGTTCACTTTCTAGTTCAGTGACCCGGCTTAAAGCAGATTCATAGTTCACGGCACAGTTATCAAATGCATCCACTACACTCTGCAGCTGTTGACATTGTGTCACACTGTCCATGTACTTGGAGTGAAGATCAGTCAACTGAATCTTTAAGTCAGAGTTTCTTTGAACTACTTTCATAACTTCAAGTTCACTTTCATCACGTTCACTAATTAGTTTCTCACAATCATTTCTGGAGAGTTCAAGCTCTTTTAATGTCGCTTTCAGCTGCATCTCCAGCTGGCGAGTCGAGCCTTGGCGAGTAAGAACGTTCGTAGCCATTCTGAAAGATACAAATAAAACGCAACTGAGTAGGTATACTGAATGTGGATTTTTAGTTTATGCTGCTATCAAGAGTGGTGATTTAAAGGGAAAAATAAACTCGTGAAATTATTTAAGTCTAGTGTATGAGTACAAGTAATGTGTGTGGCAAATGTGTCTATCTCAACTCTGCTTCCACTGAATACGTCAAGCAAAGAGAAATCGCACGGTGCCAATGTATTGTGATGGGACGTCGCTCATTGACACAGCAATGAGCTTTGTAGAATGTCTTACAAACTAATAATACAATAAAACAAGATACTCTCCCCGGTTTAAAACCAAGTTTCAACGGTTTACGTTGAGACGTCCTTTGACAGTTGCTGGAGTTCAAATTCCAATAAAAACGGTTTATCGCGTAGTATTTCACACAAATCACTATATTATATTATTACTTATTCTATGTTAACACTGTTAGTACATAAAATATCACAATACAACTGTGATTTTAATAAATTTCACAATTTTAAAACACAGCTGATTCAACTCGATGTTGACAGATCGACGACCGTTAATTTAATTTAAACTTTCGTGAGACATATTGATATTAAATTGCAACGGTTAACACTCACGTATTTTTATCACAATAGGCGTGACGCAGACGAAACATGTCACGCCTATTGTGATAAAAATACGTGAGTGTTAACCGTTGCAATTTAATATAATTTTAATCTTTTATTATTATTTGCTAGCCTATTGTATTTCACTGCAGGACTAAGACCTACTCCATCTTCTTCCATTCGTTCCGGTCATGTATATCTGACTAATCTCTTAATACCGCCAACGCTGTCGGGATCTGCCAGATCTCCGGTTTAGAGTTGTGGGACATCCTGTGGGTTATCTTGGCCCACAAATTGTTCAGTAAGCGGCAGACATGACCCGCCTAGTCCCATTTCATCTTTGCTGCTTTCCAAGTTAATTTTCGAATAGTAACAATTTTGAAAATAAAATGGATTAAATATTGTAATAATTACTTATAAATTGGACGCAACACCCTATATTTTATACTGGTGTTGTTGAAGCCAACGCTCGCTCTCTCTCAAGGGTTGGAATGAATCTTACGCGCGTGATGAAATACCGCAACAATACTCGAGATTTCGTACAAAAGTCGTTGCTAAAAAATAACAACACAGAAGTGAGCATTGAGTTTGTTTTTAGTTAAAAATTCTCGCGTTGAGCTGCTGAGGTGTTCACAAATATTTGAAGACGCATTCTGACGTTTTGACTATATGGGCGTGTTCAGATATTTATGAACGCCACGGCAGCTCCAATACATCACTGTACAGTCAAAACCAAGTTCCCGCCGCAGACGGTTTGGGAGTGGAATGATTATAAAGGGTTCTTCAAAAAAGGAGGGTAAAGGTATATAAAGCCCCCTGGAGTTGTAGGAGTACCTACCGTGCCCGCATGACTGCTCGTATGCATTTTGCCACCGGTATAAAAAAATGCACTGACCTCTCATCAAGGCAGTCTCCGCGGCTCCCCCATCTTTGTCCTGCCCCGACGTCAGCCTCATTGCACTCACTCAAATAATCCACCAAAAGTCCAAGAAATTGCAACAGGTAACAAGACACCTGAACTCAAGTACTGAATGCTTCTCAAGACACAAATCTCTCGGGACAAGCTTACGAAATCTTTTTATACACAACTAAGTAGGTTACGCTTTATCGGACAACATGTGACTGATAGGAGCGGTAAACAAAAGGTAGCGAGATCTATAAAATTGAGCGATATCGGGTAATCATCGGAAGATTTGGACATTTTCTGAAGAGGTGTCAATGACTTTATTGAACCACAAGCTTACTAGCAGGGCCCGTAATTTTCGTGCCGATGACAGACAAATGACGTCAAGCTTCATACATCATGTTTTAGGTTTTACGTTTGAATAATGCTGTCATTAAGAATAAGAATAAGAATAAGAATATTTATTTCAGACCAGGTCCATATACATTTTACACATTTTAACTATAATAATAATAACATTAATTTAACAATCATAAATAATCAATAATAAAATAAAATTCACAAACAATTTGGAAAAAAAAGAAAAATTAAAAATAATAAGTTAGGTACATAAATTAACTTTAAAATTAAAAACATGTCAACAATTACTTTTCAAAGTTTGCATGTGACGAGTGCGATTTCGCCCACTGGCTGAAAATCGGACTGTCACATGCTTCAGCGACCGCACTCAGCAGACTGTTGGCGCTGCCACGCACACGACGCATTGTGGATGCAACCCGCTTACGCATGATTGCATAGAAATCGTCCGTACGCGCCTCTGCAAACATTCCTGACGCGCTGCAATATCGTGGCAGCCCCATCAGCATCCTGAATGCATTGTTATAGAGGACGCGCAGAGCGCTATAAGCTTTCTTCGTGTAGTTGATCCACAGGCTACAGGTGTAAAAAGATTGGCAGTAAGCTCTAAACAAGGTCAGCTTGACACTTGTTGTGCATTTTGAAAACCTGCGGATCAACATGTTGCTTCTCACTGACAACGCCCTGCGCTCCCTCTCCACGTCCATATCATCATTCTGAGATGCAGTGACCCAGTGCCCGAGGTATTTAAATTGTGACACTAACTTCAACTGAATGCCCCCAAGCACGACTGGTGGAACTATGTTAAATAGTGTCATTAAATAGTGTCAAAACTATTACGTTTGACGTTAGAATCGAACGTTGATAGATTTTATCTGTCATTAACTCATTTCGTATTAAGACATCCTGTGTGTTTATATACGTCATTATGACGAAACCGGTACGAAAATTACGGGCCCTGCTTACTAGCCTATGAGGAAGTTGCCGAGAGACCGTTAGACCGTTATGCTGTTGCCGAACAGTTTTATATATTAAAAATACCGTGCTCCTGCCTACTGAAGACCCAGCCCTTTGGGCAGACATTGGATAATAGCAATTTAATTCTTCAGTCATACAATTCAATAGAAAAGGAGTACCTACTTTTGAATGTGGATAAGGGTCCAATAATATAGATTGACGTCCATCCACAAATAAAGTGTGATTTTTAATTTAAAACAAATTAAATATGGATCCGGGTCGCAATTGGCTAACTCGGGCTAAGCCGGCTTGCCGGCGGATATTTCATTTCAATTTTCATTTCTTACTTAGTCAAATAAAACATTCATAACTCAGGAACAAAAATTCGTGATAAACACACAGATAAATGCCCTGATCAGGATTCGAACCCGGGAGTGTAGGCAGGGTCACTACTAACTAGGCTAGGAAGCCGGTAAAGCCAGGAAGTGTTCCATTTGTCACCCAGTGATAATGCTCTTGTAAAATATACGCATTTTTATGACATAGCCACAAGTTAATGTAATTGACAAGGCCCGTAATTTTCATGTCGGTTTCGTCTTAATGACGTATAATAAACACACAGGGTGTTTTAATACGAAATAAATTAATAACAGATAAAGTCTATCAACAACGTTCGATTCTAACGTCGAACGTAATAGTTTTGACAATATCCAATGACAGCATTTTTCTTTCAAACGTTAAACCTAAAAAAAAAATACTTTAATTCAGACCAATTGATCCATATTGTGTTAGTAAACAAACGACAAAAAAACAAAAAGGTTTTAAGGCTTATAATCTATATTAGTAATAGCTATATTACAAGACAACATAAAAACATGATGTTTCAAGCTGGACGTCATTTCTCTGTCATCGGCATAACAATTACGGACCCTGGTAATTATGTGTGACATGGTAGGGTCGGCATCAGCAGAAATACGAGTAAAATTACAAGAATTAAGAGTTTCCTTACAATCTGATTCATAGCGTTATTACGACATAGTCCTACAGTGGCCTAGGGTTGGTTGACTGTACAACAGCAAATAAATTTTGCTAAATGACACTGTGGGAACTAAGAATTTGGTAAACGTTCATATGCTACTAAACTTTATGCGATAAAGTTGGGAAATGAAATTATGCTAATAAAAACTGGTACTGCACGCTGTTGAAGATAGGTTACTGGTTCAAATAAAACAAACCTTGAACATGATAATAGGTGCAACATACCTTCTGCAGATGCCACAAGGCGGTACTCTCTATTTTCATCTGCAGACATGACTTCTATACACTTCTCACTAGCAACATAAATTCAACACTGTTCCCCTAACACTTATAGGTAGACTGGGTAAAAGTCAGGATTAGGAATTATCACCAAGAATTACTAGAATTGCATTTAAGATAGCCGCTGCTTAAACCAGGCGGCACTTTTATATCGCCCATTTTATCATGTTTTATCTAATTCTTATTTGCAGACGTTTTTATTGCTGCATTTGTGACTGTTAATAAGTAGCAATGAACAGCTTTCTTTAGACAATTTAATGGGATTAAAACCTCATTGGTTATATTTTTGTGGGTTACTGTCTAGTGTTACAAACAATCACAGGTTTGTAGTCTCTGGTATATCTTTCACTCTGTGTAGTTGCAAATTACAATCATAACAGATTTTTTCTACTCCAGTACTATCTGTCAATTAAATGATTGTCGGCGATATTAAAAAGGTATACATCACAACGTTGTCTATGGTATTCCATAAGAACACTGCTCCTATGGATTTTCATACAATATATCAGACCTTTTTTTTTATAGTGGGCATACTCGTACATGACCTTTCGAGATTTGGATTTTATCGCTATTTTAGCGTCGTAGAAAAACTAGCGTATGCAACAGCTCATAATTGGTTCCGAAAACTCTCGGGTCTATTACAAAACTCACTTTCGTCTACTTTAACGGCAACCCTCAAGTTTTAATAACCCTTATTATATCAGTGTTGCATAAACTATTTACTATATTCACACACAATCTAGAACTGAAATGATCGCAGCGCCTAAATTGTGGTTTTCGTGTTATTCCTTTGAGTTTTTGGATTTATGTACAATTATTTGTGCAAGGTATGTACCTTCCCATTTTGCCAGGATTTCTTATTGCACATAAAAAACAAAACTGAAACTTGAGCCATGTTTTCTCTGGTTACCGAATTAATTTCCATGGAACTTGAGTCTTGTATTTCTCTGGCTTCATAATTAGTAAGTTGGAGAAGCTTGCAAATATGATACGTATCAAATACACATTATACCACAAAGTGTAACTTAAAGCGACATTAGCGGATTGCCTAAGCTAACAGTGGGGCTTCTTGGTCGAGTCGAGGCGACTCTCGCAGTTATCCTCTGCAATGCAAAGTTAAACCGCTTCTATGTTAAGGTGATGTGAGTTAAAAGAAAAGAGTTTTAAGAGAGATATGGGCACAGCGGATGCATATCGTTTAGTGTGAGGGCACAGCACAACGAATGTCGTCTCGCTCAAATCTGGAGCAGAGCCCATCTGGGGAAGTACCTCCAACTTACAGAAAACCGCAGTTTAACAGAATAGACCCTACTCATAGTGTTGTGTTTCTGTTTGTGAGTAAGGTCGCCAGAGCTCCGAGAGTATTCACTGTGTTGACAGGAGCAAAGCTTGCCCCTTTAGCTGTCAACACAGCGAATCCTCCTTTTTTTCAAAGCGTCGGCAACGCGCTTGTGACCGCTTAGCACCAGGCGGGCCGTATGCTTGTTTGTCACCGTCGTAGTATAAAAAAAGTGCCTTAACTAATTTTACTTATAAGAAATTGATCGTAAATGTTGCAGTTTTTGGCCGTCTAGTCTGAATAATTAATATTTTTCTGTAGTTGGGCCCTCCTCCTTTTTTACCAACGATGAAACGTGATTTTCTAAATTTTTCGGATTTTAGTACTTGTGTTAAATAATAATGATTAATAGTACATTGTGCATCTAGGGCGGTAAGAAGGGCATTACTTACGAGGGTCTATTGAAGCCCGACGCCGTAGGCGGAGGGCTTTAAATGACCCGAGTTAGTAATGCCCTTACTGCCCGTGGTACACACAATGTTTTTCATCACATTTGCGAGGAAATAAATAAACTCTATACAGTTAAAGAAACAATAATGATAAGCGGTAGTGTAGTTGCACAGTCCACAGTACTCCGGAGCGACTGCGTGCTGCGAGCGCGTGCGGGGCGGGTCCTCCGCGAGCTCCAGGCGGGCGGTAAAGTAGTATGAGAATCCTTTAAAACCATGGGAATAATACAGCTCTTTAAGTGTAAGTATGCTTGCATATAATATCACCATTTACGAGCAGGTGTGATGAAAATTAATAAATATATCTGTAAAAAACAGACTTTTTGATAGTTCTTTTCATGATAGTAAGGTAGTTTTTTTTTTCAGTGGTTTTCTAGAAAACACTGTGACAGAGTGGCCTTTTTCAGCGACAGCCTTTCAATTGATTACTCTGTCATGGTGTTTTGAGTTGAATAATGTAGGTAAGTTTACAGTCACTTACCAGGGAAATAACAAGTATACTGTACTGATGAGGTAATCCAAATTTTTGGGCATTTACCTCCTACCAAAAAAAAAGATCAAGTTCTTAATCAGACAGTTTTCAGCGCGGAGATAGCTCAATGTCGCCAAAAAAAGCGAATGGCCCAATGCCCTTATCCCTCAACTCATATATCAAAAAAAAAAACTGGGTCAGCTTGTTTTCCGATACATATTAACCGCCGTATTCATATCTGCTCTTCAACTACTTAACGCGCTCTTCGCATCAGCACCAGAATGCGACATTTTTGCAAGTGATTGGAGTGTTTTGTGTAGTGTGTGTCTTAAGTTCTGTGAGGCGATGGATAGTCGGGAGTCATCTGTTATTTATTAATTTTTGTATAATTTTGTAATTTACAAATTTATTGTATATTGTTTCCTTTTTATGAATTTTACGGTGCTTTGGTGTAGAACTGTTATGCTGTAAAATTGTTGAATATAATAAATAAATAAATAAATAAAAAAGTTAACAGAAGCTTTAGATAAATTATGTTTTCTCCCATTCTGACAAACGCGATTGTCAAAGTGACAGATAAGGACATTTAGCTAAACAGTTGCTGAAGTGCGTATAAGAATAACGCCATAAATGTTTAAGTAAAATACATATAAATTCATACGAAAAGTTCCCACCACTTCATAAACTTTAATTTTCTACTCTGACCTGACCACACCTAAAGATAAGCTGCTCGGAAATATGGCATTTAGCATGAGTGTTCTCAAAACATACTTAGTAGTTGCTAACGCAATTTCTACTAAGTATACACGAGACCTTCCGATGTGTCTAGCCAACGACAAGCTTGTAGTTTACCGACCAGTGGCGGGGCATTTATATATCTCGATTCCTGCCGGCTTCCCTTGCGTCGCCCAATTAAGCACTTTCTTTAACGGCTCTAAGAAAAAGCAGCTCACAGCTCCGGCTTCCCCAAAGAACGATATGGCGCTCCGCCACTGGTACAGTCGCCATCAGATATATAGGAGCAGCCGAGGCGGTCACAAATATCTGAACACGCCTCTATTGTCAAGGCGTTAGAATGCTTGTTCAGATATTTTGAACACCTCGGACGCTCGATATATCTGATGGCGACAACATGTATCTACCCATCAGTTTCTTAATATTCACAATGTTTTCTATATTTTAGGGTTCCGTACCTCAAAAGGAAAAAACGGAACCCTTATAGGATCACTTTGTTTTCCGTCCGTCCGTCCGTCAAGACCCTTTATCTCGGGAGTGTGTCGAGGTTATAGGTATCGAGTTGAAATTTAAACTATATACTAAGGTCTACGGTCCCTTGAAACCGTATTCCACGTTTTCCGAAATTCATCCCCTAAGGGATAAAAAAGGGGGTTGAAAGAAAAGTTGAAGTTTTTTAATCATTTTTATGATGTACGGAACCCTCGGTGGGCGACTCTGACTCGCACTTGGCCGGTTTTTTTAATTTTGAATACCTGTTCAACAATCCATTCCAAGTTTAAGGTAAGCAAGAAACATATTCACGCAATGGAAGTAGGGAGGGATAATGCCGTTAAATTGTGCGAATAAGCACGAACTAAAGTTCTCCGTTGGTGAAACCGATCGAGCCGAATCGCGCACCTGCGATTGTTCGAGACTCAATTTCCTCGCCTGGCTGGAGCAAAGTCATTCCGATCGCTCGGCACACGTGTAGAACTTGCCTTACCTAGTTCTCCTTTGAGTTCTTGTCTTCGACATTTAGATACAGTTTTAACACTTTCGAGTTAAATCTCAAAATTGATTACTAATCGGCTCATAGTAGTATGAGCCGATTACAATGCTACATGCTAAATGCTACATAATACGGTGTATGTGTAGACATACACCGTATTATGTAGCATTTACAAAGAGAACCGTGGTGGTAACCTCACCACAAATATACAGTTAAATTTGTAAATTTCTACGAATCTATGAGCATAACTGACTACGCCCTACACCATTTTATACAGCAATATTCTTGATAAAATCATATATTTTCAAAATATTGTATATATTATTGTATGTATCTGGTTGATGGAAGAGCTGGTTGGTGGCTTCCTCGCACAACGTATCAGCATTGCGATACAACGAGGAAATGCCGCCAGCATCCTAGGTATAATGCCTTCATGACCTATTTTAGATTTAAGGTAGGTAGTGGTAGGTAGATAGGTTACACTTTGCACACGGGTTGGCTTATTTTGTGTTGTCACTGCCACTACTACCGTCCGCTTTCTCACTTGAAATTCAATCACGTTCACGACACACCGCGAGCGCGACACAACAGTTTCTTTGCAATTTGTGAACTTTTAAATCATTGGATACCAGACCTTCGACAGCTCAAAACCATCTTCAAGTGTAGCAAGTGCTTTTATTTTGATCTGCATTTCTTCGTGCTAACGTTCGTGCGAAAATGGGAATACAACCTAACACAAGTAAGGGGTAGCTTTGATATTGATATGACGGTGAAGCCTACACATGATTTGGTTTCGTCTCGCTAAGCTTATTGGCTATACGAATTCGTTTACTAACAGTTTTGCAATATTGTATTGTGTCATACTGATGAGGTTTATATGCGCTGCTACATCTCTTTGACTATAAAATATCTCTTATAGATAAGTTACTCGCGTAAGTACGAATGTGTTTTGTTTTTTTGAACATAAAGGTTTAAGTTTACTACTATGTATATGTTTATTTTCAAATATGTACAAATACACGTACCTACCTACTAAAATTACTTAAATTTTCCTATACGAAAATCTTAAAATATCTTTTTATCATCTTAAAAGCATCTTTCGATTCACATGATTATAATGAATGCATCTATTAATTGCAGCTAGAGGCTTAATATTCCATCATAGCGACACCTCAATATGAACATGAGCTTCTCGAGGTTTTTCCGAAGGAAAGTATGGGGTTCTTCAAAAACCCATTAAAAGCTTGTAGACGGATACCTACCTCACTGGATGCGATTTACACCGCACTCCGGTTTGTGAGTGAGACAGCGCTATGCACGTGTATAGGGCTATATCTCTTGCAGACCGGCGTTTCCCAGCTCTTGCCACGTTACTAGTATATTCCAGTGTGACAACCGCCGTACACTTCTTGTCTACACCACACTACACAAGAACTGAAGTGCACGTAATGTCTCAACTGAAGGTGGAACACCCTAAGCTACGTAAAGGGCGTGCAAACCGGTTTTTAATTGTATAGAAAAACCGGTTGATAACCGGTTATTTAACGAAAATTCCTACAAATAAAAACCGGTATGCACATCCTAGCTACGTTACACCTTATCCTTAATCATAGTTTTCTGGTATGTAGTGATAATCGAGGAATCATAACGACAATGTGCAGCAATTAATGTTGCTAAGGTAAAAAAACTTGTATATCTTCAGCCTTACTCCTAAACAATGTTTGTTTTCACCCCCATTCATATCATATCATATATCGCAATCTTCGCCAAAAAATTACAGCTCTCATTTGGGACGAATCCACTCGAAAAGATTATTATCGGATGCCGACAATCGGTTTATCGGGTACAGTAAAATGCCGACTCTTGTTTTGCCAACGTTCATTGGAATACCAATTTTATTGGCATTGCTGTTAGGTTTTTAAGGCTTTGCAGGGTTGGGACAGATCAGTTGAATTGGGACGCAATTTGGGCGCTGCGCAAAGCACATAACTAGTTTAAGTATAGTGTTCGTTTCACTACAGTGGTTGCGAAATTTAGGTTCAAGTTACGTTGGGCAGGTGAAGGTGAAGAGTGTGTAATAGATATGGTGGAGGCAGAGAATTAATGGCCGATAAGTGTCACATGACTGCAGTCATTGGCCTGTTTGCTGCAACGATAACCTACTTACGGTTACGGCTGATTACGTAGGCAACTTTTTATGACATCTCTTCGTTTGCAGTGATATACAAGAACATACAGTATGTTGTCTCTATAATTTTATCTTATAACAAATCTAACTACACAGTAATGTCAACCTAGGCCGGCGCCGTCACCGGCTGCCGCCCGTCATCGTAAGGCCCAAGGGCCAAGGGACAACCGCGCTGGGTTGAATTCCTTGGCGCGCTCCTGGAGCACTGTGCTTTGCCACCCTGTAAAGGGTCACCTTGCTATTAGCCTTCGCGATGCTAGGTATCTGCTTAACCTTAAACTCACCGTCCACAAACATTTCCGAAGCCAAAGATGATTATACACGATTGTCATTAGATAATGCTATAAGTGGATAAACTGACAAATTGCACGGATAGCGTTACGGGGACAGCTGCCAAAAGATATTTGACAGAACTGTTTAAAATTATCAGAAATTTTCAGAAAGTGCCGACAAATTATCGTCTTTTCAGGCTATCCGCTTGGCTTCTTGGCCCCCCAGGTCCTCGCTAACTTCTAGCCTCTAAAGTGGCGCCCTGCGGTGGCAGAGGGACACGTACTCGGTGGTCAGCAGCTCTCGAGTTGAGCGCCATGTCGTATATGAACGACGTTTTGTTATTTCTGATCCCATTCTGATAGAAGAACATGTAAATTGGTACAGTTTTACAACAAGGCCAATCCGAAAATTGCCACAATAGATCAGTTATAGGCACACTAAGAAGAAACGGACATCTCGTTTTTTTACCCAGAACGTGCAAAATGTGTTTTGAACTAACAAAAGTTCCTTTGCACTATGATATGCTTCAAGAAGGAACATATTCAAGGCTTAAAGCCTTGAGGGATCAAAGGTCAGCAGCGGCATAAGTGGCTCTTCAAAAGTTGCTTATGTCCATGCCATGGGCGACGATAACCGTCTACCGATAACTTCTTATCAGGCGGCTCGTCTGCTCCTTTGTTATGACTTTTACATAAAAATTTAAATAAGAAAGAAAATTGATGTTACTCAAAAACTAAACTCACCGAAATTGGACTATACGTTTGGTTTTAAAAACATTTATATTCCATTGTTGTCAATAGGGTGTTGTTTTGTAATTTTTTATCAATTTTTTTAAATTTATATCTAAGAATCCAAATAGGCCTCCTAGTCATGAATTCCAGTTGCTTAATGTTAATTAAGACAATAGGAAATTGCATCTCAAGAACGTGGTGTAATCAGTTTTATAGTACCTCCAGGGGCTGAGTGTTATTCACAAAACAGTTCGTTTCGTCAGTGAGTCCTACCAGCATAATTTGACCCTGTTACTATTTTAGATCATAGGGCCTAGTTTAGAAACCTACATATGTACAAAATATCATTCGATATTTAGTAATCGCTTTACGGTGAAGGAAACATCACGAGGATCCCGGACTAATGCATGGGACACCATGGATTGTGTTGTAAAAAGTGCAGGCCGTTTTTCGAGACATGCGTGTCTTAATAACATAATCTGTCGTCTCTTGCCACCATCAGCACGCCAGCTCTCCTTGAGCCGACTGGCATTTTCAGGGATGATAGCAAGAGACCCGATGGAGTGTCTTTGGTTCCTTGGAGTTTGGGTCAGATGCTAGAGTGGGATGCTACCTACGTAGACACGCTGTCACCGTCCCACCTCCAACGAACTAATGTAAAAGCAGGCGGAGCGGCTAAAAGCGCCGAAATTTTAAAACGTAGTAAATATAAGAGCCTGGGAAAAGTACCTTTTTGTACCATTGGAGGTTGAAACTCTAGGTCTATGGGGTCCCAGGGCACGCAAGTTTTTCGTATAAATCCCGAAACGTATGATTGATGTTACTGGTGACCGAAGAGCTGGTGGCTTCCTCGCAAGACGTATCAGCATTGAGATACAAGGAGGAAATGCCGCCAGCATCCTAGGTACAATGCCTCAAGGACCTTTTTTAGATTTAAGGTAAGTAGAGGTAGGTAGTAGTTTTGAAAATAAATGTTTTACTAGTCCTCTTTAGTTCATGTGACATCAGGTTTTGTAAAACCTACGTAAAATATAGCGATACCCAGGTGCCCTGGACTATGAAAATTAGTCCGCCCCCAATTACGCCACGTCACGTGCTATTACAATTACGAATAGTCCGCCCCAATTTTGCCACGTTACGAGTAGTATATGTTTCTTCTCAGTCGTTCACTCTTGACAGAGTGGTCGTGGTTATTGCAAAGGTTCCACATTAGTAGTTGTCCTCATCCTATTCCACGACTAGCCGCGTTGGTAAGACGTCTCCAATTCGCCCGGTTATCTGCGGAGCGTGCGCACTCTACCATAGTACTCTGCGTGGCTTTCTTTATAAGGTCGGTCCAGTGGGTCGGTGAGTGATCTCGTCCCCTCGTTCCTTCCACTTTGCCCTTATATATTATATGTCCGCATTTCGACTCGGGCATACATTGTGAACTCCTCGGTCTGGAGAAAATTCTGATATTGGCCGTTGCGTGCGCCGGCAGAATATAAATGCTTCCTTTGCCAAATTGATTTATTACGTTCATTGGATCATTTATTACAGAACAGTTGTTTTAGGTTTAACGTGATTATGCGACGTGGCGCGAGATTGGTGGAATTCATTAGTGGATGGTTTTTGGCTTCTTATTGCAATTGAGTAATTTTGTCGGACCGTAGTCAGCTTAAAATTAACTACTTCTATACTAATTAGCTGCGCGCAGGTTGTTTGATAGATCAAACGACATCAGATTATATATTATAAATTACTACGGTTTGGCAAATCGATTTGTTAGCAAATAATAAACAGCACGTTTTTATTTTCATGTTTTTATTGGAGTTATTAAAATACTTATATCGGGTTACTCACGTCAATAAAGTCGGAAATAACTCGACATGTTTCAGAACAGTCCGTGTCCGTTATTCATGAGGCACAGTGCACAGAACATGTGTAGAGCAGTCGCCGCGGCCAGACGCATGACTCATGAATAAGGGACACGGACTGTTCCGAAACATGTCGAGTTATTCGACTTTATTGACGTGAGTAAACCTATATAAGTATTTTAATATGTCTGATACTCACGGGAGTTTTCTAATTAAAATTGTTGGAGTTGTTTTTTGCCGCTGATTGGTACTGACATGTTGGTGGTGACACTATACTTTTTATTTATATTTGAAATGCATGAGACATTTTCTCATTCAATCAGTTTGGAGACTTCTTAAAAAAGGGGCAATCTTAAAAATATTGAGAAACCAGTTCAAGAACTGACTTACCAAGATATACTCTATTAAGCAAGTTCAGCCAACTACAAATATATGTATACAACCAAAGTGCCAAAAGTATGTATACACGACCTTAATGTTCAGGCAATAAAGTCCGGTATACATATTTTTGACACTTTGGCTGTATTTTTTTTTTTTTTTGCACAGCGATGCACAGCGTATGCCCGGCGTATGCCCGGCGGGTGCCCGGCGGATGCTGATCGGACATACCCGCTATGGAGACCTGACGGATTACCCGAACATAATGACTGGCAAATGATACTACACAGAATCCTCAATCACCCTGTTTACTATGTCACAATGCTTATTTGCAAAAAGCCTTTCAGGTTAATTTCCGTTATGGCTTGCCAAGTCATGTTACCGATTTCCTTTTCGTGACATAGCGAGTCTTTATCGATTATGGAAATTTCGGGATTTCAGTAGCTTGATATAGTACACAGTGTTGTGCTACGCGACAGAATTTGAAAAGCAATTTAGAAAATTACGAGCTAGTGGAAGTAATATAGAATTCTCGTCTAAGAGCATACTATGATGGGGTTAGGATATAGTGGTTTCAATATTGTCCTCACTAGAATTTGATAATCAATTTAGCAAATTTTATTAAAAGTAAAATATTGCTAAAAAATAAAAAAATAAATTACTTCCGTTAGTTTTTGCACCTTCTACTGTTTCTTTCTGTTACATTTGGCTCCACTACCCTAAGGTTGTCTGGAAGAGATCGCTCATTAGCGATAAGACCGCCTGTTGTTTACCTCTGCTTTTGTGTATGATGTATATTTTTCTGTTGTAATATTTTATGAGGTGTGCAATAAAGAGTTATTGTATTGTTGTATTGTATTGTAATATTGCCACTAGCACTACTGTGACGGCAGTATCAAAATCTCGTTAGAGCCAGTAAATTATGCAGAATACGGGTACGGGCTTTTACCTAATACCAAATAGGGGTTTTCGATATTTTTTTGATGAATTTCGATTAATCTGATAAAACGAGTTGAACCTCATAAAATAGGTATTTAACTAGTATCTCTTTTTTTTCGTGTTGCGACGATGATAGTTGTAAATGTTTATGTACTTTTTAAAACTATGTTCTCATGTTTATGAGAATAAATTTCTATAAACCTAAACTATCTGATCCAAAAAAATTACAATAGGTATTTGTTATAAGTAAATATTTCTTCTTGTTATTCTGTTCCGTCAGCCAGGGGACAAATGCAGCACAGTTTGTTTGGAGAAACGTTGTTGTATTTTCTACTGACATGCTTGGTAGATGGCTCATGGAAGAAGAATATAACTATAAAAAAACACATATTTGTGAATTTTACCTACACAAGTAATCGTGTGTTTTTAGCATATGTTTATAATGGGCGTAATTACGTTCGGCTGTCTGTATGTTGACAGGACGCTTCTCTCAACCAATTGGCAAGTAACTTATTCTGAATAGCTTAGGTAATCACCTAGATTTCTTTTGTCGAATCTGTTTTAGGGTTCCATGCCTCAAAAGGAAAACGAAACCCTTATAGGACTCCACTTTGTTGTCCGTCCGTCTGTCTGTCAAGATACGGCAAACACAGGTCTGCGGACTATTGAAGCTGTGAAAAAACCAAACCTCTACGTGAACGCAATCAAAAGATACAGCCGTTTATATCACATTTCCCATACAATTTGACACATCATTCCAGCCAGGACTGTAGCCCTAACACAAGAGTACTTACTGCTACAGTACCTCCAGGCGAGATACTCACCTTTTTTTGCAGTTTTGAAGCAATACGCTCGACAACTTATCCCGTATCATGCCGTATCATGACGTTGACAACAAGGTCGATAAAACAAGGTATAATGGTTTTTCAATGTACTTACAGCCTATGCATTAAAGATTACATTTCAATTAGGTATATCAATGTCTGTGATAATACAGATAATGCTATCATAAATAGTTATCAATAATTTAACAAATTTTCATTACGAACGGGTCAGCTAAGCCATTCCTAGCAAGAATTGCGAACATGCGTGTGGTGCTTGTGTTGGTGGCCTTTGGCCTGGCTATGGTCGCAGGTATGTCCGGCAAAAGTTCAGTGTGACCTCGTATTCATCTTCATATTTATTCTTCTTCCCAGCATTTTCCCGGCTCTTGGCTCGGCTCAGGGAGTCAGGGAGCAGATTCATGCTCATATTATTTAAGTCCATGGTATGCTATGGGTTTATTATACCTATGTTAAAAAATACATATGTTAAAAAAAATATGTATCAGTATCAGCGTTAGGGTTTGTTGTTGCTTTTCACGTTATTGTATTTTTGCTCAATTATTTTCCTTATGACCTCATTGAATTTTCTGTCAAATGTAGTTTTATACATATATATAGTCAAGTGCTGTTTAGACGTCATTGTATTTTGCATTACGTTGTTGAAGCGCTTGGTAAATCTACAACATAAAACGGTTACTTATTTGTTTCTATGGATTAAATAAAGTTTCTGGGGAAATTTTCGACAAATCGACAAAGTCCATCAATATACCTAAGATATAAATAACTTTGAAATACAAAATGTTTTGAGTGGTGTTTCGCATTATGTGTAATACCAATAAAAGCAATTTGTCGATATCCATTTGAATTAAACACAAATGTTGTTAGAAAAGTCATGTTGTTAAATGATCAAGTAAAACTTTTCTTTTTATTACAATACATACTTTTCTGCAATCGCAGGCAACCAGATATGCAAATCAGATTACATTTGTTTGATACAACCTAAAGGTAAAACACTGAAAAACATACTTTAGTTACCAATTGAAACAGTCGCGGAACGTTAGAATGCCAAATAAGATTCAAAATTAGCCTATTAGACGAAACTGTCCTATAGTATCTACGTGTATGCTAAGTTTCCTAGATTTTGGCAGCACAGCTGCGAAGTGTTAAGTAAAAGTCATAATTTTTATATATATACCGACGGTTCATTTTCTTGGAACAGGGCCTATACCACGAAAATCGAACGATTGCGGATTCGTATCTCCATCTTTGTCACACTTGATTATTGGAGTGACAAAGAGGTTTTCCCGTCAATGCCAATTTTTGATGTTCGTGGTAGGCCTGCAGATGACGTGGTTTGAATCTAAAGACATTTTGTTTTGTTTTCAATTTTTCAGCGGCCCCAAAAAATATACAGAGGATCGTAGGTGGGGAGGTGACCAGCATCGAGAAGTACCCGTTCATGGCTGCCATGCTGTACTCCTGGAACCTGCTGACATACCACCAGTCCTGCGGAGGATCTGTGCTCAACTCCAGGGCTATCTTGTCGGCTGCACATTGCTTCGTGTAAGTTATTTGTTAAGAGGTAATGTGTATGGAACAGTCTGCACTTTTGTCCAATGCTATGCACTATTGTTCCTTGGATCATAGTAACCTAAGCTGGTCCAGTGATAAGCTGAAGCGAGCCCTGGTCCCACAGTGGTGCGTCACTAACCGTACCAAGAAAGTGGGATCATAGCAGTATACCCCGTTGCTGGGATAATGAGACCCGCTGCGGTGCACCGTTTTCTGAATCTCAAATAGACTGCCAACTGACCGTACCAACCGGGGACAAGCGTTTACCCCCTTTTTCGGGGTTGATCTCGTCAGACCTATCAGCTTGATATGATCCAAGGAATAAAAGTACCAAGCGGTATCACCAAAGATGAAAATGCAGATACACTTCCAATAATACTTGAACGGCCTCCTAGCCTAGTTGGTAGTGACCCTGCCTATAAAGCAGGAGGTCCCGGGTTCGAATCCTGATCAGAGAATTTATTTGTGTTTATCACGAATACGTATTTGTTAGTGAGTTCTGGATGTTTTCTATGTATTTAAATATTAGTGTGTCTATCTATTATATATCGTCGTCTAGTACTCACAACACAAGCCTTATTGAGCTTACCGTGGGACTAGGTTGATTAGCGTACTACTGTACAGTGCCACAATATTTATTTATCCTCCTTAACCTCCTCTCCTCTATTAAATATTGTCTACTTCTAACAAAAGTTAAGTTATGTATAGGAACAAACGGTTATCATTGTAGATTTGAGTTTCTATAATAACATTAATAACCAGGTTAACCTGGGATATTTCATTACCAACTTTATTTAAATTATCGAGTTAGAATACTACTTGTTGTAGTAAAAAATGTTGTCAGATAAGAAACATATTATAAAACAGTTGATAAAATTGTTAAATAAGATTACTGATAACCAATTTAATTCTTGAGAATGGCTTGAGAATTGAGCAATTTCATTATCGTTTATTATTGATCTTAATTTTGTTTTAGGAAAAAAAAGGTTAGTTTATATAGGTAGTTCTGGAATATAAAAAATTGGAGACGCCCATTACAATAAAGTTTCGGGTACTGGATACTTTATTCCTAAGCGTGTTGCATTTTTTCTGCTTAAACCTGAGGGCTACCACGATTGCCGAATGCGATTCAGCCGGTTCGATTTGAGCAGGAGGTCCCGCTTTGTAGGCAGGGTCACTACCAACTAGTAAATCGCATATTGATACATTGTGTTACGTTACAGAGGCGACACTCCTCCCAGATGGCGAGTCCGCGTCGGCTCCACCCTGGCCCACAGCGGTGGTGTGGTCCACCACTTCCGCGAGATCTTCAACCATCCGGACTACGTCCGAGCTACAGCCGGATCCGACATATCTATTCTTCACACGGAGACTACGATCGTCTTCAACGAGTTCGTGCAGCCCATGGTCATCCCAGGCCGGAGTTATGGTCTGACCAATAATGCTAGTGTTGTGGCTATTGGTTGGGGAACTACATCTGTAAGTTGACGTTCTACATTGTTCTGTTACTAATGGTCTCAATTCAACATCCAAGCATATATGCAATGGGTGCTACCGTATTGTCGCTCACCAGGCAGCGCCACTCATGCGTGGATCTTATGTCAATTTAGATAATTGTCAAAGTGACGTTTGAAATGTTCCCGCAGGACCTACGTTCCACCAGCGCCCCTAGCGACGAATCGACTCGCGGTAATCCTCATTGAGCCAATTGAACACTAGCGTCGCGCAAGTTTCTGTGCTATCCCTAATGAAGCTAGCTACCTACAACTAAAAGAACAACAAAAAGAAAAAAAAAAGAAAAAAACTTTAGTTTTAAATCTCTTGTATTAAAATGCAATATTTTTCTTTTCAGCCCGGTGGCGTCCAATCAGAGCAGCTCCTAGAAGTCGAAGTCTGGTACGTCCATAACCCTATCTGTCGCGAACGTTACGGAGAGATAGGAGTCTACATAACGAACGACATGCTGTGCTCCGGCTGGCTGGACGTAGGCGGCAGGGACCAGTGCCAGGGGGACTCTGGTGGCCCCTTGATCCACCAAGGCAATGTGGTGGTTGGAGTGTGCTCATGGGGCAGCAGCTGCGCCCTAGCTAGGTACCCTGGGGTAAACGCTCGCGTTTCGTCGTTCGTTGATTGGATTCAGAGGACTGCGTAAATTGTTCATGAAAAATAAATTATTTTTATTAAATGTCATGCTCTGGATTTATTTTCGAGTTTTCAGCAATAAAAAAATAGTCTGCAAATATACCCTAATTCAGGCTTTAAAAGTCAAGAAGCATAACATAATTTTAAAACTATTCGTCTTTAGGTAGAGTTACCGCTTTGCCGGTTACCGATAAGGCACTAATGACATTAAGATTCGTATATATATATTTATTATTTCTATACCACGACGGTGGCAAACAAGCATACGGCCCGCCAGATGGAAAGTACTGTACTCTATGGACGCCTGCAAACTCCAGGGTGGTCACTGCGCGTTGCCGACCCATTGAAATAGAAATGAACCTTTTTATACTACGACGGTCACAAACAAGCATACGGCCCGCCTGATGGTAAGCGGTCACCGTAGCCTATGGATGCCTGCAACTCCAGGGGTGTTACATGCGCGTTGCCGACCCTTTAAAAAAAAGGAGGATTCGCTGGGTTGACAGCTAAAGGGGTAAGCTTTGCTCCGTGGGTCCCCAGCTGTCAACACAGTGAATCCTCTTGGAGCTCTAGCGACCTTACTCACCAACAGAAACACAACACTAAGAGTAGGGTCCCTTACCTTATAAACAAGCGACAAATTGGTACCTTTTACTAAATAAGCATATTATACATATCGTCGACCGTAGATTCAATTAAGCGCCATGTAAATCCCTGGCCGTTACCCTAATTGAACCAACGGTCGACATTATAAATATTGTGACTACTACCTTCGTAATCCATGAGAAAAACTGGCTCAAGTTTATCATCGACTTCTTAAAACAAAAGAAGGTTCTCAATTCGTTGGAAACTTTTTTTGTTATAATTTCTTTATCTGCACAAGTTTAAGCCCTATTAAAAAGTTAAGCCCACTTTTGTTTCAAAATATGTGAAAATGGAAGTTTAAACCAGTTGAATTCAGATGGGTGAAACTAAACAATATTTCACCCGAGTGCCAACTATTATAGTGGTCGCATATATCAATGAGGATTACCGCGATTCAAGTTTTCGGTAGAGGCGCTAGTGGAGCGTGGTCCTGCTGGAACATTTCAACGTCACTTTGACATTTCTCTCATACTGACACAGGACCCATGCATGAGTGGCGCCGCCTGGTGAGCGACAATACGGTCCTCCCATTAGCACTAAATCAAGAGCATTAATCACGGCCAGTCGGTTTTCACTAGCGCCATGTCAAATGATGCAATGTTGCCCATGCGAGCTTACGTAGCCAATTAGGGCACAATATGCCTCCCTCATAGATCACTCCCTACTAGATCCCGCTTTTGTTTGTTTGTCTGCTAGGCTCGTGGCCCGGGTTCGTGGAAGTTACACCGCTTACGAGGCTGAAGATGTATTGGAATGGCGGTTGGAGAAAAGTACCCACAAAACCTTGAACACCTACTTGTGGGACTAAATCGATGTGTGTAATTATTTACAATTTCTCAGAAATGTAGGAAAAGTGGAACAATTTATGACCTTTATGACCAGAAATTTATGGCTCATCACTTTACCAACTGAGCTACTGAGACCACACCCGTGGCCCCGAATTTCTTTTATTTTTATACTACGACGGTGACAAACAAGCATACGGCCCGCCTGATGGTAAGCGGTCACCGTAGCCTATGGACGCCTGCAACTCCAGGGGCGTTACATGCGCGTTGCCGACCCTTCAAAAACTTTAACACTCCTTTTTTGTAGAACCCCATATTGTAGTCCTTTGGGAAAACAGTGGCAGGGAGTTCATTTCACAGCCGGAGCGTCCGCGGGAGGGAGGTATGGTGGTTCTCCACCATAACCCTCGTATGTGCCTTAGAGGGGCGCTTCCCGCCCGAGGTCATCAAGTTTTCCAATTTCCTTTCTTTCTCAGAAATTTGGTGTCGTTCGAAGACATTGTCTCTAAATTTAGTTTTGCTTTCAAAGTCAAGCATTTGATTTCTGTAGCACTTCGAGTGATGATGACAATCAATATGAAAACTACTGTGGATCTCTTACTAACACTTTGACAAGGCATAAACTAGCCTATAAATTAAACCACTCGACACTACTTACTTTTTAAAACACTTAGGGTCGGCAACGCGCATGTAACACCCCTGGAGTTGCAGGCGTCCATAGGCTACGGTGACCGCTTACCATCAGGCGGGCCGTATGCTTGTTTGTCACCGTCGTAGTATAAAAAAAAAAAAACAGAGTGCCGATTGGTGTTGGACATATTATACCGTCGTATGTACGTAATAATATAATAATGGACATTCTAGTAATCGATCTCTATTATTGTATAGTCACTGTGGCAAGTGTGCAAGCACTGGCTGGAAACGAACCAGCGACCTCTTGCTTACGCGGCAGACGCCCTTACCACTAGGCTACCCGATTACGGCCGCCAGAGTCCGAAATGTTTTAAGTATATGCAATCCTTTCTCTCTCTTCTTTCTTCCTTTGCTTAAGTTTAGGCATTAAGTCCGTCGATTGTACACTTTTTTACGTGCAATAAAGTTTAAAATAAATAAATAAATTCTTTCTTATTTAAACGTTTTTAAGGTGCGTTCCGCGTTCCGCCAATCCTACAGGTCAGACTTACTATTGACTTTTTAATAATTTCATTCGTGCGTAAAATTGTATAGGTATTCATATATTGTCAGGTTAATTTAATGATAAGCATGTAATAAGCAATTAAAATTAACTTCTAGTAATATTAAATACCCTTAACCTGGAAAACAAATGTATTTACCCAATTTTTTTAACAGAGAGCCCAGGGTTGGTGTTGAATGCATTATTGTTGTATGCAGTCATATTGCAGGGTCTACCAAGAGGTAATCCATGCGCCTCCCTAACCCGCTCCTCTCGATATGCCTAATTTGATTCATCACATGTCGCCCTGCCTATATTGTTATTGAATCCGCCTGCAGCGATGCATTTGACAACACCATTTCCATGTTCATTTGGATAGGCAAATTCTACCAACTTGATTTTGCACCGATATCCTTTTATGTATAAGTATTTAAAAGGGGTATATTAGGGACCTAAAGTTTTATATAACCTTTTCTTTAGCCCTCTGTAATGCGTTTAAAAACCGCATAGTTTGTAGGTGCAGGATGGGCGGAACGCACTTAAAAACGTTTAAAATAAGAAAGGATTGCATATACTTAGGAAATTTCGGACTCTGGTTGCCCAGGTGATCGGGTAGCCCAGGGGTTAGGGTGTCTGGCGCGGAAGCAGGAGGTTGCTGGTTCGTTCCCAGCCCTGCTCATCGGGGGCCTTGGTCACTTTTTCTGTGGTATATGACATCTCATTCAATTTATAATGTCGAAATGAACATTATACAACCTTTTAGGTCATTCCAATATTTCAACTTGTCGGAAACAACGTATATCATGCAAATGAAAATGTTCACATTTCGTGTTCAGAATTTATTTACATGAAGTGTACACAGAAAGTTACTTAAGTCTCTTTTATTGCAATACGGAAACATTTATGCCGACAAATAAATATAAAAAACCATTTAAGGATGACTCACACAAGCACGAAACGGGATGGGACGGGACGGGGCGGGACGGGAAAATCTGACAATTTCTATAGAAAGAATCACGTGAGCCCTCGGATGTCCCGTCCCGTTCTAGTGTGGGTCATCATTTATTGTAAGAAACTAAAGTAAAACATATTAAAACACAAATTTAAATATAGAAATACAACTAAAATAAAACTAGAAAACAACTAAAATAAAACTAAACAACTAAAATAAATCTAAAACAGGCCCCTGCGGCATGGTACCGAGGACGCTCGCAACATTTTCTCGCTGGATTGCTAGACTGATCCGTTGAGCGAAGAAACTGCCAGCTCTTGGGTCTCCTGTGGCGTCTCTGAGTCTCTTGGAAATGTCTTTAAAGACACTCAGAGCGCCACCACCCACGGACCAAAGGTCTCGACGCCGACAGGAACAAAATTATATTTGGCACCACTGTATTTGAATTGCAAATATAATTTAAACTTTCGTGTGTCATACTGACATTATTGCAACGGCAGTGGATCAGGTTCCCTAAGCCCTGGCATTAGCCGGGGAAAACGCAAAGAAGTAGAGGCAGTATACAGCGAAGACAACATGAAACCGGGACTCTCCAAAACGGGAATGAGAAGGAAGTAGCAGAGATGTTATGAGGTTACTGGTGACCGAAGAGCTGGTGGCTTCCTCGCACAACGTATCAGCATTGCGATACAACGAGGAAATGCTGCCAGCATCCTAGGTACAATGCCTCTAGGACCTATTTAAATAAATGTATTAATTATAAAGTAAGAGAGACACGCAGGTTGTTGGTGACGTGTGGTCCACTTATGTGTACTTGTTAGGTACTTGGAATTATCCGATACCAAGTAATTATCTGACTCATTACTTATCAATTGTATTGATCCGAAAGACACCTTTAAGATTAATTAATAGCGGTGAGTGTCTGTAATTACTTTATCAATTATCTTATCTCGGGTATAAAAGACAATAGTTCTAATGGATGACACTCCGTGTTAAACAAGAATATGCATTTAACTGTGGCTGTGTTGGGGTTGTGCCTGGGTGCCGTCACCGGTAAGTAAATTGGTTACTTTCTTGTAAATAAATTAAATCTTTATAGAGGCTGAGCGTTTTAAATAAAAATCCCGAAAGCCTAATTCTTCCAGATCTGGTGGAATTGGTTGCGCTCATTGTACCTTTACAGAGTCACGAGCTAATTCGATCCTGATAATAAAAAAATGTCCAAAACCAAAAATGTCCATTACATCACGTTTTGGTCTGAACTTACTATGAGCGTCACGTAGTGGAAAATTAATTTTTGTATGGAAATTTTAGGACAAACCTTTTTCAAATAGATTGTATCAGCTCATGATTCTGAATAGAATGAGCGCCAGCAAGTCGAGCTCTGGAAGAACCATGTTTTTGGGATTTTATTTGGAAAAAGCCCAATTAATTGGAAACAGACATTAATCAGGTTCTCCACCTAGTAATCCGATTAATTAGAAACATACATTAGAAAAATAACGAGAATACACGATGAAAGCAAGGTAGATAAGCTTGTTATTGAGGTTCTGATTATGTAGAAATCCCCCAAAGCTCTTCATTATTTTGTGACTAGACCACAAATTGAAAAAAACTCGTTTTCAAATATTTCAGATGCGCTTTTTCACATTATTTGTACCTACAGCAATTAATACCTAAAGCAATTAGTTTAAATATTTGTTTCAATACTGCTATACTACAGGAAGCTTGATAGTTTTCTGCTATCAACATTCTTGTAAAAATTCAATGATTTATAATAATCAAATTGATGTCATACACTTCGGTATTAGTGATGTGTTCGAGTTTATAAATTAATCAAATTTAAACTATCGTGATTGATATATTATAATAAATTACCTGCGAATAGTATTTTTATTCACTGCGCGCGACATGTTTCGGACATCACAGGATGCCATTATCAAACGTCGAGTACCGGGACGACGACGCCTTGTACGCCCATCCGCGTCGTCGCAAGTTATTATAATCATTTTTTTTTACTTAAAACAAGTAACAAATGTATGAATTAGCAAGCCACCTAATTAAAGTGTAATCTGATCCTTTTTTTATATCACGACGGTGACAAACAAGCATACGGCCCGCCTGATGGTAAGCAGCGGTCACCGTAGCCTATGGACGCCTGCAACTCCAGGGGTGTTACATGCGCGTTGCCGACCCTTTAAAAAAAGGAGGATTCGCTTTATTGACAGCAAAAGGGGCAAGCTTTGCTCCGTGGGTCCCCAGCTGTCAACACAGTGAATCCTCTTGGAGCTCTGGCGACCTTACTTAACAAGAAAAACACAACACTATGAGCCGCACAGATTCGCCAGCCATATATGTACGGGCAATCCATCGGGTCTCCATGGTCGGTATGTTTGCCCGGTATCTGCCGATTCTTCTATCTGGCGATTATGCCCGAACGTACTCGTATATGGCCATTATTTAGATCTTCCATGAATAAGAACGAAACCTGATTTCAATTTCCAGCGGTTCCTAGGACTCCTCAGAGGATCGTTGGTGGCTCCGTGACCACCATAGAAGAGTACCCATTTGCAGCTCCCCTACTGTACTCTTGGAACCTAGTCACCTACAGCCAGTCCTGCAGCGGTACTATCCTCAACACCAGGTCCATTCTTTCCGCCGCCCACTGCTTCGTGTGAGTAACCACAACCCACTAACGCCCACTTGCCCATCCAGGATTAGCTATGAACCTTTTTTATGAAGTAGGCGGCAAACGAGCAGACAAACGCCTGATGGTATGCGATTAACACTGTCCATGGTCACTCACAATACCAGAGGTGTCGCAAGTGCTTTGCCGGCCTTTAAGGTACGCTCTTCTATTGAAGGTTTGAAGGGCGTATTGGTCCGGAAATACCGCTGGCGACAGTTCGTTCCACAGTTTAGCTGTGTGAAGCAAGAATTTTCGGGAGAAACGCACGGTTGAGGACTGCCAACCATCTTAATGGTGAGGATGGAAATGTTGTCACGTAGATCGATGGCGTAAAAAAGCGGCAGAGATTAATCTGAACAATTCGGAGCACTCCCGTTATACATGCGATAGAAAATGCAGAGCGAGGCTATATCAGCAGCTTAATTTAATTCGTATTTAGTTTAGTTAAGCTGTCTAATGTCATACAAAAAAACGCTTAACTCCGGGTTATGTGGCTTATCCCGGGTGTTGCAAGTGGCCCTTAGCATATTACCTTTTTAAAATAAGGCATGCTAATGAGTAAGTGATGATAGTCAGAAGATCATCGATGGCTCCGTGACTATATAATATATAACTACAACCCAAGTGGGTTGCTAAGTAATAAGCATTCAGATATAATCCGCTAAGTAACTCATGGCATCTTGTGCAAAACCCAAAAACTTTCCCGTTTGCAGCAACTAGTAAATTCTGTTTTGTTAGGGTCCCGAAACTAAAATGGTGCACGGCACACTTATAGTCTGGAAGGTTGTCTGGAAGAGATCGCTCTTTAGCGATAAGACCGCCTGTTGTTACCCCTTACTGTTACTGTTCTGTATTATTATTTTCTCTTGTAACTGTATTTCATCTGTGTGAGGTGTGCAATAAAGAGTATTGTATTGTATTGTATTGTATAGTCTCGTCATGTTCGTCCATTATGTTTCATATCAGTTTTTTTATGTTATGAGTGTTTTTTCAGCGGTGACGCAGCCAATAGATGGCGCATCCGAGTCGGTTCTACCTGGGCCAATAGTGGAGGAGTCATCCACAATGTGAAATCCATCCTAGTCCACCCTAGTCACAACACCATGACGCTTGACTACGACATCGCGCTCCTGCGCTCTGCGTCCACCATCACTCAGAGTTACCAGGTTAGTGGTCTCATGATAGTGATGAGACTGGAACTCTTAGCTCGACTTAGATCCGATATACCACTCTCGCACTACGTACTAATATCTCAGGAATTAAAATAGGGATGTAGTTTAGTGTTAAGTATGTGGTGCAAATATGAAAAAACATGAGCTTAAACGTAACGATAATTAAGTGTATCAATAATGAATTATAAATTGAAAGAGATGTCATATACTACAGAAAGAGTGACCAAGGTCCCCGGTGAGCAGGGCTGGGATCGAACCAGCGATCTCCTGCTTTCGCGGCAGACACCCTTACCACAGGGCTACCCGATCACAATTTACTATTGTATCAATAAATTTTTAACCTGCACTGCATTAGTTAAGTTCTCTATGTGCTTGCTATCAGCAATCAGAAAATACAACCAACACTAATTTCTAAAATCATCACTCAATCCTTCATCACTGTAACTGGATATTGTCTTCTGTTACCGCGATTGTTATTCATTGAAATTAAAAAAGATGATGATCCATCTTAACCCTGTGCAAACGAGTGCTGTAAATGGCTCGAAACGTAGTGTCATGGTGTTAAGAAACGCGATCAATCCGTTCTAAAGTGTTTAATTTCACTGTAACTGGGGTCTTTTGATGTTTATTTACCCTCACAGGCTAAGCCAGGCAGTATCGCTGGTGCCAACTACAACTTAGCTGACAACCAGGCTGTGTGGGCTATTGGTTGGGGAGCCACCTGTACCAGTTGCTCCGTCTCTGAGCAACTCCGCCACGTGCAAATCTGGGTCGTGAACCAGAAAACGTGCAAGAGCCGTTACCAAGAAGTAAGTTACTCTATAAACATTTCTCAAAATGCACAAGGAAAAACCTGTTTAGGTTTTGGCTAAAGACCATATCTGATACTTAAAGTCTGACAAGGATTTGTTCTCATTCGTGCATATTCAGAGAGAGTCATGCTGGCTTTTCCTTACGCTTTCATTGCCACTCCGAAAGAAAGAGATGCATATAGAGTTTTTTTTAATCTACTGTCATACTATAACCCTGAAATCTAAACTGTAACTGGTCAGATTATGTTTATAACTCAATAAGTTTCTCCCAGTATCATCAATTTTGAAATATGGAATTATCAGCTTATCTCTTTAATTCTGCAATTTTTTTGCCTAATTCTTTGAATCTCTTTGTTTTTAAGTTACAGATCTAATACTTAAATTCTATTTTCTTCAGGTCAGCGGTACCATCACCGACAACATGCTGTGTTCTGGCTGGTTAGACGTGGGGGGTCGCGACCAGTGTCAGGGCGACTCTGGGGGCCCCCTGGTCCATAACAACGTTGTTGTTGGAGTATGCTCGTGGGGTCAGGGTTGCGCGCAGGCCCGTTACCCAGGGGTCAACACTCGAGTTTCTCGCTTCACGTCTTGGATCCAGGCAAACGCATAAATGTAGACTTACGTGAATACAGTACTTAGTAACATTTTATTTTTCATTCATTTTTTATACTCCATTTTACGACGTTATGGTAAAACCCAAGCGATGGTGGTAAGAAAGGCCTACCCTATTATCCTGTCGTACGTCAACGTTACTCAGACTCGTTCTATCTACGTTCAAAAGAGTCACATTGAAAATGTTTCAGGTTATATACATTTTAGATAAATGTTTATAAGTGTATTTGGGCTCAAAGCAGTACAAGACGAGGCGAAATGCTTTATAGTACGCCTGCTTGCGTCGTCGCCTCGTCGCGCGCCGTATTCGGCTTGATAATGGTGTCCTAAGGTGTCCGTTATTTTATTATAGTACAATAACACTTAGATATAACACATTTAGCTAACACATGGACAAATGAAGAACAAATTACACGTACTTACAAGTTATTTGTGTACAAAATACGAATATATAAATGTATTTTCTATACACTGCGGGCTCAGTGAGGAATGTCTTAATAGTTAATAGTTGCTGTAAGAATATACAAGATCATTAAGAAACGTATTGGCAGACTGCCAAGTCAGTTGTTAGGTTACAGTACAGATTACTTACTCACAAGATTATGCATGTATAACAACGAAAATAATGTTACTTTGCTATTCCACCAAACGTGCTAGGCAATTAGTGCCAACCCGTTATATCTGTTTGCGTATTTTTTGCATGCTGTATAGTTTGATCATCTTAAGATTGCCCCCATTTTCGAAAAAACTATTTAGGACAAAATATTAAAAAATAACTATTTTAAATAATCCAATTCATAATGAAAAAACAGGCTTCGTCTCATATAACAGAATGATGAAACCAGCAACATTTAGGTATTTATTTATTATTACTTTACAAGCGGAATCTATTCAATAAATCTATGGATTACAGTTATCTACGCCTTTCTCTTCGAACTAGAAAGGCACTCTTCTAATGGATTTCTTGTTTATATTCTTAGTCCACAATTCCTGTTACGTTAACATGATCCTCGTTACTTACGATATCGCTGACAGCGGTGTCAACTCCCTTTAAAAGGTTGCAAGCAAACATGTACCTGAAAGAAGAAAAAATCAATATTAAAACTCTACCTTCTTTATAATAAACCACAGATTACCTTACTACTAGACAGAGCATACTAGACAACTCGTGGGCACCGCACATATGCAGTCCTGTACTAACTTAGTACAACAAGTATCAGCATTGCGATACAACGAGGAAATGCCGCCAGCATCCTAGGTACAATGCCTCAAGGACCTACTTTAGATTTAAGGTAGGTAAAGGTAGGTAGTTAGGTAAGTTACACTTACTGTATATATTTCGAAAATAAATGTATCTTTACTAGAAAAAAAATTTATATGGAAACGCGACCACTTATTTCTGTTGCACCTACGTCCTGGTCAGGGCATTTATTTGTGTGTTTATCACGAATTGTTCCTGAGTTATGGATGCTTTCTATGTATTTAAGTATTTATATGTATCTGTATATTATATCGTCGCCTTGTACCAACAACACAAGCTTTATTGAGCTTACCGTGGGAGTAGGTCGATTTGTGTAAGATTGTCCCACCATATTTATAAAGTTTGAATAAGCTCCATATATATTCACCAGGGTTCATTCATAAAACAAAACATTTCCTATTAAACCTTAGTACACATAATGTGACGAAACATATTGCCAGACCTTTGTTTCCCTCACAAATGATTTCGGAGTACCTACACTCGTTACAAATAGCCCTTTTAGGCTTTATTACAATTTAAATTTTCAGAGTACCTACGCGTGGCGTGCAAACCGGTTTTTGATTGTATGTAGAAACCGGTTATTAACCGAAATTTCATACAAATATAAAAGTACTCGACTTCAAATTCAATAGGATTTACTTGTATATAATCTTGAATACGAATACAGCTAGCGTACCTATTAAAATAAATTGATCCTAAAAGAGAATTTAAATGTTCTTAGTTACATATATAAAAACCTATTAATTGACGTGAAGTTTAGTAAAGCCATGAAAAGAAACTATGTTATAGGATTGTTTAAACATGTTTTGTTTTTTTCCTGTCATAAAATATATTAATAGCAAGTGTCGCAAATTTTCACCATATTTTGATAAAAGTGCACTGTATTGAATTTTCGTTTTGCAAGCAAAAGGACGCAGCTTTTAGTTTATCGTTTCATACAAAATAAATAAACTATCGTATCATGTACTACATGTAATGTACCTATTTAATATTAAATTGTCTAAAAAGTTCACTTTGTTTTAATACACCAGCCCTTGCGTATCCAAGCAATAAAAAAAAATTGTGACCCGAAACGTTAGCTCTCTCGTGTTTTTTTGTCTCTCCCTCTCTTCATTCGCATCAGAGATCCAGTGCTGATTTATTATCATATATATGACAATGAATTTCGCTTCATAATGTATATTTGTTTTATATCACGACGGTGACAAACAAGCATACGGCCCGCCTGGCGCCGTTCATCGTAGCCTAAAGACTGCAACTCCAGGGGAAATATATAATTTTATAGTAAATCAGCTATTCCGGAAAATTGTCCCCGCCAAAATATTTGTTGTTGTGCAAACGAAGGAAGGACATTTTTACACGATGAAAAAATACTCAGATGTCTCCGGTTTCATATTATAATTAAATAGGTACGTCTCCAACAACTCAATTTAACAAAAGAAACACAATCCTACTGATATTCCATTTTAGCTTTAATCTTTTCCAGGGAAAAAATAAGGATACAAAAAGAAACAATCAAATTACGAATCAAATTTTCAATAAACGGATCTTTTATTAAACCGTGAGTTTATTTTTGTGTTTTCCCGAGTTGAAACACTAAACTGAGTAGGTAATTAATTGAGCAAACTTGTTGGAGCGTGTCGGGCCTCCTGCGACAGTCTTGATCCTAAAGCTACCAAGCATTGTACGACTTCTTTCTGTAGCTTTTTTAATTATGTGTTATTTACGAGAATGACAAGTTTTGTGTGTGAAAATATATACATTGGATACTGGTACACAAAAACTACCGATGTCAGTTTTACGGTAAAACTGACAAGTACGTTCCTTCACTGAAAAACTATAGGTAAATATCAAATGCTCAGAGTGTATGTACGCTAATCGCTCTGCTGCCTCTAAGACGGCACCCTTATGAGACAGGCCTGGTTTCACTAAGAGTGCTGCTGTTTTGGGAGGTGAATCAATTTGTGCAGCCACGCTTTGACGGCAAATGGCGGCGCAATTCCTCGCTCGCAGCGTTATAAATGCATGTGGATATTTACGACGCGATACGGAGCGAGGATGCGGTGAATATTCAACTAGTCAGGCGGATTTCAGGCTTAAACATTTCAGAACGTGTTTACGTTGACGTAAAATTGGTTTTTAAGCATTAGATATACTTTTCATGTTACTTTGAAACGAATTAATAATTTTAAAGACATACTTTTTTAAGAACTTCACTCAGTTGTTTATTGTTTAGTCTATTTAAGGAGCAAGTTCGCTGTTTTATTTACCCGTAGTATAAATAAAACGAGTGCTCGCAGAAAATAAGTACATATATTTTACTAGCTCTAGTTTTATTTATTAGTAAAGGAGGCCAAGAAGGAGTTTTATGTAGTAACTCGGGCGCGGAAAATTAAAAACCTAGTATTCTGTTAAGGACCTCTACCGCATATGTGTATATAGTCAAAAATACTCCTACGCATCAGATTAAGGAATAGTTTTTTTTTGATAATTGTCCATTTTAGAAATTTGACGATTTCGGAAAACCCTAAAGGAGTAGCAGGGTCATAAAGTTGGCTAAAACTAACCTGGACTTACTGGAGCGCGGTATATTATTATTCATTATAATTACTTAAACACTTCAGAACGTTTCACGGAGAGAATTTGCATTCTCTCAGTCATCATCTTAACCCTGTGAAAACGAGTGCTGTAATGGGCTTGAAACGTAGGGTCATGTTGTTAATAAACGCGATTAATCCGTTCTAAAGTCTTTAATTTCAACTTTACTGTAATTTGAACGAATGATCGAAGCGGGTGAAGTTCCCCGAGGCTACTGGAACAATCTGGCGTTTACAAACTTGTTTATTTGTTCGACGATAACTTGAGTGTCGTTAATCTGATCGTGGTGAAATTTATAAGTTCGAATATGAGCTGAATCAGTCGAAAGGTTGCCGAGACGTAGAGGTCAATATGTCACGTTCGGGGAAGACAGCACGTATAAATTACGCACGTAGAAACGTAGAATTGGACTTGTGTGACCACTATATTGGGTCAAAAACTTTTTATATACCCACATATCATTAGCCCTCTATAATGCGTTCAAAAATCATATATTAAGACCTCCATAATCATAAACATTTACGTTAAAATAACTTCTTATTTATGAAAGTATTAATATAACTAGGTAATATCATCAACTTTGATAATATTATTACCTACATTAAAATTTGGAACGTCGAAACACAATGTGTTTTGACCTCTGCCAACTCTAATAATAATTGGTCTTCGGACAACAAAATTACTAAAATTCAACGTCAGAATTTTTTTTATTCATCAAAGCAGTAATGGCGGACAAGATATACGGCTTGAACGCATCTTGGAGACCTCATGATGTGTGTATAAATTGTATATAAATCAGTATATGTGACTAAGAAATCTTATTATATACAGTCACATAAACTACCTAATATTATGTATTATCTTACAAGTTTTTTTTTATAAGAAACATTTATTTTCGAAATATATACAGTAAGTGTGACTTACCTAACTACCTACCTCTACCTACCTTAAATCTAAAATAGGTCCTTGACGCATTGTACCTAGGATGCTGGCGGCATTTCTTGTCGTAGCCTAACCTTTGTTTATAGTTCAATTCAAACCAAGAGGGCTGAATAGCCTGGGATCCCAGATCATTACTTTTGTCACGTATCCCGCTGGCTGCGTTTAATCCAGTCTCCACGCCCCAGGAACAAAGGTGCCGTCATAACAATTAGTGCCATTGCATACCGTTGTCTCAACGAGTTCACTTTGTAACTCGCCAATAACCAGTGTAAGTCAAACCTTCGACTATATCCAATTTTAGCGTACATAAATTGACGCGATTGGCCTCAGCTCCATATATGCTCGAAAATATACAGAATAGAGGCTTGCTCAGATATTTTACCTCAGTCAGTTCGATATACCTGTACAGGGCGACAGAAAAAGGTAGAAACCTAATAAAGTGAAACCAAACGCAAATCACAATGGTAACATTTCTCTGATGATACCCATTATTGTCGTTAATAAACATGTCAAACAGTAAACTTACTGCTTACATTTATGCGACATTCCCCACTCATAGTGTTGTGTTTCTGTTGGTGAGTAAGGTCGCCAGAGCTCCAAGAGGATTCACTGTGTTGACAGCTGGGGACCCACGGAGCAAAGCTTGTCCCTTTAGCTGTCAACACAGTGAATCCTCCTTTTTTTTAAAGGGTCGTCAACGCACGTGTAACACCTCTGGAGTTGCAGGCATCCATGGTGACCGCTTACCATCAGGCGGGCCGTATACTTGTTAGTCACCGTCGTAGTATTAAAAAAATAATATGTATTATTTAATTAACCGGACTGATATCTGTCATTTTCTATACAAAAACTATGCTGATTTTTGCGGAAGATGCATGTGAAATGTATGGCTTTCCGTACATAACGTCCATGCAATAAACACGATTCCTTTAAGTTTCGCTGAAATCGAGATTTTTGAATTATACACTTTTTAACAAGTACATAATCCACTTTTCTTAATCTGACAAATAGGAGTATTTTTGACTACACTTTTCTGGCATGATGTCCTGGACCTGGACACAACCTATATTACTCATTTTCGGTGAAGGTAGTTAACCGAGTACAAGTTAGTCTGCCGCGCCAGAGTTACTACCGAAGTTCCCTCTTGGCCTCCCCTACTATTATGTTGGCGAGGGTAATAGCACCCTTAACACGAAGATCTGCTAAGGACCTTACACCGTTGCGATAAGGATTACAAATGGTTATTTGACAGCGATATTGTTGAATAGATGAGCTAAGCCGCTATTATAGAAGCGCAGAGACAATAACCATTGTGGTTGACTTACTCCAACTTGCGAGATGCTAAGATAATTCTGTTAGCGGAGAAATTCTCGGTGCCGTCTCTCAGAACCCGTAGCTCTGAACGCTGTCTATTCAGTCTCTCTAGAGACCATACGAAGCATGCCCAGAACTTTCCAATTAATCGGATGCTGAACATTTATAATTAAAAAAATTAGTATTGAGCCCAGCCCTGCTCACCGGGGGCCTTGGTCACTTTTTATGTAGTATATGACATCTATTTCATAGCAGCATGAACTATGAGTAGTGAAGTACATAAGCATGGCACTGTAGTTACCTAAATATCAACAAAATATCGAGAGTATATACAATTTAAGTTCAAACCTACTTCATACATCAACGTTATATGTCCTCTCACAATGGAGTTCCACTAAAAGTATGTGCTGGATATTTTGCCATGCTGCTCAGTTTCAAAACAGCTTATACCATACTCATTTTCAAAGCTTATATGACTTGTTGAAGTTATACAAAGCGGGCCGAGAGCTTCGTGTCATTTATGTTGGACACTTCACAGGCGTTTCACAGATGACATTCAGGCTGGTGAAAAATTCTAAATTCAGAGTTTTTAAGCTAAAAAGGTGTTTTTTACATGTTATACAGCGTGGGTATTTGATACGGGCGAATATTTTAATTACGATTACTATTGGACATAGGGAACCTATTTACATTAATTTGTTTAGGAAATTAAGATGTTTATTTTTCATACATGAAAATTCAGCACGCAATGTATTGCATCCACATAAATTAACGTAGCTATCTAAACGTCATACGAGTATCATGTCAGTGACATTTATCATGTCAAACAAAGTTGGACGACAGCGTACGTACATTGCAGCTCTGTCGCACCTTAGAAAAATCATAACACCTAATTAATAACACAATTTAACGAAATTATTATCCTATACGATTCATATGAACAGGTACTATTATAGTACCTACTATTATAGCTATAATAGCTAGATTAATTATTCGCCCGTATCAAATACCCACGCTGTATACACGGTTACCGCAGTAAAAAAACTAAATTTTTCACATTCACATCACTTACATTTTCAATAATCTATAAGAATGAATGTGAGTTGGTAGAGTTAGGCCCACTTACAACACCCAGAGTTAGCCGTTAACCCGGATTTGAGCTGTCAAATTCCATTTAAAAAAACGCTTAACTCCGGGTTTGTGGCTAACCCCAGGTGGTGCAAGTGGGCCTTCTCAGCTTTGTTCGTTTGTACTGAAAATTTGTACACATTGTCAGAAAGAGTTAAAAAAGGTAAATATATATCTAGACTCTACTATCTGTACTGCAGATAGCCGTCACTTTTGTAAACTAGAGTCTACGCCAAATCTTGGGATTAGTTGCCAAAGCGGACCCCAGGCTCCCTAAGAAGAAGAATTTCCAAAAAACTTATTGGTACGACCCGGGGTTTGAACCCGCGACGTTCGGATAGAAAGTCGCATGTTTTTACCACTGAGCCATAACGCTCATACAACAAAGGTATTAACGAAGACCAACATATTTAATTACTTATACGTGCCATTAGTAAACAAGAATAGTATACGACTACACTTTAATTTAGAAATGTCGTAAGCACCGCACAGATATCCAAGTTATACTACTTTTCGGTCTAGAAGTCGATTCGGGAGGTTACAATACAATACAATACAATAACTCTTTATTGCACCTCAAAACAACAAAAATAACACAAACTGGTATAGATTACACATGAAAAAGAGGCAAACAACAGGCGGTCTTATCGCTAAAGAGCGATCTCTTCCAGACAACCTTTGGGTAGAGGAGACACTACACTAAGAAAAGTATACATACAGTAGGTGGTGCAAAACTGGAAAAAGTATTATGTGAGGACCAAAATATATGACATAAACAGAAAAAACAAATCTACAAAAAAAAGAAAACAAACACACACACAATTACATATACATACATATTATATGTTCATACCAAAATACATAAATATATAAATACATATATACAAATACAAACTAATTAAGCGAAATGATGATAGCAGATTACTGATTTTACACAGTCAAATTAAAGGAAAACAATAGTTACATGAACAGGAACTAAGGAAGTGATAAATAGTGCTTTTTAAGGAGAGATTTGAAAGAAGCAACAGATACAGCACGCCTTATATCAAGAGGGAGAGAGTTCCACAGCCGGGTTGCTTGAAAAGTGAAAGAAGTATTATAAAATTTGGAAGAGGAGGATGGCACAGTCAGAAGCAAGTTTTGAGAGGAACGAAGAGAATTGAGATAACTAAAACGCTGCTTGAGATAGGAGGGGGTTGCAGGGTTGAAAAGAATGCTATAGAGAAGTGAAAGAATATGGGAATTACGACGATAGCGGATAGGGAGCCACTTGAGTTGAGAACGAAAACAAGAAACATGGTCATATTTGCGTAACCCAAAAATGAACCTTATGCAAAGATTTTGAATACGCTCAAGTTTGTTTAGTTGCTCCTCGGTAAGGTCAAGGTAAGATATGTCTGCATAATCCAGTATAGGAAGAAGCAACGTTTGAGCAAGCGCAATTTTAGTGGCGATAGGTAAAAAATTACGAAGCCGCCTGAGGGATCCTACTGCAGCGAACACCTTCCTGCTCACCTCGCTCACTTGGGGAATCCAGGATAACGTACAATCCAGAATTATACCCAGGTTTCTTACTTGTTTAGAAAAAGGTATTAGAATCCCATCAAAGAGAACCGGAGGGAGACTATTATAATCAACTTTCGTCATAAATTTGTTACTACCGATTATAATGGCTTGGGTCTTTGAAGGGTTCACTGTCAGACCATAGTTGCGACTCCAGTCTGAAATGCGTACCAAGTCAGCATTCGTGCTCTCAATGACGGACGGAAGGTCGCCCAGCCCACCCTGTGAGTATATCTGAAGATCGTCGGCATACAGGTGATAAGAAGATGAAAGATTGTAAGTAATGGAATTGATGAAGATAGAAAATAAAAGAGGGGAGAGCACGCCGCCTTGCGGGACGCCTGCCAGCGTGCTACACCACGAAGACCGCGAAGTATCCACCTTAATTCTTTGCCGGCGACCATTTAGATAGCTATGAAACCAGCCAAGCACTGCAGTAGATACATTAAGAGAGCGTAGGATGGCTAGTAGAATGTCAAAGTCAACTGTATTGAAAGCATTACTGAAATCCAGAAGGGTTAGCACAGTAAGCTTTCTATCATTCATGCCCAATCGAATGTCATCAGTGACTTTGACTAAAGCTGTTGTAGTACTATGGCCAGAACGAAACCCAGACTGAAACTGATTTAAAAGACTATTTCTATTTAAAAAGGAAGTTAATTGTTGATGCACTAGCCGCTCCAGGACTTTGGATAGATAAGGAAGAATCGAAATAGGGCGGTAATCAGAAAAAGAACTAGGATTGGATTTTTTAGGGAGAGGAATGATATCGGCATCTTTCCACAAAGAAGGAAATGTACTGGAAGATAAGGAGAGGTTTAATATGCCGGTAATAATAGGAACTAATATATCAAGGAGAGGAACGATCATGTTACGACTAATGCTATCAACACCAACAGCATTTGAACTGATATAAAGCAGGCTCTTCTTAACGTCGCTATCAGTGAATTGACGAAAATTGAAAGGAGATAAACCTGAACTCGTAAGATTAGAAAGACTGTTAAGGGTATCCTCCTTAACAGGTCCACTAAAAGAAGCTGAAGAGGAAAAATGCTGATTTAATGAATCCAAATTAATGTTCACAGGATGGGTAGACTGTCGAGGTTTTCCAACACCAAGAGTTCTAAGGAACTTCCAAACCTTGGCTGGATCACCATTCTCAACAGAGCTGTGTATGTGGCGCCTCTGGGCATCTCGACATATGGTGCTACACCGATTGCGCAGAGTATGATATTTGGCCTTGTTTTTATCAGAACTGTTAAGTTTGTACTTCGATTTGGCCAAATTTTTCTTCTCTATTAAAACCTTGATATCTGAAGTGAGCCAAGGAGCAGGCAGATGCTTCACCTTAACAGCACGAACTGGTGCATGAATGTCAAAGAGATGAATAAGGAGACTGTTAAAAAGCTCAATTTGATCATTCACTGTACCAGCCCGTGAAATACTCCCCCAATCCATGTTGGAAGCATCTTCCCGGAGCTTATTAACATCCAACCGATTAAAATTGCGCTGCAAAAGAATTTTAGACTTAGGCTTGGGAGGACGAATTTTGTACGAAAGAAAAAGCAAATCATGATATGAAAAAGAATCTGCAGAGTATTGGCCGAATTCGAGGTTCGTGTTTTTATTAGTTTCATTGGCATAAAACCGACGGAGCCACAAAAGCCTTTTTACGACTTGTGTTGCCCTCACTTTTGGCTGAAAGCGGTATTATGCAACGAGCTTCCTTGTGCCCGATCAATCGTACCGAACTGTGTGAAAAAGGGCACTTAGGGAGTCGAGGGACAGGTAGCGGCACGAGGGATGGGACCCGACGAAACGCGTCGTCTAGTCCCGCTTACAGGTGAATTTCATATTCGGCATATTCCAGTATACGGCATCGTTGTATACGTGTATAGCGCTGTCCCGCTCACCCACCGGATAAGATGACGGAATGCATGAAACCGACGGCGCCGCAAAACGTTTTTTTTTATGACTTGTAATGTTTCCCTCACTAAGGAGATCTTTCGGCTAAACCATTGTGTGTAAATTGTGTTAATTGTGTGTAAATTATGTATGAGTCTTGTTACTCGAAATAAACAGATTTTAATAATTTAATTTAATTACTCGCCATAATGAGGAAAGTACTTGACGGTTGGGAAGGAGGAGTTGCAGTGGGTGGTCATTTGGTCAATAACCTAAGGTATGCAGACGATACTACAATTGTTGCGTCAAGTGAAGTGGAAATGGCAGCTCTACTGAAGAAAATCGAAGAAGAGAGTGCTAAGCTGGGCCTTAAGATCAACCGAGCGAAAACCAAAGTCATGGTAGTAGACAGGGCTCACATACTAGCAGTTTCCGATGCACTTTGCGGGTTTGAAAAAGTAAAAGAGTTTGTATAGGTACCTCGGGTCGCTGATAACCCATGTTGGTGGCTGCACCGGCGAGATTCGCCGTAGAGCTGGTATGGCTAAGAGTGCTATGGCTAACCTCGATAAGATCTGGAGGAACAAAGGTATTCAACGTAGGACAAAGATACGATTGGTTCGAGCTCTCGTCTTCTCGATATTTATGTATGGTGCCGAGGCGTGGACTCTGAAAAGCTGTGATGTGGTCAAAATCGACGCTTTTGAGATGTGGTGCTGGCGAAGAGTGCTCCGTATTCCCTGGACAGCCAGAAGAACTAACATCTCCATCTTAGAAGAGCTTAACATCACTACACGGCTCTCCACGCTATGCCATGAGCGAGTCCTAAGATTCTTCAGGCACATTATGCGGTCATCAAATCATGCAGAAGCACATGATTCTGGGCCAAATGAATAACACTCGTGCTCAGGGTAGAGCCTGTACGAGATGGACTGACATGATAAAGAGGTCGGCTGGTGGCAATTTACACCGTGCCGTACACATGGCCTATGACCGCACTCTGTGGAAACGGGCTGCACGTGGTCGCCATCCTCAGCATTGAGGTTACGAGGAAGAAGAAGAAGAATTACTCGCCAAAAGTTTTAATACTTTTATTTGGTTTGCTAAGTATTTGTGTAGTCATAACTTTATAAGTACAGGACGTACTGCTAAAATAAACATAGTTAACTAGATTCTGAGTAGAAAAACCATTAAATTTATACGTTAGAAAAAAAATATGTTAGTATTTTTTCGCGAAAATGCCCTTATTTGAAAATTATCGAGTATTAAATTGCAACGGTTAACACTCACGTATTTTTATCATAATAGGCGTGACATGTTTCGACTGCATCGGGCAGTCATCGTCGGACAGAGTGGTGTTGTCACCTTCGCGGCATCACTGCCCGCGACCGGCGAAGGTAACGGGTCGCGCGCGACGAAGCAGGATGATTCGGGCAATCCGGCGCCGTCGTTGCGGTAGTCTGGATTGTCGGATCGTTCGAAAGATGTCACGCCTATTGTGATAAAAATAGGTGAGTGTTAACCATTGCAATTGAATATCAGTATGACTCACGAAAGTTTAAATTTTTTATTTTTTTTTATGCTATAGGTGGCAAACGAGCAAACGAATCGCCTGATGGTAAGCGATTAACGTCGTCCATGGACACCCGCAACACCAGAGGTGTCGCAAGTGCGTTGCCGGCCTTTAAGGTGGGAGTACGCTCTTTTCTTGAAGGTTTGAAGGTCGTATCGGTCCGGAAACACCGCTGGCGACAGTTCGTTCCACAGTTTAGCTGTGCGAGGCAGGAAGTTTCGGGAAAAGCGCACAGTTGAGGACTGCCAACCATCTAAATGGTGAGAGTGGAAATATTGTCGCGTAGGGCGATGGCGGAAAGAAGCGGCAGGGATTAATCCGAACAATTCCTCGGAACACTCCCCATAATACATGCGATAGAAAATGCAGAGTGAGGCCACATCTCTACTCTACGCAGCGCCAAGGGATCAAGCCGATCAGAAATACGTTGGCAGTTGACAATTCGAGTTATTATCGAGTTTTGTCATATTTTCAAAAATGTTTGGCCCACCATGTACGTCCAATAATCGCAGATTGCCGCTTCAAAATGCAAGTAAATCATGTAATTGTATTGATACTGAAATACTATGGAGGTAAGTTAGGTGCTAAGTTGTTAAGTAACAAGATGAGAACTTGCTACACTAAGTTGCCTGATTGATACAAGTTTGGAACTGCTCCCGCAATACGGGCTACTGAGACACCAAATTGTCGAATCGCAGAATATTCTAACTATGAGCGTCTAAGTTAGGTACATTGAAGTTATATGCAAATATGTATTAAATAACTACTTATTTTGGTATTCGTATACATAATAATATTGTATTTGTAAAATTAGAGTACATTGCAAAACCTCCGATAAGATACTGCAGCCTAAGGACGCGTCCAAATTCAGCGCTGTGAATTTTTTCTACTACGATGGTGGCAAACAAGCGTACGGCCCGCCTGATGGAAAGCGGTCACCGTAGCCTATGGATGCCTGCAACTCCAGGGCGTCACATGAAGAAGAGAAGGTACGAACATGTAAGAAGTGAACACTTAAAGATTTACTTTCGGTTTTTATTATTGTTTAATACCACGTCGGTGGCAAACAATCACACGGCCTGCCTGATGTAACTCTACGGGTATCACCTATTAAAAACAAAAAAAAAAGGAAAGTAAGCAATTAATGTTTGACAGTCATCTCAGCAGTTACATAATATAATAGGTTTGGATTATAATAATCGTACTCAACTCGCTAACAGGCTTTTCGCATCCCAAAAAGCTTGCGGTAAAACTCCCAACTGCCAAACTCTCCCATCACAAAGGATTTCGAAATTAACTCCACGCTACTAATCCCATGACTTGCATTGTTGGCCGCAAAGAGCTCTGTATGAATATTTAAATTGTTTCGGTCCTTCTGGTAATGCCAATGTCAGCGGACGCGCCCGAAGTTTCACGGAAATACCCGAACACCTGGACTTGGTTCCGACCACCAAAAACCAATCATAACATGTCTTTAGATGTATAAGCACAACATTGAACGCGGGATCGTTCTATACTGGTTATGATACCGAATCGCTTGGGATTTACTGGTTATTCTGTATCGATTGTTGAACTTGCGATGTGTGGACGACATTGGTGTCGATTATAGGTCTGATTAGAGGTCGGTCATGGACGTTGGCAATGCCACGGCGAGGCCGAAGACACAAATTACATGTTTCTATTTCAGGCATGCTGAAAATGGATGAATGAGGTTGAAAAGCAATTTATAAGTACTAGTTTTCAATAAACTGGAGTGTTTTGATAGGGGGTGGTAATGGTTTTCATGGTAACATTTTAAACTTAAAGGTTGAGTTGAGTCCTTTTCTCTAATGTTACGTCTTAGCTTTAATTGGCATATTTTGTATTTTAAAATTGATTCTTTTTAACTTGTAAGGGGATATGCACGTCATATGATCTACATTTCACAAATGGGGAAATGAGAATTCGCATCCATGAGTCAGTTTTGGTACGTCAAATTACGCACTGAAGTCTTAATGTAGGACTTTTATACGCAAAAAAAAAGTTATGTTTGCACATGTTCGGGACATTGGTAACCATACCTTTATACGGGTAAAATTGGCCGAACAGTACCCATTTTTAAGCTTTAATAACATTTCTAGCATTTAGGCAAAATTTACAACCTACGGAATCGGAGAAATAACAAACACATATATATCTCTTTTTGACACTTCCTTTACTTCGTAAGGAAGTGAAGGACGGGCTTATGACTTTGATATTCTTAGTTTTAACGGGGGACTTGCTTTACACTTTAACTACACTACACTTAATTAAAAGTTACCTCAGTTCTCTAAAAGCCCAGTAAAGTAAATGTATTATCTACTTATGATACCATAACGACAATAGAGTATTATTGCTAGTGTAATAAGTAATTATGTCATAATTAATTACACGCGAATCCCCGGGTAACACGGGTAATTCAATAGCAGAAATGATTGCTCGCCGCACACATTTTCGCAAATTAAGCAAATATATATGGGATCAACTACATTATAATTGCATTTACTAGTTGATATTATAATTTATTGAATTTATTGCGGTTAACTGGTAACGGATTTTCAGAGAAACGCTTTTTTATTCTACAGCTGCTTTTGGTGTGTTCGCAACTAGGATTATATTCAAATCCATGCGGCGAAGAGTACTTAGATTCGTTCTACAGGTTGTAGTAACTTCGATATTAAGATGTTTAACATTAGTAGGAACAAATAGCATTTGGTATATTATGCACTTTGAAGTCCGGATTACAGAGATTTATTGGATTTTATATACTGCCAAGCATATGTTATGCGTATAACATATGAGTAATATTCTAATGGTCTGGATAGCATCGGATGTTCCTTTCTCTGGTACGAAACCGCATTGATTTGGAGTTAGGGATATGTTGAGGTTAAGTCGGTTGTTCAAAATACGCTCCCATATTTTAAGTGAATGCGACATCAGTTTGATGGCTCGGTAGTTACCACACTCTCTTACATCCCCCTTTCCTTTATAGCATGGCAGCAAGAAGCTGTTCCGCCAGGTCTGGTATTGGTTGACCTTGTATAGCTTATTATAAAGATTGCAAAGGTACGATACTCCTTGTTCTCCTAGGCGTTTCCAGACTTCTATAGGAATTTCGTCTGGACCCGGCGACTTATTGTTTTTCATTTGCTGGATAGCTTTCTTCACCTCTTCAGGGGCCACTTCAGGAAGGGGTCCCTGAACGGCAGGCGGGGGGGTGTAGTCCTCAACTCTAGGATGAGACATATTTAGCAGTTTATTGTAGTATTCAACCCATCTTTCTTTGATTTTTATATCTTGGGTTAGGAGTTTCTTATTTTTATCATTAACATATTTTACAGTGGTTATATCTCTTCACAACATGTTAGAAAAAATTGTTATTATGTGAAAAGTAGCATTATTATAATGACATTTATGCCACATAACATTATGCCATTCAAGTTATGCCAAGTGAAAATATGACAACCGATTTTATGTGAAAGAGAGGGCTCCCTTTTGAAATATCTTGATCAATATGCGTTGCACGTTGTGATTATTTAAGGGTTACACCCAATTCATGTTTTAAGCAGTTTTTTTAAAGATAAAGTATTTATTTTAATATTGCAAAAAATATGGTGATACGGTGTAAACGCTGGTGTAAACACGCACTAAGTTTAAAAAAGTGGTCAAATTCAATTTCGAAAAATTACTACCCAATTAAGAATACGAATAATGAAAAACAATTCACTTTATTCTCCACAAACAAATGAAGTTAGACTGAATTTCCTCTTTAAATGCAATACATCTACTCTAACATTACTAAGTATATTCTACCTGACCAATACATACAGAAATCGCCAGGTACTTTACGTTAACCACGGCAGGGTGGAGTGTCCTGTTCGAGAATGATTTATAACCCTCGCCATTCAAACCCAATGTTTGCCGTCCGACCCTAGAAGGTAAGCTTTCGCAAATCGTTTTTGCAATTATTCATCGGCGAAGAGTTATTGAACGAACGAGCGAGGCGAACGAAGGTGTCTCAGTATATTTACTTCTAAAATTCGGCATTTGTATGTATGTTTGTATGTTTTTTGGACGATAACTTGAGTATCGGATCATTGTGAAATTTTGCTGGTGGTTAGATGAGATAAATATAATTTTAAAGTTCAAATATCAGTCAAGTTGGTTCGGGGCGAATAACTTCACTAGTATGGTTAGTAGGTAATATATTTATCAAATACATTTAGCTAGTTATTTCAAGAGTAATCAAAGGTGACATTGCCGAATAAAAGAAGGGATTTTAATTAATACCATGTTATCATTTTATAACTTTGTTTTTCAGATTCTTAAAAAAAGCTAAAAAAAGCCAGCATTGTCGTAAGACGTAATATTTACTCATTTTAGTTGTGCTGCAGTGTTGTAGCAATGTTGCAGCTGCTAAAACAACTGATTGTCAGTGAGCATTTTCTAAAAAAAAACCCGTACACCCAATTTTCCGGATCTGTGTAGGTTTCGAGATTTTCTTTTGGACTAGTGGTGGTGGAGCTCATGAAGTAAGGTTTTACACCAGCACTTCAGAGCCGCCACAGCACTATTGTCATTCATCTTGATAAATTGACTGTCGAATTGTATTGCCACCGGGCAATGGGCAGTGTCTCGAAATCGCCACGGCACAGAGTGCACACCCTGAAGTTGATGTACGGATTTCCCTGAACCCCAGTATTGCCCATACAAAAAATCTCGGTATTGGAAGTCCCAGGTCGACGTAATCATTCAAATTGTTAAGAAATTGTCATTGCACTTAATTAAACTTTCGGGATTTTAACACATTATAAATTTACTAAATTGGACATCGTGATTGTAGTGTGTCGACGGAGTCACATCCCTAGTGCGCAAAATGTTCAAGTGGATAATCAAGACCAAGTGCGGGTAGTTCGTAAAACCCGCGCAGCTAGAAGATGTTGATGTCAACCTCAGCCAGTCTTTCTCCGGGACCACGGGGGCAATGTCGCCCTTGAAACGTCGGAGGTTCGCTTTTGACTTTTTACACGATTAAGCCCCGTTTTAGTAAATTTATAAATTGTTATTGAACAAGACGATGTGTTTCTGTTTAGCTAAATAAAGTACAGTGGAGGTTGCTGGGCCAATACCGACTTCCTGATACATTTAGTATTCATCAAGGACGCCACCTGGCCTCATATGAAGGTCACTGAATATTGTATGCGTGTATTAATAACCTTATACGTGTGTTAACCCTAATCATGGCAGCTACAAGGAGAATAAATGTTAACAAGAATCTTTACTGTTTTATTTCTTTTCTCCTTTGGTGATGAAATTAAACTGGTGCTGGGGTGATAACGAGCGCTGTAAAGGGCTCGAAACGGGAGATGAGGTCAATATACGTTTGCGTTTAAAAGTGTTTTACTTCAAAGAATACTAATCGTCATGTTTCGGAATAATCCGTGTCCCTTAATCATGACAACTGTTATGATGCTGTGTGTGCAGAACAACCTTCGCGGGCGCATCTTATGATTGAGTGACTCTATGTCGAGTTATTTTCGAGTTTATTGACGGGAATAAATCGAAAAGCGTTTGTTGGCCTAGCGGTAAGAGCGTGCGACTTCCAATCCGCAGGTCACGGGTTCGAACCCGGACTTGGACCAACGTGCTTTTCGGAACTTAAATACAAATACAACAAATACAAATACAAATTCATTTATTCGTGGTGTATGACTATGTATACTTCTGACCTACGTCTGACATAACAAGCAAGGCCGTGTCGATATGCCAATGAATTAATACTTAAAATTTATTTAAAAAAACAATTTACAACATCATATAACGTAAAAAATGTAGATGTTAATTGTGAGAACTACCCATGTGATTATAATCTACTCTTATCTCTACTAGCATTTAATATTTACGCTTTTCGACGAACGAAAACACCGTGAGGAACCAGTAAGGCCTAGTTTAACCTTTGCTTTGGAAGGTCAGATGGCAGTGGCTTTCGTAAAACATAAGTGCCTACTAGATAATTAGTTACAACAATAGGGATTTGATTATTAACGAACAGTTGAATGTCGCGTCATCATCGTTATTACGATTATTTGCATCTCAATGGCGGGAAGGGGGGTGTGGCCAGGTAATAAATATGGCCGACCAGTCTGGGCATGTCATTCACTTGCCGGACGCCGGTACGGCGGGATCTCCTGCATCTCCTGAGGGTGCCTCTTAGAGAGGCGAAACACGGGAGTTTTATATTATTGGTGGTGGTTTGTTATATCTATTTACGTATTTATTTTTTGCGGCGGGAGGGTGGGAACATTAATTGCAAAAAATACGCAAGTAGGTATAACGGGTTGGCACTAATTGACTAGCACGTTTGGCGGAATAGCAAAGTAACATTATTTTAGTTGATAAGCGCCTCGGCCAAATCTTGGGAGTAGTTGCCAAAGCTAAGTTAAAATGAAGAATATGTATAATACTCACGGGAGTTTTCTATTTACAATTTCTCGTAGTCTATCTGTATAGCGGCCCGTTTGAGGGTTAAAGAGCTGACATTGCCGCATTGATTCGGTACGGTGAATAAATTATGAGGCTTTGACGTTGACATTGGTGCTTTTTATAACTGAATCGCTCCAAATACCTGTATATGTTTTGAAGGCTTCTAACACAGGTCAGGGTGGATTTGATTTGAATTAGAGTACCCTAAGGTACTTAAAAGCTTATTATTTAATAATACGTACAGGAAAAGAAACACATTTGTTACTGCGCGTATTATTATACAGCAGTTATTAAGGTAGAGTCAAATCTGTTTGCTGTTATATTCAGAATGCTGTTAGAGCTCGCTCGTACATTAATTACCAGTGCCCTTATCCCACAAAACTTACAATTACAATTTTACAAGTGTCAAGTTACAAGTTTGTAATAATACAAGGGTGCGTACCACAAAATATACAAGTAAATTTGTAGTGGAACATTATTACAAATATGTAAATTGTATTGACAAGTCTACAATTTATTGTACCTATCACAAAACTTTACATACGATACATATATTTTCGGGAAAACGTACAAATTTGTAGCTGACAATTGTTTCGTGCTACATTAAATTGTAGTAACAATTAAACATATATGTAGAATTGTAGAGTAGGATGTAGATCGCTTGCGCATAGTGGCGTAGAACCAGTCTACCCGCGCCTCTGCAAACATCCCTGATGCACTGCAGAATTTAGGCAGCCCCAGCACCCTGAAGGCTATGTTATATTCATCACGCAGAGCGCTGTACGATTATTTTATTTTTAATTTCTTTATTGGAGAAACAGCAGAAGTAGGTGACAGTAAAGTTAAATTTCAAGTCAATACATAACGCGTTAAATATACACTTACATCCTTAAATAATAGATGTATAAGGTAGATGCTAAACTTAACTTACAGCTAAATAATTGAGTACCTACATGTTTACATCTATTATATATTTGTTTTTGGAAACGTGGTCTGCTTGTTGTTACTGATCAAGAGCGGTGTTTAAATATTTAAATCTTAATTGATTACAATTTCGTACGGATTACAATACGCCCTTTCAGCAGCCCGCACGTCGTGATGCGGAATACACGGATATAACGATAACAAAACTAACATTTATTTTAAACTTAGAATAAAGAACTTTGAGTGGTTGAGAGAAGAAAAAAATATAGCAAAAAAGTAGTGAAAAGTTCTCTAAAAAGGATATTTTTGGAAATATTGCCTTAGGTCAAGTTTTGCAAAAATAACCTTCCATGCCTCCTTAGTTTAAAATTAATAAAAAAAAGTTGTAGGTGAATTATTAACGCCAGGGTTTGCTTAACGTGTTAAGAACTTAACATTGATGTTGTAGAAAGCTTGTTTCTTGTTTATGTTTTAGGATTAGTTATAAAGTATTATAGTATAATAATTACTAGGTGCATATAGCTACCTATTGTTAGATAGCATGAGCGCGATCTCGCCAACAAACTGGTTTCTCAGTTTGGCGGGTTATAATACCAATTAATGTAACTATGTACACCTTTTGAATAATAATAAAAAAAAAAAGTTTTTATATACTGTACAATTTAACGTATGTAATGTGGGTAACGTGTAATTTACCGTAAGTCTGAGCTGTAGCATTGGTGGAACGTACGTTCAGCGTATAAAATAAGAAAGGATACTTATGAAATATAGGACCCTGGCTGCCGTGGTCTGGTAACCTAGTGGTTAGGCCGTCTACCGCAGAAGCAGGAGGTTGCTAGTTCGATCTCGACCCTTGCTACTAGGGGCCACATCTTTCAATTTATAACTTGCATATCGTATGCAAATATTAGTATGGTGCTCTTTACTAATGCTAATTCCCATGCTAAACTAAAAGTAATTAAAGCCGCGCAATAACATTTCGTGCGACAATTGCTGGTGTAAAAATTCGGTTGTTAACTTTGCGGTCCCGTTCGCAACTGCAATTTAGTGCTTGCTCGTTAAGGCGATAGCTTTTTGCGTGGTGTCGGGCATGAGTATAGGCGGACAGTGGTGTAGAAGGTGCAGCCACGGTGTTTGATAGCTGAGCTATTTAAGGTACGCTTTGTGCCTTGTACCTTGCACCTTCTACACAAAAATGAGAGACTGAGAGTATCGAGGAACGTGTAAGTAGTGGATATCGAAAAATTGGGTGGCAGAGTAGGTCTTTGTATAGTTGTAATCCTTTGGTGTGCCTATTTATGAAGATAACGTGTAAATGTTGTATTTTCGCGCGTTATTGTGCGCAATTTGAACATACACCGGACCGAACATATACCGGATCGAATCAGCGACCTCCCGCTATCGCGCCAGATACTTAGACTGTCAAGAACCAACTTTTGATTATTTAGGTACTATTTTTTATATATAGATATGTAATGACATATGAATTTTGGTTTCGGGTGAAATAGTGTTGATCCCGGATAAAAAGGGAACGTGACTAGTTTGGTTATAATTCCAGAACAAAACTACCAAAGGTATTGTATAGTTTGACAAGCGAACGAACGCAGTCACAGTAGGTTAGAGAGCATCATACTGCCTTTTTCTTACGCTATACCTCGTTTTTTTTAGGATTAGAGTAATAACGGTCGAATTTGCTTACGTTTTTCCTCAACTATATCAGTAATCTCTAGAAAATATAAAAGTAAGATTACTTATTTCTATTATTAATGATCCGATGAAGAAAATAAGAGGCGGTTAAATTTTGAAATCGTTTTCCTAAAAATCACACGTTGACAATGACAATCCTAAAAAAAACAAACTATAGTATTAGGTAGTATTAGGTACTGTTACTGCGTTTGCTTGTCAGACTAAATATTATTATTTTGAAGTATACGGTTGAGCGGAAGGATGTCAAATGAAAAAACAACTACGTACCTACCTCGTCCTACAAAATATTCCTATAATATCCAATTTTTCGGACATAATTTGGGCTTGTTTTTAGTAAAACGCACTTTGTCTCTTGTTGATAAGGATGATTTCTAAACGAAACTTTATGGTTTCTTCCTCATTTCGCCCACTGTTTATGCCCTTATCGCCTTATTGGATACCAACAAAGTGTTATCTTTTACTAAATAAAAAGAGCCACACTTAACTCTAGTTTTGTGTTTCTCTATAAATAAATTTTCTTCTTTATTTTGTGAAAAATATAATTCCCTAATTACTTAAAAGTTTGTCACTTTAAACTTAACCCCCGCTCCATGTAGCGGCAGTTGGTAGCTAGTTGCGTTCATGTGCTTTGTTCGCAACTTTACGCGTTAGTGTTAGTGTCGGGATATCATTTGTAACGTGCCTTATGCGTCATGCGACACCCAAACTTAGTAGGGATGAAGTTTATTTATGATCTGGGGCCTTACTATGACGTCTTAACGCGATTCAGTTGATGACCTAAACTGAGTCGCTTCCATACAACTGGGTCAAACACAAAACGATGTTCGCAAAACGATGGCCCCTGAATGTCATTAGTATGGTTTTAATTTCAAATGACTTTAAATTAATTGAACGAGTTATCCCTTCGACAATAAATACAGGTAGATTCATTAGACGTGAGCGGGATTAACCCCAAGATTTCAGTGATTAATAAGCTATTATTTCATACTTTAACTTAACGAAATTTACGTTAAATTAATTAAAATCTCCTAATTATGAGGTAATTGATACTTAATTGATAGTTCAGTATCAATTAACTCATAGGTAGGAGATTAAATTAAATTGAATTTAACGTTAATTTCGTTAAGTCCAGTACGAAATCGTGGGGTTAATCCTGCTCACGTCTCATGAATCAGCCTGTATAAAGTTTACGTGTAATTTTTACACAAATTTAATGGCGCAATTTATAAATGAATTTATTAGTGACATTTTACCTTTTCAATTTATTTTGCCCACCTGTGCCAACCCTACTAGTTTAGGTATATTTGCGCGCGCTTAAGAAGATTTACCTCTGTACATCCCTCCTGATGTGTATACTTAAGCAACCATGTTCAGAAAATACTAGGATACATCAGATATCAGAAGCTTTCAATAACCATTTGGTTTATCAACTATCCTAAAATACTGGAACGCTAAAGCTTCGCCAATACTTGGTATAAAAGCGACGAGCAACTTCAGACAACTTGTTACTTAGCATTCAGATGCAGAAAGTTGGTAAATAACATCGCGAGTCGAGCATTAAGTACTGGAATATCATTCCATTAGTGTGAAGAGAATTCGCGAGTTACATTTCGCGATCTAAGCAAGTGTGTACTCTGCATACCTACCACGAACATCGAAAATTGGCATTGATGGGAAACCCTCTTTGTCACTCTAATATGCAAGTGTGACAGAGATGTAGATACAAATCCGCAATCGGTAGATTTTCATGGTAGACGTGCTGAGGTCACTCGCATACGTTTGCGTGATAAACAAATTTTGATATAAGGTACCGCACGCACTATTGGTCACCCTACTCTTCGCAGTGCATCCCTGTTAATGAATGATCCAAGACATAGTCTGAACGCTACCTTAAACAAGAGATTTTAATATTGAATTGAAACGGCTGAAACTCTCGTATTTTAATCACAATAGGCGTGACATGTTTCGACTGCATCGGGCAGTTATCGTCACACAGACAGAGTGATGTTGTCACCTTCACGGCTTTGGCATCACTGCCTGAGACCGGCGTAGGTAACGGGTCGCGCGCCGAAGCAGGCGGAATCGGGCAATCCAGCGTCATCGTTGCGGGAGTCTGTATTGTCGGATCATCCGACGGGATCAACGACAAGCCCACCGAACTAACCATGTCCACTAAACACATTTAATAGTCAGCATGACACACGAAAGTTAAACTTTAGAATACTAAGAGATTTTATAATCTAAATTTAGCTATAGGAAGATCTGCGGCGTGGACAAATCTTTACTAATATCAAAATTATATTAGACTGGTTTTTGAAAACAGGCTAGTCAGCGTAATCAATAGGAACACAAGTGTCGGAGCGGCATTCTCACATAAAATATCTCATCTTGATTTAATATTTTTCCCAATGCATCTTGGGCACACTCATAATAATGCTGCAAGAGCTAAGAGAAATTTCAAATCAAGAGTAGATTATTAAAATTTAAACTTTTCTTTTGGGATAAAAACAGTGGAAAGCGACTGTTGAAGATAGCGTTTAATGTCTGACCTCGTTCGGTACTTTTAGGTTTTAATAGCTCTTGGCGGTTCTTGTTTCTGAAAAACACGAGTGGCGAATTTACAGTCAGGGCGAGATTGAAATAACGAAAGGCATTAACCGAACTATGTTAGTGCCAATTAGATTTTAAATTTATTATTCTTCTTCCTAGCGTTTATCCTGGCACGGTTCAGGGAACCTGGGGTCCACTTTACCCAACTAAACCCAAGATTTGGCGTAGGCGCTAGTATTACAAAAGCGACTGCAATCTTTCCAACCTAGAGGGTAAACTAGGCCTTATTGGGGACTTACTAATGTTTGGCAAAAAAATGTTTTCCAAAATATCACATCCCAAAGTGTTTTTCCCAAATTATCGATTGCCAAATAAGAGTATTCTATTGTATTGAATTTTGCATGACCCGCGACTCTGAGATGCATGCCAACCCCGGAATTTCTCCACCATATCCTTTCATGGATGTGGCTTTCGTAGCTCAGTTGGCATGTATTTTAGAGTCGCGGGTTCGAGTCCCGCCCGAGGTAATGAACTTTTCCACTTTCCTTTCTTTCTAAGACATTTGATATCGTTCGTAGACGCGTTTCTGCTCAAGTTTTGACTTTTAACTACCGATATCATTCTTTCCGGAGTTAAAAGATAACATACAAATTAACCTGTCCGAGCGAATGTTGTGCATAATTTCCCACTAAAGCTTGTACTTTCCCCAAAACATGCACCTGGCCACAATTTAGCTAAATAAAAACATTTTTCGAGGGAAAGTGACAGTACCTTTGGGGGTCGGTGTTGAAGTACGTTAATTTAGAGCTGAAGGCGACGCGGTATCTTACGGCCCTTTAAATGTTGGGATCGTCACGGACCCTTAATTACTTACGAGACCCGTTGTTTGTGTTGTACCTGAAAATATAAGAAAAGGTTAAATTAAATATACTAGACATCAAAATGTGTCTATTAATTTATGGTAAAATAAGACTGTTTTCGTTTTATACAGAATATTATGTTCATTTTTGTTATATAAGACGCTGCCGTTTTGATTGCCCTCCCATAAACATTCTGTTGGTGGTAATAAGTCAGCGAAACGCTGCAAATATATCGCTCTTATGAAAGTTATGAATCAGCATATATTTGTGGCTTTCGCTGTCCAGAACCTGGGACCATGGTGCTCAGGCGCCCGTAAATTGGTGGGTATTTTGTCAAAAAATTGTTTGAGGTCACCGGGGACCGTAAAGCTGACTTGTTCCTCGCACAACGGATAGGTAGCTATTCAAAGGGGGAACGCAGCCAGCATCATGGAAACCCTTCCGCAAGGGTCGGATCTCGGTGACCTCAATTAATTTTTACTTTTTTAATATATTTGTGATTTAGGGGGTGGCAGAATAACAGCGTCTGTGGCCTGAACCTTAAAGGCCTAAGGGTCTGAAGGGCTTACGGCACAGACACAAGCTGAGCCATCTCCATTTCAGTTAGTTTGTGTTGTATATGTCAAGTGTATCGTGTATCCATGTATCTTTTGTAATGCAAACTTATTGAATAAACGTCTTATTATTATTATTTTACTAATAATAGTAATAATATATTGAATAAAGTTCAACCTTGTGATGTTAAACAAAAAAGGAAAAAAACTAAATCGAAATAGGGAGTACGCTCATTTTGATTAATCGCGTATAAAAACATAATCGTAACACTGTCTAAATCATTTCAGAAAAACGCGCTGAAGTGTGCCTGCTCAGGCTGCAGCAGGGCTGGGACCCTGGCTGGGTGGGTGGGCAGCCCTGCTCACCGGGGGCCTTGGTCACTTTTTCGGTAGTATATGAAATCTCTTTCAATTTATCATATATTATCCGTAATTTTCTTAAATATCTATCTCACGATAGTGTAAACTCGATAATTTGACTTTCATTAACTAAGCGCCCCACACGAGGTGAAGTAAAATTAATAACACTTCAACAACAGCCCTAACTGCCCATTAAAGTTAATGCTCTACTCAACGACACTAACTACGTTCATGTACTAACAGCCTCATTGACTATTGGTAGACCTTATGCCCTTGAGATAAGGTTACAAATGAACAGACAACAGTGTCAGTGGTGGCACGCGGGGTGTGCATGGATATATCGCGACTAGTTTAATATTCATGCGATGAAAGTTAGCCGATTCGGAATTATTTTGTTTTACTTAAAAAGTTCAGAATTTTTCTTTTTTACTAAGAATCAATTAACTGTGTGTGTAGCTAAGCCAATCGCTAACGCTCTGTCGTGAACGAAACGCAACTGTTATTGTCACACTAATAAGGTAGAGTGATATAGATAACTACGAAATCCGGAATCTCGCCAGATCCGGAAAAATAACTCACGTAATGTGCCCAACTGTCTATAACAAATTGCCCATAGCAATTACTTCGGCTCCTTCTCTAGCCTGTTTCAAAAGAAAATTAAAAATTTGGCTTCTCGAGCACACACTTTATAGTATTAATGAATTAATAAATTTAAAGGAAAGGGATGGTGGGTATTTTGTCAAAAAATTGTTTGAGCTCACCGGGGACCGTAAAGCTGACTTGTTCCTTGTTCCTTCCCCACTTTAAAGGCGTAGGGATGTGACGACCCCATCGCCCACTGGTTTCCACCGGTGCAATCAGTCAACGCAGGGCAGCTTGTGGCGAGCTGTTGGGGAGTAGCGACCCCACGTACCTGAGCGCTCCTGGGGGACTCCGTCGTCCGACCAAGTCCTCCGCCTCTGGCTTGCCTTAACCGGCCGTCCAGAGTGGGGTCGCGAGAGCTGTGTTCTCGAGGGTAGATGTGGAAACCTAAGTGGCGAGTTGGCTATATGTTTAAAGTCCAGTGACACCTCTCTACCCCCAGCCCTCATACCGGTGGTTGCCCTCGAGCCATCTTAGATGTCGCTTTTTGTGGGGGCCCATCTTATGTGGGCGAGTCACCGTCTGCCGGAAATAAAATTGATTACCGTTTTGTTAGGCAGACGTCCGATTTTATTCTCCATAACCCAGTATTTAGTCCACCGCTTTCACCTAATAGTCCAGCATATGTTAGATTCCATTAAATCTCAATAGTCTATACACCCTGGCGGGTGCTGCCTCTGCGTGCGTCCCATGACTCGGGCAGGTGCAACATCCGCTCGGTGTACCCCTTACATTTCATTAAATTGTCGAAAGGGCCTCTGCGTGTTGGCTTCGGCTCCGCGCACGCCTCCCAAAGGTCCGGAACACCATTGTTCCGTGATGGGAAAGACATACAAATAATAATAATTAAAGTCCAGTGACACCTCTCTACCCCCAGCCCTCATACCGGTGTTGCCCTCGAGCCATCTTAGATGTCGCTTTTTGTGGGGGCCCATCTTATGTGGGCGAGTCACCGTCTGCCGGAAATAAAATTGATTACCGTTTTGTTAGGCAGACGTCCGATTTTATTCTCCATAACCCAGTATTTAGTCCACCGCTTTCACCTAATAGTCCAGCATATTTTAGATTCCATTAAATCTCAATAGTCTATACACCCTGGTGGGTGCTGCCTCTGCGTGCGTCCCATGACTCGGGCAGGTGCAACATCCGCTCGGTGTACCCCTTACATTTCATTAAATTGTCGAAAGGGCCTCTGCGTGTTGGCTTCGGCTCCGCGCACGCCTCCCAAAGGTCCGGAACACCATTGTTCCGTGATGGGAAAGACATACAAATAATAATTATGTAAAAAGTATTCATACTTTTTATTTTTCATATCTGGCCGCAGCCGAGCTCGATTGATGCACGGCTGTCGGAACTGACATATCATGTCATGTCATAAATGAAAGCTAAAAGAAAATTATTTAGCAAAGTAAAATGTTTAAGTTTATTTAAAACTAGTGCAAAAACCTACAGATGGACGACTAAACATTAAATGTCGTTTCTTTTGTTTACAGGTATGTGTTTTAGTTGTTATTTATTTAGAAATGTATGTAGTGCTTATAGAACTACTGATTAAATAAATACTTTTGTTTACAGAGCAACACATTTTATTTGTCGTTCATATTATGCATATAAGATATCTTATAAAACGACATTTTTGTCATTAAGTCGAGCCAAAATGGAGAAACTTCGATTTGAATTTACTATTTTGCCGGGAAGTGATGGTAAGTCAAATGTTTATTGCATCACTTCTATAACTACAGCTGATAATAAAACCTATGCTATACCGGAGGAATTACAATCAGTCGGTTATCACAAAGAAATACTGAAAACGAGCGCTTACAGCAAAATTAAAAATTGTTTAACTAAAAGGTATCAGACAAGAAGAGTGTGGATAACTATGACGGAGGAACTTAAAAAAAATTATATTGACGAAGATGATAATATACAGTTCGCAGATCGCTATCTAGAGGAATTGAACCAAGAACAAAATATCCCCGCACAACAGAAAGAAACCGATGTTTTGGAAAAATTATTAGTAAAATTAATTGAGAATACCCAAGAAAACCGTCAGCAGAGTCTGAAAAATATTGCCGAGAAGTTTGTTATTGAGAAATTTTCAACCAAAAACTCGAATGCTGTACAATGGATGGATATTTTCGAAAAGGAATGCGTACGTTTTCAAATACCAGACGAAAAAAAAGTTGAGATCTTGAGGTTATTCATGGATAAGAGTTGTACTGACTGGTTTAGTTCAATGATAATAAAATTAACAATGGAAGCTGATTGGTCTCAATGGAAAAGTAAATTTTGCGAGTCATTTACCAATAAAGGGTGGAACTCAGTAACGAATGCAATGCTATTTAAATATAAAGATGGTTCACTGCTGGACTATGCTATTAAAAAAGAAAAATTATTATTAGAAATGAGAAAATCGATTGATTCCGTCACATTGGTGGATCTGATTGCATTTGGTTTGCCGGAATACGTAATGAACAAAATAGACAGAGAAGCATTAAATTATACTGTTGATTTATTTAATGAGGTCAGCAAGTTGGAACATATGGTAAATAGGAAAAGTTACGTCGTTAAGAGAAACTTTGGAAACATGAAAACTAGCAACAAGAAAGAAGATATAAAGCCATGTAAGATTTGTGAACAGTTAGATAAAGGTATTCGTTACCACCCAGAAGCCTTATGCTGGTTTAGAACAAAAGATGAGAATAAGATTACTAAGAATTATACAAGAAATGTAAATAATTCAGTGATTGAAGCTGAATTGAAAGAAGAGTATCAAAAAAACGAATAATAACACCATTAATATATGTCAAACTGTTAGTAAATGATAAATTGGAATTAAATGCACTTTACGACTCAGGTTCAAACATTTCTGTTATTAATTCAAAGTATTTAAAGCTAAAAGGAAAAGGAAATAGTTTGAATGAAACAAATTTAATTACAATTAGTGGTGTTAAAAGGACAAAAGGTTTGACAAACTTAAGAATAAAAATATTTGAACTGGAGGACAATGTCGATGTAGATATTATGGATGAAGAAACGTCAGAAAATTTTAAGTATGACTTTTTGATTGGATTGGACTTGATAAAAACGTTCAGATTAAAACAAGACGAAAATTTACAAATATCCCAAAAGAAAAACGAAATTAATATAAATGAAGAAGATATTATCCATGACAAAACTAAAAAGAATACTACGGATATAAACAAAATTAATGAATCTCAATGTATTATTAAACAAAAAATAAACTTCAACGAAAATGTAAAGGTAGAAGATTTTGAAATGAACATAGAACATTTGAATGGAGATGAAAAAGCTGAGATAAATTCATTAATAAATAAATATAAGTCTGTATTTGCAAAACACAAGTACGATATTGGCACAGTTAATGATTATGAAGCAAGAATAGATTTATTAGTAGATAAGTACTGCTGTAAGAGACCCTATAGATGCACTGAGGAAGACAAAAAAGAGATAGAGGAACAAATTGCAAAACTATTAGATAATAAATTAATAGAAGAATCCTATAGCCCATTTGCTGCACCAGTAACGCTAGCATTTAAGAAAGAGGATAACAAAAAAACTAGACTGTGCATAGACTTCAGAGATTTGAACAAAATTGTAGTCCCACAAGCTCAGCCTTTTCCATTAATAGATGACTTAATGTTAAAAACCAGGAATTGTAGCTACTTTTCTACTCTAGATATTAATTCTGCATTTTGGTCTATTCCATTACGTATAGAAGATAGAAAGAAGACGGGATTTGTGACACAAGAAGGACACTTTCAATGGACAGTTCTACCGTTCGGGCTAAAGACCTCCCCAGCAATATTTCAGAGGGTACTAAGTAACGTTCTGAGAAAACACAACCTTACTGCATTTGCTGTTAACTATATAGATGATATCCTCATATTTTCTAGAACGTTCACAGAACACATTGATCACTTGACACAATTGTTAGAAGCAATACAGATTGAAGGATTTAGATTAAAATTTACGAAATGTACGTTTGCATCAAACTCAGTCAAATATTTAGGTCATATAATCCAAAACAACTCGATTCAACCAGTGAAAGATAATCTAATATCAATAAAAAACTTTCCTGTACCAAAGACTCAAAAAAATATAAGGCAATTTCTAGGAAAGATCAATTTCTATCACGAGTACATACCAAGAAGTGCAATAATATTAGAACCGCTACATAATTTATTACGGAAAAATCAAGCATTTTTATGGTCAGAAGAATGCCAAAAAGCATTTGAAGCAATAAAAAATCAGCTATGTTCACAACCAATATTAGAAATATTTGATCAAAATTTGCCAATAATTATTTACACTGACGCTTCATTAGAAGGTATAGGAGCTATTTTAAAGCAGACACAACCTAACGGAAAGGAAAAGCCAGTTGCTTACTTTTCCAAAAAGCTGAATGAAGCACAAAAGAAAAAAAAGGCAATATACTTAGAGTGTTTAGCTATTAAGGAGGCTGTTAAATATTGGCAGTACTGGTTACTGGGCAAATCATTCACAGTGTTTTCAGATCACAAACCTTTGGAAAATATGAACTTAAAATCTAGAACTGATGAAGAACTGGGTGACTTAACATATTATCTGTCACAATATGACTTTCAAATTAAATATGCTCCAGGAAGAACTAACTTGGAAGCAGACTGTTTAAGCAGGAATCCGGTTTTAGAGTGTAATCAAAATATGGATGAACAATTAAAAGTTGTAAATGTAATAAAACTTGAGGATATTTTGAGAGATCAAGACCAGAACCCAGAAGTACAAAATAAAAAACAACACTTAATAAAAAAACATAACGTATACTTTGAAAAGATTAAGACAAAAGAAAAAATTATACTATCGGAAAAATTTAGCATTATACTTATGAAAATGATACACGAAGATTTATGCCACATTGGAGCAGGACAAATGCAAAATACTATTAGTCCGTTATATACGGCTAAAAATTTGACTAAGAATATTAAGAGAGTATGTACAAGCTGTAACATTTGTATAAAAAATAAATCAAGGTGTAAAGACAAATTTGGACTAATGTCTCATTTAGGTCCGGCAACAAAGCCTTTTGAAATTATGTCAATAGATACAATTGGAGGATTTGGAGGTTCGAGATCTACAAAAAAATATCTACATTTGCTAGTGGATCACTATACCAGATATGCGTATATCCTAGCATCAAAAACTCAAAATGCAGATGATTTTATAAAACTAGTAAATAAGGTGGCAGAATTTAATAAAATTGGTTTAATTCTTTCTGACCAATATCCCGGGATTAATTCTAAGGAATTCAAGAATTATTTACAGAATATGAACATAACTATAATATTTACAGCTGTTAATGCGCCTTTTTCTAACGGATTGAATGAACGCCTAAATCAGACATTAGTAAACAAGATCAGATGCAAAATCAACGAAAAAGAAGAAAAACGAGCTTGGGCCACAATAGCGCAAGAATGTGTCAAAAATTATAATAAAACAAAACATTCAGTCACTGGCTTCTCTCCATCTTACCTCATGAACGGTACGGATGACAGAATTTTGCCAACTGAGCTTAAACAAGAATTGCAAAGTAACTGGATTAAAGACAGAGAACTAGCATTTGAAAACACATTAAAATCCCATGCCTACAATAAAAAAATGTTCGATAAGAACCGTAAAAAACATATATTTCATGTAGGAGATTTGGTATATGTGGAAAACGGAAACAAGATGAATAGGAAGAAATTGGATGAGCTGAAAATTGGTCCCTATCAAGTTGTTGAAAAGATCTCTGACTCGATATACAAAATAGATGTTGGTCACAAAAAAGCAGAGTCTAATATTTTCCATATAACGAAACTTATTCCAGTTCCAATAACAGAAGAAGAAAGAGAAGAAACTGGAGACGATTCATAGTCAATGATTTTATTTTTTCTTTAAAATTGTCTTTCCTTGGGGGGGAGATGTAAAAAGTATTCATACTTTTTATTTTTCATATCTGGCCGCAGCCGAGCTCGATTGATGCACGGCTGTCGGAACTGACATATCATGTCATGTCATAAATGAAAGCTAAAAGAAAATTATTTAGCAAAGTAAAATGTTTAAGTTTATTTAAAACTAGTGCAACAACCTACAGATGGACGACTAAACATTAAATGTCGTTTCTTTTGTTTACAGGTATGTGTTTTAGTTGTTATTTATTTAGAAATGTATGTAGTGCTTATAGAACTACTGATTAAATAAATACTTTTGTTTACAGAGCAACACATTTTATTTGTCGTTCATATTATGCATATAAGATATCTTATATATTTTTTTTTTGTGTAATGTAATGAATGACATGTAATATTACAAATATTAATAATAATAAAAAAAGCGAATGGCATCTTGGCTACGCACGTTGGGCCCTTACCATTGACATCTTAACGCGATTCAGTTTAGGACCTAAACTGAGTCGTTGCCAGACAACTGGGCCCTTACCATGACATCTTAACACGATTCAGTTAAGGTAACGAAGACAATTGTCAAACTGACAGGTAACAATCATTTAGCTATACTGTTTTTGATGTGCGTAATAAATGCCAAAAGTGGTTTCATATTCCAAGGCAAAAAAAGAAGATCAAACAGGGCCATAACCAAGGGGGACATTATAGGGCAATGCCCTACCTTAAAATGCCATTAATTCTAATATTACTTCTTATAAAAATTATTGTGTACCTACATTCTATTCATTGCCTTATTATACCTAAATTGTAATTTCTCCCTCTTTGATTGACCTTAAACCAGCTAAGCTGTGCCCATACCTTTTTCCTTTGTCAGTGCCTAATTCTGTATTTTATGTTCATTGTTTTGTTCAAGGAAATAAACGATTTGTATTTGTATTTATTTATTTGTATATTATACCCAGAGATGCTTACTTGCGCTCTACATGTAATGAGGAATCTTAAATTCAACTCCAGCTACGGCCCTGAGATCAAAGCGCCTGCTTATTGCAAAATTTAGGTTACGACGATTCGTATGCTTACTCTTCTAAGTGGAATATCCCGACAAATAAGCAGAGACACACTACTCCAATAAATTAACTTTACCCCCGAATATCTCATAAAACTTGACCTGACCTGCCCCGAACATTGAATCCACCATTTTCACGTCGCATCTATTTCGCTCGTATACGTAAATACGATAGAGAGACACTTATATTCGTTCGATTACCGCGGTAGTAGGCCTGCCCCAGTTAGTTTTTGCCACTGGAGGCCATTATCGGTTTTTGCCGAACCTTGTTTGGCTTGGCTTTGGAATTTACATATCAAACAACGCGTACTGCGCCCTTTACAGAGGACTTCACCCTTAATCGGCCGCTGTAATTGAATTATATTGATAAATTTGTTTTAATTACAATATTAATTTATATTACCGTAGAACCATTGAATAATACCTGGGTACCAAAATTATTATAGTTCAAATTAAATGAGCATGTGAAATAGGCAGAGTGCCGAGGTAGGGGAGTGGGGTTGATACAACAATCACTGGAGCAAGTCTCACATGTTGTCGACAGTCTGTATAATCTTTCTTAAATACCACTAATTACTTTATATACTTATTATTTATTATTTATGTGTTAGAAGAGAGAATCTCTTATCGGTGGAGGCGCACGTTAGATCTTAACAAAGAAAGAAAGAAAATGTATTTATTCGTGGCTTTATACACAAATTCACAGAGTAGCAAACAGTAAAAGAAAAAACTTGAGCCACCAAATGGTCCCGCCTCAGCATGGTGCTTAAATGCTGATTGTCACTCAATCCGCGCAACGTGTAGTTTAAGATCCTAACCGTAAGTTCAAAGTAACCGTGGTAAGGACCCTGAAACGTGTTCAGGGCCCTTGAAACAATTCAGTTTATGTTCTTAACTGTGCTCAGTTGTATAGCAGCGACTCACTTTAGGTCCTAAACTGAATCGCGTTAAGACGTCATGGTAAGGGCTCTGTACTGTGTTTGAGACACTCGACATAAACGTGTAAGTAATATCAGACTGCTTTTAGCTCAATACTTGAAGACTTATCTATTAAGGGAACAAACACGTCGAGTGTTTTGCATACCGCGTCACATTACAACAGGCGAGTGTGATAAGTTTCTCGTGTTACACTCAAGGGCGTAGAAAATGGGTTACTTAGTAGGTATATAATTCCCGTACCATCTTAATTTTAGTCGGTTTTCATTACTCCTTAGTAGTCCTTTCACAAGAGTACTGCTCTAGTATCTCTTACTGATTTACTGCTAACTATATCTAGTATTAGAAAAAAAATTCTCAGTTAAATATCGAAATTTAAAGCTAAAATGGAGTAAGAAGGCTAATCCCGCTCAAGTTCGTGAATTTTCCTACTTGGCATACATTTCTAAGCGTTGATTTTGTGACATTTACTTCTTATATGTACTTTATAAAACAAAAGGTGCAAAGAAAGCTATTTAGTAGAAAACGCGGTCATGATTTTAAGCTGCGAGCTATTATGAGTCGAGCTCAGTCGCTCGTATGTCACTGTCGGAGGTCCGCTGCTACAAGTCGCTCGGAATTAAGGATTTATTCAGCTTCCAACAGTGTTCGCTTTTATAACTTAAGGAGTATGAATCTTACGGTTTTTACTTTTTACTATCGAAGTGGTTTGAGTGTTTTGAAGAAAACTAAAAAGGTGAGAACTGTTGCTTTAGGGGACAATACAAAAGCAGAACAATATGAAAGAGAAAAAAACTCAAATTCATGGTTATAAAAAGGACCACATTTTTGTTGGATCAAATTATTTATTGAAATTAAACACTTTAGAACGGATTAATCGCGTTTATTAACACCATGATCCTACGTTTCGAGCCCTTTACAGCACTCGTTTTCACAGGGTTAAGATTAATTATTTAGTTAAATATGTAGACTTGTTATTATAGTGTAGTAACACGATATGTATAAATTATAAATTGAAAATAGATGTCATAAATACTAAAGAAAATACCAAGTCCATCGGAGATCAAGTCGGGGATCGAGTCCGTGTCTTTACCATTAGACTATCTGATCTCAACGGATGCTGGCGAATTTCTCCAGTATATGCAATCTTAGTGACCGGCATGACGCCTGTGGCTTCTATTTCAATTTAGAATTTGTATATCGTAGTGTTACTACTTTAATAAAGAGTCAAAATTTGATTTATTGAAACAATATGTTATAAAAAAGGATTTAAATTTTGGTTCAGATGTGAGACGAGTTTTTGTACCTAAACTTATAACTAGACGCTCATTTCTATAAAGGAAGGTGTTATAATAGCTATTATTGCTACTAAACTAAAATTTGGCCAGGATTGTAAGCGAGCTATGAGTGGAGCTCGTATGTCACTGTCAGAGGTTCGCTGCTACAAGACTCCGGAGGCTGGGAATTAAGGATTTATTCGGCCTTTAGCTGTATTCGCTTTTATACGTAACCAAGTATATAAATCGTACATTTTGATTCTAAGGAATGTATGAAATAACCACTGAATAATGTAATTAAGATGCTTTCTCTCTGCTCCTCTAGATGGAAAAATAATAAATACTACTAAAAATGTCGAAATAGTACTCGCTATAACACCAATGAATGTATAACTGCTACTTTCACCTGGGTAGGTTCGTTAGTAACTTTTGTAGCTTGGAGGGGAGGGGGGCTGAGCCCCCGTCCAAAAAACAACCAGGGCATGACTGCTAGCTTTACCCGGGTAGGTTTTTTACTGAGTATATTATTCAGAAATGATCTTAATAAACGAGTTAGTCGTCCTCGATTACTTATTAGATTTTTGTACTCCACCACTTTGATCTGTCAATTAGATAACAAACAGCGATATTTAAAAAATATACATTATAACGCTGTCTAACACTGCTAAACGATGCTCCGATCTATTTTCATACAATATTTTAGCACTGTTGTTGTTTTTTTATATAGCGGGCATACGACATTTTGCATATTCTGCCACCATTCAAGATTTCGCTTTTTTCGCTGTCTATGCTGTCGTATATAAACTAGTGTATGCAACAGCTCACAATTGGATCTTAAAATTCTCGGGTCCATCATTACGAAACTCGACTACGTCTCGTTTTGTGACAGCGACCCTTGAATTTTAAGAACCGTTATTAACTGTTGCATAAACTACTTGGTTTAAGACGGTTTTAAATATTTGCGTTGTAAATATTTCCTGGTCAGGGCATTTATTTGCTTGTTTATCACGAATTATTTGTTCCTGAGTTATGGATGTTTCTATATCTATTATATTATATCTATATATCATCGTCTAGTACCCACAAACCAATCCTTATTGAGCTTACCTTGGGACTAGGTCGATTTTTGTATGATCGTTCCAGAATATTATTTATTAAAATTTTATTATAAATATTTATTAACTTAAAATGAAAATGCTCTTTATTAACATTACCTTGTGATATTGTGCTGTATCCATCCGGGGTCATCAACGGGGTTTCCCCTCCACTATACATTGTGATTATCTTGATCACTTCCACTCAACACAAATTGTCATCACTTCACTAATATCACTTTAGTCACCAATTTCCATTAATACACTTATTTTAAATATTTCAATGGAATAACCTAAAAATAATAAACTTAAAAGTAAACTTGGGTAATATTTATTTTTGGCTTATGATAAGAAACTGAAGTTTTAAAGCCATAGCTACAGTAAAACAGTGTTTTCCAAAACAAATAGCACAGAAAATAGACAGAAAAATACAAGCTTTTATGGAACTAATAAATAACTGTAATAAAACGCAACCGGCATTTCATTTATTTGCCATACGATGGACTAACTGACCAGTGTTCAGTAACGAGACCTATGTGGGAATCATTTATAAATATATCATGGGTCACTCTAAAACAATGGCTAGTGTTTGATGTGTGAGATAAATGGTTAAAAGAGCTGATTATTTTCTTTATCTTTATCATAAATTTCATGAACGATATACATTTATAACTTACATACATGTTTAATATTCATGTTTAACATTTTTAATTATCCGCAGTTTTTTGACGACATCCATTGGTTAAGCTATTTAATTTATATTTAACTACAACTGGCCGTCTCTTCATTCAACCTTCTATACAAAAAGTGTTAGTTTCCATTCACGGGCTCCACCTAGGAATTCAACTACCAAGCTGCATCAACCTACATCAACCTAATTTACGGAAGGACGTGCAGGCAAATGCTCGCTGAAGTGCAGTGTACCGGACAACTGTTGGTACAACAATTGTGCATACATGCCCAGTACACTAGGGTGCATCGTGCACGTTGTCTTAGCAAACTATTGACTTGGTACGTGATTTAAGCCCATGGAACTTATTCAGGTTTAAAAATCTTGATTTGTTTTGGTGATGATATGTATACAGTCAAAAAATTAATAAATATTTATTACAAATAATAAATGACTTGATAGGTGCTTTACAATTGTATTGTAATGTGGCGCCCTAGCTTCTAGTTGAATATAATCTGTAAAGTTTATCTAGAAGGCAGCACTAGACGTAAGTCTAAGCTGAAAGATTGGCGGAAGAAAGGATTGCATTATACTTAGGAAATTTTGGACTCTGGTTGCCGTCATCGGGTAGCCGGGTGGTTAGGGCGTCTGACACAAAAGGGAGAAGGTCGCTGGTTTTGATTCCAGCCCTGCTCACCGGGGGCCTTGTTCACTTTTTTGTATTATATGACATCTCTTTATTAGTGTGTTTTATAAAATAGAAAAGAACATTAATGAAAACATTTATAACAAAAAATATTTTTTTTGATTGGTGCCTTAAGATTGTATTACAGTCCTAAATAAATTAGTTTTCGTCTCCGCGATGGAGTGGGTATAGAAAAAGTACTCAACTTTCGCACTCTTTGAGAGACACCGATAGAAAACGAGATCAATGGACGATCCGAATGAGAAAATATCATTCGCAGCATTACGCGCCCTGGCATGATAATAACATAACGATAACAAAACCATATCAAATTCCAAAGTTAGAACCGTCCTCATGGACACCAGGGGCATGACCTAGAACACAATGTAGCTACTTAGTTGGCTAGAATCGGATGCAGCTTTGCGTATGCAAATAGAGGTAGTATTTAGTACATTGCTGATGCAAATCTAAGACACTCGATTAATGCTTTCATGGTTTACCCAATTACGGGTTAGTACAATTACTCAAGTTAGTACAAGTACAATTACAATTACTTTGAGGAAAAGTGGAAACATTAATTACCTCGGGCGGGAGTCGAACCCGCGACTCAAATGAATCTGCTTAAAAATAATAGTATGAGCATAATACTTTTTCCTTTTATTATAACTAATATCTAAATTACGGTGTGGTATGTTTGATGATACGATAATTATCAGACTGTCAACATCCATGGTAATTATCCCGTTTTAGATATTACTTATAATGCAAATGACCATGTTAGCTTATTATCGTATATTTTTCATTTCATTTCATTAATCATCAAGGTACAGTATCGGCTAATATCTGGTTCTCTACAACAGAATCCCACATAATTTATTTATTAAATAAAATGAACAAATCAAGCAGGGCAAGTATTTTTAATTTGAATTACATTTCACATTTTGTAAATTTATCATGATAAGTACCTATTGTGAATACGTGAGCACAGAAAACAAATGAAAATCAGCAATGGCAGGTATTAAATACGGCAAATATTAATTTTACATTAGCATGAATAATTTCGTCATTCGTCGGGATGAATTATGCTATTCAAATATAAATAAATCGGGAGAGAGCTTTATTGCGGACGAGGAAATATGAATTGCATGAAATATACGCTTTCAGTTTATTACCGGAGATATATACGATTCAATTTAGAAATAACGTTTGAATTGAAATAAACCGGGTCCGTTTTAATTATATTTCAAATCAAAACTCTGATGAAATAGGCCAGGAATAAAACGACGTTTAAAGGGCCTCCTAGCCTAGTTGGTAGTGACCCTGCCTACGAAGCATGAGGTACCGGGTTCGAATCCTGGTCAGGGCATTTATTTGTGTGTTTATCACGAATATTTTGTTCCTGGGTAATGGATGTTTTCTATGTGTTTAAGTATTTAAATAAATGTATCTATCTATTATATATATATATATCGTCGTCTAGTACCCATAAGACAAGCCTTATTGAGCTTACCGTAGGAACTAGGTCGATTTGTGTAAGATAATCCCACAATCAAAAAAACATGTTGTTCGAAATTAATTATAATTATGACGCTGCGAGTGTGATCACTTTAATGACTTCTAGTTAGTCAATTTTTATAATTGAAAGAAAAAGGGAAAAATTCTCCGCGTCGAGTTGGATCCCAACCCACGACCATCCTGAATACCGGACAGCTCGCTTTGCCAATATTGAGCTAACACGGGAACTGAGAACCCCGCTCGACGCGGAGAATATTTACATTTTTCTATTAATTATAAACATTTACTACTAAAAAGTATACATTATAACTTTGTCTGTGGTATTCCATAAGAACACTGCTCCTATGGATTTTCATACAATATATGAACACTGTTGTTGTTTCTTTTTTAATTTCTGTAGTGGGCACAACATCTTCCCTATTCTGCCACGTTTCTAAATTTTGCTTTTTACGCTCTTTTAGCTGTCGTAGAAAAACTAGGGTATGCAACAGCTCATAATTGGTTCTTAAAACTCTCAGGTCTATTATTACAAAACTCGGCTTCGCCTCGTTTTGTAACGGCGACCCTCAAGTTTCAAGAACCCTAATTATATCACTGTTGCATAAACTACTATTTAAATTTCGTTTACAGACGTCTCAGCTTAGTAAAAAAATTATTCTAGTTAGTCACTAGTACTTTTCTAATTCAAACAATTTTGTAACGACGAAAATTCCCGCACACAATTTCACAAGAACATGTCGAAACTTGCGCTCGACCGCCGCGTGGTTGCGAGCGTGGTGGTGGGACGACTGCCACCCCGTGGTAGTACCGATATCTACCCCGTGGTTGCGTGACCCAGGCATTCACGAAGCCGTGGATGTGAAGTGAAGGTCGAGAGTTCGATTAGCGATTAGTCAATTTTAGTTCTGTTTGGGTTTGAATATGATATTGACTGGTTTATTCGAAGAATGTAATTTGTTATTGATTAGATTTTTATTTTACTGTGTAACGGCTGAAGAAAGTGATGCTTATTTTGATTTTTTTGGCATCATTTATTAAGTATCGTGGCAAACAGTCCTGAAAATGAGATTACACTGAGTAAGTTCGCCACATGCAAACAATGTCGGTTGGCTGGCAATCATTCATTGTATTCGGCGACTATGAATAGGGATGAGGATTAAGGTGAAAAAACCAGCCAAGTGTGAGTCGGAGTCGCCCACCGAGGGTTCCGCACAAAGGATGCTCCTCCTCATTTATGACCTTACTTAAAAATACTGGTGGCACGGAACTCTCAGTATGCGGCTATTATAGCTTTGACTTTTTTCCAAATTTCATGGTCCTAGGTCAACGGGAAGTACCCTATTTATGTACCCTATGAAAACTAACCTCCAACGTTTCAAGGGCGACATTGTCCCAGTAGTCCAAGAAAGACCGACTGAGACAATGTCGTCCTTGGTTAGTTTTCAAAGTTTTACTCATGCGATTAAGCCCCACACTTGAACTATTAATTATTCTGTGGTCCCACTTTAGTAAATGTATCGTTTCAGTAAAAGTAAGTAAGCTTCAACGTATATTATCCCGTACCATCCACGTGCAGTTGGTTGTTACAATAGCTCGCAAACATTAAGTTCCGAACTATCCTCGCTTCGCGAAACCCGTTGAGACCCGTTCGGGCGCGACGTGATTCTCGTTGTTGTAGACACCTCGTTCTTTGTTAAAAGGAATAAATCATGTTTGCGTTTATTGGGGAGTACGAACAACGAAATTTCTTCGGAAAGTTCGTAATCTAGACAGCTCTTCAATTGGACTTGGTTAAACTACTTCAGTTTGACTAATAGCAGTAAATAGGACTGCTATGAAGCTATGACGTTTCCTTAACATTTTGACAGAATGTGCTATCAAAATCGATGCAGGTTTATCTTAGTGCTACATATATGCCTTAAATCTGAAAATACTTTGATCAGGTGCAGAGACAATCAATTTACTACAATTTACAACAATCAGCAAAAAACCTAGCTCTAAAACGAATCCTAATCTTCAGTCGAGTCTAAAATATATTTCAACATTCTCCAGCCGTTCTAAATAATAAAAATCCTTTAATGGGCAAATCACCTTGAACGCTTGGACAGACAAGACAAATTACAGAATAGAGTAGCGCTCCTTTTAAATTTTTTGCTCCGGTTAAATTATTCGTGATTTATCGCAGTTTGAAACTTAGGGTAAAATGTTAAAACCTTGAGCGGGTCGCGCTACGGTTTAATATTGGAGTTTTTTTCTACTTACTTTCGTCAAGCTTTTTCTAGATGGTGTGTTAATTTATTGGTTTAAACTAAACCAATACCGAGTCAAGGATGTTTTCCATAGGCATATCATTATAAGGTGACACTTTGAAAATATAAATTACTACAGAAAAAGTAATCAAAGCCCCCAGGGTAGGACCGAACCAGCGACCCCCTGTTTTCACGGCAGACACAACGGCAAACACTTTCATCGCGTATATACCTTGCCCTTTACAGCACACCACAGGGTTATATGATATACACGCGATAAATCTATTTTAAAGTATTTCATTTCAACGATTACTAATCGCGGTAGCAATAGCAACACAATGTTTTGAAAATAATAACTTAAACTAGATATTAAGGATCTTCTGCAATATTTAGTTTGAGACATCGAACGTTATTGCAATATTAAAATATATTATACAACCCTTTGGGAACACATTCATATGAACGACTAACATCAATGAGCATACAATTATAAAGCAGGCAAGTCTGAGCTGTAGGATGGGCGGAACGCACCTTAAAAAGACGTTTAAAAATAAGAAAGGATTGCATATATACTTAGGCAATTTCGGACTCTGGTTGCCGTGATCGGGTAGCCCAGTGGTTAGGGCGTCTGCCGCGAAAGCAGGAGGTCGCTGGTTCGATTCCAGCCCTGCTCACCAGGGACCTTAGTCACTTTTTCTGTAGTATATGACATCTCTTTCAATTTATAATCAATGAGCATGTTCTGAAGTTTTATAAATCCATGTACGCTATAGCCCATGACCGTGAACCGAGCCCTCGGCCACGAATGCTTTATCGATCTGACCAAGCCGCGGTCATACTGCCAGTTGCAAGGTGTATCCATGCTAAATTTAACACTTAGTACCTAAGTAAAATTCTCTGTAATACTGTCATCGTCTGATCTTACACGTTTCAGTTGTCCACAGAAGTGACGTTCCTGGAATCTTACCTACTTTAAGATACAATTATTTCAAAACTCTTACCGATCAACAAACATTTAGGCCCATCTCTGCCATCCCATTTATTGGTGTTCCACCCAAACACAAATAAATAGTTTATGTTTTAGTTAGGAAAATATACACACAGCAATACATACAGCATCGGTCTTGAAGTTTGAGGCCGAGTATGGCGCGTTCCATGGCTCTCTGTACAGTCATCGGCAGGGCTCGTAATTTTCATGCCGATGACAGACAAATCACGTCAAGTTAAATACATCATGTTTTAGGTTTTACTTTGAAAGAATCATGCTGTCATTAAATAGTGTCAAAACTATTACGTTCGACGTTAGAATCGAACGTTGATAGACTTTATCTGTCATTAATTCCTGTGTGTTTATATACATATTTGTATAGATTTTGTAAATTGAATTCCCGCCAATTGAAATTTAAAACTTGTAATGGGGGTGCACTGAAAACCAGCGCTGAGGTTGCTGCCACAGCTAACGCTGAGTGCAGTCCTTTTGTCACATATTGTGTTGTTTAGTGTTTAATATTTAAGAAGAACGTGTGCTTGTTTTTCTTTCCTTTTTTTGTATTTTTGTGTTTGTGACAATAAATAATTTTCTATTTCTATTTCTATATACGTCATTATGACGAAATCGCCATAAAAATTACTGTAAAATTACTCTGGTCATTGGCAATAATACCTGACGCTATAGAGACCGGAAAAATATGTGTAGATATTTTTGCGCCTTCACAGCGTCATTGCCAGTAACTGTACCACTCTGATTTTATGCAAAGCTTTAGAGCGTCCATGTGCCATGACGTATGTCGTAGATCCATGTATCTTCATTTAGTCCATCACGGTTAACGATTATGGATGAGCTTTATCCACCGACACCACCGTGCCTACTCTGCTAGTGGTGTCTGTGTTGTTTTTTTTCTAGAGTCATTTGTTTTTACATACGATTGAAGTATAATTAATCATATTTGTTGAAGGTGATAAATTACAAGCCGTCTATGTTTTTGACAAACTGATTCGTGAATATACAAAAAACAATAATAGAAATCATATTCGTACGATTATGTGACCTCTTAAGACAAATATATTACTACTAAATTGATCTACTAAACATACATATTTAAATGTACTCAATGATTAAGATTATGTGCATTCCACTGTTAAATTGGTTGCTCTCTGTTGAAAATTGTTTGACGTTCTGACCATCTAACATTATTAATCGAAATCTCATCTGAATAACGAACACGATTTGGATTCAGAGTAGCGCAAGGAGTTACACTAGGTCCAAAACAATTCCACTCTGATAATTTGCGTAAAATTTTGTTTTGACCTGTTTAAAGCTCTCCAGGGTAGTGAAAGCCATAGCTCAGTTGGAGTTGCGTTAATTTATGGCACTAAGCCGGCCAGTTGGAGCCTTTTCGAGCAATTGCAGTGAATCTACGCCCACGTTTTACATAGGGTCGATAGTGCCTACAGCCCGATTTAGCGCGAAATACGCGCCATTGTTGAATACATAAGCTGAAGGTTGTTTTCATTTGAGGGTTAATGAGGCGCTTATATAACATGAGGGCCAAAGGAACTATTCAAATAAGTAATGTAAAATGCAAGTACTTTATTTCCCAAATTGCACACAGTCTTTATTTTTAAGTCAATCATTCCAATTTATTCCTAAGCTTAAATTTAAAACTAAAACTACAATAGATTACCTAACGGCTAACTTAAAATTTTCTATACCTCGCTTTGGTTCTCCCCATGTCCAAACGCTAAAAAGGCTTGCGGCATTGCAGCGCTGGATGGCAAAGGATATTTGTTGAAAAAGGAAGTCTGTCGTGCAAGACCGCCGCCCCCCCAGGTCTTTAACAAGCCTTAGGTTTTTAAAGCGCTTTTGACTCTTTTCGTGCCGTAATGCTTTACACGCTACGCCGATACAAACGTTTTTCTGTTGTAGTGGAAAGAAAGAACATGCTGATTCTCCCAGAATTCAATATGAGTGTATTATACGGGTAATTTTAAGAAGTAATTTCAGTTTTAAAAATTGATTACCTACTAGCTTCCGTGATAATGAATATTAAATTATTATTTATTTGATTTTTTTATGAATTTAACAAAATCCCTTCGCATAATTAAACATTTCAGAGCGAAAAGCGAAACTAACGAGCCGTGTATTTCTATCGCATGGAGACGGGATTTCTATTTCCGTTCCCCTAATGAAGACATCTCCGTTAACGAACGTTCCTGCTTGGTTGCTTATTCTAAAAATATGTGGGTTAAGTATTTATACCTATTCTGATTCTACTCATGATTGCTAACAACTTTTTCTATGGGTTTTTCTTCTGCCGAAAAGAAAAATAGACCTCTCATACTAAAAGCGTCCGACAGTTTGACACAATCTGTATGGAGTTGTCGAATTCGAGTTGTCGTTTTGGAAGTTGGCTCCATGGAAAAAGTTGTTAGCAATCATGAGTAGAATCAGAATTTATAATTTTATATCACTCAAAAGATTATACCCTGTATATTAATAACATTAATCAAAATCATGCATGTATTTTTTAAAGATATTCGGGTCCTGTCTGTTTGATCATTGATGAGTTTTATACAGGATCCCAAGCTAATTGTAAAAGCCACTTTATTAAAAAACATAAAAACAAGCAGATAGGAATGTTTCTCTCCATAAAACGGCCTCCTAACCCAGTTGGTGACCCTGCCTACGAAGCTGGATTTTTATTTGTGTTTTTATCATGAATAATTGTTCCTGAGTTGTGGATGTTTTCTATGTATCTAAGTACTTATACCTATTATATATTATATATATCGTCAAGTACCCACAACACAAGCCGTATTGATCTTAGTGTGGGACTAGTTGATTTGTGAAAAATTGTCCAATAATTTTTACATATTTATATTTAATTATTTATGTATAAAAAGAGGCAGATTAGAATTTTCTTTCTTTCCATAGCTGGTTGACAAAGTATCGTAAGTGTATTTGTGTTGTATTTTACAGATACCTATTTTAGTTGCTGTATGACTTTCAGGCTATGTAATGTAACCGGCATGTAACCTTATTTTTTTGTATGTGTATAGTGTGTACAATGTAATTTTTAGTGTTCCGTAGTCAACTAAGAACCCTTATAGTTTCGCCATGTCTGTCCGTCTGTCCGTATGCAGCTTAGCTCAGTGACCGTTAGTACTAGAAAGCTGTAATTTGGTATGAATATACATATTATTCATGCCGACAAATTGGAAAAAAATAAAGTCGGAAAAATTAAATTTTTAGGGTACCTCCCATACACGTAAAGTGGGGAGTAATTTGTTTCGTGTCAATTCTAAAGTGTGGATACCTCACACTGGATAGGAATTTAAAAAAAAATGGAAAATCCATACTAATATTATAAATGGGAAAGTGTGTGTGTCTGTTTGTTTGTCCGTCTTTCACGGAAAAACGGAGCGACAAATTGACGTGCTTTTGTAAGTGGAAATAATTGAAGGGATAGAGAGTGACAAAGGCTACTTTGTCTCTTTCTAACGCGAGCAAAGCCGCGGGCAAAAGCTAGTAGGTAAATATATCATAGAGTAGGTTTTATTCACATAATTATGTGTTACATCACCTCCTCTACTCGAAATAGGGTAACAGTAACACAGTTAATTATTGTCAGTCTATTCCGTCTCCGTATAACAAGAATTTCAGAATTACTCCGAGTTTACTTTTTTTTGTTTAAACTTAAGACTGAACTGAAATGAGTTTAAAACTTCGGCAAGTATGCATCCGACAAGGGTCACTTTGGAGTTCCGACAAGTTGTAATTCAATAAACTTCTTTTAAAAGTTCCCTTAGGGGTAAAAGATAAACATAACTAAACTTCCTTTTTTGCTTTCGTTCTTTTAAAATTGTGTTTTATAGGTGAAAATTAGAATGCAGACTTGTGTGCGTATTACAAAATATGCATAATATGTTATTAAAATGCATAATTTAAGTCATGGAAAAAACATTGAGGTACTATATACTCTGTGTCACCGAAACCGCACACGATTTAAAATCAGCAGTGGAGTTAAGTGACTCTAGCTATTAGTAAAATTATTCTGCCTAACCAAATGTGTGAAATAAAATGCATTTACTTATGATTCACAGAATACAAACAGGACAAACTAGTATTAAGATGTGTGTGCATCACAAAATAGATTCAACTCAATTTTTCTTATATCCTATCTTCCTGAATTTTTTCACAATTTTTTGAATCTCCCATTCAAAAGTTAGAGACACACTTTTTCAGACCTTCATAGCGATTATTTCCGATAATATTCGATTAATCATCATGTATGGGGCGCCATGTTTTGCATTGATGATGATACAAACGGTAAATCTTTTGTAAGCATTAAATGTCAAATTCATACACAGAGCTACCAACATTGCTAAAACTTTATGGGCTGTTGGCACTGAACGAAATTACCCAGGAAAGATACGGTTTTGACAGACATTAAATTATGATAGCCTGATTTTCTCAAATTATGTTCGAATGGGATATTTATGGATAATATTGCAAAAACCTACAAACTTTTCTTCCGGAAGTAGGTGAATAATTTAAAAAAAATTAACTTAGTCGATTTCTTAAATGAACGGTAATAAATATTTTTCTTGTTTGTGAACATGACGACATATTTGTCTTCTATCTGTTAAAAGCGAAACCGAAGAAAAGTTAATCACGTAAAACCGTTAAATCTACAAAATGCACGGCTCGGGTAATAGATGTGTTTTTCGCTAGAAACAAATGTTAATAGGTAGAAACTGGCCCTGACCCATTTTAAACGAGTAAAAAAGCATATATACATAAAAATCTTACAAAAAAAAACGGTCGTGACATGTGTGTACATATTTGTAATGATTAGCATGTATGGATATTTACGTTACGCTAAAAAAATCTGCTATTATAAATTATTTCTCGAATAATCAAAGATTTCAGAATCAGAGTCAGTTCAGTGACTGGATTAAAGTGTGACGTTTCAAACAAGATGTAAACGTTCTGCAACTGCAGTTTTACGGCGCCATTGCTTTCGGCTGATTGGGTGTCCAGTTATTTTAATTTATATCTAAGCTAGAAACAATACACTTAGCTTTATCAACTCTATAACACCAACATGCTTCACCCCTTTTGATTAGCTATTATGACGCAAACGTTGACACAACTTAGGAAATGGAAATGCAATACAAAAGGTGCAGTTTTTGCCCTATTAGCCTCATATCAGCCAGCTATATAAACTATTATATCCCTGAAGATAAACAATCAAGTTATGTAAACAATTTTGCTCCATCCCCCCTTGTAATAAAGCTTAAAATTGTATGGGTACATGTATTTGACGCCAGCGATGAGACATAAGACCGTTTGGAGTTAGCATTTTGTTGTGTTCCGTAAATAGCCGAGCCTTGTTGGGTGTGGAGGTAAATGGTTTAAACCGAAGAGCACACTATAGGAAATTTTAATTTTATTGTATGGGTGAGTAGTAAATGCATTTCAGATTAGTTGCGATTTTATTTTAGTTAGGCATGCTGATCTGAACTTCTTGGACAGTCAACAAATTGGAACCCTAGGCCACTGTAGAACTATGTCAGCGTGACGCTATAAATCAATATGTAAGTAACCTCTTACTTGTCATTTTGACATGGTTCTAGAGTGTAGGGTTCGAATTGGTTGACTGTAGGTACTTCGAAGGGAATATGGCTCAAGTTTTATAGAAGAATTTTGTACGTAAGATAGCTGAACCAAGTACATATGGCCTGGTATACTTTCGAAATTCTTTACGTCTTTTTTAAGCGGGTTAAATTATTATTATCGCTTAACTGTAAAAATTGGATTGATCCAGTTTTGTTGTTCTAGAATTAAAAATCGGAGTATAATTTCGAATTCGTTTTACTACATTATACTACGGAAAATAGTAGGACTCCTCACAGGCATAACACAGTAAACTAACATTTACACATAATAGGTATAACAGATAGCCCTTCGTGCAGAGCATGCATGAAAGAAGAAGAAACAACAAAACATATTCTCCTAGAATGTAAACAGATAGAAGCATACCGGAGTAAATACTTAGGGACTCCAAATTAAATACACTAAAGGAAGCAGTTTGCAACCTTAAAACGATGATAGGTTTGGTGGAGGAGCTGGGATGGGTAGAGTAGGGCTACTTCGGGCCTCGTAATCAATCACAAAGACACATTGGATGTCGATTTGCGGAAAAAGGACCAAGATTACGAACTAACTAACTAAACTAATGAGTAATGATACACTTGCCATCCTAGCGTTATAATCCATACTATGCATACTTCCATACTATATACAATATATAAAATAATATATAATTTTATCTATACTAATATTTTAAATAGGAAAGTGTGTGTGTCGGCAAAACGGAGCGACGGATTGACGTGATTTTTGAGTGCAGATAGTTGAAGGGACGGAGAGTGATATAGGCTACTTTTTATCTCATTCTAACGCGAGCGAAGCCGCGATCAAAAACTAGTGTACTATAATTCCGCATATTTAAATCGAATTAGTATATGTGCATGTAAAAGGATCTACAAAAACGCGCTTACTACTTACATAGGTATAGAATGTTGAATTCATGTTGAGAATGAGTTTCAAAGTAGAATTACTTTGAAACTCATTCTCAACATGAGATCAATAAACGTGTTCTATATTCATGAAGTCATAAACAAACCTCTATGTATCCACTATTTCATAAATAGTTACATTTAACATTCGACCGGCTAAGGAAAACGGCCATATTTCTGTCTCGTCAATCTCCCGAGGCAGCCTTTACGAGCGCTCCAGATTAAACTTTGTGACAGCATTTACCGCGGGATGAAGACGACGATTTTATAAAGACGCCTTGTTGAGCTCAGAATATCTTAAGCAAGTCTGCCGACTAAAATGAATACAGGTTTTAAGTACCTGCATAGATAGTCAACCATTTTTATTTTATTACTCATTTATTTGAAACGGGATGATTACCATTTGTTTTATTGAGCACCCGATATTTCAACACTCCACACACACGCTTGCAACAGTGTCCATTGACCATTTTAGCTTAAAATCATTTTGATTTTTCTATGATTTCTTCGTTTCCTTGTCAGAGTGAGGATAGTATGATTAGTATGATATCCCTCATGGCTGTCACACTTACCTTTAGTTGTGGTAAGGTACAGTCACCTGCAAATGGTACAGGGTGGCCAAATAAGAGCTATACATACCATTTTTGAAATTTGACTATATGCAACCTTAAAATTAGAAAGTACTTTTTTTATATGATATTGAGGGATAGCAACTTCCCACGAAACACAATTTCACAAGAAAAAACTACAAAGTCAAAGTCTAGTGTTTCAATGTAAACCTCGAGAATCAAAAATACGGCCAATTTACATCAGATTTTAGCGGCTAACAAGAAAAATTAAGGGACACCTAAAAAGTGGTTTCTTCGACAAAGCTAATGAGATAATGCCGAAATTAAGGGCTTCCCTAGCCTAGTTGGTAGTGACCCTGCCTACGAAGCTGGAGGTCGCCTAGTACCCATAGTACAAATAAAATTATGTCAGATATTGATGCGGCCTTCGTTGCGGAAGACGCTAAATAATGTTGCAGGTGACAAAGTAGCCCGAAAATTAAACTGGCTGACTGTACATACAGTACTATCTCGCTTGAATTATGACCTAGTTAGCTCTTGGGTAACTGGGAAATTACCATACACATTCCAATATTCCGAAATACTTTTTGAAAGCTAAATAGAAAAATAACAAATGTAAGGAATTATTGGAATAAGTTATGTAATGCATTTTGAGATGCTTTTAATTTTAAACCCATTTGGGTGTTGACAAGAAACTTGGCAGAGGGTAGTGGTTTCGCAGCCAATGTTTTAGAAGTGCAATAAGACGGCACTCACACGTTTTAATGGTAACGAGTTATGACTTTTTCCATATACTAAGAATGATGTTTCTACTTATTTCAATCGTTTAAGATAGAATATTGAATGATTGATGCAATCAAAACAAATGTATGTAAATAAAACGTATTAAATTGAGTATAGGCACTCGTATTAACTACATATCGACGTTTCTATTTCTAGTCCTTTACAGCACTCTTTGCCGGAGTGTTAATTAGAAGCAATTGTGGAAACCTAAGAAAATATAATAGGAATGGTTTAAAAGTAGGTGTAATTTAGTCGATTTTCGCTCGACATGTTTCGTTCTTTACGAAGAACGTCATCAGGAGCGCCCACTCGCGACCGAGGCAAGTCGTAGTCGTAGTCGGTAATATTATTTAATATGTTCGAGTCTCACGAGAGTTTTATAGTTAAAAAAGTAGGTGTACATAATTTTACAAATGCTTGCTAAAATACTTACAAATTAACACAAAAAAGGTCAGTCAAGTACATTCAATGTAAGTGTACAACTATGCAATGCATGCTTGAGGACATAGAGCTCGGCATCAAGGTGGGCGGCCATAACATTACCAACCTAAGATACGCAGACGACACTACTATTGTAGCTTCGAGTGAAGAGGAGTTGGCTACTCTGCTAAAGAAAGTTGAAGCAGAGAGTGCAAAAGTTGGATTGAGGATAAATCACAGCAAGACCAAGATCATGGTGGTAGACCGAGCAAGAGTTCTTCCTCAATCTAATGCCCTGGATAGCTTTGAGAAAGTGGATACGTTTGTGTATTTAGGGTCACTTATTTCTAACGGTGGTGGCAATACACAGGAGATATGTCGGCGGGCAGGAATGGCTAAAGGTGCAATGGCGCGATTGGAGAAGCTGTGGAAAAACCGAGGTATTCGTCGTACAACCAAGGTACGGCTGGTACGATCTTTGGTCTTCTCCATCTTTATGTATGGCGCTGAAACTTGGAGCTTAAAAACCCTAGATAGGAAGAAGATCGATGCTTTTGAGATGTGGTGTTGGAGAAGGATGCTCAGGATCCCATGGACTGCATTTAGAACAAACGAGTCCATACTACGAGAACTGAATATCACCAAGCGGCTCTCAACAATCTGCCAGGAGAAAATACTCAGGTTCTTCGGGCATATAATGCGTTCTAACCAGCACACTCTCGAAAGAAACATTATTCTCGGCAAAGTTGAAGGCCAACGCTCCAGGGGTGGAATACCTATAAGGTGGGCTGACACCATGAAGAAAGCGAGTGGTTCAATGCAGAGGGCAGTCCATATGGCCCTGGACCGCACCAAGTGGAGGGACATCACTGTTGGTCACGATCCTCAGCCATGAGGGACCGACTGAGAAGAGAGACAACTATGCAATCATCATCATCATCATCATCATTCAGCCGAAAGACGTCCACTGCTGGACATAGGCCTCCCCCAAAGATTTCCACCATGACCGGTCCTGCGCCACCCGCATCCAGCGGACTCCTGCGACCTTCACCAGGTCATCAGTCCACCTTGTAGGGGGCCTACCCACGCTGCGCCTTCCGGTACGCGGAGTTTCTTTCGTTTTTCGCGGAGAACTTTCCTTGTCCTGATATATTTTATATAGGTGCTTTATTCTTAAGGGAGTTTCGCTCCAAACCCCGAAACGTCGATGTTGGGATGACGATCACCAGACTAAAGTGGCACTGGTCTGGACAAATTTTCCGGATGAATGAGGACAGATGGGCCAAAGCAGCCACCAGCTGGCCACTCAGGTATAGTCGTAGCAAAGGCAGACTGAGAAAGAGATTGGCTGGACGACTTGAATGCGTTTTATCAGGATTGATGGGATCCCAGCACATGGAGGATTGGATAAAGGGAGAGCGGAGGCCTTTGCCCAACAGTGGGACACACACAGGCTAGTAAAAAACATTATATTCAAATGTGGTATAGGTCCATGGGGTCCCCGCACGCAAGTTTTTTGTAGAAATCGTAAAACGTCTGGTTGATATAACTGGTGACTGAAGAGCTGGTGGCTTCTTCACACAACGTATCAGCATTGCGATACAACGAGGAAATGCCGCCAGCATCCTAGGTACAATGCCTCAAGGACCTATTTTAGATTTAAGGTAGGTAGAGGTAGGTAGCTGGGTAAGTGCCACTTACTGTATATATTTTAAAAATAAGTTATTTTAAATGTGGTTTTTATACACCGACGTTCATCAGTTTTAAAATGACTGTTTTTTTAATGCTCCGCGTTTTGAAGCCCCGATGGATTGCGGTCTGAACAAATAATGAATCGGGTCGCTCAAAATTGACTTCTACGCAGAATTTGTAAAATAAACCTTCAAACATGCGGTGACGGGCTTTGAGCGATGTTGGGTCATGCAAATATTTTATTTTTGGGTCAATCTTTTTGTGCTGTCATGCGGAAACAAATAAATTATAAAAATATTGAATTTGACAATTTAGTTTCATATTATTATGAACATTAAACGGATCTATCGTGAATCGTGGTGTCCACGGAGATCTTGCTAGAAATGTTTACGTACCCGGCAAAAAGTCACATTAAACGCGTGCGGTTTCTGTAAAAAAAAAACTTCTAAGTCAACACATTCAAAAGACACGGGAAATCAAAATTTGCAGGATACATCGCTCTAAGCTAGAATAACTTAATTTAGCGAAAAGCGAAATCTTGTAGCACAAATATAGGAAAAACTCCGAAAACTGAGGGTTTTGTACGGCTAGAATTGTGTGGTGGTACAGTCAACAAATTGAAACCATAGGCCACTGTAGAACCATGTCAAAATGACAAGCAGTAAGATATTTCTTACAATCTGATTTATAGCGTCACTATGACATTGTCCTACAGTGGCTTAGGGCCTTAGGGTTCCAATTGGATGACTCAGACTTACACTTGCCCGGTATTTTCCGGTTTTTGCTCCACCACCCTCAGCCCTCGGGATGTCTGGAGGAGATCTCTTAATTAATGAAAAGACTGACTTTGTTTATCTGAATGAATAATCCAAGGATACCAGAGTTGCAAATTCGAGTCTTGCCCATAACCATGAGCTTTTCCTCTTTTCCTTGCTTCTTAAGAAATGCTTAATTTAATTTCCTAGTTCGCAAACTTTTCTGCTTAAAAATAAAATAATGTCTGTAAATAACTAAAGAAAAACACCAACACCGTCGGAAGCCAAGCCGAGGATCGAACTCGGGTCTTCAGCTTACGTGGCTAACGCCATAACCACTAAGCCACCTGGTCTCAACGCACGATAGCAAATTTCTCGAGTATGCATATCTGCAATAAGCAACACGTCCGTGGCCGTACTCTAAGTAATAGTGTTACTACTTGAATAACAAAGCAAAATATTTAGCATTTATTTTTGTTTCAACAAAAAGCTGTATTGTCGTATAAGCTTAGGCCAAGGCCAAGTATTCTTACACAACTACAGTAAAAGAAAAAGTAATTTAGAGCATAATACATTTATATCCTTGGCAGACCACGCATTTCAATAAATATTTCGCACAGCGTGCTTTTATTTAGCGTCCACGCTTCGAATACTAGCTACTCTTACGTAAGCGTAACCTGAAGACTCAAGACTCAAGCCTTAAAACTTTTTCTTTTTCTGTATATTGCCAGTTTTATAAGCACTTATGGCCTAGAAGTTAGCTGTCGGACATTCAATCCAAAAGTCGAGGGTTTAAAGTTTAAACCCTGGCTCGTTAGTCGTAATACCATTGAATGCATATATAAATTAATATTCATATTCAGTTAATCCATTGGTATCATGTTCATTAGGTAAAGATCTTACATTTTACTCTTAGTCAGAACAAATACCCTGTTGGGGCATACAATAAAGGACATGTCAGGCACATAAAAACCAGATTTATAATATAGGTAATTATGATACACTAGGTTTAAACTGAGTTTAAGCAAGAGAGCAATTTGGCAAAACAAATAAATATAGGTATTATAGTATATATTCATAAGGTATATTGCAAGTATTGCAACCCGTTTTGAGCCAGCATGGGGTTATGCCGGCTATGCCCGATCCCTCTCACAACTAGCACGTGCCTAGCAGCAGTGGGACGTCTATAGGCTACACTGTAGGCGGTCGTAAACATTGACCCCATCTTAAAAAAAAAACTTTTTCGTACTTTTCAATAAAAAAATCCCGTGAGTGTTAGAAATATTGATAAACTTATAGTGGCTTCTATTACCGCGATTGTTATTCATTGAAATTAAACACTGTAGACTGGATTAATCGCGTTTATTAACACCATGATCCTACATTTTGAGCCCTTTAAAGCACTCGGTTTTACAGATACATTTTAGACTTTCACAGCGATTATTTCTGAAAATATTCTATTAAACAATGTATCCTCCCCCCTCTAAGTTTTGAACGAAAAGTCCAAACTAGGATATAAAACAAACTTACTAAGGAAATTATTTTTAACGAATTTGGTCAAGCCCTTTTTGACTTTATCCTAGAAATTCCATGTATAAAAGCACGTAAAAGCCTAGATATTTCGAAGGCACTTACGCCTTTCCACTTACACAATTTTTTCATCGTATAATAGTACAGAACCCTCAATTATGCACTTGGCCGGTATTTTAAATCGTAACGTAACAACTATTTCTAAATGCGTATGTCACATCCTTTATCTGTTCAACATGTATTTTTCATAATATTTACAACATGTTTTGGTGCGACTCAGTCTGCCTGTCTGTTTAATTAAAACACTATTTAAATTCTACTTTACAATCGTTATAAATTCACAATAGTGTACGCGACGTCTATCAAACCTAAAAGATTCAATAATTTTATATTCATTGTGTAAATCCCTTTCATTCAGTTTCATCTCTCAGCCAAGATCCATTAAGAGACATAGATTTACATTACCCTAACTCCCTCGAGGTCCGTGATGTATTAACCCCGTGACAGGGTTTGGAAATTACACTGAACCTGAGCGTTGGTGGTCGAGTGGTAAGACCGTGCGACTTTCAATCCGAAGTTCCTTCAAATCCTGCCTGAAGGAAAACATAGAAAGGAAACTGGACTAACTCAAAAGGCATAGACCCTCTGGGTTGGAAGGTCAGATGATAGTCGCTTTCGCAAAACTATCGTCCACCAAAACATCAGACACCTTGAGCCGTGCTATTAGCCGGGAAAAGACTAGGAAGTAGAAGATTGAATGTGAGTTCAGAGGGTTTACCACGAACATCGAAAATTGGCATTGGCGGGAAGACCTCTTTATCACTCCAATATGCAAGTGTGACAGAGATGGAGATACGAATCCGCAATCGTTCGATTTTCGTGGTATAGGCCCAGAGCGTGATGGCCGAGGAGTCTTGATCTACGATTTTTTTATAACAACAGGGGGGGGGGGCTTACCACGATTGCCTAACTACTAACAGCTTACGTCCTTAACTGTGCTCAGTTGTATGACAACAATTCAGTTTAGGTCCTAAACTGTGCTCAGTTGTATGTTAGGTCTTTAACTGTGCTGAGTTGTAAGGCAGCGATTCAGTTTAGGTCCTTAACTGTGCTCAGTTGTATGACAGCGATCCAGTTTAGGTCCTTAACTGTGCTCAGTTGTATGGCAGCGACTCAGTTTAGGTCCTAACTGTGCTTAGTTGTATGGCAGCGACTCAGTTTAGGTCCTAACTGTGCTTAGTTGTATGGCAGCGATTCAGTTTAGGTCCTTAACTGTGCTCAGTTGTATAGCAGCGACTCAGTTTAGGTCCTAACTGTGCTTAGTTGTATGCCAGCGATTCAGTTTAGGTCCTTAACTGTGCTCAGTTGTATGACAACAATTCAGTTTAGGTCCTAAACTGTGCTCAGTTGTATGTTAGGTCTTTAACTGTGCTGAGTTGTATGGCAGCGATTCAGTTTAGGTCCTTAACTGTGCTCAGTTGTATGACAGCGATCCAGTTTAGGTCCTTAACTGTGCTCAGTTGTATGGCAGCGACTCAGTTTAGGTCCTAACTGTGCTTAGTTGTATGGCAGCGACTCAGTTTAGGTCCTAACTGTGCTTAGTTGTATATATGGCAGCGATTCAGTTTAGGTCCTTAACTGTGCTCAGTTGTATGGCAGCGACTCAGTTTAGGTCCTAACTGTGCTTAGTTGTATGCCAGCGATTCAGTTTAGGTCCTGAACTGTGCTCAGTTTTATGGCAGCGACTCAGTTTAGGTCCTAACTGTGCTTAGTTGTATGCCAGCGATTCAGTTTAGGTCCTTAACTGTGCTCAGTTGTATGGCAGCGACTCAGTTTAGGTCCTTAACTGTGCTCAGTTGTATGGCAGCGACTCAGTTTAGGTCCTAACTGTGCTTAGTTGTATGCCAGCGATTCAGTTTAGGTCCTGAACTGTGCTCAGTTTTATGGCAGCGACTCAGTTTAGGTCCTCAACTGAATCGTGTTAGGAGATCGTGATAACCTTCTGGACGAAATAGAATTAAAAAAAGGTATACCAAGGGTACAATCCTAACATAACGACCGCTCTTTATTTATTTTCGGATTTTTTTTAGTAGATGATTTTTCCACATTTCCTAAATAAAATATGAAATCAAAATATGAAATATGAAATCAAAAGTTTTGATCACTTAATATACGATTTTAAGCTAACATGGTCATTTGCATTATAACTAATATTTGAAACGGGATAATTACCATATATGTTTGTTTTATTGAGCACCCGATATTTCGACACTGTTGCAAGCGTCATGTTCACGGAGTAAACATGACGCTTGAGTTTACTCCGTGAACATGACGCTTACAACAGAGTCGAAATATCGAGTGCTCAATAAAACAAACATACATGGTAATTATTCCGTGTCAAATATAGCTTTTGATTACTTATCCAAAACTCAGCATTAAAACCAATGTCAGTAAATATTATTTGTTTCAATTTGATAAATTGCTTCCGATTCTATTTCTTGAGACCCTACATTTTGATCGAGATAAATTATGCGCCCCCAAGTTCCCTACCTTCTGGCCGTTTTCGCTTAAACTTTCTACGAAGTTTGTAACAATAGTAATTAGTTTGGTAGTAAGTGGATCCGTAGTTGAAACTACTCGTAGGTATTATACGTTGTTTACGTATAATTTACCTACGAGTAGTTTCAACTGCATGTGAATTTATGAAGGGAAGATTTTTTTATAATTACGGCCTCTAGCTGAGAGACAATTACAAATAAAATACACATAACACTAACAACATAAGTGTCACGAAAAAGGTGTCATCTCAGCGTATTGCTAGCGTAGGCCAGCTCTGATCTTCCGATGAGACCATCCATTGAGCAATCTCGTCAAGCAACAAACAATACAGAATTAAATACACAGACAAAAAGGAAATAATAGTGTACAAGATTTTAATGGGTCGGCAACGCGCATGTGACCTTCTTGGAGTTGCAGGCGTCTTTCGGCTACGGTGACCGCTTTCCATCAGGCGGGCCGTATGCTTGTTTGCCACTGTCACGATAAAAAAAAACAAAAGAAAAAGGTCTAAAATATACGTATTTTGTCAAACTCCTCTCGTTTGTGTCGGTAATGGGCTAAGACACGTACAAAGTAAATGAACAGAACATTAAAGCTTAATTCTTTTGTAGTCGCTCATAATGGACGGTTACAAACAAAGGGAGGCTGCGAGGGCACCTGAGATGTAACCTTTTACCAAGGTCGCATGAGAGCAAGGGGCTGTTACAATCGTGAATTACGCATTCAGCACATTTTGTAGCTGTGGTTAAAGCCGGGAACTGGAAAATCGGGAAAAGAAGTTGTTTTTGTAGGGTCACGTACACAAGGGGTACAACGGGACCCAATTAATAAGGCTCCGCCGTCCGTCTGTCCGTCCGTCCGTCTGTCTGTCTGTCCGTCCGTCTGTCTGTGACCAGGCTGTATCTTCGTCCCGTGATAGTTAGACAGTTGACATTGTCACAGATTATGTATTTCTAATTTCTATTGTCGCTATAACAACAAATACTAAAATTAAAAATCAGAATTATAAAAAAATACTTAAGGCCAAACGTGATATTTTGCTGTTTTTATAAATAATGGTGTGGAAACCGTCGTGCTTGAGTCCGACTCGCACTTGGCCGGTTTCGAAGTTACAACCGTGTAGTCCTTCCTAAAATAATTTAAATACCATCGGTTTTCAATGTTTAATTTAAGCCACACGTCATTATTGATCACACACGAAATGATGGACTTGAAAATAAGCTAAAGCTAAATAAAATAATACATTGTTGCATTTACATTAAGCTTGCAGTATTTCAAATAATTTTTAAGAAATAAACCTCAATTCAGTGGGAAATTGGTTGTTACCAAAATTAAATCCTCCACTGTTTAAGGTACCTGATAAGTTAATAACTTAAAAATTGCTTGCACCTCGAAAGTCTCCTTTTAAATAAGAAAAACCGACCAATTGCATGTCGGACAACGTAAAGTGGAGAGTTCCGTACCTTCATACGATAAAAAAATCGTCAAGCAAAAGGTCGTAAGTGCGTCGATCACATCAAATAGTTTTTTGGCGAAAACACAAAGACGGCTAGACCGAATATGTTAAAATAATTTTCGTGATATGCAGTCCTATCTACCAGAAAATTTTCAGACATTTTTGATTTCCCGTTCAAAAAATAGAGGCTTGTTTAGTACTTTAGATAGAGGTTACTTTCAGATCGATCATTTCTGAAAACATTTGACTAATCAAATTCTTCTTCAAGAAACCTTAATGGCCTAAATATCTATCAGATGAAACCACAAGCGTATATTTGCAAAAATAAAACATTTAGTTACATGTATGGGAAATATTTCTAAGGGGGTACCCCTTAATATATATATTTTTTTTTTCAACATCATATGCAACACCAAGTAGCGGCACATACAATACACATCTACCTGTAACATCAGACCGCTGTGACATACAGACGGACAGACGGACGGGACGAAACTATAAAGGTTCCGCTTCTGGCATGTTTGTTGCCGAACCCTAAATAACGGAATTGAGTAGCAAATACACATTGCCACATATAACCAAGTCCTTTTTTGAAGTCTGTTGAAAATAAATTGTCCAATTCAAATTTCCTAATTTTCTTCGCCAGTTTTTCATTCAAAAAGCTTACCAACAGCAAATACAAAAATGTAATCCTCTAAAAGTTTTTATAGCGTAGGTAGGTACTTGTATTTATTTAATCGAACGGCGGCGGGACAAACCGACCGGGCTTAAAGCCGAGAATTGTTTGCACAACGTAATTCTGCCCTTAAACTTGTATACAATAGCTGTATTTATGATACGGGGATCTGAAAATATACCGAGTTGGCAATATTTACCCATTTAGCTTTTGGAAATAAGTAACTGAAGAAAGGGCTTTACACACAGTTGGTTTTCGATGGTATACTAACATAAACTCGATGCGCTAAAATGGACCTAAAAATATGTAATTTATTTGGAAAAACAATAACTACTTAATTATAATAAATACTAAATAACTTATGATAAACTATATTGAAAGAGATGTCATCGTGAAAGAGATGGGATCGAATCAGCGACCTCCTGCTGTCGCGGCAGACGCCCTTACCTCTACGTAAAAAAAACAACAAACATGAATCAAAATATTTAATACAAATGATAAATTATTTGATTCGTGCTTCACAAATTTATATACATATTATAATAATTATAGTTAACTTAAATATAATTTTTAAAATAAACATAAGTACTTCCAAAAATATGCTCCCCAATTCACCGTCGTATGTAAAAGTGCTCAGAAGGCTGGCAGCGTTGCCTAGTTAGATAGTTTAGCCGCTGGCCAAAGTAGTTGCAAGCCCTCTGGTTGCCAGATACATTGACAAGGCGCTTAGGTATTTCTTTAAAAAGGGTTTTGGTCCTAGGACCTCATGGTCCCAGGGTTTCTAAATCGAAAGTAGTAAAATCTCTACGTACATACATACAAATACTTAAATACATAGAAAACATTCATAACTCAGGCACAAATATTCTTGATAAACACACAAATACATGCCCTGACCAGTATTCGAACCCGGGACCTCCTGCTTCGTAGGCAGGGTGTGGGCAATAAAACGGCTCTCATATACTCCTGTTTGTACTTTAAACTGCCACCATGGCAGCTTTTCATACGGCCGCGCGCAAATACGACTTGACAAATTGCAAATAAAGCTTAGAATTGGGACACACGGACGACATGACTGTCTGACAATTGCGTGTCGGACTCGCCCACCGAGGGTTCCGAATTAAGTATCCCCCCCCAATGACCTTAGGTACTTAAAATACTGGTGGCACGGAACTCTCAGTGTGCGCCAATTATATGGTTCTCGGATTTTCTCCTGACCTTGTGCTACAAGCCATTGCTTTTTGCCAAATTTCGTGATTCTAGGTCAAGGGGACAGTACCCTTATACATATTGGTCCCCATTGAAAATTGCGACTCTTTTGATTGCGTTGACGTAGAAGTTTGGTTAATAGTTCTCCGGGCAATATGGCCAGCCCACTGCCACTTAAGTTTCGCGATTCTTTGAGCTACGTCGGTGACTCTTGTTCTGCGTACACATAATAAATTGAACACGAGCACATCCGTGTTTTTTATCACATAGGAGGCAATTAACCGAACAGAGAAACGCCTGCGGGGTTACTAGACCATTGAAATCGTATCTGTGGAAAATTCTACATTCTGTTCACTACCCCACACGGCTGTGTGTCACAAATATTAGCAAATAAAATACACCGCGACGAACAAGGTAAACGTTAATAATCATAATTAATATTTGAGCTCGGCGACCTACTATGTACGAGGACCGGGGTCGTGTTATTTCTGCGTGCGTAGCCAAGATGCCAATCGCTCACGCTAAATAACGTATCGTAGCTATCTCTCTCTATCACTCTTCCTTATTAGTGTGACAATGACAGTTGCGTTTCGTTAGCGACTGAGCGTGAGCGATTGGCATATTGGCTACGCACCCTGACGTGTATTATGTAATGTAATTTTCCTAGAGCAGTTTATAATGAACACTAAATAAATTACTATTTTAAATTAGGAACAAACTAAAGGACCCCGCAGCAAACATAGGGAAAAAGTGGTCTCAGTCAAATCTCACGAAATTTTAGTATGATATATATATATTTATATATATATATATTTATTTATTTCGTCACATATAAGCTTACAGTATAACACCAAAACGCTTAAACGATAAACTATTATATTATATAAGATAACGATTCATTCCTAAAGATACAAAAAATTAATTAAATAGGCTAAAAAAAAATGTCACATGAAATGTGACAAAAAAAAAATGTGACATGATGAAATGTACAACACTCAAAAGTATACTTTCAGAAAGAATTAATTCAATTGTTTTTTACAAAGTGATAATGCTACCTATTTTATGTAATTAATTAATATTATTCGAACATTAAGGTACAGTAACAAACAATATAAGATAAAACTAATACCTAATTAACACCTTTGCTGCGGCAATTAGTTAACATCGCATTCAACCATTATCAGGCCATTTTGGCCCGGTACTCAGCGAAGGATAAAACTAAACTATAAGTACTAAACGTTAAAATATACCTACAAATATATTAATCTGACTTTGTAACGTATGTACATTTTATCAAGCACGTCCCGTAAACAAAAAACTATTTAGGTACTTCATTATTTCTGAACGTATACCTCTGAGAGAGTTGTGCCCTAATAATAAAAAATCAGGAGACTTGAATCTACATCATACTAAAATTTCGTGAAATTTGTCTGAAACCACTATTTTTCCCTATGTTTGCTGCGGGGTCCTTACTCAGAAAGAAGGAAAAGTGGAAATATTTATGAACTCGGGCGGGACTCGAACCTGGTAGCACTTTGTTAGTGGTGAATTCTCAGTATACGAGTAACTTGAGACTCCACTTGCCGATTAAGAAGTACTTGCGTACGGTAGATGTTGCTAAGCGACCTCCTAAGTAAATAGAACTAATCTTAATAAGACCTAGTTTACTGCAGACAGGCGCTTTCGTAAAACTGGCGCCTACGCCCAATCTTGGGATTAATTGTCAAAGCGCACCCCAGACTCCGGGAAAGCCGGGAAAACCCACATTAAACCATAATAAAAAACACCAAATCTCCAAAAGGACAAATCACCCGAAACCCTAATATACTAACCCCTATAATCCCAGGGCTCACTTATTCTATCTACTGCTACGATATTTATGACCAGAGACCGGGATTTTTGCGGCCGTTTTTATTTATCGATTATATTCACATAATATATCGGTAGTTTCAGCCTTTGTTTAGTATAATAATAGGCTAGACGACAAAAAGAATCTATTTAGTCCGTCTTTTACACTATTTAAAAATATTTTACACGTATTTTTTCTTTTGTTCGTAAAATCAAAAATGACGAAAATATAGTGCGTTCAAGTTTCGCGTTACGTCCTTACGTCACTATTAGGCACAATTCTGACCTAGTAGTGAAGTCACCAGCCTCCACCCCGGAACTTTGATGCACTTTATCTTCGTCAATTTTAGTTAAATTGAAAAAGGAAAAAATACGTGTCTAATCATTTTCGATAATCTAACTGATGGACTAATTAGAATGATAGTTTTTCAACCCAGTTGTCATCCCTATTGGTAGTTGTCGCAATTATTTATAAAATTATCGTGTACCTATTTTCTATTCATTACCTTATTATACCTTAATTGTAATTTCATCCTCTTTGATTGACCTTGGATGGGCCTAAAACCAGCTAAGTTCTATTTCCTTTATCAGTGTGTAAAATACAAAAACGTACAAAAACAATACAAAATACATATAAACATATTATAAAAACCTAACCTAGAGTGCCGCCGGCAACGGGGCAGGGCCAAGGCTGCCGGTGGTTAGGGCCGCAGAGAAAGGAACCGCCGGACTATACGCGCCGTGTCCAGGATTACCGCCTTCTGCATTTGACCCTTGATCCATCCACCTAGGGAGAGTCTCTCAAGATGTTAGTCGAGACTCTTCGCTATGAGACCGTTCGCTGAAACGACTATATCCGGGACATTACATTTACATTATTATTAATTATTGTTCACATAAATCAAAAACTAATGATCAAAGAATCACAATTAAATAACACAGCCACTAAGTAGTTCAATCTCGACTCGACTCGACTATTCGAGGTCCTTGCAGCTGTTTCAATTAGCTTCAATAAGCTTTGCTTTGACAAAAGTCCGTGTGCATTCAGCCAATGCGCAAGTGCTGTTGAATATCGGGAGGCAATTGTTTTTAAATAATTATAACTGGCAGGTTAAATTAAGAGGTGTATGGTTTATAACGTGCGTGCCAGTTGAGGTTCCATGTTTGATTTTGCAACGAAATTCTAGTGTCAGTTTTATAACTTAACACATACGAGTGATTGAGTTTATTTAAAAAAATGTGAATATTTGAGCGTGCCACGAAATCATCCATATTTTATATAGTTAGGGCTTCTAACCGTTTTCTTTGTCAAAAGTGGAATGGATTTTTATAAATTGTGCAGTTAAATTCCGCAAGAAGTAAAGCGATTTCTTATTAATAACAAAAACTAGAATATAGTATTTATTAAAATTGTTTGCGACGGTTGTTTGTTGCACACTTCCGTCCGCAACTTCGTACCGTCGTGAGTAATACGAGAGTTTTCTATTTAAAATAGGATTATCTATTTTAGGATACTTTTATTCTCGGACGGGTTGTTTCTTTTAATAAATATTGAATAAGAAGTGTAACCAAAAAAACTTAAAAACATTTCGTAAAAAAGGGATTTCTACTGACCTATTTTTTTCATGTTCTTTGAACTTCGGTAGAAACTGTAAGTAAATACCTATTTTATACCATGTCGGTAATAAACAAGCCTACAGCCCGCCTAATGGAAAGCGGTCATCGTAGCCTCACACACCTGAGTCACATGCGCGTTGCCCACATGAAAAATACTCACACACTCTTTTTTTGAAGAATACTCTATTCCTTTGGGAAAACCTCGGCAATCCTTATTGTTACAAATAATAAATGATTGTATTCGTGCTTTACAATCGCCACCCTTGCTTCTTGTAGGAAATAATCTGTAAACATTATTTAGAAGGCAGCAGGAAGGTAGGTACATAGGATTTGCAGAATGCATCTTAAACTTGCCCGTAATAATAAATAAAAATGCAAATACAAAAACGTTTAAAATAAGAATAGATTGCACATATTTAGGAAATTTCGGACTCTGGCTGCTGTGATCGGATAGCCCAGTGGTTAAGACGTCTCTCTCGAAAGCAGGAGGGTACTGGTTCGATTTCAGCCCTGCTCACATTGCTGCTGGGCATTGGTCACTTTTTCTGTAGTATATGCCATCTCTCTCAATTTTTAATTTACTAGCTCTTGCCCGCGGCTTCGCTGGCGTTAGAAAGAGACAAAGAGTAGCCTATGTCACTCTACTATCTCCACTTAAAAAATCACGTCAATTCGTCGCTCCGTTGTACGGACAAACAAACCGATACACACACTTTTCCCATTTATAATATTAGTATGGATATATAGTATTGTGACTACTTAAAAAACACGAATAAAAACATTTATTACAAATAATAAATGATAAGATTCGTGCTTTACAATGGATTAGGTAATAGTCATAATGAAATTATATTAACACTAAAAATCAAGTTCCTATAAAGCAGAAAAGGACACGTTATCAAACAGCCTCAAATTTTTTGCAGCGTTCAAATTCACTTGCAGCAAACCCCTATACGTAAGCGACGCAAAGAAATCGGCTAAGTACATTACTTATTAGAACTCACCAAGAAACGGTAGCGTTCATTGTGTTTGCTCGAGTGAGAAACGATCTCTCAATTTATCGGGGATATCCACCGAGTGTGCTTCAGGCGGGCAATTTTACGTGCAATCGATCTAACACGAGATACACACTTCGCTTGTCAGACACTGCACAATTACCGTAGACTCTCTCCTTTAGACCGTCTCAATTTATCGGGTATATCCCCTGAGCTTAGTAAAGTCAGGCAATTTTACGTGCAATCGATAACACGAAGTCTTGACTTCGCATGGCTTGTCGGACACTGTACAAATACCGTAGACCACCCCCTCTTAGACCACATCTATTTACCAGGGATATCCCCTAAGCGTGTTCAGACATGCAATTTTATATGCAACCGATCTAACACGATGCCCATACTTCGCAAGGTGGCAACCAAATCAATTCCCATCGAGAAGTGCATACAGCTGTGATAAACAATGCGATCGCTGACCACTACATACAAGGTTCTATTATAGTGCACGATTACAAGACAAGACTCGAAATCTAGGTATATAAACAAGTTAGATAACAATTTAGTAGAATGTGAGTTGCGTAAAATTAATTGGGACCCTGCCTTAGATCTTGTTTATCCAAGTGACATACTTAACTATATTACTGATAATTTTTGCGGTGTTTATAATAGGTGTACGAAAAAAATTAAAATGAAAACAGGAAAACGACAAGAATGTAAATGGATTAAGAATCGTGTTATTAGTATGAGTAGGAAAAAAGCAGAACTTTTAAAATTTTGTAAACAAAATGATAAAAATAAGGTAAATAGACTATTATACAATAAATGTAGAAACTTAACAAATAAATATATAGAAAAAACTAGAAATAATTATATAAAAAAGCGAGATTATAAATAACTTTAGTAATCAAAAAAGAGTTTGGGAAATAATAAACAACATCTGCGGCAGGGTTTGCAAGTCTGTTGATGCTGTTATTGTTAGGCACTTTAAGTCGGATTCGACTTCAAAATCTTATGTAATACTTTTGCCTACGGTTTTGAAGAAAATGTAAAAAATATATGTCCTCCCTGTAATACTAAACTAATTACCCAAAGCGGTGTCATCCCAACAACCCTCGGTATCAATGAGATTAAAAAAAGCTACTAATGACGTAATTTTGAAAATTATAAAGCATATGAATAAAAGAAAAAGCCCGGGTGTTGATAGCATCCGGGCAAGAGATTTTATTATTAGATTTTTATATATTAGCGCTGAGATACCCCAGTGATTACGCATCTTATAAACGCGTGTATTTCCACGTCCTTATACCCCGATCAGTTAAAAAGAGGTATAATTAGACCCATTCATAAGAAAGGTGCGTATAATGATGTAAATAATTATCGACCTATTACTATTTTACCATGTATTGATAAGATTGTAGAAAGATATATCGAGGGTTGCCTGGTGAAACCCAATAAGTATGAGAAACCTAGTTTCGAGAAAAATGAAGTTAAAGATTTATGGTCATCAAACACTAATTTGGTAAGTAAATTCGTAGTTTTATAAGTTCTCCGTGTAAAGTAATTTTATCTACTTTAAGTTAATTTGTGTTTTAGCTATATAACTAATTTAGTTGTCACTGTAAGAAAACGTTTTTTACCAAGGGGTGTCGACTTATTGGGTTTTCGCAAAAATTAAAAAGCTGTTAATGTTACTTATAGGATTTATTACCTACTTATAAAAAAACTTATAAAAAAGTTAATCTACGCTAGTCATCCGAAAAGTCACTGCCAAATAAATCAGTTTCATGATCTGAAAAAAAAAATATAAACAAAATAAATTATAAACCACCACCAGTGATTATTACCAGTGTTTATATTTTAGTGTTTAATTTATATTGTTTTTATTTCCTTGTTGGTGAACAATAAAGAGTACTTATTTGTATTTGCAAACGGCCTCCTAGCCTAGTTGGTAGTGACGCTGCCTTCGAAGCAGGAGGTCCCGGGTTCGAATCCTGGTCAGGGCATTTATTTGTGTGTTTATCACGAATATTTGTTCCTGAGTTATGGATGGTTTCTATGTATTTAAGTATTTTATTTTGTATGTATCTATCTATTATATATATCGTCGTCTAGTACCCACAACACAAGCCCTTGGGCTTACCGTGGGACTAGGTCGATTTGTGTAAGATTGTCCCGCAAATATTTATATTTATTAATTTTTATTTATATTGTATTGTATTGTATAAAGTTACAGATTGATCTTATTTTTTTTATACCGAAAAATAAATTATAAAGTTACACATTGATCTTTGTTTTTATACGGAATGATTTTTGGGTCATGGAGCAACAGTTAACAGAGTACTGGGGAGGTCCACACTGAGCAACTTTCACAACTCTCTGTGGACAACCACGAATTCGGGGAAAAAGGTCTCCTAATGAAGAGCTAATTGATATTTAGTTACTCCTAAGTGTTGATCGATATTTAACAATCAAAGATTTCTTTTTCACGATTTCATGGTTGTCGTAGTGAAAGTTGGGTGTTCTTTCCCTGTTCACTCTTGCTCCATGACCCAAAAATCACCCAGTATGTACGTAATCAGTAATAATTGTAATTGGGCAATAAAGCTTAAATAAATAAATAAGTATTTTTTCAATTCCATTAATACTTATTAAAGACAGATGCATTCAAACAAGACAAAAAAATATTTTTGAGTTGCCAAAACACACATTGACTCTTTCTGGCAAAGACTGCCACTGCACTACAATCATTTTTGGAGGGTAGGCTATGCGTAAAAGTACTCGTCTCGTATAGAAATATCAACCCTTTAGCATGTACGGTAGCCGAGATAGACCACTGTACGAAAGCTCCCGGTGCACGAATCCTACCTACTTTCCCCTAAGTACATAAATCTACAGATATTTATTTTGTACTTGTACAAGTACGCGGGGACTTACGAGGATAATGCACAATGTTCCAATGGAAACTTACCATCTTTACTGGTTTGCAGATAACGACTTATGTCTTTATTTGCCGGTGAAATACTAGGAGGTCCAGTCATAGAAAACCTGTTAATAGAAGCACCTCATCCAGTTGGAATGTAAAAAAATAATTGATATTATTTAATAATTTAACTAAACGTATTAATTTAAACTACTTTTTGTTATATTAACGGTTACAATCTTACAATAGCTTAGATTTATTGTTAGGTATTTAAGGACAGTACTATAAACGCGATGTATACCTATCGTTCAGGCGATTATGTCATTTGTTTGTTTTGTTATTTTGTACCGTAAGCATCACTCAAAGTCGCGTAGTTTGATTAATAGATAGTGCTAAAACCCGATAAGTTCGCTCTAAACGAAACAACAACAGTTATCTACATATTAACGGTTACAATCCAACAGTACTATAAACTCGACGTATACCTATCGTTCAGGCGATTAAGTCTTAACATAATTAACACGTTCGCGGACGCGGATTGCATAGCATCCGTTTTTGTACTTCATCTGGTGACGCGCCTGCTATTGAATCCGTTATTTGGTTTAGATTTCTGCGTCAGTATGCTTACCAATCCGCTTGGCCACAGTATAATATTATTAACCAACATTTCCTCTACCATTCACTAAAATCACAGAATGCATACTGTTATATTTCATAGTTTATGACGGTTAGAAATTATCCTGTGACATCTCAAATTGTGCCCCCCTTTCTGTGACGCGTATGCTATAGCATTCGTCTTTGTATGGAAGACTCCTCAGTAGCCCTTCGCGTGCGTCTGGGAGTGGGCGCGTAAAATGTGGCCAAATTTCGCATGCACACGCTATTTTACGGATTTTTTGTAACATCGTTAGTAATGTTTTTTTTACAGTTTATGTATGTTTTTGGTTGTGGTTTTATAAACAAATCTCTTTACTGATTGTTTTTTGTAGTGCAACTTGATTCTGACTACTGTAAATAAAGAAAAGTGAGGCATGTTTATACTTACTATTCTACTACTCTATAGTAATTATTTTGGTCATATAATCGTGAATATTGTGCCTATTCGTAGTCGATGCTGAGCGCTAACATTATGGTAAGCATGTGGCATGTATTTTGTTTGTGTAGGGCCGCAGTTTACATGATTAAATTCAAAGTTCGGATACTTGCTATGTGCTGGTTGGTGAAGAAGGCCCTAGCCGTTAAATCCTATAAGTATTAGATGAAATATTACTTCTACTTTACTTTATGGCAAAGAATTTATCATAGTTGTTGACGTAGCAGCTCACCCGAGTGAACGGTATGACAGACATGCCAACATAGTCGAATGCTATAACATGCGGTGTCATATAAGATCATATTTTGACTAGGTATTATATCAAGCATCCGAATTGTATAGCATTTGGTGTCACATAGTGTAAAAGAAATGGTTTCATAATGACGGGACTTGCATTGCATTCGACTTGTATAGAATTTCGCGTCACATAAGAATCCTGATTTTAGCTTTATTGTGACAGGTATGCAATAGCAGTCGTAAAATTCCCATACAAAATTAAGGTGTCCCAGAGGTGTGACCAAGCGTCCGCGAACGTGTTAAGTACCAATCTTATTTTATACGATAATTCTAAATGTATTTCTAGGTTAGAAAATAAGATTTTACCTGTTTCAAGCATAGCTGCTGCACTTATTTTCTGCCTCGGTCACCCATCACACAACTTTTAACACATAAGTACACAGCCATCATTAACACAATACGTCACTACTTTTTAACAGCTATTTCCAATTAAATTTGCAACGACGCAGCGGCGGAGCGCTTGCGATCCTGCCGCTACTTGTCGAGGCAGCGCATGACCTTGCGGTCGTCAAACATATTTATTGGGTTCTGCCCCGGATTTTTTTTAAAGAAATTTGTAAAAGGCTTCTCGCACGGGCCTTCGATAACTAGACTTAACATAATAGTTCATCAAAAAAATGTTTTAGATAAGTACTATACATTTGTTTATTGGGTTTTACTTTGAAGTAGTTTGTACATTTAATAAATAATATCGTAAAAGTAAAATCCGATAAATGGTTTTAACGTATTTTAATTCTTACTTAAATCCTTTTTAGGTTCGAATCTTACTGAGGTAATACTCGATAAGTAATAGTAACTGGTTTTACGATGTGTGTTTAGTTTAATTTAGTATAAATATCTCTGCACTAAATACCTATAAATGTGTATTGTGTGGTTCTTGCACTAAGTAATAATAAAAACTGAAGCCTTAAATGCACTTGTAGTATTTAGTTCTAAATTAAAACTTGAAATCAAGTACTTATCGGGTTATCAACTCGGCATATTTCCGTAATACATGTCAAATCTGCTTATCCGATATTACCATTAGATAGAGCGATACCGAATCAATCTAAAACTGTTTTTACTTTAAAATCTCACTTTTTGTCACTTATTGGGTTTCACCAGGCAACCCTCGATATATGTAATAAGATAACGAGTTTCTTTTCTAAAAATGATATTATAAACAATAAGCAATATGGCTATCAAAAGGGTCGAAATGCTTTGCAGTTGTTGTCAACCTTTGTCAATGAAGTCAACCACCACCTGAACAACCGAAATCAGGTGCTGGTTGTCTTCATTGACTTCAGTAAAGCATTCGATACATTAACTATCACAGCAACAGAAGTACGGTCGTACGAATCGACGGGCGAGATAGCGACCCCATACCTACACAAAGAGGCACCGCTCAAGGGTCGATTTTGGGTCCAACTGAATACCTGACCTATGTCAACGATATAGAACCTCTTCACAAAGGGCTCCGTATACCAATTTGCCGATGATACATGCCTGGTCACCTTCGGTGAAAACATTAATGAGGCTCAAGAGATGATGCAAAATAACTTTAATACCCTATGTAAATGGGCACACGACGTGGGCCTAGTTATAAACACAAATAAAACTAAACTTGTACATATTGGCCCCTATTCAAAAAATGCCAACCCTACAGTGATTGCTCATACGCACACCTGGCCCCTATTTCACCACGCTGAAAAGTGTGACAATTCCTTAAATGACTGAATTACTCACGTTAAAGGCGTCCATAGGCTACGGAAACCGCTCACCATCGCGCGGGGGCTGTGTGCTTGTTTGCCACCACTTCAATAATTTTAGTAAAATCGTAAAGTATCGTCAGTAAAAAGACAATTTATTGGTGAAGATTTTTTTACAATTGTCACGAGATCTATTAGTGATTTAAAGAAATGTCGGTAGTTTTTGACATGAGAATGATCCTGTGTCGGAATTTTGTGACATATTTCGTGTTTCTTGCGACATATGTCAAGAGCTCTTCACAATAGTTTTCGTTTTTAATGGTAATAATTATGTTTTTATTTATAAATAACATGTGGTCGGTAAACAAGCATACAACCCGCACAATAGTAAGCGGCGCCAGTAGCCCATAGACGCCTGTAATATCAGTAATAATGATGCTGACAATTGTCGCACATGTCGCAGTGGTGAAATAGACGAAGGCCTAGTATAAAAATTTTACGACACTAACTCCTCGACCGCGTTAGCGTATCGGGAGTTCAAATTATGTTTGCCGTTTATTTAAATCATCCGGCAACTTTCATATTTTGACCCCCTCGATACGCTAACGCGGTCGAGGAGTTAATGTCGTACAACTTTTATACTAGGCCTGTTGGCACGGCGCGCGCGCTCACGCGGCGTGCGCGTGCGCACCGCTCCAGCTGGTGGACCAGCACACCTACCTGGGCCTTGTTATTAATAAAAACTTACACTGGAAGCCTCACGTTGAACAGGTATGTAACAAACTTCGATCGCTGCGTGCTAAAATTAACATTCTTAAATATAACTTACCGTATAATACTCTAAGATTACTTTATCTTTCTCCAGCTGACTCGGTAATAAGTTACGGGCTAAGTAGCGACGGACGAACGTACAAAACATACATAGATAATATTTATAAACTTCAGGTGAGTATACTTAAAACAATAATACCCAAATACGCGAATAAATACGATAATGATTGTGATTTTTTTAAACACTGTAAAGTAATGTCTATATTCGATAAAATCAATATGTCGATAGTTCTTGAAGAGTATGATAAGATACAATTATTAATGAAAAAATGTAGACACGAACAATTACGCAATACAATTGGTCAATCCAGATATAATTTACCGCGATATATTATGTGTATGCCAAAAAGACGTGGGAGTACATGCTACCTGACATACTAAATAGTTTACCAGAGGATACGTATAAAAATAGTCTCGAAAATAATAGTATTCTTTTTTTTAAATATAAATAAATTTAAAAATATATATATATATTATTAAAAAAATATTATACTACTTAATTCAATTATAGAACCTCATAAAATAGGTATTTAACTAGTATTTCTTTTTTCGTGTTGCGACGACGATAGTTGTAAATGTTTATGTACTTTTTTAAACTATGTTCTCACGTCAGTGATGTTTTGTCTTTATGAAAATAAACTTTAAACCTTAAATCGAGAAAACACGTTATACTAAATCAATGCACAAGCGCGTACCTAAAATCCTCTATCTAGAGCGTATGTGATCTGTGACGAATACAAACAAATTTGCAGGAGCCATGTTGCTCGGCCACTGTGATCCTTTGCTATTGAGACTTATGTATGTAATAAAGTTAACAAAGTTCCTTTACCCCACATAGAATATTTAAATAGACTGGTAACTCTAAACAAGACATTTAAAAATGGGTTCCACTTTCTACGCCTACAAATGATTGCCTAGTTAACTAGTCAAATACATAATACTCAAGTATACTATGTAAAACCGTGCTGTAAATATACGTTGAAATAACATAAATTCGCCGTCAATGGAACTTACCTACTAACGATGTAAACAAAAGGCATCACCTGTTTTTCAATAGTGTGAAAATACAAGGAGAAACAGTGACAAACATGTGACGCCTTTTGTTTACATTGTTAGGAAGTTCGAATGACGGCGATATTGAAGAACCTGTAAACGAAGAAGCTATGGCGGTGAACGAAGTAAGAAGGCGAAGATATAAGCGAGTGGCTCCGGACGGTGGTTATGGCTACTGGATACTGGTGGCGGCCTCTGTGAACCTGGTACGTGCATTTTGTAATCTTATATTTGCATTTAGATAATTACTCATATAGAGTTGTTGTTGTTGTAGGTCCTAGGGCACCCCGGAGGTGCATAGGGCCTCCACATGATCCTTCCACGCCTTTCTATCTTGAGCAACCTTCTTGGCTTCGCTCCAGCTCCGTCCTTCGGCTCGCAACTCGCTCTCCACGCTCCGCCGCCACGTGTGTACAGGGCTTCATCTAAACAGTTTAACTGGTTAATTTGACTAACCTTGTCTTTTAGTGCAGATCATATAGGATACGTATACTGGCTGACTGTGGTAGGTTGTGACCGTAACCCCTTCGTCTGACCGAAGAACCATTGCACTGAACATTAGACATCTTTGTAGTTTACCTGAAATCAAAATTACGATATTACAATGGATAATTCGTAAACTATTAGGACACTAAATAAATAAATAAAAAAAAGTATAATTTTGAAGCAATTTTTGTATCTAAACACATTGATCATATTTGCGTGTGCTATTAATATGCTGCTATTAATTCGTATCGGTTGCATTGAAATGATGAAATTGAAAATCATGATGATGTCATATTGTCTTTTGTTTCGATTGTTATTCATTGAAACTAAACACTTTAGAACGGATTAATCGCGTTTACTACCTCACATGATGTCATGTCATCATCTTAACCCTGTGAAAACGAGTGATGTAAAGGGCTTGAGACGTAGGGTCATGGTGTTAATGAAGATTACCACGAGTAGATTATCTGCTAGGGGCCGTGAGTCCTGCGGGAACATTTCAAACGTCACTTTGACATTTCTCTCATACTGAAACAGGATCCACGCATGAGTGGCGCCGCCTGGTAAGCGACAATACGGTAGCTCCCATTAATAACGCGATTCATCCGCTCTAGTGTTAAATTTGATGATGATGTCTTTTTGGCGATGAAAAATAGTACGCGACTCGATCCAGCGTCTTATCTAAGTCGGCTGCCGCCGTAATCTCATGGTCAAATCAGAACCCGTCGAGATTTCTCAAGCGCCTCTCAATCTCTGAAAGCTTAAGCTGGGTCCACACTAGTATCCCCATCGCCTATCATGATCGTTGTGAACACAAGTGATCGGGAGTTTTGTGCACACTAACGATCAGCGTTCGTAGCCAAGATGCCAATCGCTCACGCTTAATAACGTATCGCAGCTACCTCTCTCTATCACTCTTCCTTATTAGTGTGACAATGACAGTTGCGTTTCGTTAGCGACTGAGCGTGAGCGATTGGCATCTTGGCTACGCGCCGCCCCAATTTCACCACGCTGAACAAATATGACAATTCTTAAAATGACTGAATTACTAGCGTTTCAGGCGTCCATAGGTAACGAAAACCGCCATCGCTGGTTTGCCACCATTTCTTTAATTTGAATAAAATCGTAATGTATCGTCAATAAATAAATATTTTTTTGGTGAAGACTTTTAGACAATTGTAACGAGATCTGATAGTGTTTTAAAGAATTGTCAGTAGTTTTGATCTCAGAATTATCCTGTGTCGGAATTTCGTAACATATGTCATGTTTCTTGTAACAAGAGCTCTTCACAAAAGTATTAATTTTTAACGGTTATAATGATGATTTGATTTACAAACAAGCATATAGCCCGCACAATAGCAAGCGGCGCCTGTAGCCCATATACGCCTGTAATATCAGTAATGATGATATTGATAATTGTCGCACCTGTGGCCGTCGTGAAATTGGGCCTTGATATCCGTCGGTTCTCGCGACGAAATGAAAGCAGTGTGGACGACGCTTTAAGTGTCTTTAACCATACACAAACTCAGTGTGCAGTGTCTGGTGTCAAAGGGCAATACCGCGACCCGCAAACGAAGTTTTTACTGTCTGTCGCAAGGGAGAAATCACAACTGGGATTGAGTAGCAGAACTTAGTTCGTGGTTCATAGTTTCGGTACCAGAAGTCTTGTTCATATTTTCTTAAGTAAATGATTCTCCTTTTTTAGGGACAATGAATTGTCTCCGTGCTTAAAACTGTCTAATTTAGACTTTGATTATATTTGTTTGGTAAATGCCCAAAATATTGAATTACTTTATCAGTACAGTGTACTTGTTATTTCCCTGGAGGCCTAGTATAAAAGTTGTACGACATTAACTCCTCGACCGCGTTAGCGTATCGAGGGGTCAAGATATGAAAGTTACCGGATGATTTAAATAAACGGCAAATATAATTTGAACTCCCGATACGCTAACGCGGTCGAGGAGTTAATGTCGTATAATTTTTATACTAGGCCTTCTGGTTAGTGACTGTAAGCTTACGTGCATTATTTAACTCAAAACCCCGTGACAGAGTGGTCAATCGGAAGGCTCCACTCCGTCACGGTGTTTTCTAGAAAACTAGTGAAAGTAAAAATACCTTACCGAAATGAAAAGAACTATCGAATAGTCTACTTGAAACACATGTTTATTTTTGTAATAAATTCTACCGTTATCATTTTACACATGATCAATTGATCACAGATCCGAAAAATCGACAAAAATCGCGTTTCATTGTCAGTAAAAAAGAACGCCCCAAATGCCATCCGTCTACTTTAGTTTATAATTGTGGTGATATCTCAATTAAACAATATTTTTCAGATCTCAACTACTATGTTTTACGTATGTTTTGGAATGATATTCAACGATTTCTTCAAACAAACTGGTATGGGGACAACGGGCATAACCGTCTTGACGGGGATCAGGGCTCTGAGCATGGCACTCTCCGGTAAGTAGGTATCTACCATCGTCAACATTGAAATAGAAAACTTCTGTGAATATTAGACATATAACTAGAAAGAAAGAAAGATAGAAAAACGTTTATTCGGGACGCTTCAGTGTACAAAAATATAAGATCAATCAATCAATCAATTATTTATTTTGCCGGAAAAGGGTTAGTTTACAGATGTTATTGCATAATGTTATGTACATTCCTTTATCCGCCATAATTAACGGCATGCATGCATGCAAAATATTTACAAAATTATACCTAATTATAATTAATAATATTATTTATAAAATAAATAAATAAAATAAAATAAAATAAATAAAATAAAAATTATTTATTGCAGATCAGTGATCCATAATATGTTAGTACTTATACTCTAGACTTAATAACTATGTTAGTTCTGTATGATACAGATACATAAAATCATAAAAAGTAAACAAAAACAAAAAAGAAAACAAAAACGTCCACGAGTACCTATTTGGCCCTTCCAATGGCAACTTCGACCCAGTATTTTATTATAGGGCAGTCAAGGCAATCCGACAATACCCTGAGAAGGCCATTGCCACTGCAACGCACTCGCCTAAGTAGTGATCCAACACGCTTGCGTCTGATTGCGAAAAAGTCGTCACTTCGCGCTTCCGCAAACATGCTCGACGCACTACAGTGCTTCGGCAATCGCAACAGCATCCTCAAGATATTGTTATACTGGACTCTAAGTGCGTTGTATGCCCTTTGTGTAAAAGTTGCCCACAGACTGCAGGTGTATTTACATATGTACAAGCATTTATATTAAAAATGATTTAAGAATATAAAATCAAATAAAATACATTTCATGTGAAAGAATAATTTACACAGTCCATTAAATTACACTTACATATTACACCTACATACCCACTACGTTAAATTGTCTAAAAGTAATCTAGAAAGTCGTCAGTGCTATAGAAGCTGTGTTCTAGAAGCCACTCACGTAACATTTTACTAAATTTATTTAAAGCTACTTCTTTTAGTAAGAGACAATACGGTTAGAATAATAGCGTCACCGAAAAGGTTTCTACTCAGCTTGATGTCAAGGTATCTTTTGCGTACCTTGACGCTGGTCTTCCGCAGAAACATTTTCAATAAAACGTGACAACTTGCACAAACACACAAACATGCATGTAATATAAGTATGCGTATAAGTATGTATGTATGGTATTTTTCATTAAACTTGTATTGGCCATTGGGTAACTCTCGTCAGTAAGGTTGAAAATAGCTCGAAATGTTTCCGGAACAGTCTGTGTCCTTTAACTGTTGCGAAACATGTCGTTATCCAAATGAATGTACTCCTATTGCAGGTTTCCTGACAGGGCCGCTGCTGAAGATGATGAGCAGACGCAAACTGGCAGTCATCGGCTCTGTTCTCTTCAACTCGGGAGTGTTCGGAACTGTGTTTGTGAAGACGCAGGCGCACTTCATTGTTTTTCAAGGATTTTTACAAGTAAAATAAAAATAAAATAAATAAAAAATATTTATTGAGTAAATTAAAGTTGTAACGTTGCTTACATTTTGTTAATGTGGCTACTTAGGTATACGTAATGATTACATTTTTGAGTTAATGATGTGTAGGTATATTGATAGATTTTTATACCTGTATTGGTAGGTTTTGGTAGAGTAACACCAATGGGAGCTACCATATTGTCGCTTACCAGGCGGCGGCGCCACTCATCCGTGAGTCCTGTGTCAGTATGAGATAATTGTCAGTGACGTTTGAAATGTTCCCGCAGGACCCACGTTCCTCTAGTGCTCCTAGCGGAAAATTTACTCGCGGTAATCCTCATTATGAACACTTTAAGCAGACAGGCACCAATGATGGATACTACATTCTTAATTCAAATATCATATGGTTGTCAATTGATTGACACAAAATAAAAGCATGAACTTTATTTCCGTATAATAAGACTGAATTTACTGCACGCCTACAACGAACATCAAAAAATTTAATTAAATAAAAGTACGCCAAATCTTAGGATATGTTGCCAAAGCGGATCCCAGGCTCCCCGAATAATTTAAAAACTGGCATTTTTATTCACCTCGCGCCACTATTTCCGTCCCCATTTTCAACCGTCGAGAGTTATCCGTAATTTTAACATAATATTGATATGACTCACGATAGCTTAAATTCAACAACGTAATGTAAAAAATAATGAAACAAACTTTATTTTTCAGATATTTGGCGTCGGAATTCTGTACAATGTGTCATGTATAACGATAAACGATTATTTCGTCGAGAAGCGATTGCTTGTCATAAGCATTGCGCAAACACTGGCAGGTACGAAGCACGGAAGAAGGGCGGTTAATTAGGAATTATTCAGTAGTAAGAAATATATTGAGAATAGTTTAATCATTAGAAACGATGAAAAGGGGTAAGGGGGCAGGGGCAAAGTACCAGCTTCTCCCTCTAGACCGCATCCAACTAAGAGCGGCTCGAGTTATCGGTTGCCGTTTTTTTTTGCCTTCAACGCAAGTAACTTTTCCAGCTACATCGGTAATGGTCGCCCCGATGGTGGTGTCGTGGTCCATGGCCGAGTACGGCTACCATGGCACGCTCATCGTGATTTCAGCTGTTGGGCTGCACAGCTTTGCAGCCTCAGCGCTGCTGCAGCCGGTGGTCTGGCACTACAGGAAGATGGACGCACCAGGTACGCTCATGTGGCACTAGAGGAACAGACGGGGAAGGACGCACCGGGCACCCTCATGTGGTACTAGGAGTTCAGACGGGGAAGGACGCACCGGGTACGCTCATGTGGTACTAGGGGATCAGACGGGGAAGGACGCACCGGGGCGCTCATGTAGTCCTAGGGGATCAGACGGGGACGGACGCACTGGGTACGCTTATATGATACTAGGGGATCAGACGGGGAAGGACACACCGGGGCGCTCATGTAGTACTAGGGGATCAGACGGGGACGGACGCACTGGGTACGCTTATATGATACTAGGGGATCAGACGAGGAAGGACGAAGCGGGCACGCTCATGTGGTACTAGGGGATAAGGGATTGAGAGTTGGTGGGCTAGCCGTAAGGTGCGCCTTTCAATCCGAACGTCATGGATTAAACCCCGGATTCTATTGACAATGAGTTTTTTGGAACTGACATACGAAATATCATTAAAGTAATAAGTAGGGAATGCATCGGTATATCACGCAAGTTTTTCGTAGAAATCGCGGAACGTCTGGTTGATGTTACTGGTGACCGAAGAGCTGGTGGCTTCCTCGCACAACGTACCAGCATTGCGATACAACGAGGAAATGCCGCCAGCATCAAGGTACCAAGCCTCAAGGACCTATTTTAGATTTAAGGTAGGTAGAGGTAGGTAGCTAGGTAAGTTACACTTACTGTATAATGTTTGGAAAATTAATGCTATTTATTAAAAGTGAGTGAAAATTACATTTTACATTTTTACTTTATAACTATAATCTTAAACAAGATATTGAACATGTATGTTTGTTTTAATGAGCACGCGATATGTCGGCACTGTTGCAAGCGCCATATTCACGTAGAAATTCCGTGGCATGGGTCCAAAATATCGGGTGCTCATTAAAACAAAAATACACGGTAAACTTCCCGTTTCAGATTGTAATTATAAAATTACATTTATTTCCAAACACGTAACAATATACAAGATAATTCAAAATATTAAGTAGTCGCTTTTTATTGCATTTTCATGGAACAAATTTAATACGCCTATTATTCCACAACCCCATTAAATACCAACTATAAAATAGCATTAAAATGGCAACATCAGTAACAAATCTTATTAAGTTCATACTCATGCAAAGGCTGTTTAAAATGACAACTTTTAATGATATCATTAAACACATATATAAAGTGTTTAATAGTTATTCGCGCAAATAAACCGCGTCCTACTACTCCTTTTAACGTCTTATTGACCTTCTTAACTTAACCATTAATGTTGAATTATTAGGAGATTCTATAAACTCTTGGTCCACTTATGTATGTATTTGCAAGGCCGTCGTCCTTGAACATGACTGGAGCTCCCGGTGCTGATTTATTTTACAATTTCCCTACTGGAACCGCGAATTTTATATAAATATCGTTGTCTGAGTACCCGTAACACAAGCCGTTTTGAGCTTACTGCGGGACTTAGACAATTTGTGTAAGAATGTTCTATAATTTATTTATTTATTTCTAGTAATATATTTTTTATGCAGCATTACAAAATCATTAAACTACACCTGCAACTAAAAGTAATGTTATATATATTGCTTTACTCACTTTCTTTTATTTCCAGAAAATGGGGTACTATTGCAGACAGATGAAGATAATTCTCAATCGCAAACTCCAGGCGTTAGCGAGTACGCCACCACACGCAACGCGTTCACTATAGAGCAAGAAAGTACCAACAGGTCAGGTCAATTAACATTTTCTTTTTACCATATGGCCCGCCTCGCCTGATGGAAAACGGTCACCCTAGCATGTACCTAGATGTTAGCAACACCAGAGGTGTCACTTGCGCGTTGCCAACCCATTAAAAACTTGTACACTCCTTTTTTAGGGTCCCGTATTCAACTAACCCTTATAGTTTCGCCCAGTCTGTCTGTATGTCCGTCCGTCCGCGGATAATCTCAGTGACTGTAAGTACTAGAAAGCTGTAATTTTGTACGAATATGTATATCGGTCACGCCAACAAAATGGTAAAATAAACCCAATTTCCCGAGAGATGGCGCTGTACCGTGGTCTACTTCGCGCTGTTAAGATTTTTCCGGAGTTAATGGGGTCGGGACGGGTGTGATCAAAAGTATCATCGAATTGTTAATTATTATAAGCATATTGAGCATGGTATCTATTACAACACTGTTTAAGGTTGCCTACTGTGACGGACGGTAAACTACGGAACCCTGCACTGAGCATGGCCCGACATGCTCATGGCCGGTTTTTTTTGAAGAACTCCATACTGTAGCTCTTCAGGAAAAACTCGGCATGGTCACGGAAGCTCAGTTAGAAGAGCGATGAGCTGGTATCTCAGAGTCGCGGGTTCAAGTCCTGCCCAAGGTCATGAATTCTTCAACTTTTCCTATCTTTCTAAGAAATTAGGTATCGTTCGCAGACATTCTGCTTAAAAATAAAAATTTAATTGTTTTAATAATTTATTCCCTTACAGCATATGGGTGACAATGAGAAGCTACCTTGATTGGCCATTGATCAAGCGGTACGCACCAACGGGCGCCTTCCTCGGGGCACCGTTCGCGGTATTTGCAGACATCCTCTTCATTTTCAACCTCGCACAGGCGTTATACGCCTTCAAGTGGAATGAAGTTAGTACGATTTTAAGCTAACATAGTCCTTTACATTATAATAAATAAATAAATATTACGGGACAATTTAACAAAAATCGACCTAGTCGTAAAAGACGACGATATATATAAAAGAGATACATACATAGAAAACAACCATAACTCAGGAACAAATATTCGTAATAAACACCCGCAACAACAACAACAACAACAAATAAATGCCCTGAACTGGATTCGAACCCGGGATCTCCTGCTTCGTAAGCAGGGTTACTACCAACCAGGCTAGGAGGCCGTTAATAATTAATTAATTACTATTTAAAACGAGATATTTACCATGTTGGTATATTTGTTTTTATGAGCTCCCGATATTTCGGCACCGTTATTTACATGCGCCATGTTCACGGTGTAACTAATTTACTGCGAAGGAGGGAAATTGGGGCCTGGATAACACTGTTTTGACTTTGAACTTACATATGCTGGTGCCCAGTAATGATAATGGGTGAATCTTCAAGCATTTCAACGAATATGGACAAATAACATCATTCTCCCACACTGACATCAATGGTTACTTCGTAATTCATCAATTGTAATGGAAGTATTATAGTTACTGTATTAAATATAATAGCAATGTAAAAAGGCTTCGTGAAACCGCTAAATACTTACAGAAAATGTAAAATATTTAACAGAAAACAGCTTTTATCTTTCAGGATCAAGTGAAATGGTCTTTTTCTCTGATAGCCTTTGGGGATCTGGCGACTAGGATATCTCTGATAGTCTTCAGTACGTGGTTCAAGAAACTGGGAAACCGCTTTATCTATCTGATTGGATTGCTGATTAGTACCGCAACAAGATTTGGTAAGGTTAAATTACTAGATATTCTGAATATGAAATCATTACTAGAGTACCTTTTTCAACCGACTTCAATATTTCTAAAGGAGGAGGTTTTCAATTCGTCTGAATTCTTATTATTATTTTTTTTTTAATGGATGTTACCTCAGAACTCCGTCATTACTGAACCGATTTGAATTTTTTTTTTGGTTTCTGAAAGTAGATGGTTCCAGGTTGGTCCCGTTTTTTTCAAAATCTATTTCTGATGATGGGATCCATGAGGAACTGAGGGAACTCCTCAAATTTGAAAGGCACATGCATGATGATTTGGGTAGTTTCTTAAGAAACTCGAGCATTTCTTTACGAACATCTCCAATTTGGTGGAGTGAACCTGATGATGAAGACCAGGGATGGCAAAGTGGAACTGGTTGGTAATTCCCAGCTCTATCATCCGATTTGAGACATTCATCTTTTCTTTGTAAGGAAATACCTTCAAGATAGTCCTATTTGATTATAGTTCTATTTTGATGATGGAATTCGTGAGGGATTGAGAGAACTCCTCAAATTTTAACGGCACATGCATTCTGATTTGAGGGTTTCCTTAAGTAACTAAAACATTGTTTTGGGGGAGCCAACATTTTGATGAAGTGGACCTGATGATGAAGACCAGGGATGGCAAAGTGGAACTGGTCGATAAACCTAGAACCTTATTATCCTAGTTGTGACATTCATCTTTTTGATTTGATTTATATTCTGATGATGGAGTTCTAGAAGAATTCAGAGAACTCTTCAAATTTGAACGGCAGGTTAATTGTGATTAGAGGGTGTTCATAATTAGCTTACGCATTTTCTTACTGTGGCCATCATTTTGCTGGAGTGGACCTGATGTTGATAATCAGGGATGGCATAATAAAACTGCTCGATAATTTACAGTCTGTCATCCAATTTAACACATTGTTATTTTGTTTGTTTTAAAGGTCTACAAAGGAGTTCCGTTTGATTATACTTCACATGTAATGATGGAAGCCCTGGGACATTAAGAAAGCTTCTCAATTTTCGATCGTACACCAATCCAATACGTGCGGTGTATTGGATATTTGTGAAGTAAACTGGCTAACTCAAACAAATTCAAAATTTCACTTTTACCGGGAACCAAATGAAGTCGGTTTTTTTTTCTTAAAAATTATGTACCCTTCGGGTTCGGAAGACCTAGGATGGTAGCGGCATTTCCTTATTGTATCGGAATGCTAATACGCTGTGCGAAGTAGAAACCAGCCCTTCAGGCACCAGTTATATAGTTTTACTAGCTTTGGCCCGTGGCTTTGCTTGCGTTAGAAAGAAACAAAAAGTAGCCTATGTCACTGTCCATCCGTTCAACTATCTCTACTTGGAAAATCACATTAATTCGTCGCTCCGTTTTGCCGTGAAAGACGAAAACAAATAGACACTCACATTTTCCCATTTATAATATTAGTATGGACTATGGATTAGTTACTGTGTGGTGCTGTCTTTCTTTCAGCCATGCTATGGACAATTGACTACACTCGAACGCTGGCATGCCTCACGGTTCTGGGGATCTCTCGTTGCATCATTGTAGTGATGTTTCCATTGGTGGCATCGGAATACGTCACTCCAGAAGAGTTCCCAACGGCCCTTGGTCTCAGCATGGGATTCTATGGGATCGTCAGCATTTGCCTGGGACCAATTATTGGTAAGAAATCTAACATTGTTTTTGGTGCAAGGCTTGGAACTGGTTTAGTCCGAACTACTATGGGTCACAAATAAAATACCGCGACCGTAAATTATAAAACGTATTTATCTACTTGTATTTTTTTCGCCAGGTACCATTCGCGACGCGACGGACGACTACACGATAATGTTCGCGATCCTGACCGCGATCTTCACGATGATCTCAGGCGGTTGGTCGATCGAAATGTATCGAGACTGGCGAAGGAAGACCCACGCGTGGCAGGGAAATAAAATTATCTGAGTACCTTTACCATTTATTTATACAACAATTATTGATAATTAATTATCAAAATGCAGCAGCAGTAGTAGGTGTAAAACTAGGGTAAGGTAAATTAATTAAAATAAATGTTTAGATTCATGCTTTCAAGTGGTCACATTATGTACCTAAATGGGCATTTTTATTTTTTGTCGTAGAATAGTAGATTGTTCACCAAGGGCTGAAAGGTAACCATTTCCGACGAGGTAGTTTGGCGCTCAAACGAAGTGAGAGCGCCAATAGTGCGAGTCGGAAATGGGTGCCTTTTACCCGAGTTAAACACTCTACTTTTCATTTCGAATGCGAGGAAAGTAAAAAAACAACTATAAAGCTAAAACTACTCCTTTAACTTATTAAAGAAAATTTTGAAGGAAGCATGACAAAAGTGTAGAATATTTAACACTACAACGGCATAATATAGGTTCTTGTTTTATTGAAAACAAACATAATATGTAACTTTGTTTCACTGTTTACTATCATTTATTTTTCTTATCTATCAGTTATTCAGATTAACTTTCTATTGTACTTGAAAAGTGGTCAGAATAAATTCGAAAAATTCTACAGTAATTGCCTTGAGCGGGCGATAAACTCACAATCGGTTTTCTTAGACCCCATTCAGTACCTTTTTCCGAGTTTATCATGTTATTTAATACTGAAATAAAGAAAGAACTTCGATATTCATATATCATATATCAATGTTTGCAGTACAAAATTTTGAAAACTTAAAACCTAACCTCAAAATATCCCAAAACAAACATCACATATTATCATCAAATAATGTTATACCTACCAGGTATGGTATTGCGTATTGGCTGCTATATTCCTTAAACTAATTACATTGTTGAATGTTGATATCAGATATTACTTTAGAAATCCAAAGCTAAAATTTGTAAACAAAAACAACAAGCAAACTTTTTAACTTACGTGCCACAGTTAAAACATATATTAGATATACCTATTATTATACCTAATTATACACAATTTTCGAATAACTTATTCAAATATAGTGTTACTAACCACGCTATTTTAAATTTGCCGCGCTTTTCTAAAAACAGAGTTGGGTTTTTCTAATTGTATGACTAATATTTTGTATTTTGCATAAATAAGTTACTATGAATTAATGTGTGGCTGTATAACTTATTGCCATTGCTTACCTGAACACATTCAAGTTTAAAAAAAAACTTTTTAGGTTTATTCCTTCTTGTCACCGCTAAATAGAACCAATGATCGAGACACTCACATTTGATCCGAAAAATTAAAATTAATTCACGAATTCACATCTTTACGTATGATAATCGTTATTATAAATTCCAATATTTTGAGCGAAATAAATATACCCGTGGATTTCTTTCTGGTGTGAGTAAATAAGAATATTGTTGACACTTTGTTCTGCTTGGTGCGTACAAGTCGAGAACCAAGACGAATATATTAGTTTGCGACCCTAGGGCCGCCATGCATCGTTTTCCACCAGCTTCATAGATAAACAACAACCCACTTTCAGAGCATGAGAAATAAAAAAATATTTTTTTGCTAAATTGGAAATGTTTACCTCTGTTCTACTCAGAATCGCTAGCTTTTTCAATCATATTAGAAGAAAAAAAGTGTCCTTAATTTTCCATAAATTTTTCAAACTTTCCATTGCGCTACCACCATACTAAATCGATGAAATTATGGTGGCGAAATGGAAAACAAATCTTGGGACACTTTTTTTCTTCTACTAGGATTGAAAGAGCTCGCAATTCTGAATAGAAAACAATTAAAAAAATTCAAAAAATCAAAAAATGCTTTTTGTAAAACAATAAATAAAAACGCCCAAATTATAGATTGAAAGATATGTAGCTTGACCCAAGCTCTGAGCACTGGAGACCTTGGTCACTTTTATTATTTGCCTGGGTATTCCTGACTTATTGATAGATAGCCTGATGATGGCCTGTGACTTGAAATAATATTCGATGAAATTACCCACATTGTGTACTAGAGGTAATTTCATATTTTAACTTATATAGGTGACAGATAGTGGTGTTGTCACCTTCGCGGCTCCGGCATCAATGCCCGTAGCGTGCTTCGACGTGTAGGCAGGTAGGACTGTCTGTCTCATGACGACTGCCCGATGCAGTCAAAACATGTCACGCCTATTTTGATAAAAGTATGTGAGTGTTAACCGTTGCAATTTAAGGTACCTATGAGCCTCAAGAGATTCTTCACAGATACTTTTTTTGAAATGTTGTAATTTATTTTACCGAAAACCTATACATATTTATGAAACTTGTTTTTTTTTGTACTTCCTTTACGCATTAACCTATCTTGGAAACCGGATTATAAAAGATTAAGTTGTAAAAAATATTCCTTGTAGGTACCTATAGATATATCTAATAAAAACGCCTCGGCAAATGTCGTCCTTGAAACGTCGGAGGTTTGTTTTCAAAGTTTTTACACGATCAAGCCCCGTTTTAGTAAATTTAACATATGTGAAAATCTTAAGTTTAAATAAAGTATACCTAAGTTATTGATACGTTACTGAGTGATCTGCTAACGCCAAACCAATTTGCCTACAGACAAAACATGTCAACTACCGCAGCAGCAAACAAAATTGTTGACCTTATTATAACAGGTTTGGACAAGCGACAAAAAATGGCTGGTATTATGTGTGACCTATCTAAGGCATTTGATGTTATAAATCACAAACTGTTACTTGACAAGTTGATGTGTTATGGCGTGATGGGCGAGGCGCATCGCTTAATCACTTCGTTTTTGTCGGACCGAAGGCAACAGGTTAAACTGTCCTCAAATGGGAAAGGATTCCAATCTGACATTGGCTTTGTTGACATAGGAATTCCCCAAGGATCAGCCCTTGGAAATACCTTGTTTCTAGTCTACATAAATGATCTTCCATCAGCCATCACCACTGGGCTGTCAGTACTTTTTGCAGATGACACTACGGTCATAATCAGCGCGCAAACGTACGAGCAGCTCGGTGAGAAGATAAACGAGGCATGTGGGCAGTTGCAACGGTGGTTTACTGCAAATGGGTTACTCCTCAACATCACAAAGTCAAATGTAATGATTTTCTCAGGACGGGCAACTACTGTTCCCCCTTGTGTAGTGAACTGCCCTATGCCAATGTGCAGTGAAACGAGGTTCCTTGGGTTTGTGTTGGACTCGAACCTTAACTGGAAATGCCATGTCGATCAGCTATGTAATCGATTGAGTAGTGCAGTCTTTGCGTTACGGAAGTTGAAACCCCTTATTTCGTATGCAGCACTAAAATCAGTATACTACGCTCACTTCCACTCACTAATGAATTACGGCATACTCATTTGGGGAAACTCTACGGATGCCAATCGAGTATTCATTATACAAAAACACGCACTGCGAACGCTAGCGGGTGTGAAGCTAAGGCATCCATGTAGGGATTTATTTGTGACCCACAAAATAATGACGCACTACGCATTGTATTTGTTCGAAATTATAATGTATGTTAGAAATAACTTATCTTTGTTTAAACGCGTTGATGTATCTGGCATAAACATTAGGTCTACAGGTCGATTAAGAACAGTTCCACGTCGCATGGCACTTGCACAAAAGAACCCGCGTGTCATCGGTCCGACGTATTATGAGCGATTACCGGTAGAAATAAGGACAGAAACATCAGACACAATATTCAAGCGTCGATTGAGAAACTTTTTACTGGAGAACCCTCTATATTCGACAAGTGATTTTTATGACATAACTTTATAATTAATTACTGCATTTTGGACATTGTTGTTGGTTTTTTGTGATTGCTGTTGACCTTTTTCATTTTGTATTCTGCTTGACGATCCTCTTTGGTGAACACATTTCATTTGTGTAAATTATCATGTTGTTTTATTATATTTTTGACAATCACAATATAGATTCTTATAAATTGACATGCATGTAATTTGTACTGTAATCGTATATTGTGTAATATATAAATCTAAATCTAAATCTATTTCTAAAACACAAAGTGATACATTCATGCGTACAGAACCTACACATGTTTCTTAACCATAACAAAATATAAAAGATATGAAACAAAATAGTTCTCGTTTCGTAAACTCGAAACATACCAATTAAGAGATATATTTAAATTAGGTTTTAAAATACCTAATAAGACCGTCTACTTTAATATGTGTTTTTCATAGATTTTTAGCCCCGTTAAGGTTTACAATAAACAGTATTTTTTATAATGTTGTATTTTCTATATCAAATTTTACACTCCTACCTGACCTGATTTTAACAACATCACTGTAGCTTAGGACCTTTTTGATGAGTTAAGGATGACTCACACTAGAACGGGACGGGACGGGGCGGGACGGGAAAATCTGTCAATTTCCATAGAAAGCGTCACGTGACATCCGAGGGCTCCGAGCTATCACGTGATTCTTTCTATAGAAATTGTCAGATCTTCGCATCCATTCCCGTCCCGTCCCGCCCCGTGCTACTGTGAGTCATCCTTAAAGTACAACGTTCCTTTACTATTTGCATTAAGCGGCAAGTTCAAAATATTTTTCCTTGAAAGTCTTCATCTATTTTTATGATTTTTTTTCATATTTTTTGGTCTTGCGGTTCAAATGTTAGATAGAAGAAAACACATTTATTTTTAACTTCTAAAGCGATTATATCCAAAAATAGGCATTTACTTTATTTAAATGATTTCAGCAAACTCCTAACCTTTTTCAAATAACTATCCAACAATACCTCACACTTTGGGTTGAAACTAAATAAAAAACACCCCCACTTTACGTGTATGGGAGGTTCTCAAAAATAAAAGTTTTTCGACTGTTTTTTTGACCACTTTGTCAACATGACTGATATGAAAATAAATTGAATATATAAACCAAATTTATATAAATAGTACCTATGCTATTTTCATTACCAAACTACAGCTTTGTAGTACTAACACTTGGAGGCGAATGCTCTGAATATCATGGATTCAACGTCGTACCAACGTCTCAATTCTTAATGAACTACGTGTAGAGATTAAGGAAAGACTGTCTGCCGCCGTACAGAGGAAAACCCTCACCTACTTCAGATCACCTATTCTCGCAGAGGTCCAGACTCGGTGGAAAGACTGGTCGTGCAGGGCCGAGTCAATGGTTCAAGATCGTGAGGCCGTTCGCCAATGCGATGGACGGATCAAATAAAGGCACTAACAAGTGCCCCCAGCAACGAATGTGCTCACAACGCTCAGGCCAGGGGGGAATTGGAGAAGAATTGTGCGACGTGCCACCACCAAATCGCATGGCTGATCATGTCAAGAGCTTACGCCTAAGAAGAAGAGTACTAACAGTCACTGAACTAAGCCGCAGACGGACGGACGGACAGACAGACATGGCGATACTATAAGGGTTACTTGACTACGGAGCCCCAAAAAACATACATGGACAAGGTTATTTTCAATATGACTTTAATTTGCACCTTGTCATTATGATAAAACAAAAATATCTGAGCACCGTACAAACAACCAAAACTAATTCTATAATACAATGCAAACATTAGTTTATTACGATCTTCAGCAATGTGTATTTACCTTCTGTCAACGTACATACTGAAAATTTAGTGAAACATTTAGTTTAACACACGACTATACCATGCCCGCCGAAAATGTTGTGAAGGAAAACCAAAAATACAAAATAGTGCCGCCAGATGGTGGCTATGGATATGTGATATTGTTCGCCGTCTCTGTGAACTTCGTAAGTACATTTTAATGAAATCCATAATACTTATTTTTATTTTTTATTAACCCTTTATTTGGCAGGAGAAAAAAAATGCAAATTGCTTTATTTGACAAATCTTCTAAAATGTATGGTAAAAATCATGTTAAGAAAAAATACAAAAAAAAATCTAATGGTTTCAGTTTTCATGAAAACCAATGTATATTACAGTATAATACAGTGCCAACGTAACGGAGTGGTATGTCTATTCAGTAATGTATATTGGGATAGACAATGTCAAATATGGGTCAGCAGGATTTCACATAAAAAGTTATCAATAAATTCATTTTTTATTATTACATTCGTATACCAAAAATCAAAACGCAGTATAAAAAAATCAAAACCACACACTATTTGGTATGGAAATTAAGAAAACCAATTCTAGTGTTTTACCTGTCACAAAACACAAATTGACTTTACATTTAATGCATCGGGCGAAAAAAACCGATTAAAATAATGAAGTGGCGAATCGTCTGCAGGTAAATTTTCGTACTCATCATCTTTTTCTTCAACAGAAACTGCATGTTGAAATACGGCTTATGACAATTTTTTGACCCTTTTCGGCCTTTTGGGCACTAGTGCAATTTGTTTCTCGGTCCTTGCCTTACTTGTTTTTCGCGTATAGAGTTTTGATAATGTTGGCGTTGTAGTAACAGATGGCAGAGACGGTAATGAAGAAATTGATGGGATATTAAAATAGTCGGGTTCTCGGGGTGGCGAAGGACCAATTTCTCGGAATATTGGAGTCAAAGGAGCAATTTCATCTAGACTGCTTGACTGGGTGTCGTGTTCTGTTCCGTTGTTAACATTATTATTATTACTACCACCCTCATCACCAGAGCTACAAAGTAAGTTCAAGCGTTCGTAAGAAGAGTCAAGAGAAGGCGTAGCAGAGGAACATTCAGACGAAGAAAACATCTTAAGATAGTCAAGCTCTGTTTCGTCATCAGATTTGTCACTAGTCTCAGATTCTCAGAAGGGGCATTTTCGTTAGGAATTAGGGCCAATATTTTAGCAGATCTGGTTTGGACAACATGCTGTTAACAAGTAAAAATCAGAATTAAACTAACGGAAATGCAATGTACAAAATTGGCAATGTATATCACAGTAAACACAGAATTATTGAGATCGTTGGTCGTATACTTGGCATTGTATATTGTGATATACAAACAAAATTAAACGGGCACTGACGATTCAAAAGCAAACCAATCGGTATAAAAATCATAGTATAGACCCACATCTATATCTATGATCATGATTCATATTTTTTTTCAATACATACATTATTTAAAACATAAGAAACAACACTAAATACCTTGCGAAGCGGTGGCGGTTTCCGTCGGTCGGCCATTTTGATTTAAACTGACGGTTAAAAATGTTGCTATAACTTACAATTATTTTTTTACCAACTACCTACAGATTAAGCTAATAGTGTTTACTATTAAAAAAAATATTAAGCAATTAATGACTTTTGTAGATTTTTTATTTGTCAGTGTATATTCCAATAGACAAAATCAAATAAAGGGTTAACGCCGTTCATGGTCACAATGACCTTCGATCTGGATCTCTCAATTTTCTAGTATGTTATGGCTTATATATAGGAAATTAGCTTATCATATTTACATAAATATTGACTGTCTCTGAGATACGGCATCAAATAATAACAGTTATTTTAATACCTTTTACCAATAAGGTTAAATTTAAAATATCCCTTAGGTTATTAGAGATTTCAAATTTTAATAGGAACAGTTATATGTAAATTTCACATAATATATAACAGCATAAAATTCTTTAGAATATCTAACAAATGTGCTTTTTAAGACCATATTTGAAAAACTCTTCAAAAAATAACAATACATGTTTTTCAAAATCCGGCTGTTGCAATTCAAGATAAAAGACTGATGAATCGATGACAGATTGTTTTGTAATTGTACTTTTAGTATTCGTGGCGGAATATCGAGTCAAAACTCGTAAAAAATCGTCGTTTTCCGCGTGGAGCCCCTTAAGGACAATTTCACTTAATGCTCGCTTATATTCATAAGCACAATACGCTGCCGACTCAGTCGATGAAATCACAATAGCCAGTTGATTTTCGCTACGCACTGTGCTTATATTCAACGCAGGCCAGCATTAGGCGAAATTGTCCCTATGACGGAATTATCCACATTGACCTTCTTTTTTTTACGCTACGGCATTTAGTTAAGTAAAATGAGTTTGTGTTGAATATTTCAGATAGCAACACTAATGTTTAGCAATTGCTTTGGTATGATATTTAGCGACCTCTTCACAAAACTGGGCATGGGCAGCACTGCGGTCACTGTGCTAACGGGAATCAACGCAATGAGCATTGCATTTTCTGGTAAGAATGAAACATGTTTTGACATTCCATGAAACTTTTAGTTTAGGTTCACGGAGTTTTGCTAAAATGAAGTTTTTCCACATTTGAATCGGCTAAACGAGAGGGTATTCCATAGAATGCGTATTAGAACTAAATACATATCTTAGTGCTTATTACATAGTGTATAATGTTTTGCCCTAGTGTTTTCACAGAAACGCTGCGTCATGATATTTCAGTCAGTGTCTGTACCTACTAAAAGTACCGAGATCAATTCAAGTAGCATGACAAATACGAGGGCAAATCATCATGCTACTACATCTGTGTCATCATAAGTCCTACAGTGGCCTGGCACTGTAGAACTACGAGTATGTCATAGTGACTAAAAATTAGAAATAAGAAATCTCTTAGTGCTTGTTATTTTGATATGGTTCTAAAATGGTTTAGGGTTCCAATTGGTTGACCGTACCTGTGACTTTTATAAAGGCATCTATTTCCAGCGTTTTTGACAGGACCGCTGTTAAAACTGGTGAGCAGACGTAAGCTGGCGCTGGTCGGCTCACTGTTCTACAACGCGGGAGTCGTCGGGGTCGTGTTTGTGAACACTCAAGCGCAGCTGATTCTGTGCCAGGGGTTCCTACAGGTTCCTATTATTTTATTTATTTTAGCACATGTTAACCACTCAGTTGCTTTCTATTTATTGGTGGACTCTATTGGTTAGTGAAATAAGGTTGACAGCTGGTTCTGGTAACCACAGTTACCAAAAGCAATTTGGCTAATATAACAGGCTGGCAGGGCCATTGTTCAAAAGTGAGCAGACGGAGGAAGAGAGAAGAGGAAGGTCGTGTTCGCCAACACTCAGGCGCAGCTGATGGTGTGCCAAGGGTTCTTGCAGGTTCCTATTTTATTTGTTTGAACCCACGTGACCAAAATACCTAGTGGAAGTAGTGGAATAGTTAATAAACAAAATATGTCAAAAGCAAAAGAATAAAGCATACATCAAATTTAATAGGTCACATGGTGACAATGATCGACATCGATTGTATTCTATCAATAATTCTAATAATTTTATCAAATAAACGCAAGTAACTTTATGTGATTAAACAATAATAATAACACAAAAATATTTTTTGTAAATTCAATTCAATTCAATTCAAATTATTTATTTCGAATCAGAGATCCATATGTGGTTAGTGTATAATCTTAAAATACAGTTAATGTGCACTTTCATTTAAATTGTAACAAAAAATAAAAATTATAACTAAATAAATAAATAAAATAATTAACGCCTAGTTTTATACGCAGGCCTTCTAGATGCACCATTTCTCAACATCAGTGGCTGCCATATGTAAGCTGTTCCAATGTTTGATCAATGGTGCATCCACCTTACCTGCCAACGTTTTCAGGATACTATTGTCACTTCCACTCAACCTCCGCATAAGTGACGCCGATCTGTTGCGTATAATCGCGTAAAAATCGTCCGTGCGCGCCGCCGCAAACATTCCGGACGCACTACAATAACGTGGCAGTCCCAATAGTATTCTGAAAACGTTGTTATACTGAATGCGTAGTGCGTTGTATACCCGCTGAGTGTACTTGGCCCACAGGCTGCAGGTGTAAAAAGACTGGCAGAAAGCTTTGAAGAGCGTCTTTTTAACGTCATTATTACACCGAGCAAACCTGCGAGCCAGCATATTTCCACGCACGGCCAACGCTCTGCGCTCCCTCTCTATGTCGAGGTCATCTTTGAGGTCCTCAGTGACCCAGTGACCAAGGTATTTGAATGTTTTTGTGACCCTGAGCAATTCACCGCCCAAGGACACAGGGGGTACTGTTTTATAGGATTTAGTCCCGGCTTTAAAAACAAGTACCTCACTCTTCTTCCCATTGTACCTTAGCCCATGTTTCACTGAGTACCTTTCACAAATTCCCAACAACTCTTGGAGTGCACTCATGGACGGGCTCAACAACACCATGTCATCAGCGTAGCTTATGTTATTTACTGATTTTCCATCTATTGAGCATCCGACATAGGCATTGTTAAGCTCGTCCATGAGTCTGTTTACATAAAGGTTGAACAACCTGGGAGAGGTCAAGCCGCCCTGTCTGACACCACACTCCAGTCGATATTCCTCCGAGTGAGCGCCCGCCCATCTGACACAGTTGATTTGGTTCCCATACCAAAACTTTAGTACTTCAATCAACTCTGCCGGCAAACCTGTCTCGCCTGCCAACTTCTCCCACAAGATGTCATACGAGACCAGGTCAAAAGCCTTAGACAGATCTAAAAAACAGGCACTCACTGGTGTACTCCTACTGGTGTAGTACTGCACAGTGCTTTTCAGACACATAATAGCTGACTCAGTAGAAAGTCCAGGCCGAAACCCGAACTGTGCGTCGTTAAGCTGTATATGTTTTGCTAAGTGTCTGTCAAACAAACTGTCCAGAACCTTTGCCACGATGGTGGCCAACGAGATCGGTCTATAATTTTCGACATCCGACACGTCTCCAGTTTTATTTTTAATGACTGGTATTACAATTGTCTTCATCAGGTCCGATGGCAAATAACAATGACTGACACACAGGTTATATAATATTGCAAGTACTCTCGGCAGATGTGTGCCCGCATTCTGTAAGTGCTCAATGCTGAGCCCATCATGCCCCGGTGATTTGCCTCGCTTTATGCTTTTTATTGCAAGCTCAACATCGCACTCTGAGAACCGCACAGTTGGCACGACGGGCCCAACCTTGGGTTGATTTGCAGACTTACCCAACGGCGACTCCACTTTGAATTGGTCCTTAAATAGGTTGGCTATGTCAGCGGGCGAGCAGAGACCTTCAACACTGACCGGGACGCTCGGCCTGGGGTTCATTCGGTTCGTTTCCTTCCAGAATTGTTTAAAGTTCTTAGATGAATGGTGCGACGCAATAATGTCCATTTTTATTTGTTGTTGATTATTTTGGCACCATTTAAGCTTTGTTTTAAAAGATTTTCGAGTCTCACACATATGCATATATACGGGCCCATTGGAAGGTAAAAACAAATCGAATTAATTAAATAAATATTTTGACTTGTTAGTAAAGTAGTAACACTACCTACTGCACATTCTCTAACAGTATAAATTGAAAAAAGATGTCATATACTACAGAAAAAGACCAACACCATCTGAGGCCAAACCGAGGATCGAATTCGGGTCTTCAACTTACGCGACCACCTGGTCTCAAACCATGCTGGCGAATTTCTCGAGTATATGCAATATCTGTAACAGGCAAGACGCCCGATCCGAACTCTCAGTACAACGCATCATCGTGGTGTACTTCCATCCAAACCACTCAGAGGTTCCGGTATGGCGAGAGAGATGGCGCTGTCATCAATACAACTTTTCGTTGAAACAAATCAAATTATTTAACTAAATGTTGCGCACATCCACCTTAATGGTAATTTCATTATAAATGGTATTTAACTATTATTTTTATGGAGAAACGTCTGTGAGCAATACCAAATTTCTTAATCTCAAAAGTGCTTCTTAATCTTAGTAATTTCTTACGGTAGATGTTACTAAATGCCCCCTAAGGCGCGTAAAAGGGATATGGCGGAGAAATGAGGGGCCATGGGTGCAGTCTCGATCGCTCATTTGGAATAGCGATAAGCTGGTATCTCAAAGTCGCAGGTTCGAGTCCCGCCCGAGGTCATGAATTAATCCACTTTTCCTTTCTTTCTTAGAATTAAATGGTATTATTTTATTTTTTTAAGGAAATTATGAATCTAAGATCTGATTCATGATAATGATTGGTTTTTTTCAGAGTTTTGGATTCGGATTCCTCTACAATGTGTCATGTACGATGCTAAATGAATATTTTCTGGATAAACGGTTGTTTTCCATGAGCTTCGCGCAAACACTGTCAGGTAAACAATTTTTCATCCCTCATTCTTTGAAAGTGGGTCATAATTTATCTATGAAGCGGATTGCATTTGATATAATAACCTAGGGAGTTTAATACGTACTTTCTATGTTTACGATTAGTAATGAAAATTTTTGTGTAAAATATGTCGTCTTATTTATTCATTAACATTATTTTACTTCCAATTCTATAATTATCAACAGTTTTAACTTAATTTATGTGTAATAAATACCGGGTGTTGCCTGTGACAGGAGTAATAAATTAAATCACAGGTTGTACTTCTCAAACTTAAGAACTTTTGCTTTTAGAAAGTTTCTTGTGCAAACTACCTACATAGAAAAATATAAAAATAATTATAACCAAAAACAATGGTTGGTCTACAATGCCCAGAGGGGCTTATAAAGCTAGTAATACATTGCCTAAAGGGCATTCTATAATTAAAATTTTAAAAATAACTCTACTACTCTACTCTGTAGGTTTTCACTTTTTCATATAAACTAAATAAGTAGTATTTTTAATGTACGGTAACATCAGCCTAATGGGAGCTACCGTATTGTCGCTCACCAGTGTCGCCACTCATGCGTGGCTCCTGTGTTATTATGAGAGAATTGTCAAATAGACGTTTGAAATGTTCCCGCAGGATCCACGTTCCATTAGCGCCCCTAGCGGAAAATCGACTCGCGGTTACTATCACACCCGGTATACTATAAGTTATAATTTAACTAAGTAATTAATTTTTCAGTCCTCCGGCCGGTAAGCGTCACTTTACGCAAAACTAAATTGCCGCCTCCCGGCTCCGTCGGGCAGAAAAATAGTATACAAACCTCGGCCGTTAAATGGGAAAGCCTCGGATCACATGTTAGTCGACCTCAGCTTCGCCTCGGCCGACAATTACATGGGATCCGAGACATTTCCCACTTAAACGGCCTTGGTATGTAATGTACTATTTCTGCTCGACGCAGTCGGCAAGCGGCGCATTTGTTTAGCGTAGCGGCCTGCAAGTGACTACTTGCCGGCCGGAAGGCAGAAATATATATTTTTAGGTATACCGAGTGAATTATAATTATGTACGTTTCCAAAAGGAACAATGCACTTCGCATAGCGTGATATGCCGTCCCTTTTTAGGGTTCCGTAGTCAAGTAGGAACCCTTATAGTTTGCCCATGTCTGTCTGTCCGTTTGCGGCTTAGCTCAGTGACTATTAGTACTAGAAAGCTGTAATTTGATATGATTATACATATCAATCATGCCGACAAAGTCGTTAAAGGAAACTAAGTAAAGGAAACTATGAACATTTATATAAACTAAAAAAAATACTTCCTATACATATAAGGGTGCAGTACCAAATTGCTTTAGAAAATTATGATATAAGTGACTTCAAAGTGCTTAAGAAAAATAAATATAATACACGGAGTACTAGATTAAAAAAGTTTGTACAAAGTTATTCAAACAATTATTATGGTAAGAGAACAAATAAGTTTTTAGTACCAAAGATTTGTAACACAATTGAGTGGTTGAGAGAAGAAAAAAAATATAGCAAAAAAGTAGTGAAAAGTTCTCTAAAAAGGATATTTTTGGAAAAATTGCCTTAGGTCAAGTTTTGCAAAAATAACCTTCCACGCCTCCTTAGTTTAAAATTAATAAAAAAAAAGTTGTAGGTGAATTATTAACGCCAGGGTTTGCTTAACGTGTTAAGAACTTAACATTGATGTTGTAGAAAGCTTGTTTCTTGTTTATGTTTTAGGATTAGTTATAAAGTATTATAGTATAATAATTACTAGGTGCATATAGCTACCTATTGTTAGATAGCATGAGCGCGATCTCGCCAACAAACTGGTTTCTCAGTTTGGCGGGTTATAATACCAATTAATGTAACTATGTACACCTTTTGAATAATAAAAAAAAAAAAGTCGATTTTAATTATTATTTTTAGGTTACCCCCCCCCCCCATACACGTAATGGGTGATTTGTTTATCGTTTAAACAATAAAGTATGAGGTATTGTTGGATAGGTAATTAAAAAATAATAGGGGTTTGGTAAAAATTGTTTTCACAAAGTAAATATTTTCGGAAAAAATTACTTCAGGAGTTTAATAAAAGTCAACTCTCGCAAGCTTACACGGCAAATTATTTAGAACTTGGTCAGATAAGCCATTTTTTAATTTATTGCAAAAAACGCATCTTCTCGGTTAAAAGAGCGTATAAATCGTAAGAGCTGCGTAGATTTTCCTTTTTTATTGTTATGAGCATGGTATCTATTAAAACCCTTAAGTAACGCCTTGACGAAGGGTAAACTACGGAACCCAACACTGAGCATGGCCCGACATTTTAGCCGGTTTTTATCTAATACCGTCTGTATTGATGTAGACTTACCTATATGTGCAAACTGATTACGTTATTTAAATACCACCAATGCATTATACAATCTTCTGCGTAAAAGATACTTTTTATCACTGGCGTAATGATTACTTATTCATGTAACTATCACGTTAGTTGTTTAATTACTTATTGATTTATAAATTGAAAGAGATGAGCAGGGCTGGGCCCCAGCCCTGCTCACCGGGGACCTTGGTCACTTTTTCTGTAGTATATGACATCTCTTTCAATTTATAATGGTGGTAAATGGTGATATTGAATGCAAGCATTCATAGATTTAATAAGCTGTATTACGCCCATGGCCATAATGGATTTTCATACACTTTACCGCCCTCCCGGAGCTCCCGGAGGACCTGTGCCCCACGCCGCACGTAGTCACCGCTCACCGCGGAGTCCTGTGGACCAGGCTACTATACTACCGCCAATAATTATTGCTTATTTATCTGCCTAGTTTATTTAGTTCCTCTCAAATGTGATGAAAAACATTGTATGTTGCAGGCGCGGTACAATCATTACGAACTTGTGTTTACCGCCCTTAATACACAATGTACTATTACGCACTGGCTTGGTTGTTGTCAGCTTTTAAGCTATTTTTTTTTATTCCAGCGCTTGCTTCAATGGTAGCACCTATGGTGGTATCCTGGACTAAGGCGGAGTACGGGTTCCATGGCACTCTGGTGGTCATAGCTGCTGTCAGCATGCAAACCTTCATCGCTTCCGCGCTGCTGCAGCCAGTAGCTTGGCACATGAAGAAGGTGGTGGTAGAAGATGTCCAGGGTAAGTTATTTTTCGAAATTCGTATATTTACAAAGCGCAAACTTAATACCTGGATTTATTTTCTACCAATTTTTAGGCCATATTCTTTTAACTTTCGTGAGTCATACTGATATTCAATTGCAACGGTTAATACTCACGTATTTTTATCACAATAGGCGTGACATGTTTCGACTGCTTCGGGCAGGTATCGTCGGACAGACAGAGTGGTGTTGTAACCTTAGAGAGGTGACGAGTGGTGTGGTAAATGCCCAGGATTCGAACCCGGGACCTGCTTCGTAGGCAGGGTCACTACCGACTAGGCTAGGAAGCCGTTAAACAATACATACACACATAAATACATACAAATGACGAAGTGTCCAGGTAGTTTGAGAAAACGGCTCGCTTCGCTCGCTCATTCAATTAATGGTTTGGTCTGATTTCAGAAAAAAAGTTGCTACTACAGATGGAAAAATCCGTCAACGAGCAGAGTAATAAATTACTGCAAACTCCTTTAGTCAAACTCCATGATATTGAAGCAAGTGACTTATTTGCTGAAAAGAAAGAGAATTTCAAGCCATCAAACGCGGATATTGTGATGTACGTATTTGTTACAGGGAGTGTATAACCTGTTTAATTAGTGGTATAGGTGAAAAACTTAAGTAAAGTCACCTGTTGTATGTAGTAGTGAGCTATTCGAATAGACAATACATGTTTAAAATTTGAACACAAATAAAACAAATGCCTAATAGTCGAATAGCTCACTACGTCACTACTACAATACTACATACAACAAGTGACTTACTTAAGTTTTTTACCTATATTGATCTTATTTCAATTTTGTTTTTATTGCTGTATTTACTACTGTATTAAATAGCGGTATTAATCGTTGATTCAGACTCGGGGGTGCAAGTGGGCGGGATGATAACAGGTATTATCGGTAATGAATTTTAGGGATAAAGTATAAAAAAGAGGTAGGTAGGTAGGTATTGTTGTCAATTAGTTATACCTACCCCTAATATTTTTTAAAACCGGTATTGAGTATATCGGTAATAAGTTAATAACCGCTATAATTATTATGAGCATTTTCAAAAATCCCTTTTCTTGCCATTTCCAAACAAAAAAAAATGAGTGTCCCGTTTTTTTGGTCAGTTTCGTAACGCATTTTTTCATACATTTTGTATGGGCCGTTACAAAATTGTCAATTTTTTTTTCATATGGATAATCGAGGACCCATTTTCATTAAAATGGTGCACTTTTTTCTGAAAATGCCTATATATATAATAAATACCGAAATTCCTTATAACCGGTTATAATTAATTTAAAACCGGTAGTCAGAATACCGGTTACATCCCTGATTTGTTGCTTTTTGTGTCTGGGTAGGTTCGCTAGTTACTTTTTGTTAATATATAATATAATATTGTCTTCTGTTACCGCGATTGTTATTCATTGAAATTAAACACTTTAGAACGGATTAATCGCGTTTATTAACACCATGATCCTACGTTTCGAGCCCTTTACAGCACTCGTTTTCACAGGGTTAAGATGATGACTGAGAGAATGCGAATTCTCCCCGTCAATCAAAAAAGTTACTTGTGCAAAACTCACACGCCCCACGTAGGATCATGGTGTTAATAAACGCGATTAATCCGTTCTAAAGTGTTTAATTTCAATGAATATATAATATACTTCCGAAGCGGTATTACTCTACAAAATACTCCTTGTATAGTAAAACAGCGGCATTGTTATGAGAAAATTGTATAATTGAATCTAAGTTATCGTGAGATATTAATATTATTATCAAGTTACGGATAACACTCATGTATTTCAGTCACTATGCGCCACATGTTTCGGAAATGTTATATGATGCCATCATCATTGCTATATGATAAATTAACATTGGCGTTTACTTTCTTCATAAAACTGGTAGTGTCATCGCCTGAAACACAGGAATTCCTAGTTCAGGCAATTGTAAATCACCTGGTCTAATTATAATTCTTTAGTATTTAAGAGACTACCCTGTACAATGCTTATTACATTAAAATATTTGATTTACTTAATTTGATTTGAGTGTTCACTGCGGGCGGCTCGTTTTCTAAATAGGTCTATAATACCTTTAACATTCTATGAGCGTGTTATCTAAAAAAACATTTTTTTCCTTTCCAGTACGTGGTTGAAGAATTTCTTGGACTGGCCGCTGTTCAAGAAGTTTGCCCTAACGTGTGGGTGTTTAGGGCCACCTGTCGTCCTTTTTGCTGACGCTACCACTGCCGTCTACTTCCTCGCACAGTTCTTGTACGACTTACATTGGGATCACGTGAGTATTTTTATTAAAATAAGCACGAAATACGAATACTCACTGTAAGTATTTCATTACCATATAATCTATTTACCCGGATTGCTCGAATCACCCTGCTTCGTCGCGCGCCACCCGTTACCTACGCCGGTCTCGGTGATGCCCGAGCCGCGAAGGTGACAACACCACTCTGTCCATCGATGACTGCCCGATGCAGTCGAAACATCTTGTAATGCACACCTATGTTAAACAAATAAATGATTTGAATTTGAATTTGAAACATGTCACGCCTATTGTGATAAAAATACGTGAGTGTTAACCGTTGCAATTTAATTTCTTTACCATCATCAATTCATCATCATTTTAGCCAACAGATGTCCACTACTGGACATAGGCCTTAAAGATCGCCATCACGACCTGTCCTGTGCTACTTGCTTCCAGCGGGTTCCCGCGACCTTGACCACGTCATTCGACCTTGTGGGTGGTCTGCCCACACTGCGTCGTGGTCCCCAGTAGTTTTTGGCTCCATCGGCCATCGGACCTTCTAGCAATGCTCCCAGTCATTCTAGTCTTCTAGCAATGCTGCCAATTCTGAGAGCAATGTCAGTGACTTTGGTTCTCTTGCGTATCTCCTCATTTCTGATTCGATCACGCAAGGAAACTCCGAGCATTGCTCTTTCCAATGCCCTTTCCGTGACATTGAGCTTTTTGATAAGGATTAATTATTAGTTTGTCAAATGTGAGAGGTTAGAATAATCTTGACTAATTCAATATTTACTTACCTACTAATAATTAAAGTGTAGTAATCTTGCAATTAGTTGCGTCGTATGTTCGTACCTGAAACCAAAATAATCTTGTTTTAAAAATAAAGTCAGTTCTTAAGAGTTAGGTCAATGTGACTATTCCGCCTAATGATAGCGTTAAATATAAGGACAGTACGTATATACAAGTGCCGACTTAGTTGATACCGACTCGGAATAGCCTGCTGCTTATCTACTAACTTGCTTATCAACGAAAATAATGTTACTGTGCTATTCCGCCAAACTTGCTAGTCAATTAGTGCCAACCCGTTATACCTACTTGCGTATTTTTTGCATGCAATTAATGTTCCCACCCTCCCGCCGCAAAAAATAAACACGCAATTAATTAATTGTATGTGTGTGTGTGTATGTGCGTATAGATATAAAACACCACCACCAATAATATAAAACTTGCGGCATGTACGCCATTTATACTTTTCGTTGCTGTGCGACAGCAACTTTTATAGTTATTGTCCATATTTCTACTGCTGTACTAGTGAATCTGTATCGACTTTTTTTTAGTAATTCTAAAACCTTCCTTATTCCTATCCTACTTTACAATATCTTTCAGGATCAAGTCAAATGGGCATTAGCCCTAATCGGCTTCGGCGACATTGCGGCGAGAATCGTCTTTATATTATCGAGTTCTTGGCTTAACAGACTGGGCAGCCATGCAATATACGTAGCTGGAATATTAATTGCTATTGTTACAAGATTAGGTAAGTTACCTACCTACTTCAACATTTGATTATTAAGTGTCATCATAATTTGTCTGTATGTTTTTGAGTTGAAGGACGTGGCATGTTTCTTGTTTCAAGTATTATTTGTTTTAAGTATATATTTGTCGCAACAAACGCAGTTAAATAGAGTAAATTTTATTTTTGTTCAAAAGAAAACTGAGACAATTTTGCTCACTTTTTCACTAATGTTTGGAAATTTTCCAGGTTTACTATGGGTGTCAGAATACGTATGGGCTTTAGCGATCTTTATAGTCATGGGCGTATCTCGCTGCTCCATAACAATGCTGTACCCCATGGTCGTCTCCGACTCCGTGACTCCTGAGGAGTTCCCGTCGGCCATCGGCATCAGCTTGATGATATTTGGAATCATTAGTATCGTCATGGGACCTGTCGTAGGTAAGTTGTTTAGTCGATAAAGAAACGCAGGGTTACTGTACTTCCTGTTTTTTTAATTCAAAGGTAGAATGAAAGTATTATTAGAAGATTAGAAGATCTATCTACTAGTTATTGATATGTACAATATTTTAGCTCTCAATTTTATTTTGTCTTGTTCAAGATTGACCGCTTTATTTATAAACGTACCTATGTCTTCTGATTTGCGGGCAGTATAACCTTAGTTTCACTAAAAAATATCGAGATAACTTTTTGCGCATTCAGAAGACTTTAAACATAAATTGGGCAAAAGACTGAGTGATATAAATTAATACTTACCTTTCAAATATAATTAGCAACAATAAAAGCATACATGACATTGCTAATTATTTCCCACAGGAGCTATACGCGACGCAACGGGCAACTACACCACCATGTTCCTGATTCTTATAGGTTTTATGATCGTCACGGCGGTGGTTTGGATAATTGAGTTGGTTCAGCGTAAACGAAAGATATCAAGAACAGAGAAGACGGAAATAAATTAAACTGATCTTGAACGCCTTCCTAAATAGTTTGAAAGTATACTAAAAAATTTAAAAATTATTAATTTACACATAAACAAAAATATATGAAAGGGCATGTCTGGCGGTCCCCAAATATCGTGTGACCCTGTATCTTGGGAACCTGGAATGCGATAGGTACATTTGTAAATAATTTTAATCAACGGAATTGTAAATTGTACTACGACTGAAAAATGTTGGTTAATTCTTTAATTTTTTATTGTTATTATAATGATTACTATGTATGGTTATCATAATGGTTACTATTGTATTTTGACGATCTCAACTTGTATTCATATTTCAGTTACTAATTTTTAATTTTGTAATGCAAAATCATGTAATACACTTGAGAAATAAATGAATCTGAATCTGAATCGGTTGGACTGTAGCAAAGGGGGGGCCGGGACTTAGAATATTTTTGGTCGAGGTGGTGTCATTATAACACTATTTTTAAATGATTGTAATGTGTAGATGGCGTCAAAACAAGCATCTTTTATTGGAAAAACTTTTCTCTAAACTTAAAAATGGCCGAGTTAGAGGCCTTCAAAGGTTGAAGTTTTTGAAGGGACTTGTAAAATTTTCATCGAGAGTGCAGTATTTTTAAATGATTGTAATGTATAGATGACGTCTAAACAAGCATCTTTTATAGGAAAAACTTTTCTCTAAACTTAAAAATGGCTGAGTTAGAGTCCTTCAAAGGTTGAAGTTTTTGAAGGGACTTGTAAAATTTTCATCGAGAATGGTGTCATTATAACTAACTTTTTTAATAAAAAATGCTTTACAGAATGGCACCTTAAGGAAGGTCGGTGTAGGTACGACGACGAGCGAAGCGAGGAGGAGTGTTAGGTAGAACTGCGACCTTACAGCGCGCGAGCCGAGCAAGTAAAAACTCCCAGCTCATTTTAAAACATCAACCTTTGAAGGACTCTAACTCGGCCATTTTTAAGTTTAGAGAAAAGTTTTTCCTATAAAAGATGCTTGTTTTGACGCCATCTACACATTACAATCATTTAAAAATACTGTTATAATGACACCACTCTCGATGAAAATTTTACAAGTCCCTTCAAAAACTTCAACCTTTGAAGGCCTCTAACTCAGCCATTTTTGATTTCAGAGAAAAGTTTATTAAGAAAAAAGTGGTTATTTCATCAAAATCTTGAAAAATATATAAAAGTCTTTTGTAATGTTTTTTGCATTTTTCAAAAAAAAAAAACTAAGTCCCAAAATCGGCCCCCCTTTGGTATAGTCTGACCTCTGAATCTAAACTAATTGGACTTGGACATTAAACAGTGAGATAAATTATGATTCAATTGTTAGAAGTTATCTAGATAAGAAGATAAGCGCGAGCGATTCATTTTGTGTATGTGTGTGTGTATGTGCGTGTGTGTGTGTGTGTGTGGCAAAATCAAACTCAAAAGCATTTATTGAAGTAGGCCAAAACTCAGCACTTTTCAACGTCATTCAGATTGAGTATAAAAATAATACACAAAAGTAACACTTAATTCTAGTAAACATGTCAAAATATAAAGAATAAAATTGAAATAAAACAATGTCAACAGAAATTTAAATAACAACATACAGTAAAACGCATGTGTGTGTGTGTGCTACACCTATCTTCTGTATCATAGGATTTTTTTGTTTTATAGCTATTTTTATAATATGTGCCGTTAATTACCCGATAGATTTTAACCGTGTATTCTTAACGTTCAAAGAAGCCAAATCTGTTATATGACTTTTGTCATTCATGAACACAATTTCCTTTAATTTTTTTGAATATTTTTATACTGGCCTGAAATAATTCATCACAAAAAACTGTTAAGAAATACTTATTATCTTATTTTTTGAAGAAGAGGTTTTTTGCTAAGCGTTTTGGTAACCGAAGTATGACAACTACATATACAGGGTGGAAACTCTCCTTAGTGTGCCTATTATGAGTTGCATGCAACTATATTCGATAGCGTCTGCGGCGCTCGAAAGTATGTCTGTCTCGTTCTTACCATTACTCTGGCAGGACCACTGAAAGGATCTACATGTTCCCGTCTCTACCGAATCCAAACTCAGACAGGAACTAAAAACCCCGTCTCTGGGATAATTTTTATGACCCCTACGGTTATTCCTCTTGCACTATTTAATGACTTATGAACACAAAAACCAAGAGTTAGTAGTAATTTTATAAATTGAAATAGATGTCATATATTAAAGAAAAAGACCAACACCATCGGAAGCCAATCCGAGGATCGAACTCGGCCAACTGGTCTCAAGGAATGCTGGCGAATTTCTCGAGTATATGCAATCTTAGTAACAGGCCAGACGCCCGCGGCCATTTTCTAAGTACAAGCATCATCGCTTTGTACAGTCGACGCCAAAAATATGTTTACACTTTTGCACTTTATTACAAGGGGTTAAAGTGCTGAAATGTAAACATATCTTTGGCGTCGACTGTACTTCCATCCAAATCAAACTTAGGGCTTCCGGTATTGCGAGAGAGATGGCGCTGTGATCAATACAAATTTTTGTTTAGTCAAATAAAAATATTTAATTTCTTTAGTAAATGACATTTATTTCAATTTATAATTTATGTAAAGTACCTAGTGTTTTTACTTTAATAACAAATCAAAATAATTAATTAAATAATTTGATTTAATTCAACAAAAAGTAGTAGTAATTCTGTATATTTTTTTGCGAATAAACCTTGTCTTTTATTTATTGAAGTAGTGTATATTTTAGTGCATACTATTTATTTTTATAGATTAGTTTCACTGATAACGGAATATGAATAGGCCTGTATTCTGGTCCCCGAAATCTAAATATAATACAATACTTAATTATGTTGGTAGACAATCCATTCCATTCACATTTCCATTGACAGTTCTTGCTTAACCCTTTGACCGCCAAGAACGCCTAAAGGCGTCGTGTGCTATCGTACCCACGACGCCAGCAACGCCTAAAGTTGTCTCAGTTAAGGTGTACTTCGATCATGAATAAAATCTATTTAGAATCGATTTGCACAGCACTACGAGATTCGTCATTTTTGGTTATCGTAACGTGCTTGGCGTCTGACTGATCACTTCATTCAAATATGAAAGCGGTCAAAGGATTAAATTGTGTACTTTTGAAACAAAACACAGCAGGAATACACACAGAAAACTCCCGTGAGTCAGACATATTAAAATATTTATATCGGATCACGTCAATGAGGCGAAAATAGCTCGACATGTTTCGGGAAAATCCGTGTCCCTTAGTCATGAGTCATGCGTCCAGCTCTGCGCACAGAGCAGCCGCATTGACGTGAGGAAGCAAAATAATACATTGAGTAAATTGCTCTAATTACGTAGGTATCCAATCAATTAGCTTCATCACTTGTTTGTATATTTTGATTTCCTTTTCTATCCGTACTAGCTTATAAGGCCCACAGATTATCAGCATTTTTGTTACATCCTGTATATACCACAGGTAATCTGAAGATTTTTAACCCCATTCAGACGGAATTTCAGTTGCAGGTAAATTCGCTCAATTTAGTAAATAAAATATTTTCCATGATATCAAGATGTTTAGTTTCGTAATATTCGAGTAAGGCGGATATGTCACACTGGATGAGGAAGATAGCTATACATGCGCATAGCGTTGTCTTACTCACACGCCGGATTGCGGTGCTAATCGCATCCCGCTAAACTTGAAGAGGATGTTCACTAGGGTGTGCAAACCAGTTTTTAATTCATTAAAAAAAAAAACTAAACTAACCTAAACTAAACTATTTATTTAAAAAAACGGTTAAAAACCGGTCAATAACCGGTTAAAATCGGTTTGCACACCCTAATGTTCACTAATCAATCCAATACTAATACGTGAAAGTCACGTTACAGAATTAACTGCATTACTTTTGAGTCGTGACATTTAAACACTTAAACATAAACTGTTATTTCTAATGTGAGATTTTACCTTAGTTGTATGACGTGTATTAATGTCAAACTTTGTATATTAAAATGGCGCATTGAAGGTACAATATGGATTTGGAGGGCACTAAATTAAATACCAATACCAAAACACAGCACAAACTAGTGCCCCCGGATGATGGCTGGGCCTACATGATATGGATTTCAGCAATTATTAATTTTGTAAGTACCTAAACATTATTACCGGTTACCAAAGTAACCGATATAGCTCTCCGAATCGCTAAACTTATGTGGCAGTGGGCGGGGCACATTGCACGAGGAACCGATGGCCGTTGGGGCGGAAAGGTCCTCGAGTGGCGACCGTGTACCAGAAGGCGCAGCGTGGGTAGGCCCGCCACATGGTGGACTGATGACCTGGTGAAGGTCGCAGGAGTCCGCTGGATGCGGGTGGCGCAGGACCGGTCATTGTTGAAATCTTTGGGGAGGCCTATGTCCAGCAGTGGACGTCTTTCGGCTGAATTGATGATGATGATGAAACATTATTCCTTGCAACTGTTTATACTATAGAGTATGTAGGAAGACTATTTTTTATAACGTTCGTCAAATGGAAAATTACGGAAATACAGCGTATTGAAATTTTGCGTGACGACACAATTAGGTTACAACTCTTACCAAATAGTGGCGTCACCAGCTCCCACCCCGGAACTTTGATACATATCTAATAATTTTGGAAAATGTAACTGACGGACTAAATAGTTCAACTAAGTCTGGATTTGACCAAACTTTTTAACCAAGAGTAACGCTTACTCTTAAGTATGTATTCCTATGAAAACCAAGTTATTTCGACGATAAGGCGTACTGGGCCCTTACCATGACGTCTTAGCGGGATTCAGTTGACGACCTAATCAGCGGGGCTAAGATGCCAAGCTGATATCCTGATAATTGCTGGATAAGACGATAGTTTGTCGGCACGTTCTGACAATTTCTGATAATTTTAAACATTTCTGTCAAATTTCTTTGCATTTTGCAGCTGTCATCGTCGCGCTATCCATAGTTTATCAACTTATAGCATTATCTTATGACATTTGTGGATAACCATCATAGGCCCGCTGAGTCACTGCCATACAACTGAGCACAGTTAAGAACCTAAACTGAAGCACGTTAAGACATCATGGCAAGGCCCTAGTTGTATGGCAGTGACTCAGTTCAGGTCGTCAAATTAATCGCGTTAAGACCTCATGGTAAGGCCCTGAGCACAGTTAAGAACATTATTTACTCGTACATCTACTAAAATGCTAAGTATGTTTTTTCCAGTCGGCGTTCACAATGTTCGTACCAAGCATGGGCATGATATTCAATGAATTTTATATAAAACTAGGAATGGGTTCCACCGATATCCAAGTGCACAATGGCGTTAATTCAATGTCTGTCGCTGTTGGGGGTACGTAATTTAGTTTTCATCCCACCTGCTCGTAAATGGTGATATTATATGCAAGCATACTTAGACTTAATGAGCTGTATCAAACCCATGGTCTTAAAGGATTCTCATACTACTTTACCGCCCGCCCGGAGCTCCCGAAGCACCTGCCCCCCAAGCGTTCGCCGCACGTAGTCTCCGCTCACTCCGGAGTACTGTGGACTATGCTACAACACTACCGCTAATAATTATTGTTTCTTTATCTGCCTAGAAAGTTTATTTATTTCCTCGCAAATGTGATGAAAAACATTGTATGTATCACGGGCGGTGCAAGAATAACGAGCTCGTGCTAAAATTAAGCCCTCGTTTTCGACTCGGGCAATTCACACTCGTTCGTAATTTCTGGTTTACCTCTTTAATACACAATGTACTAGTGTAAAAAGAGAGTTTTTTGGAGTCAATTGTTACTGGGGACGAAACAATGGTTTTATGCTATGATCCCCTTTCCGATCGATGGAGTGGCGTCGATTTGGTGAAAAGCCACCTAGGAAGGCCAGGGTTACGCAATCCACCAAAAAGGCTACCATATTCTGGGATTGTCACGGGATACTGTTGATAGACATAAAAGAACGTAATATCACTGTAAACGGCAGGTGTTATGCTACCCTTATTGAACAATTATGAGAGGCAATCAAGGAAAAACGTCGAGGTAAACTTAGCAGAGGTGTGCGGCAGTAGCCGTGGAGTACCACGACAATGCTCCCGTTCATACCGCTTCAATCACCAAGGCTGCTGTTGCCAAGTGTGGCTTCGAGGAAATTCGTCACCCACCCTATAGCGCTGACCTAGCCCCGAGAGACTAATATTTGTTTTCCAAACTTAAGGCAGACTTAAGAGGCAGAAGATTTTCTTCTAATGATGAAGTGACCCGTGCAGTATACGCCCAATTTGAGGACAAAACCTCGGAGTATTTTTATAGAGGGATTGAAATGCTAATTCATAGATCTGAAAAGTGTATTGAAATAGACGGAGACTATATTGAAAAATAAAAATAAAATTGTAAATGTATTTACTTATTTTCTTTGTAAGGCCGGAAACTTTTGGACCGCACTACGTAGGTTACAATTTATAAAGATATTGCGCAGACGAAGTCGCGGGCACCACCTAGTAAAGTTGTACAATCGTCCTCGAGTAGGCACGATTGTTTTGACGAAAAATTTTGAATGATCTATGCCAGAGAAAGCCAATGAACGAAAGCCACTCACCACTTTTCCGCGCAGTGCACAGCCTGTCGGTACCGACTTTCCTCTGGCGTCGAGCTGATGATGCAGTGTGGCTGGAGCGAGGGTTTTGACACGAAAGCGACCGATTTATCCAGTTTTTTGGACATTTGCGACGCACGAGCTGCGAGTACCGCAATGAGCAGCCATCAATCTCATCTACCTTCGTCTGGCTTTTTCTAAACGTCAACGTTATTCGAAAAAACTACCCTACTTACTGTCGCTAATTAAACGCGTTTCGTTTTACGATATGTGACAATATTATATGTACTTATATAAATCAAAAATAACAAAAAAAAAACATAAGAATTAAATTAGACAGTGTCCGGAACCAACATTCCGCCCACCAAAATGCGAAGTATTTTATAAGTAAGCTATTCGATAGGTAAAGGACACAACTTCACCAGAGGTCTTTGTAATAGACCAGATTGTGACCGAAGAGTGGCAACACGAGAGATCCCATCCTTCCCCGGATGCAATGATACTATTCGGCCAAGGCTCCAGTTGAGGGGCTTAAGTTGCTCATCTTTAATCAACACTAATGCGCCGATCTTGGGCTCATCAGCATCCGAGTGCCATTTCGCGCGTTGGGTTAATGTATGCAAATACTCCTGATGCCATCGCTTCCAGAAATCACGATGGAGTTTTTGTACGAGCTGCCAGCGATGCAGTACAGAAATGTTTGCATGAGTGGTTGGAGCTTCTACGAGCGATGTCAAAGGCTCCAACGTCAGAAAATGTCCGGGTGTTAGCACCGACATGTCGTTTGGATCAGAGCTCATCTCACAGAGTGGCCGAGAGTTTAATACTGCTTCAATTTGAACGGCCGCTGTGAGAAATTCCTCGTAAGTTAAGATTTGACTCCCTACCACGCGAGCGAGATGTGTCTTAAACGACTTGATGTTGGCCTCCCATAAACCGCCGAAGTGGGATGCGGCTGGTGGATTGAAACAAAATTCGATGTTTTCATGAGAGGCTGCGTCTTGCATTAGGGGTAGCAGTGCATTGTGTGCTCCCACAAAATTTGTGCCCCGATCACAGTGTATGCGTTGACAACGACCACGACGGGCGATGAATCGACGTAAGGCGGCAAGGAAGGCTTCGGTTGTGAGCCCAATAACTAACTCGATGTGACATGCTTTAGTCGCGAAACATATAAATAAACACACGTGTGTTTTAAACGGCCTGGCTCCGCGATGACGTTTGATATATGTGGGAAAGGGGCCCGCGAAATCGACGCCGATGCACGAGAAGGGTTTTACCTGAGAGATTCGAGTTTTTGGGAGATCTGCCATACGGGGTACCAAAGGTTTGGGATTTGAGCGAAAGCATTTAATACACTTCGATAAACGAGAGCTAATTACGCGTTTAGAAGCGAGAATCCAAAAATTTTGGGCGATTAAAAAATTCAGCGTGCGTAGCCCCGGATGTTGATTATCGTTGTGTACTTGATCGATAACGAGCTGTGTCAGGCGACACTTACTGGGCAGGAGCAAAGGGTGTTTGCAATCATAATCAAGTTCAGAGTGGACGAGCCTACCGCCCACCCTCAACAGACCGCACTTATCGACGAAAACACTGATCTTTCTAAATAGTTTAGGCAGTTTTTTGCCTTCTTGGAGCAATTTAATCTCATTTGAGAACGAATTTTCTTGAGATAATCTCACCAGATTGGCCACGGCACTGTCAAGTTCTGATTGAACAAGAGGACCAATGCGTTTATTGCGAGGGTTACGACAGTTGTGTACGAAGCGATGAATGTAAGCGACAATGCGCTTTGTCTTATTAAGACTCGAATGTTTCAATAAGAAATCGTCAAATTTGTTGACAGCGATGAACAACGAAGTTTGTTTAGGAGTTTTCTCTTCCTCTGATATCTCCGGTTGCCTTTCGACGGAGAGCGGTGATTTTGGCCAAGCGCTACTCTCAAGATACAACCAATCGGGGCCTGACCACCACAATGGGTGACTAACGAGTTCTCGAACCGTTACGCCGCGAGAGGCGCAGTCGGCCGGATTAGTTTCGGACCTGACATGACGCCAGTGATCAGCCGGTATTCTTTCTTGAATGTGACTTACGCGATTGCTGACGTAAGTCTTCCAGCGTTGTGATGGTGCACGTAACCAAGAGAGCGTCACTGTGGAGTCTGACCAACAGTACGTATCTTCGAAGTTGACGTCTCCGCTGTAGACGTCTTTCACGTGCTCAACGAGATCTGTTAGCAAGACCGCAGCGCAGAGCTCCAAACGAGGAATGGAGATCCGTTTCAAGGGGGCAACCTTGCAACGGGCCATTATTAAGTGTACGGTGATGCTATCATCCCCATGGCGAATGCGAAAGTAGATGACAGCTGAGTATCCTGTCTCAGAGGCGTCACAGAAGCCATGTAGCTGAACACTGACAGACTTCGACGTTGGAATGAATCGAGATATTTCAAGAGACGATAACATTTTGAGATCCAAACGATACCGAATCCAATTTTGGCTGATGTGTGGGGGTGCTAAGGCGTCCCAGTCATGTCCCAAAGTCCAAAGTTCCTGAATTATGAGCTTAAATGATAGAGTCAATAGTGTGAGAAACCCAAGAGGATCAAAAATACGAGCCAATTCTGACAGTATATTTCGCTTTGTACACTTCTCGTGAAGTGCACTGACTGTAAAAGCGAACGCATCATTGGACGGACTCCATTCCATGCCGAGCACCTTAACAGGAGATGTCGGCTCCGAATCAAAAGAGAGTGTCTTGTTATGACAATGGGCTGGGTCAATATTTTCAAGCAAGCTGGGACAGTTACTTGACCACTTGCGGAGTTCAAAACATCCTTTCTCCAAGATCTGAATGATTTGAGTTTGGAGCTCGATTGCTGCTTCGACAGACTCAGCACCCGTCACGACGTCGTCGACGTAAATGTCACGTTTGAGGACATCAGCCGCTTGAGGGTACTTGCTACCTTCATCAATAGCTAATTGAATCAGGGCTCGAATGGCGAGGAAACTAGACGAGGACATACCGTAGGTAACGGTGTTCAGACGAAATTCTTGTATAGGCTCATCGAGTGAGAACCTGAACAAGATGCGTTGATAATCTCGGTCAGAGAGAGAAACCAAAATTTGTCGATACATTTGACGAATGTCGGCTGTGAAAACAACCGAGTGTAGACGAAAGCGAAGTAGTATCGAGACGAGATCAGATTGCAGTTTCGGTCCGACGAGCAACTGATCGTTTAACGAGGGTCCTCCAGGGGGCTGGGCTGTCCCGTCAAAGACGACCCTTAACTTAGTGGTAGTGCTGCTAGGCTTGAGCACGCAGTGGTGTGCCAGATAATAAGTGCGCCCATCTGGCTGGGGTGCGACAGGCTCCATGTGACCAGCATCGAGGTAGTCATGCATGAAGTTATTGTAGTCTTTGCGAAGCTCGGGATCTCGAGCGAGTCTCCGTTCAAGAGAGAGGAGGCGGCGCTCGGCGAGGGAGTGCGAATCACCAAATTGAGGATTCGCGGTTCGAAATGGCAAGTTAACAATGTATCTCCCGGTTGAGTCACGCGTGTGGGTCGAAGCGAATATTTTCTCACATGTGTTCTCATCGTCGCTTAGCGGCGAGGAGTTAGGGAGACTTTCAATTTCCCAAAATCTCCGAATTTGGGAATCGAGCGATTCGATTGAGCAAAACAGCGAAGTTCTTGCATTACAAGGCATGCAAGGGGCCTTTCCCATGACCACCCAGCCAAGCTTGGTTTCGAAAACTGAGGGTCCATCGTCACAATCGCCAAATATTTGACAATACACATCCACTCCCATTAGAGCATCAATGCATCCAGGTTTATCGAAATTCGGGTCTGCGAGTTCGAGAGAGCTCAGGTTTGGCAACCCGTCAAGGTCGATTTTTGCTTCGGGCTGTTCGCTACAGACCTTGGGCGCTACCAATGCTTCGACACACATTTCAAAGTTCGACTTCAGGTTCCGAAAGTTTACAGTGGTACAGGAAGTTGCCAGAGTTGACAAGTCACAAACACCCTCGATAGACGTAGGCTTCTTGCGAATCGGAAGGCCAAGGCGCTGCGCGCAACGTTGCGTAATAAAGTTAGGCTGACTACAATTGTCTATTATGATCCGAATTTTCTGGTAACTACCGAATTTATCTAACGCCTCCACAACTGCCGTGGCAAGAAGAGAAGTGCGACCGGTGGGCGCTGAGCCGGATGTGCCGGATGCGACCATAGTCACCGATTTCCCAGGAGCGAGACCCGAATTCTCGATGGGCGAGGATGGCGAGAATTTTATCGCGGCGACATTGTTTGTGGCCGGAGAACAGCCGCCAAGCTTGGAATGGCCGTTATCAGCATCGAAATGTATAGTGGTATGATGGGCGACGTTACACTTGAGACAGCGAGATTTTGAAGGGCAGGCCTTAACTAAGTGTCCAGAACGTAGGCAGTTTACGCACAAGTGGTTGTTTTTAACAACCCCAAAACGCTCGTGAGGCGTCTTATTCTTATAATCAACGCATTTAGCAAGGTCATGATTCGATTTGCATAACACGCAATACGGTTCAACTGGTGTGGCGCTAGTAGCAACTAGCGTTTTGTATACGGCGCCTGCAGGTGCGCGTTCCTGCGTGGTGCGCCAAGCAGCGGCGCGTGGGCCATGGCCGCCCTGTACGCGCGAGGTGCGCGCGGACGCGGTAGGAGCGCGCGCTGTGGGAGCAGCGGCGTTCTCCGTGAGGTCGGCAAGCTCCAAAGCTTGGCCGGCCTTACTAACGTATTCCAATAACGAATCAAACGATGGCACATCTTTACTATCATTTTGCAATTCGAAACGACGACGGGTATCTTGGTCCAATTTATTTATCAATAAATAGAATAACGGAAAGTCCCAATCAGTGACGGGAAATCTCAAGTTTTTTAGAACCGCGATGTTTTCTTTAAAAGTGTCTACAAGTCTACGTAGCTCACTCGGCGAGTTAGATTTCAATGACGCATTCTGGATTTCTTCCCAATGACGAAAAGCCAGTTTGCGTTTATTGTTGTATCGATCTATTAAAGCCGCGTATGCATCTAAATAATTGCTATCTGATAAAGGAAATCCCTTTAGTAGTTGCAACGGTTCTTCCGAAAGAAGTGACATTAAAATTGAGAACCTTTCAATGTTTGACAATCGCTTGTTTTGATGTACCATTGTGTTGAACATGTCATAAAATGTTCCCCAAGACTTAACGTTACCATCAAAATGAACAAGGTTTAAACGAGGCAACTTTACAGACAAATCGGTTCTGTTCGAATCGCCCTCGATGGTCGACGTAGATGACAGCAAAGTATGAATTTCGATTATTTGAAAATATTTGTCATCAAATTCTTGACGTATGACATCTTCTTGATCTAACTCGTTCACGTCCGTTATTTCAGAAATTATCTTTAGATGGTGCGCTTCGAAGCTAGAACAATAGCCATCTATTTTACTGTATCGAGACATAAACAGAGGCAATCGCGAGGAATCCTCCTTAGCCTGCAATCCGGCCGCTAAACATTCATCGATTCGTTTGATTGATATTTCGCGTTTTAGTTGCAAGTTACGGCGTGCAAGTGCTTTAGACATTTTAATGTAAACAGCTTCTAATTACTCCAGCTAAATGTAAACAAACCCGTTTACCGAAAAAAAAACTATCGGTGTGATGCACAAACAAGATTCAACCTTATACGCGAAGAGATAAGGTGCACGGTCTACGATACTACGTACTACGATACGTAGGTACACAAATCAGATAATATTGCAATGACTAATTGATTTCACTGCAATAAGTTCGAAAATAATCGACGAATAAATACACAAAACCATCAAAGTATGTACCGTAAATATCTTTAATCAGGATCGCAAGCACCTTGTGCCAGGTTCTGATAATAACCTTGTTTTTATTTTGTAAGTATTAACACTGGTTAATTAGCAGTTCTGGAATTTATTGATTAGGAACAACTTATTTATGCGAATATGAATGGACAACTATCTGTGGACATTATTAGATAATAATGCACGATACTTGTATAGACCCAATACTTTAGGTATATTAAATTATTATGTATGTACCTACTGAATTTACCTATCAATGAGACTTTAGGTGATATTGTAAATTGTATTTGTCTAAGTTTTATATTCACTTTACAAAATAACAATAACTAATTATCGCTATTCTTAAAGCCACCAAATCAACAATGTATACTCGTATATTTACTTAATTTAGGTTAGTAAGCATAGGTTATTAAAGAAATGGCACGCGGTACACTATTACCCGACTAGCTTAAGAAGTAAACCGTTCTAACGGTTATGAGAACGAGGTGAATGCCTACTCAATTTGGCCGTATAATATATTGCATCATCTGTGATTTTACCGAAATTTCGATTTTGAATGACTAAATTAGGACGAAAATAACAAATGCTATTTAATTTCGGCGAATTAAATGTATATATGGAATGTTCAAATTGCGTATTTATGAGGGAATGATGGCTACGTGGTCGATGCGATCTTTGCGAAATTTAGCTTTTCGACGAGACAAGATTTATAAAGCGAGATGAGCGAAACGAGATGCGAAACGAAATGAGCGAAACGAAATGAGCGAAACGAAATGCGAAGCGAGAAATTAACGAAAATTAGCGACAGTTGTAGACGAAACGAGAATGGTTCAGTACGTCACTCCTGGCCCTAGACAGGTTAGCTGTTCTCGGTTTTAGGAGGATCCGGTTCGAAGGACCAAATGTACAATCGTCCTCGAGTAGGCACGATTGTTTTGACGAAAAATTTTGAATGATCTATGCCAGAGAAAGCCAATGAACGAAAGCCACTCACCACTTTTCCGCGCAGTGCACAGCCTGTCGGTACCGACTTTCCTCTGGCGTCGAGCTGATGATGCAGTGTGGCTGGAGCGAGGGTTTTGACACGAAAGCGACCGATTTATCCAGTTTTTTGGACATTTGCGACGCACGAGCTGCGAGTACCGCAATGAGCAGCCATCAATCTCATCTACCTTCGTCTGGCTTTTTCTAAACGTCAACGTTATTCGAAAAAACTACCCTACTTACTGTCGCTAATTAAACGCGTTTCGTTTTACGATATGTGACAATATTATATGTACTTATATAAATCAAAAATAACAAAAAAAAAACATAAGAATTAAATTAGACAGTGTCCGGAACCAACAAAAGTAATAAAAACGATACATCTTCAGTCCGAGCATTCCTAGTGTTTTAAAATTAAAATCATTTTCAATTAATCAATTTAATAAAGTTTTTTTTGAAATGCAATGCAGATAAGACTTAACACTCGAAATTCCTTTTTCCGCATCTATAATTGGAACTGAATCTGTAAGTATTGAAGATGACTCAGGGTAGACCCGACCCGGAATGGCTGGGCCGTGACCGATATGAATTTTTTTATAGAAAGCATCACGTGATTTCTGATCTATCAAGTGACTCTTTCTATAGAAATAGATAGTCCGGCCCATCCCGGCTCGGTCTACTGTAAATCAACCTCACACTAGCACGGGACGGGACGGGACGGGACGGGTAAATCTGTCAATTTCTATAGAAATAATCACGTGATAGATCGGAGCCTTCGGATGTCACGTGACGTTTTCTATAGAAATTGACAGATTCTCCCGTCTCGCCTCGTCCCGTCCCGTCCCGTCCCGTGCTAGTGTGATTCATCCTTTATTGTTGATAGTCATCTAACGAAATCATGTTTTCGCAGGTTTCCTGACAGGACCGCTGATGAAAATCGTTAGTATGCGACAGATATCTTTTTTGGGCGCGACGACTGTATCATTAGGCATATTTGGACTGATTTTTGTGGACTCGTTTGCCTTGTTTATTTTGTTCCAAGGTATATTTATGGTAAGTACGTTTTCATTACAGGGTTAAGGATGACTCACAGTAGTCCATTCCGTTCCGATCCGATACGGGACGATCTGTCAGTTTCTATACAAAAAGTCACGTGACGTCCGAGGGCTCCGAGCTATCATGTGATACTTTCTACAGAAACTGACAGATCGTCCCGTATCGGATCGGAACGGAACGGACTGCTGTGAGTCATTCTTTAAGATAATGACTGACCCTGTGAAAACGAGTGCTGTAATGGGCTCGAAACGTAGGGTCATGGTGTTAATAAACGCGATTAATCCGTTCTAAAGTCATTGAAATTAAACACTTTAGAACGGATTAATCGCGTTTATTAACACCATGATCCTACGTTTCGAGCCCTTTACAGCACTCGTTTTCACAGGGTTAAGATGATGTTCTAAAGTGTTTAATTTCAATGAATAACAATCGCGGTAACAGAAGACAATATTAACTTGATAATGAATTATTGACATAGACGGCCACACAGGTAATAACAATCAACCCTAAAAGATGCATATGGATAGTTTTAGTAAAACAAATCAGGTAAGACCGCTAACTCTTTGTTTTTCGAAATGTGTTTGATGATTGTTGCAGGGGATAGGAACGGGGGCTCTCTACAATGTATCCTGTACCGCACTGTACCACTACTTTCTCGAGAAGCGGTTCATGATGACAAGCCTTGCCCAGGCTGTTTCTGGTAATAATAATAACTACGAGTGCCAATTGACCACTGTAATGTCCTACTGATTGATACCGTGGACACGTGAATCTGGCTCACCGACGTACCGTCTACCCTTGTATCCCGGGCGGTGGTCTAACGGCAACTGCCGACCCCCACTCCTGGGTCTGACGTTTACGCTTGAGACAGGTTATGCAAACCTCAATACACTACATCCCTTCCTTGTTGTTTTTTTCTTTATTAGTTTGCATCTTATCAATCAGTTATCAAAACTAGTTATTTATAATTACGAGTTACTAGTAATGCCTGGAATGACACAAAGTAAATTACTTCTCCGAATTTGGATTTCTAATATACATCACTGTCTTCATCTGATCCCGAATATTCTCAGTCTCCTTTTTCGATTATTCTCCTGATACTATCCATTTCCCTTTCTTCTCTTTTTGTTTTGTTTTTTTTTTTTGTTTTTTTTTTTTGTTGTTTTCTTTTTTTTTTTTTTTAGATCACGTGCGTTGTGCCTGTATGTTTTACCGTTGTTATCATTAAATACTTCCACTTATATGATTCTCATCTAAATTTACTCAACAGTTGCGTAGACATGAACGCAAAGTTAGATCCATTCAATCATAAATCGGCTGTTAGTTTGGTAAAAACAATGATTAGCTCACGTGATGTTGAATACGCTGTGCTACATAGTTCTGTGCTACATAGTTCGAAAATACTGTTTACCAAAGTAAATATAATTTTGGACATTATATGTAACTTAATGTGTGTTTTAACATTCATAAATATTTTAACAAACTTAATGCCTTGTTGTAATTTAGATAACTTAGTTAATGTTATTCTAATAAGTGTATTTGCTATTTATTATAAATCTGTCAATATGACTGAAAGCAACTATTGCCGTTATTCATAAACGCTCATCAAACCTCCGTTAACTATATAATTTAACTAATTTGTCGTTTCTCTTTATCTGTCAATTTGACATTTGCGTTTGTTAAAAGGGACAAAACATATTTTGACTAATATGAATCTGTTGTGTTTTTATGAATATGGCGGTATATCTATAATTAGAATGAGTAAGGCTTCAATGGCTTACTTCTTTATTTTATTTTATTGTTTAGTAATATCCCTTAGCTTGCACTATCAGGTGCAATCTAAGGGATCATATTATAAGTCATTGTAATTTGTGCAATAAAACCAAAGTTTGATTTAATACATCCACTACAGTAGGTAAGTGTTAGTTTATTAACTTGCATTTCCGTAAATCCTTAAATACTGATACATGTGAAGTTGGTACATTACGCATTTAAGCGTCTTTAATGTGAGAAATAATTAGTACCTACATAAGCATTACCATAAGCTATAGGGTTTAGGCTTATGGTACAATCACTTATGAGGAATTTAGTATTTATTTGTCCAGTATTATGAATATTTGTATAATATTATGATAATAAAACTTAATTTGACCTCATGTAATAAAACCACTATAACACAGGGTTCCCGGTTTAGCATTCATAGAACAATGTTATCTCTCCCTCACTATGTTCGTCAGAAATATTGAGATTTACTGTAAAGCTTTTAGCCCTCACATTTTACAGACATTCAGTTTTTTTTTTAAATTTATGCTCGAAAATATTCTTATTTTTGTTAATAAGAATGTCATTTTAATATTTGCAACATGGACAAATATAAATAGTTACTTATATAGGTATAGTATCATGGCGTAATGCCATGAAACTCCAACTGATATTACAGGTAACTTAGATATTGAATCTGGTGGAGTTAGAATTAGGTAAGTAAGTATATTAAGTACTCAGGCTGTCAGCGATCTGAATGCTTTTCGATTCAAACTTAAATGCTTATATGTGATCCTTGACATCACTTTACAGGAGATGTTTAATGTGACTGTTTTTATGACCAACAATACATTGTCGCGCGCGGGCGAATCACCCCGTTTCGTTGCGCCCGACCCGTTACCTATGTACGTCGGTCTCAGGCAGTGATGCCTGAGCCGCGAAGGTACCAATACCACTCTGTCTGTCCGACGATGACTGCCCGATGCAGTCGAAACATGTCACGCCTATTGTGATAAAAAATACGTGAGTGTTAACCGTTGCAATTTAATATCAGTATGACTCACGAAAGTTTAAATTATATAATACATTGTTTGTTGTGTAATCACCTAGACACTTTGGTGTCATGAGCTTTAGTAGTTTAACAGCAAACTTCTGCTATTAAAAGGACACGCCATCGCCCGCAGATAGTTCTGCGACCTTAACATGACGATTTTAATGTAGGTAGCACAACATTCCCAAAACACCAAGGAATTATAAAGAGTCAATGCCTAATCCTACACAAAGGTTATCTGGAATCTCTTTTTACCCTTTGTAACTGTTTATTTATGTATTTGGTACCAATTTTAGTGCAATAAAGTATTACTTTGACTACTGCTGTATTATTATTATTCCTGCTTGATAACCCTGATAATAATATCCTTAATAACGGATAACCTTCATAATGGTGTTTACCTATTTCTATGCATTGTTAGTTATCCTTGACTTACTGTTGCGTGTACCTTTGTGCGATACATACTCGTACATGTAAGAGTCAATGATGGTGGATACAAGTTAAACCAATTTTATTATATTTTCCTTATCGCCTTAAGGACCCAGCCATTGAATTAAGTTCGGTTTTAAGTTAGGTTAGTTTATCCTAAACTACATGAGGGATCCATATTCTTGATAAACACTTCCCTATTTTCAATTAGACTAGCTTCTGCAGCATCCCTCCTTTTATCTGAATTTTCCCTGTACTGCAGATTTACATTGTAGTTGTATGATTGCAGACTAAGTATTCTTTGCTCGATGAACAAACAAGGTTTAGATTTTCAATAAACAGTATTTCTAGTTGTTGTTTCACATTGAGTAGAGTGTACTGAAATATTAAATCACTTGACTATTTTCAATTTAATGAAGGTTGTCAACCATTTCCAATTTAATGGAAGCATTCGTTTGAACTACCAGACATTTTCCAATTTAATGGCGGTTGTGTCAACCAATTTCAATTTAATGGAGGCATTCAATTGAACTACCAGACATTTTCCAATTTAGTGGCGGCTATGTCAACAACCCGTTTCAATTTAATGGAGGCATTCAATTGAACCACCAGACATTCTCCAATTTTATGGCGGTTATGTCAACCCATTCCACTCGGATTTTCTATGAAGATAAGCCTTTTGCTTTTGTTTTTTTTGCATCAAACAACAACTAGGGGACAATGTAATCAAGTCATTTAATAATCAGATTCTCATCGCCCTCTTCCAGCGTTCCCCCCTAACGCCGACTGAAGTAGGGTCCCCTTCACAATCGAACTTGTCTAAAGTGGGCGTCGATGATATGGTTTGGGCGACCTGCAATCAAACCGTTCAACGGTCAGATTCTCGTAAGATCCATCTGCTCAAGTCAATGTAATGACCAGATAAATGCATCTGTTGTAACTAGATCAGTAACTTTTTTTTCTGTAGGTATACACATATTTTATGTATAATATATTATTGTATAATTTACTTCTTTCGGTATCACATACATTTACCGCATACGGTATAACCTGTTTTTTTTCCTTACATGACAATTTAATGTCCAGATTCGGTAATCTGCTGTGTTTAATTCATACATGACCATTGAATGTCCAGATTTAATAATCTACTGTAAGTACCAATTTAGTCCATACATGACAGTTTAATGTCCAGATTCGGCAATCTGCTGTGTTTAATATATACATGACAATTTAATGTCCAGATTCGGTAATCTGCTGTGTTTAATATATATATAATTATATATATCAATTTAATGTCTAGATTCGGTAATCTGCTGTGTTTAATATGTACATGACAATTTAATGTCCAGATTCGGTAATCTGCTGTGTTTAATATGTACATGATAATTTAATGTCCAGATTCGGTAATCTGTTGTGTTTAATTCATACATGACAATTTAATGTCCAGATTCGGTAATCTGCTGTGTTAGTTAACTTAATAACCCGACCACTGGATTTCCAGTTATACATGACAATTTAATGCCCAGATTCGGTAATCTGCTGTGTTAGTTAACTTAATAACCAGACCACTGGATTTCCATTTATTGCCATCATATTCATGGCAAAATAATAACCACTGCTCAATGTTAAGTAAAACTCGACAGTCTGTGAGATTTAGGTACCAATCCTGCCATTTGTTAAAGATTGAGTAATTTCCTGTATGTATTAGATAATTTAAGAATCAGATAATTGTATCTGTTATAACTGATCTGGCAGTCAGCTTTTTAAATTATATTATTGAATACAAACACACATGGCAATTAATTGTCAAGATTGAGTAATTTCCTGTATTAGTTAATTTAGTAACAAGATAATTGTATCTGCTTTAACTGATCTAGTAGTCAGCTTTGTAATTCAATTATCATAACAAACACATGACAGTTACATGTTTTGATTGAGTAGTTTCTTGTAAGTTTTACTCAATTCAATAACCAGATAATTGTATCTGCTATAGTTGATCTAGTGGTCAGCTTTGTAACTAACTATATTTTCAAATGTAAACAAACGCATGACAAATTAATGTCACGACTCAATAATTTACTGTATTACCTAATTCAGTAAACAGATAATTACATCTGCTATATTAGATCTATTACTCTGCTGCTTATAATACAATACTCAATACGGACCAGTATGTTGGTCGCACTGGTCTAAGATGTTAGATTTATAGTGACGATACGAGTACGTCCACCATTGTATGTTGTTAAGGGCTTGTCCTATGACGTAGAATGACCCTGTCCGCTATGGCCATTAACTTGCCACGCATTCAGCAACAATATATTTGTGACAAAATAATAGATCCATATTCGGGCATTATTATTAAGTGAAACTCGTCCGTCCGTACCATATACACATACATATTATATGTTTAAACGTATAGTGTTTTCATCGGCATAATATATATCCGGTATGTTTTTCATTATAAGTTAAGCAAAATTAAAGATGCAGGTATCTTCGGTTTCTATAAATTTCATAGTTCAAATTCATGGACCACGCTGTCCACGCTTAACGATGTCGAGGTCATGTACTTAATTTGATTTACGTATACCTAATTAGTTGGTATTTTATGTAGGTACCTTTATTTTATTTATTTTTACGCTCGACTATCAACCATAATGTGCAAGTTATCATTTACATTCATTTAATAATTGCACAAAGGAACATTCTAATGCTTAGGAAGATATTAGTAGGTACTTTGGTCGAAGTCACCGTCATATTAACTCACTAGTTTCCTATGCTTTGGTTACGTCAGCCCAGATTTTTATATTAAAATGCACGCATAACTTTATGTAAAAGGCTTAGTAAACAACTTCGTTCAAAACAACTCACTTGGTTTCATTATCATAAAATCCGATATGAATGCAACGTAAATCCATTTTTTTTTTGCAAAAGCAGCGGTAGTCTTTGAAACGCCTATTTGGATGTTTACTATTTCTCTCTTTTGTTGTTTTAATGATTTCGGAATCTAATGTAACTTTAGTATTTTTTTCTCGTCGCCACATGTAATGTCCTACTGATTGATACCGTGGACACGTGAATCTGGCTCACCGACGTACCGTCTACCCTTGTATCCCGGGCGGTGGTCTAACGGCAACTGCCGACCCCCACTCCTGGGTCTGACGTTTACGCTTGAGACAGGTTATGCAAACCTCAATACACTACAGACCACGATAAATGGATGTGTTGTGAAGCCGCTTCGCTTTATTTATCTGGTGTTTGATGATTAATCGTAGGCGCTAGTTTTATGAAAGCGACAAACATCTCACCTTCCAACCCAGACGGTTATCTAAGCCTTATTGGGATTAGTTCGGCTTCCTTACTTTCCAGGTTTTCCTTCAACGAATAGCGATTGGTAAACATCAAATGATTGTGACTGACAGTACTAAATTATACCTTTATATTGTTTTTCGACAGCCTTAGCAGCCGTCGTAGCCCCATTAGCAGTTCACTGGACGGCCGAAAACTATGGCTATCGAGCTACCATCATACTCATGGCTTCGGTGTACCTTCAGACCTTCGTTGGATCGGCGTTGCAACAGCCAGTGAAGTGGCATATGAAGAAAATCCCTATCTCTTCTGGTACCTAGCGTCTTTATCAGATATACCGGAGCGGAATCTCACTAACCTCTAAGCATGATACATAAGGCTGGAAACAGCGCTCGACTGACGATCAGCGCTGAAATCGGTTGGACTTAGTTATGAAAATGTGTGATGAAATACAGTGCGACGCTGATGAACTACTACGCTCGTACAGCTACGTCGAGCGGAGAATATCGTTCGAGCTCGTCGGTCCGACATACGTCGGTGGACTGAGGCGTGTGGTAGTGGCCAGATATATGCGTTCAATGCAGCGCTGACCGAACGTCGCGTACGAAACATCATCGTGATCATCAAGACAGAAGCACTCTGCCATCAGTGAGGCACTAAACTTTCGCACGATTGACGTTACGTATGTTACACGCTGACCGTCGGTCGATCATAGTTTCCAGCCTTAGACCTCGGTATTAACAACATAATACCTACTGTTTCAGATTCTGAAGAACTATTGAAAGCTAAAAGTAACTTCGAAATACAGACAAATATTGAGGCGGCCCAAGTTTTAGACATAAACATTGACAAACTAGTGCCAGTAAAAAGGGAAACTGTTCTGCAAGTATATCTTAACATTTTTATTTCAATTAGAAGAAATGCCAGTTTTTTTAAGACAATAAACCGGTACACAGAAAAAATAAACATACGAATAAAATACTAACTTTAATCTGTCAAATAATTATTAAGTAAAAGAGTATTCGCAAAATTTGTATTTCGTAGGTTAGGTTAGTATTTTTTCGGACGTTGTATCACTATTCGTTTTTTAAGGATTTATTTGATTTTAAAATGCAATCCATTTGTGTGGAAATAATAATAATTTTATAATTACTATTTAAAATGTTTCACCGTGAACATGGCGCTTGTAACAGTGCCGAAATATCAGGAGCTCACAAAAACAAATATACATGGTAAATATCTCGTTTTAAATAGTAATTTTAATGTAAATGACCATGTTAGCTTAAAATCAAATACTAATTTTTACATATTGTGTCTTGCAGAGGGTATATTAAAGACGTGTTCGACTGGCCATTCTTGAAGCAGTTCCTTCAAAAGTGCGTGTGCGTCGGCGCACCGCTCGGTCTTGTCGCCGATATCATGTTTACTCTGTTCGTTCCTCAGGCACTCTACGCGAGGGATTGGAAGGAAGTACAGGAACCTTTTTATTGTGTTATTATTTTTGTTATAGTTGCCGGTCTAGAATCCCCTAATCTGTGATATAGGGCAAACGTTGAACAATAGTAGATTACATACCTAGGCCGTTAAAGTGGAAAATGTCTCGGATGACATGTAATTGGCGGCCGAGGCGGAGCCGAGGTCGACTAACATGTTATCCGAGGCTTTCCCATTTACCGGCCGAGGTTTATATATTATTTTTCTGCTCGACGGAACCGGCAGGCGGCATTTAGTTTTGCGTAAAGTGGCGTTTGCCGGCCGGAGGGCAGAAAAGATTATTAAGTAGACTTACTACTATTAGAGATAAGTACTCGAGATGTTTGTCTTTTGTTGAACCACTAAATATTGTTTTTGTCTTCTCACTCTTCCACTAAAATTGTGTATCTATTTACGCAAGGCTTAACGCGATTATTTAAGCGAAATTCAACTTCACGGAGTCCTGCGTAAGTCCTTTTTGCATTGACGAAGCTGTCGGCTGTTGCAGTCATTGGCGTCTGTGGCAAGACTTTCCAATGACGGTCAATAGGGTGCAAAAAGCCAGTTCTATAAGAATCATTCATGTTTTGCGTGTAAACACATTAACTCGATTTTTTTGCTGGGTTATATTTACTTCTTTCAAACAGTTCGCGATCCCCAGCAATCAGGACACGACTTAGATGTAATACTGTCACATAATGATTATACCGACCTATTGAATTACATTCCTTTTTTGAGAATCCCATAGTAGTCCATCGGGAAAACCCCGGCATAGCTTATTCTACAGAGGAAATAAGGCGTGCTGCCTTTGATTGATGATATGTTTCAGGTTGAAGTAGCGCGCGCACTATCACTGTTCAGTTTCGGAGACATCTCAACAAGAATATTGCTAATAGTTGCAAGCGCTTGGTTGAAGAAAGTAGGCAATGATGTTCTTTACGTATTTGGATTGGCGTTAGAAATAGCAACGAAATTCGGTAAGAGTAATGCCTTAGGGCCACTTGCACCATCCAGGATTAGCTAACTATAATTATTAAACGGGTCTAACGCGAATTAACTTGTTTACCTTATTTACCGACGTTTCGACACAGGTTTCACTGGTCATGGTCGCGGCTGACTGATGTCCCAGCAAAATGTCAAAACAGAGATTTGTGTTACTAAACTACAAACTACCCATTACTACCATTTTTAAACTACCCACAAAATATATGTTAATTATTGTCAATAGTCCGACACACGACACTCACAATATCCCCGCGCACATCCGAAGATATATCCCGTGGCTGCAACTTCTGGATCACTGGTCCCCAAGTTGGTGATAAGTTAAAACCATCCTCCCTATTAAAATTTCTAGGGTGTTTCCGCGGCTAACTGACGCGGATTACCCGGAGCGGACGCCCGTCTGATAAGAAATTGTATGAACAGCGCTAACGGAGCGGGTGCGCCATACGAAATCCACACGCCGCGATCCGCGAGCGTGCGCACGCGGCAGGCGTCCGCGTCAGCTAGCGTAGGCCCTTATTTATTTAGGTATTTAAAGTGTTCAAAAGTCGAATATTTAATTCTTTATGTTTTCCAGTTTTTCTATTGTTCCCGCACCCAACAGTGACGTACGTGATCCTCACGCTCACCGGCTGCTCCCGCTGTCTGCTACTCGTTCTGTTCTCCCTGGTCATCTCCGACGCCGCACCGCCGGACAAGTACGGCTCCGCGTTCGGTGTCGCAACGCTCATGTACGGCATGTTTGGGATCACTTTAGGCCCAGCTATAGGTAACTTATACCAAAAATACCCCTGGTGGCAAAGTTGGCGCATATTACTGAATATTTTGTAAGCTACAAGATTAAACTATGGTGTTTAAATTTTTAAATATTTGTTGATCTATTTAACGGCCCGACCCTGCCTACGAATCAGGAGGTCCCGGGTTCGAATCCCGGTCAGGGCATTTATTTGTGTGTTTATCACGAATATTCGTTCCTGAGTTATGGATGTTTTCTATGTAAGTACCTCTATTTAAGTATTTATATGTATATATCTATTATACACGGTGCCCGTGAGCATTGCAAGAGATTTTAACAGCGTATTTCTGAGGCTAAAAGAAACAAAAAATGTCATAATGTCATGCTGTTAAAATCTCTCGCAATGTTCACGGGCACCGTGTATATGTATCATCGTCTAGTACACACAACACAAGTTTTATTGAGCTTGCCGTGGGACTAGGTCGATTTGTGTAAGATTGTCCCACAATATTTATTTATTACTTGAAATATTGCAGGCGCAGTCCGAGATGCCACGGGTAACTACGCATTGATGTTCTACCTCCTGATCTCCATCATGGCTGCTGTTACCTTAGCCTGGTCCATTGAACTCTACTACTGTAGAAAAAAGAACAGCTCACCCAACAAGTCATCGAATCTACTTGAAGACGTCCATTGCTGAATGTATAAAGAATTTATTGAATCAAGTTTTTTTTTCTTTTTTTATGTTCTTTTATTTTACAACTATTAAAGCGAATCTCCTTGGACGATAGGGCTAAAATCTAACGTTAGCTTACATTGGTAGACTGTATATCAAGGGCAAAAAGTGACCCATTTTAGACGAGGCTATATATTAGTCCGAGTGCAACGAGGACCAATATCGTAGTCGAGGATAAAATGGATATTTATGCCTGAGGTATACACTCTGCTTTTCACTTCGATTGTAAGGAAAATATTAGGTTTTATTTCACTTTAAGTCCTTGAAAATGAAACATCCATACTCGCGCGCTTAGGTTCTCCCCGCCACGATGTTACTTTATGCCCTAGAGCATAAAAAGAGATTTTGTGTCACCTAGCCACGACATAAAGGCGAACTTTTCGAGCAAGAGAAATGACAAACAATATACACGGTAAACACCCAGTTTTTAATAGTATTACTTTGTATGTTAATTAGAAAACGAATAGAAAAATACTAGAAAGCGTCAAGTCGAAAATTGCTTGAGATATTTTGGATCGATTCGAGCCTTATTAAAATAAATGACATCTCATTTTATGGAATTCCATAAAAAATGAGTACTAATACATAGGTAAGTACTTTTTGAATTTATTAAAATATAAATTCGAAAAAATAGAAAACAAGCTTTATACCTTAACAAAAGTATAAATTAAGAAAGAAGAAGTATTATAGATAGGGTAAAAGTTTATTTTTAGCACTTCAGAGTTTTCACTTAAAATAGCAATTTTCAAAGTTTGTTGTTTCAAAATGTCGTATGAAACTATCTGAGTTTGGCTTAGTTTCAGAGATAATTATTAGGTAACTTTTTTTCGAAAACATACAGTAACTCGTGCAAAAACGCCTCGCTGATTTTATTTTTATTCACTATGAGTTTTAATCTTATAAAAGGTACCTATTGACTGACACTAGAGAAAATAAGAAAAACATTGCAAAAAACATGTAGGTAACTGCAAAAAAGATTTTAAAAAAACTTGAAACCATTTTTTTCTAATGATTTATTACTGGCCATGTGTTTAAAAGTATTCAAAAAAATATTTAAAAAAAACCTATCAAAAATAATGCATGTTTAAAATATTTCGGGTTAGGTTCGTATTCGGACCAACTATATATAAATTTTATTGATAGAAATTCCTTTATTTCTACTATGCTCCAACTAAACTCACTAATTATAATTGCATAATTGGGCGCACCTTATTTTATATTATTATTGTTAAACCCATCGATATACATTAGGTATTGCAAAACATTTCGTTAATAATGTTATTCCTCTGCTCCGACCAGGAAACGAAACTGCTTCCATCAGTTCCAACGAAAATCTTCCACTTGACATCTTTCAAAGTAAACAAACAACCTGCCAAAACTCGTCTAACAAAACATATGATAAAATTAATGAGCTTACAACGTGGAGATGAAATAGAAAGTATATTATCTTATCAAGTGACTTACCTTACTTTTGGGAATCTGATATGCAGGGCCCGTAATTTTAATGCCGATGACAGACAAATGACGTCAAACTTCATATATCAAGTTTTAGGTTTTACGTTTGAAAGAATAATGCTGTCATTGAATAGTATCAAAACTATTACGTTCGACGTTAGAATCGAACGTTGATAGGCAACTTATTTCGTATTAAAACATCTTGTGTGTTTATATACGTCATTATGACGAAACTAGCATGAAAATGACGAGCCCTGCTGATATGATACTACAACCATGTGGATTTTATTTTTTCATCACACCTGCTCGTAAACGGTTATATTATATGAAAGTATACTTACACTTAATGAACTGTATTAAGCCCATGGTCTTAAAAGATTCTCATACTACTGTACCGCCCGCCCGGAGCTCCCGGTAAACCTGCCCCCCACGCGTTCGCCGCACGTAGTCGGAGTACTGTGGACTGTGCTACCACACTACCGCTAATAATTATTGTTTCTTTATCTGCCTAGAAAGTTTATTTATTTCCTCGCAAATGTGATGAAAAACGTTGTATGTATCACGGGCGGGCTCGTCTTCGACTCGGGCTTAAATTCACACTCGTTCGTGATTTCTTGTTTACCTGTAAGGGAAGTCCGTTATAGGCTAGCCAAATATTTATGTTCGGGCATATCTGCCGGGATCTGCCGATAAATGTATGGAAACTTTGTCTGGCGGATGTCTGCCGGATATACCCACTATGAAGATCTGACGGTTTGCCCCAACGAATACGGCCGGCAATATAGGGCAAGGTCTACCTAGGATCTAGGGACGACCCGTTGGCGTAGTCGGTGACCCTGCCTGCTATGCCGAGTCCGTATCATCGGCAGCACAATAATTCGTGTCCATCTTTTGGTTGCGGATTATTGGGTTGCTGATTATTGTACTGTAAAAACAGTGGCGTCGGATTATTGGCCCGGTACCGAGCTTGCCGACCAGATAAAAGGCAACCCAGTAATCGGCGACCCAACAATCCATGTACATCATGGTCACCAATTATTGGGTCGCCGATTATTGGGCTGCCTTTTCGCGGGATGCGGATTAGTGAGTACTATCTTGTGCCATTTGGGGTCGAAAACTCCCAGCGCACGCAAGTTTTTTGTAGAAATCGGGAAACGTCTGATTGATGTCTGAAACGACTGGTGACCGAAGAGCTGGTGGCTTCCTCGCACAACGTATCAGCATTGCGATACAACAAAAATACCGCCAGAATCCTAGGTACAGTGCCTCAAGGACCTATTTTAGATTTAAGGTAGGTACAGGTAGGTAACTAGGTAAGTTACACTTACTGTAGGTAAATGATTTTTGTCTCTAATTACAAATCCAAAGTTTGAATCTCGCTTCTTACTAATGAGCTTTATGGTGCAAAATATGTAATAGGGACCAGAAGGCCTACCACGAACCACGAACGAAGTTTCACCTCTCTGTCGCACTTGAGTGAGAAATCACAAGTGCGAAAGGGAGGTATACTTTCGTTCGCGGTTCGTGGTAGGCGCTCAGGCTCCAATTTCACCACGCTTACAAGTGTGACAATTCCTAAAATTACTGGCATTTCAGGCGTCCATAGGTTACGGAAATCGCTCACCATCGCGTGGGCTGTGTTCTTGTTTGCCAACATTTCTATAATTTAAATAAAATCGTAATGTATCGCCAGTAAAAAGATAATTTCTTGATGAAGACTTTTTGACAATTTTAACGAGATCTATTAATATACTTAGACCGGGTTACTCACGTCTATAAAGTCGAAAATAGCTTATATAATAGGAAATATTTTCGACTTTATAGACGTGAATAACCCGGTCTAAGTATATTAATATGTCTAATACTCACGGGAGTTTTCTGTTCTGAGATCTAATAGTGTTTTAAAGAATTGTCGGTAGATTTTGACATGAGAATGACCCTATGTCGAAATTTCGTGACATACCTATGTAGTGTTTCTTGTAAGTGTCAAGAGCTCCTCACAAAAGTATTCGTGTTTAATGGTAATAATTATGGTTTTATTTATAAATGATATTATGTTGGCGGCAAAAAGGCATACAGCTCGCCCAATAGTAAGCAGCGTCCATATCCCATAGATGCCTTAAATATCAGTAATATATTTAATAACGATGTAGACAATTGTCGCAGATGTCACAAATTGGGGCCACTCCGATTTCCTCACAATGTTTTCCTTCACCGAAAAGCTGGTAAATATCAAATAATGTTCCGTACATAAGTTTCAAACAACTTATTGGTACGAGCCAAGGTTTGGACCCACGACCTTCAGATCAGAACAGATGAAAGTCGCACGCCTCACCACTGGACCATCAACGGTTCTTACCCCACCGTTTAAAGGAAAACTACAGCTTGATAATTGGTGAGTCGACCCCTCAAACGAGATATCGTATCGCAAGCAGAAATAATTGCGTTAATGAATGAGTGTTCCGAAGTGTCACAAACAATGCTATCTTTGCTTGCTGGCGTGACCTACGAGATAACGCACTTTCCTATTGTCACAAACACTACAGACTATATATTACATAGATGCAACAAATGGCTGATATAAAAGCGGGCGGAGCGGCTGAAAGCGCCGAAATTTTAAAACGTAATAAATATAAGAGCCTGGGTAGAGAGTTCCTTTTTGTACCATTCGGGGTCGAAACTATTGGTCCATGGGGTCCCAGCGCACGCAATTTTTTTGTAGAAATCGCGAAACGTCTGTTTCTCGTCGCGCGCCTCTCGCCCTCGTTCACCACAGCCGCTGCCGCCGCCGTCCCCCGGGAGAGCGGTCGCAGACCCACCTCAACGTCATCCACATCGCGCAACTCTATTCCATCCGCGACCGAACACAACCACAGCGGACAACACCCTGGGAGAGAAGATCATCGCGTCGCGGATATTGCTCTTAACCCTACAAACATGTTCAGGGGATTTACTTCTATCAAATAATTTCATTCAATTAATTGTAATTTGTTTGATCACATCTTAATATCATGTCACTGTAACAATCTATTTCATACCAGAATAGCTTATCTCTTCTCAGCTCTCATCTGCTGGCCGGGAATATGTACAATGCAAGCATCGCACATTTCTCGCGTCAGCATTAAAGAGTACATTGACTTTATAATTATTGTTGTATCGGCGATTACGCCATACATGGATTTATGAATCAGTTTACGATCATACGTGCTCCTAGCTAGTACATACATCTTGGTTCCAAATAAACATATATACAGAAATCATTGTTTCTATCAACAATACAATCAACCATCAAGAATCACATCACAGGTGTACGACTCGTACAATGTTACTAGTGACCCAAGAGCTTCCTCGCTCAACGTATCAGCATTGCGATACAATACAACGAGGAAATGCCGCCAGCATCCTAGGTACCCATGGTATGGTATGGTATGGTATGGCCCATTATGGAAAGCGTATATAACTACCAAAAAAACGTGTTTTGTGAAGCTTAATGCCTTAAAATGGAGGCTGTAACCATGGCAACTTGTGACAAGAAATAGTTGATTAACCCACGTAAATTTCAATACAATTGAGAATGCTTGCGGCATCTACTTACGTCTATGGTCTATGACAAACACTATTCCTAGTGTCAATACCCGTTATGAGTTAGCTCGGTGCTGATTCTAAATTTGAAATATAAACTGGTTTTTTTATGGTCTGGATGCAACCTTGACACTGCTGCGAAACGAGAGATACGACGACTAATGAATCGATCGCATTAAAAATTGCATCATAACTTAATCGAAACCACCACCAAAAACCACCATAAAGAAAAAATCTATCGCTTGTCTAATATTTTTTACATTGAATAACTTGAAATAATTACATTTTTTTTTAACTACGACAGTGACAAACGAGCATACGGCCCGCCTGGTGGTGAGCGGTCACCGTAGCCTATGGACGCCTGCAACTGCAGGGGTGTTACATGCGCGACCCTTTAAGCAAAAGGAGGATTCGCTATGCTGACAGCTAAAGCTTTGCTCCGCGGGTCCCCAGCTGTCAACACAGTGAATCCTCTTGGAGCTCTGGCGACCTTACTCACCAACACAACACTATGAGTAGGGTCTAGTGTTATTTAACTGCGGTTTTCTGTAAGGTGGAGGTACTTCTCCAGATGGGCTCTGCTCCAGATTTGAGCGAGACGACATTCGTTGTGCTGTGCCCTAAACGATATGCATCCGCTGTGCCCATACCTCTCTTCATATGACGAGTGCATCTTTTTCCACGATGTCTTTAATCGTTAAAAATAGATTAATCAAATAGAGTTTCGTAATATTATATAATTTCCTTTCAACACATTTTTATTTATTACTTTTCATCCGCGATAAATTTAACACATACTAATTAAAAACATTAATGCGCTTAATACCAAATACGTCAATGTATTAAGTGCAGTCGGTTACAAAAGTGTTTTTTATTAAGTGTTTATCAATTTGTCTGAGTCTGTGAGGGTAAATCAACCATTTGACAATAATAGTTACACACTTTATTCATATATTTCGCTCACATTTCATTATTTACTGGACTACATTTTTGTTAATAGCTTTTTTTTATTGAGCTAGTTCTACTTAACAAGTTTATGTTCTCATAATATTCTTCCTAGCTTTTTCCCGGCCTATGCCACGGCTGCTGGAACCTGGGGTCCGCTTTAGAAACTAATTCCAAGATTTGGTTCATGGTGGATCCAACCCAGAGGGTAAACTAGTTATTGGGTAAGTCCAGTTTCTTCACGATGTTTTCCTTCACCGGAGGAAAGCGAAAGCGAAAAATTGGTATATCTAAAATTATATTTCGTATACGCAAGTTCCGAAAAAGTTATTGGTACGTGTCGGCAGGATTTGAACCCCCGACCTTGGGGTTGAAAGTCGCACACTCTTACTGCTAACTTATAATAACTTCTTAACGCAATTCAGTTTACGACCTAAACTGACTCGCTTCCATACAAATGAGCCTGAAGTCCTAAACTGAACCTAAACTGAATCGCGTTAAGACGTCGTGGTAATGAATAATGTTCTCATAATATAATCCAGAATATAATCTATATCACGCTCAATTACTTTTAATCATGACTTTACATAATGAAGATATAATGATCGGACACCGGTAGCATTTTTCCGACGAAAGTATTACATGGATATGATTTAATTAAAATTTGTACAGTATTTATATACTTATTTTTTTTTATCGTGTTTTATCATCTAGGTTTTAAGATTTCTATTATATACAATTGTAAAGCACGAATCAAATCATTTATTAAATGTATTTGCCTCATGTTTTTTTTTTAAGTAGTCACACTACTATATATAAATTGAAAGAGATGTCACTTCATGTCACATACTACCTACAGAAAAAATTACCAAGTCCCCCGGTCCCAGCACTGCTCACCGGGGGCCTTGGTCACTTTTTCTGTAGTATATGACATCTCTTTCAATTTATAATTTCTATTATGATTATGAAGTACAGGCCACTTATAAATTATCTATCGAACGAATGTGTCTACGTCAGTTCTTGTCTTGCACTTATCTCATTGACGTTTCCATCATTATTTTATCCATCAATTAAACACGTACAACGTAATAACTGTATTGCTTATTTAATTAGTATATATCGCTATATTGTTTGGTGTAACGTAAAATATGCCGAACGAATTTACCATTCGTAAATTGTTACAAGATCAACCGGATCTTAAATACGACAAAACGAAATGATAATGATAATTTGCTACAGTAAATTAAATTCAGTGAATCCATAACAGCACAGCATGTGGTTTTATTTTAAACAACATAGGGTTATCAATATTAGTCATTACATTGGACGTCAAAATGACATTAAATGCTACCGGTGTCAGATCATTAAAGATAACTAATGATGAATGTAATTATATTGATTATAGAGATCGCATTACACAACACAATTAAATATTTATTGTCAGAATGATACTTTTCAAACATCCATTTTACGTTATTGTCATAATTTGATTAACTAAGTATCAATTGTAAAGCAAGAATTAAATCATTTATTGTTTATAATAAATGTTTTGATTGATGACATGTCATATACTACAGAAAAAGTGATCAAGGTCCCCGGTGAGCAGGGCTGGGATTGAACCAGCGACCTCCTGCTTTCGCGGCAGACGCCCTGACCACTGGGCTACCCGACCAGGCAACCAGAGTCCGAAATTTCCTAAGTATATGCAATCCTTTCTCTATTTTAAACGTTTAAGGTACGTTCCGCCCATCCTACAGCTCAGACTTACATCCACTCCTTTTTCTGTAGTATATGACATCTCTTTCAATTTATAACTAAGTATTATTTTAAGTAATGAACACGAGTTATTATCATGGTTTTTTGCTATATTTGATTTGAGCTCTCGATATTTCAGCGATGTTAAAACCGCCATGCTCCCGAGAAAACTGAACTCTGTAACTCTGCAGGTAGGTTGGCAATTAAGGATAGCCATAACAATCTACCCTCTTTTTTATTCGTTTATGTTCACCACTATTGGAACTCACTAGAAAGTCACCTCGACAAAACACACAGTTAAAAAGTGTATAACTAAATATCATGCCTATTTAATTAAGATATAAGTAGTACAAATTGAATTACAATAAACAAATTTGTATGAATATAGAATTATGTAAATATAGCGACAAAGTGTTATCAGGGTTTTTACATATTTATGTGCATTAGTAAAGATTTATGATATTGTTTTTAGGGTTCCGTATCTCAAAAAGGAAAAAACGAAACCCTTAGACCCACTTGCACCAGCCAGGGTTAGCCGCTAACCCGGAGTTAAGCTGTCAAATTCCATACAAAAAAACGCTTAACTCCGGGTTATGTGGCTAACCCCGAGTGGTGCAAGTGGGCCTTATAGGATCACTTTGTTGTCCGTCCGTCTATCTGCCAAGAAACTTTATCTCAAGAACGAGTAAAGGGAACAAGTTGAAATTAATACCACATACGCAGATCTGTGATCCCTCGAAGCTGTGAAAAAAACAAACCTCTACATCAACGCAATCAATAGGCATGGTCGTTTATTTCGTATCCCCCATTTGCAATGGGAATCAAAATGTATATGATACTTCCCGTTGACTTAGAATCGCGAAATTTGGCAAAAAGCAAAATCTTGTAGCACAAGTACATACGGGAGAATACGAAAAACAAATCCCGCACACTGAGAGTTTCGTTCCACCAGTATTTATTAGTACGTCATACATTAAGGTCATAAAGGAACATCCTTTGCGCGGAACCCTTGGTGAGCGAAACCCAATCGCACTTTTTTTTTTATAATGTGTAAAATTATTTTTGGTAGTAAACCCAACCTAGACGCAGGACTTAGGTAATTGCGTTTTAATTATGAAAATATTCACCTCCGACATTTCGGCGCCATTGTTCTGGAGTGTCCGATGTCCCGTATTCCCGGAGAAAGACCGGTATTTTGTAGGTGAAAACTGTCAAAGTTTATATCAGTGTTAGGTACACGGTTTTTCCCCAATTTTTATTCCATACTATAAAATACGACATTCGAAGTATATGAAATTATGTTTTCACACCACGTATTCATATAAGGGTTTTTTCAGTTCAAGCAAGGAGGGATCAAAGTGGCACTTTTCCTCCCTGCTGGGAAGGATCAAAGTGGCACTTTTCTGTTCAATGACTACACATTTTTACGTTTTCGGTCATTAACTAGTGGCATCGTGGTGTTGGTATGAAGATGTTTTCGGCTTTGTTTATTTCCTCTTGGTTGGTGTGAAAAGCAGTATGTGTAACACGGTATCAAAATTATTTTCGTCTTGGGCGTTCATGCTTGAAACCCTCGTTACGCTTAGGATTCTACTTTAGAATCCATCGCTTCATTCGGAATTCAATGTACACCCGCGCCGGAAATATATCATTTTGATCCCTGTAACACAATTAAGGTACTATTTACAATAAGGTTAAATCACAAATAGGACACTAAGGATTCTCAGTAAGTTTTTCTTTTACCGACTGGCTTATTTTTACTAATCAAATGAAAAATAATGACGCCTATGTATTGTTGATATTTACAGAAAATTATTTTAACACCAGCGACCCGCCCCGGCTTTGCACGGCTTATTATTAAACATATATAACTGACGACCTAATTTGACGACCGGTTGGCGTAGTTGGTAGTGACCCTGCCTGCTCAATCGATGGTCTCGAGTTCGAATCCCGGTAAGGGCATTTATTTGTGTGATGAACACTGATATTTGTTCCTGTAACATTGATGTTTTCTATCTATGTATTTGTATATATATTATATATCATTTTCTGAGTACCCGTAACACAAGCCTTCTTGAGCTTACTGCGGGACTTAGTCAATTTGTGTAAAAATGTCCTATAATATTTATTTATTTATTTATATATACACCTTCCTCTTGAATCACTCTATCTATTATAAACACCCCATCAAAATCCGTTGTGTAGTTTTAAAGATTAAGCATAATAACAACACAGACATAGGAAAGCTACTTTGCCCTGATACTATGTAGTGAAATACAATGCTGTTTTTATCGTCCTACCCCAGAGGTGCAGAGGGCCTTCACAAGCTCGCGTCATCCTGTTTTCCGCGCCCCTTCTAGCCTCGTTCCAGCTCAGACCAACCGCATGCCAAAATACCTCGGCCAAAATACTTCTCTCCGAGGAAAAGACTGTTATTATACAAGTCTCAAGTCAGACCCCATATGGAGTATTGCTGCCATCTTTGGGCCTGGAGACCAGGGCCCTTTGACTCGATCCAAAGACGTGCTGTCCAAATTGTGGACGATCCCAAACTCACAAGCGATATCGAACCCTTAAGTCTAAGAAGAGACTTCGCCTCCTTATGTATGTTCTATCGCTTGTACAATGGATTGTGCTCTGAGGAATTGTTTGATATGATACTAACGGCTGCATTCTACCACCGCACCGCTCGCCGTCAGCAGGGTTTTCACCCGCATACCCTGGAGCCTAAATGGTGTCATACCGTGCGGTTTAAGAGGAACTTCCTCCCGCGGATGCTCCGGCTATGGAATGAGCTCCCTGCCGCTGTTTTCCCAAAGGACTACAGTATGGGGTTCTTCAAAAAAGGAGTGTAAAGTTTTTAAAGGGCCAGCAACGCGCATGTAACACCCCTGGAGTTGCAGGCGTCCATAGGCTGCGGTAAGCGCTTACCATCAGGCAGCCGTATGCTTGTTTGTCACCGTCGTAGTATTAAAAAAAATTTAGCTCACTCTCGACTGACCGTCAGGAGTTCATAGAACCGGAATTACGCTTCCCGTCTGGGGGTTTCCAATCGAAAGCGATGCTTTTTTTATTCGCATCTCCTCGACGAATGGTGTGACCTATCCATCTCCATTGTCCCGATCTCTATGTCAGTGTTTGCCGGTATATTCTCCACGGGTTGGTTCCGAATCGTTTGTACAAACACAATACTTCACAAATATACATTATTATGTCGAAGAAATTGATTTCTGCGCTCTCCTATTAATTGTCACTGTGATAAGACGCGGCGAGCTCAGAGATCAAATTCCTTGGCAGTATATCATCCTGCGTAAATATATACAAATGTTTCGTTAGTTATTCCAGTACGTCAGTAACATAGTCAAGATAAAAAAACCGGCCGAGTGCGAGTCAGACCTCCCCCTCCCTCCATTTATGACCTTAGGTAGGTACATAAAAATACTGGCGGCACTGAACTCTCAGTGTGCGGCAATTATGCAGTTTTCAGATTTTCTTTTTGTATTTGTGCTACAAGTTCTTGCTTTTTGCCAAATTTCGTGAAGTGATTCTAGGTCAACGGGAAGTACCCTATACATTTTGTTTCCCATTGCAAATGTATCGGAAATGCGACATAAACGGCCGTATCTTTTGATTGCGTTGACGTAGAGGTTTGGTTTTTTTATACCTTCAAGGGATTGCAGATTTGTGTATCTGGTATAAATTTCAACTTGCTACCTTTACGCGTTCCCGAGATAAAGGGTCTTGACAGACAGACGGACGGACAACAAAGTGATCCTATAAAGGTTCCGTTTTTTCCTTTTGAGATACGGAACCCTAAAAAGGTAATTAAGCAAAGATATTTCGAGGACTAACTACCCTTTATCATAGTAATACGCCGTGTAGTAGAAAAACATATCGTTGTGACAACAGTTATGGTGTCACAAATAATTTAACATTTTTTTTTAAATTTAAAAACTAGTTATTTACATTGACATTTATGAAGAATGTTGTTGTGGTATTTAAATTGTTTGCGTAATCTCTAATTAAGTAATCACGTTCCGATACCTTTTTTTTTTTTTTTTTTTTTTTTTTTTTTGACGGAGTGGAGAACGCATTTACGCGCCGTCCCCCGACCTCGGGTAGGTCATTTGGGGGGTGTGTGGGACTCGCCGCTCAGTTCTCCCTCTCCTATTGAGAGGGAAGGAGAGCGGCCCTACCCACTAAACTCCACTCCGGCGTTTCCCTCCTGGCCGTTAATGAGGGCACCATGGGATCGAATATTCTACCACGGTGACCTCCGGCGGCCCCGGCTATTGCCAGGGCACCCGCACAAGGAGGGGGAGGTCAGAAACGCTTTGACCTCCCCCCCGACGACGTGGGGCCGTACAATGCGGGACCCAAACCCGCTGGCCCCATTAAGGCGTTTGGCGAATGAACGCCAAACGCCTTCGACCCCGCCGCCTGCGACGGAGCGGGAGAGCGTCTACCGCGTCTTCCCGCTCTCTTTCCGCTGCCTCCTTCTGCGACATAACCTCTTCGCAGAAGGAGGCCACCGCATCCCAATTCCTCTCGCTGCCCAGCATCGAAGCGATGACGCTGTGCAGCGAGAGGTCCGACAGCCCTGTTGTGCCCTCAAGGGCCGCCCTCTCTGTCGCCCAGCGGGCGCACTCCGCCATGGTGTGCTGGGCAGTATCGTCCTCCTCCCAACACTCCCAGCACCGGGGCACCGGCTCTCTACCTATCCGGTGCAGGTAGTGCCCAAAACAGCCGTGTCCGGACACTACCTGCGTCAGCCTAAACGTCAGGACCCCCTTACGCCTATCGACCCACGCGTCTAGCGATGGGAGGATAGCCCCGATGGTTCTAACCCCGTACTGGCTATCCTCCAACGCTTCCCTCCAAAGGCGCCTCAGCCGCTCTTGCGCCGCCCGAGCCGCCCTTTCCGTCTCCTCCGGGTCCGGCGGCTCTCCAGCTCTCCTCGCTTCGGCCCTCCGGTGGTGCCTTTCGGCCAGCACCCCTGCGTCTAGCTCCCAGGGCGGGGTGCCGGCAAGGAGGCACGCCGCCGCATGGGAGGTGGTCCGGTATGCCCTCGCCATTCGTTGGGCCACCACCCTCTGCGGTCGCCGGAGGAGCGCAGTGGTGCGGTCACCCAGCCGCTCGGCCCAGATTGGCGCTCCGTAGAGCGCCATACTCCGCACCACGCCCGCGTAAAGCCGCCTACAAGGGGCATTTGGCCCTCCCAAGTTGGGCAACAACCGGCCCAGCGCAGAGGCAGCACCCACGAGACGGGGAGCCAGTCTCGTGAAGTGCTCCTCGAACGTCCACCTCCTGTCCAGGACAAGGCCCAGATACTTAATGTGGGCCTTGACCTGGACCCGCTCCCCACCCACTCTGAGGGCGGTGTTCCCTCCCATTCTCCACCCCCTTCCTCCCCTGAGGACCATGGCCTCCGTCTTTTGGAGGGCGACCCGTAGACCTAGGAGGCCTATGCGGTGGACCGTAAGTTCGGTCGCCACCTCGGCCCTCCTCAGTACCTCCTCCAGCTCCCGCCCTCGTACGGCCACCAGTGTGTCATCCGCGTAACACACTGTGGCCATTCGCGGGAGCTGTACCCCTCGGATCACCCAATCATAGCCGAGGTTCCACAGGAGGGGACCCAACACGGATCCCTGTGGAACCCCGCACTCCATGGCCCTCTCGCACCGAACACCGCCCTGTTCGTAGAGCACTACCCGCCCCGTTAGGTAGTGCTCCACAACCCTCCTTATATATTGAGGCACTCCGTGAAACCGGAGTGCTTCCCCTATCACCGAGTAGGGGAGGGAGCCAAAAGCATTGGCGATGTCCAGGGACACCGCCACCACTCCCTCTCCCCTGCCCTCCGCCTGCAAAACGAAGTCTCTTAGAGCGCCCACCGCGTCGATTGTAGACCTCCCTCTACGGAACCCGAACTGGCTGTCGTTGAGGTTCGGGCCCGTCCCCGCTAGATGCTGCTGGATGCGTGCTGCCAGTATTCGCTCAAAGAGCTTACTGACTTCATCCAGCAGCACAATAGGGCGGTAACCAGAGGGAGAATCTGGTGGGCGCCCCTCCTTCCTCAGAAGACATAGCCGCCCGGCTTTCCAGCAGGCCGGGAATTGCCCCTCCTTGAGGCACTCCTCCATTAGGGACCTAAGGCGGTTCCCTAACCGCTTTAACGCCAGGAAGAGCACTCTTCCCGGCACTCCATCCGGGCCCGGCGCTTTCTTGGCTCCCCTGAGCCGATCTATTGCCCCCGTCATTTCGTCGTCCGTGACGGGGGGAACGACGAGGGCCCCCTCCGGTTCGACAATCGGGGGCGCCATCCTGGGCGGGACGAATTCCGGGGCCTCCGGGAATAGGCCCTCAACCACTTTCCGGAGGAGTTCCGGCTCCATTGACTCCATGGGCGTTGCGCATTTCAATTTATCGCGCACCATCTTGTATGGGCGCCCCCATGGGTCTCTGTCGAGGGTCGCCAGAAACTCCTCCCATCCCTCATCCTTGGCCTTCTGGATGGCATCCTGGAGGGCTGCCTTCTTCTCGGCCCACTGGGCGTGCAGGAGCTCCTCCTCCTCGTCGGTGTGCCTCCTCCGGCGACACCGGGTGTATGCCCGCCGGGCGGCATTGCTCTCTGTGCGGAGGGCGGTGATCTCTTGGCTCCACCAGAAGACCTGCTTCCTGCCCCGAGGGGGGCTCGCTCGGGGCATGGCCGCGTCGCACACCGCCATGAGGGACCTTCTAAGGTGGGACGCCTTCTCGTCCACCCCACGGAGGGTCGGTGGGGGGGGGATCCACTCCTCGATTATGGCGGCCTCCTCCGCCATCTCCCGGTCGAGGCGGGCAAGAGACCACCTTGGGAAGCCTTGTCCTGTTCGTCGGCCGATGGGGACTGGCGGCACGGCCCTCTGCAGTGTGGAGACCCTCATACGGATATATAGGTGATCCGAGAGGGTCTCTTCGTCCTCCAACACTCGCCAATCAGCAACGCGCATAGCAACGGCGGGGGTCGCAAAAGACACGTCCACTATGGACCCCCCCTGCCGACGTACGCACGTCTGCGCGTTGCCCCGGTTGAGGAGGACCAAGCCCACTGCGGCCGCCCAGTCTTCCACCTCGGCTCCCCTGCGGTCGGTATGCGGACACCCCCATGCCACGCTCTTGGCATTTAGGTCCCCCAGGACCAGGATTGGCACCCGGCCGGCACGGCGTACCACCCCCTCCAGGTCCCCCAGAAATCTCTGGAAGGCGTCCAGTGGCTGGTTGGGGGAGAAGTACACCCCCACCACCATCATTTCCCCCCATTTTGCCGCCACATAACCCACCCCTCCGTCAGCCTTGGCAAGTGACGCTCCCATTGTGGGGGCGACCAATGCCACTCGGCCATCCGTAGAGCCCACCCAGTTAGGCCGCGGAAGGACGACATACGGTTCCGCCACTGCAGCCAGGGCAACCCCCCACTCCGCCATGTTCTGCATAAGCAGATCTTGTGCTCGGGCGCAGTGGTTGAGGTTGCATTGTAGTACCTCCTGGGGACCTGTATGTTGTGGGCGTACTAACATTACAGGTCCATACTTTCTCCCTCTGTTGCTCCTGGCGCAGGGGTGTCAGCCACTACGGGGACTCTTTCGAGGGCCTCCGACCGCTTTGGGGCTTCGGCCCCCCTGACTTTTGGGGGGTTGCAAGCCGAGCCACCCATCCTGTGCCCCGCTGGCATCTTTGCCTGGTGGCACACCGCGCAGAAAGTCTCGGCCTGGCAGTCCGCACTCCTGTGGCCCGGCTTACTGCAGCGGAAACACAGGTCCCCCCTTTCGACCGCTGATGGGCATGTCGCCCTGGTGTGGCCGATGCCCAGGCACTTGTAACACCGTAGTGCCTCCGGCTCAAGCGCCTCCACCCTGGCAGCCGACCAGCCCACAGTGACCCTTCCCGCCGTGACTACCGCGTTGGCCACTTCTGCGGGGCACTGCACAAGGACCGAGCCCGAGCCGCTGTAGCCCCTCCTAATCTCGCCCACTTTGACCGCAGTCGGCGGGCAGCCACCTTTGCCCGCGACGGCCTCTGCTACAGCCGCTTGGGTGGCTGCCTCATCGAGGCCGGAGACCCGGACACGCGCCAACTTCACGGGCCTATATACCCGTGCCGCGTCTCCGATGGCCGCCTCCAGTCGCTCCCTGAGAGCGTCCGCCGTGCGGCCGTTGTCGGTGCCCGCCACTTCAAAAATGCGGGCCCCGTCCGCGGTCTTTCGGACCTTGACATGGTCAAGCCCCACGTCCTGGAGACGGATGGCTTGAGTAGCCCTCGTCATGATGGCCGCGTACGATACCTTGGCCTCCGGCTTGAGGGCCACTACCACCGCTGCGGTTTTCGGAACCGCCACCTTTGGTACCGGTGCCGTCTTTGCAGGCTGCCTCGGTGATGCCGCTGACGCGGGCGGAGCCTTCTTCTTTCCGCCCTTTACTACCGTCGTCCAGGCCGGCTCGGATGACGGTCCTGCCTGGGCAGGAACCGCAGACGGTGTCCCCGAAGCCTGCCGTGCTGCCGGCCCCTTTTTTCTTTTCTGGGCTTTGGCCTGCCTCGCGGGGGGCATGAGTGTTGTCCCAGTTTTCGCCTTCCCTTCTGCTCGTGGTTGCGAGCTGCCGCGCTCTGGTGCTGCCGGTGTCTCCTGCAGGCTCTCCGCCCTCCTTCTATCCGCCTCGAGGGGCGGGCGGATGGTCGGCTCAGGAGGAAGACGTCTGTTGACCTCCGCCAACCTGACGTTCACCATCTCGCCCACCGAGACGAACAACTCTGAGGCGAGTTGCTCCTTGCAGGAGGTGAGGACCTGCAGCACCACCGAGCGAATACGTTCTTCTTCCGGCGCATTTGGGTCCGGCGCGGGACATGCCTTCTCCCTCTCCGAAAAGGCTCTCCTGAGGGCCTTCGCCTCCGTGCGCACAATGGCAAGCTCCTCCCTCATCCTTTTATTGTCCGCACGGAGCGCGCGGATCTCCTCCCCGTCTCCCTGGGACAACTTATTGACAGCCACCACGATCTCCCGGCAGGCGTCGTTAATGGCGCCCCTGACTGCCCCCTTGAGGTTAGAGGACTTCGCCGTCTGCTTCATGACCTCCTCCGCGGCCCGACGAGCAACCTCCAGCGGGTCCTCATTCAGTTCGCGAGATGATCGCCCCTCGCTCCTGTGCCCCCCGTCCTCGTTTTCCCCCCCGGACTCTTCGACCTCCTCCGAGTCCTCCGAGTCCGCCACCATACTCTGGAGGCTGCTGCGGGCGGCCGCCAGACCGGCGTAAGCCCCGGTGGGCATCTTCCCCTTGACTTTTAGCCTGAGACGGGGACTCCTCCCAGGTACCGCATTCCCCCTGCCCCTTCCGGCCGTGCTAATCTTGGCCGCGCTGTCAGGGTAGGCCTCCTTGGTGTAGGGGTTGGCCCTCTTGGGCGCCCCCCCCTTACTCCCCTTGCGCGTTTTCCCTCCCGAGGAGGTCCCCAAACCTGCCTCGGCTTCACCCCCCAGATTGGCGGACATGCGTCCACCATTTCCTTCAAGATCCCCCGGGGGGGGGGACTTTGAACCCCCCTTCATCGTTCTACCGGAAGGGGAACACCCCCTTGCCGGTCGAAATTCCGAAAAAATCGGACCCAAAGATTTCTTCTAAGAAAAACGGTCAAGGTCGAGTCGGGCAATTTCGACAAACTTAAAAATTTGTCGGTTTTTGCCCCTCCAACACTTCCCCCCTCAACCGAGAAATCCGAGCGAGGTGTCAATCGATAGGGGAGACCGTCCCCTATTCGACCACAGAACCCCCGAATTTTTCCTCCCCCCCCTCAGATGCTACTCAGATTACCAAGATACGGTTATTCCTAGCCGACCCTGATAAGACCTAATAGCAATCTGGTCTTTCGCTTATAACTTTTGAGCCCGTAGTCCAAAAATTATAAACGAAACGACAGATGAGAGAGCTCACAGAAAACTATTTTACAGCATAAAAAAAAAAAAACAAAAAAGAAGAAAAAAGAAGAAGAAATGAATTTAATAAAAACAAAAAGTGAAGTTGCAAAACTTCAAAACAAAGATTTGAACCCCGATAACTTAAGAACAAAGTGTTCCAAAATTACGGGATAAAAGATTTGAGTTGAAGTATGGAAGAACTAAATTACCAGCAAAGAAAAAGAAAAAAAAAGTTCGATTCTCCGAACCAAATGGGATCGACGCTGGTTTGGATAATCAAAATCTAGGGTTTTCGGGACAAGAGTTACGACAATAACACCTTTAAATAAAATCATTGTACCTATAGTCCCTATGTACGGTCGGATGCAAAATTAACTGACCCCCCCCCCCTTCCTGCATAGAAAGTTTTTATGCAGGCGGGTCAGTTTACTCTGCAGCAGACTACATTAATATTGGATGCAAGTATATGCAATTAAAAAAAAATACTTGGAAACAACTGAATAGGCATTTTGTTTAGAGATTCTTCAGTCTGAAATTCGGATAGATGAAAGAAATTGCGTGGTAAGTAGGTATCAAGTGCGTTCTGATAATTCAGCGTTCGGGTAATCGAAGTTTGTAATCAAGGTCCTACTGTTCCATAAAATCTGGTGCCCATCACCTATCACATACCTAATATACAGTTTTATTACCTATAGTAAGTTACCTATATTCTTTCGTCAATTTATGGGATATTACAAATATTGTCCATTATCGCATTTGAGTCAGTTCTTATTTTTATTCATTATTTTTTACACACCGTGACCGTTAATAATCCGAAAGATTAAAACGGTGTAGTCCTGACTGAAGAATTATAATGTCATATGAAATTATCTGGATTTGGCTTAGTTTCACAGATAATGACATCTTTCTCTAAAACTGTTCTTCGTCATAACTCGTCCAAAAACGCATTTAAGACTGCAGTGTTATCACTATGAGATTTAGTTTTGACATACTTATTGAGTGATATTAGAAAAAAAAATAGAAAAATCTTCGCAAAAAACCTCTACCTCAAAAATGTTATAAAAAAACTTTAATGCACTTTTTTTATTATGACTTACTACAGACCATGTGAAAAAGAGCATATTCGCAATAAAAAATACTATGAAAAAAATTTTCGTCAAATAACGACGAAAGCTTTATAACATTTTTTGCTTCCTTTAACGTCCAGAATACAAATCTTTCGGATTATTAACGGTATATATTATCCAAATAAAAGATGAGTAGCCAAGTTTCCAAGAATATAAATATAACATGCGTAGTTTATTGTCCCAGATTTGTGAATGAAGAATACAGCACAGAATTTGCATAGGATTAACATTCGCGTACATATCGCGATAACGTTAAAGTTTTCCATTCAGATCACAACAGGTGACAACAGATTTTGAGAGTTAAGCCATTTAAATAATGCATATTTGTATAACTTATGCTATTTATTTGATAACTAAAATGTTACTGAGTTCACTTCAGCGCCAGTTTTCGCTGAGAGCACGCCGAGTGTCCCATTTTATTGTCATATTATCAATAAGTAAGCAATTGTACACATATTAACAAATTCGACTGTAACATTACGTATTCGTATTTTGATAGTGTGGATTAGTAAGTAAATATGGAGGATGGTGAATCCTGTTTCCACCGCCGTGATACTGTATACTAGTACACTCGCTAATTTAATTAAAATTTTAATAGAATAAGTATCTACATTACGATGACAACAGAACCAACACAATGTAAACCTACTCAGACCTATTCATGATTGCGGGTATTGATATCGGGCATATGAGGGTAAACAACACCGGACCCGACCATAATACAGATTAGGATCTGGTCTTAAATGGTCTGGGTAGGTTTTTTTTTTTAATACTACGACGGTGACAAACAAGCATACGGCCCGCCTGGTGGTAAGCGATCACCGTAGCCTATGGATGCCTGCAACACCAGGGGTGTTACATGCGCGTTGCCGACACTTTAAAAAAAAGGAGGATTCGCTGTGTTGACAGCTAAACGGGCCAAGGGCTTTGCTCCGTGGGTCCTCAGCTGTCAACACAGCGAATCCTCTTGGAGCTCTGGCGACCTTACTTACTAACAGAAACACAACACTATGAGTAGGGTCTAGTGTTATTTAACTGCGGTGTTCTGTAAGGTGGAGGTACTTCCCCAGATGGGCTCTGCTCCAGATTTGAGCGAGACGACATTCGTTGTGCTGTGCCCTACCACACTAAACGATATGCATCCGCTGTGCCCATACCTCTCTTAAAAAAGGTAGGTAAATTGGTCTGGCACAGTTTATGTGCTCATAAACTTTAACCCATCCACCAAAATTACAAAACCGTTAATTGTACCGGTTACCGATTCCCGCTCTTTAAATAACCCATAATTGTTCACTAAGTAACTAAGACCTTAAATACAATTTTATAATTGAAGGAATAATTTAAAAATTCTGCGCGTCGAGCGGGATTGAAACCCACGACCTCTCTGAATACCTGTCAGATCACTCTGCCAATTAAGCTATCGACGGCCGATCGACCCCGGGAAATGTTTCCACTATTTCTTTCATTTGGTTATACGCCTTAGGGAGACGCGTAGCGACATTTACCGAAAGTGTTAAACACTTGTAGTACGGCATCGATGTTGTAAAACATTTTAGAAATCATCGATAACAATGCGCTACCCCTTACTAAATTAATTAACCTTATAAACACGAGAATACGTCAGGGTAATTAAATGATTAATTATCTTAGTATTGGCAGAAACCATAAAACCTTTTCTTGATAATAAGACTACAAATTCTTCCTTCCTTAATCAATTAATTACAAATTTGTCTTATTACGAATGGTCTACGTCAAAAATATATCAACAATATTGCACCTTAGTACTTGGTGATAAGGCGAAATATGTAGACTAGTATTGGACATCGCCTGCGTGATTGTATTACAATTGCGAGATAGTAATTATCGTGGGATGTCATTTAGAAGCTAATTTACTACTTTGTCGCCAGGCGCGTTGGCAAATAGACCGGTAGTTACCAATTATTTCATAAATAATGCCTATTTTTATACAGCCTCCTGTAACGTAAATAGTATTGGAGGGCGTAACCAATATCGTATTGTGATTTTAAAAAACAAAAACATGTACAGGGAATATACGATTTTATATAATGTACAAGCAATAAACTTCATTTTTGCGTTTTTTGTAACAAAAATCTTCTCTATTTTCTAAAATAAATCTCGCAAGCTTATCTTGGTCTGACTCTAGTAAACAAACAGGTCGCCTGATAATTTGTCATTTGTCAGAATGTGGTTTTGTCTACATACAAAAAAGTGATTACAAATTCAAATTCAAATCATTATTTCTTTAATTTGTAATATGGCACTATGGGTAATCAAATGCCCAAAATGTACCTATGGCAGATTAATTATCTCAATTTAAAAGTCATAAAATTGTATAATACATACATAAATATTATGTGTGACTGAGATAGGGGACAAAAAAGAACATTAAAATACTAATGCATTATCAATTCACTTATTAATACAATTGTAAAGCATGAATTAATTAATTTATTATTTATAAATTGAAAGAGATGTCATATACTTCAAAAAAGTGGTCAAGGTCCCCAGTGCCCAGGGTTGGGATCGAACCAGCGACCTCCTGCTTTCGCGGCAGACGCCCTAATCACTAGGCCACCCGACCACGGCGACCAGAGTCCGAAATTTCCTAAGTATATGCAAACCTTTCTTATTTTTGAACCGCTTTATTATTTATTATTTATATTACCGTGCAAGCATCGCTGGTTCGATCCCAGCCCTGGACACCCTTGATCACACTTCTGTAGAATATATGACATCTTTTTTAATTTATTATCACTTATTAATATTAAGTTACAACAATTATCTCAATATTTCTAACTGGTTTACCGATTAGTAATTCGATATTGAGATATTAATTACAGCAGAACACTATTGGTTTACTGATAATTTAGAACCAAGTTAATTTCCTATTGTTGAGCACATTAAGACACTACATTCTATAAAGTTGCAGTCAATTAACTCTTCCATAAATGATTGAAGCTCGATCATCCAAAAATGGTAAAACAGCTGTTAGATTTTTTTTCATTTACTTACATATTCCATTTCAATTGAAATGATCTTTCAATTTTTATATTAAAACATGTACAAGTATTTTTGTAACTATGAAAACTCATGGCAAAAAGTTCCGCTGAATCGGCCATATTTATATAACGGGCTCTTAAGCGATTCGCTAAGAAACTGTAGAATGAAATTATATCTCTTTTTATTTTTCTCTTCCTCTTTCTTTTCTTTCTTTCCAATTAAATCTGGGTGAAAACTGGGATGAATATTTTAACCACTTCTACTCTTGAATCAATATAAATAAGTAACTCCGCCTGTGTTGCATCTTGCGCACTGCCGGTCTCAAGCCCGGGTAAAGAAGCAGGGTTCTTCGTGGGGCCAACAATCCTACAGGGTAATAACACAGACGTTCCGAAGTCCAATACAGAAGAATCCTGATTACTACTGGAGGAAAATTGTAGAGGAGGCCTTGGCCTCCTTGGCCTTGGGTCTTGACCCTCAAAGGGTTGTAGCGACAACGGAAGTAAATAAGTAAATAAATATGAATAAATAAAAATATAACTTTTCAAAAAGAATCGGTTTACCTTCATCATTACAAATACACTTCGCATAACATGTTATGCAAAAACATAGTTTTGCATAAAAATATAATTCAATAAGTGATAAGGATAAGATTAGTGATAATGATAAGTAAAAAATGCATTAAAATAAGGAAACGAATTTCATCACTATCGCTAGATTCACATACATTAGAAGTTGCAAGGGGGACTCTGGGGCGAAGCCCCCGCATTACAAGAGAAGACATGACTATCGATAGATTCACATTCATTAGAAGTTGCAAGGGAGATTTTGGGGCGAAGCCCCCTGCATAAAAAGGGAAAACATGACTATCGCTAGACTCACCGCCGGGGTCATATTAAGAAGGCGCATGTTCACCCGCATTGAAGTCGATAAGCTATCATGAGTCTATCCAATGACTCGGCAGGTACCTACGCATTGTTCTTATACTCGTATTTAATACAATCCAGCATTAGACGGAAAATACGGTAAGACGGAATGAGCTACATTGATCTTACTGGAACTATTCGTTTTTTATCATCTTCGTAATATCACTATACGCTTAAGGAAAAGCAAGCCGGAAAATACATAATATTACACTGATGAAGTGTAACGTATTTTTGATGTATTTCTTATCTTTGACCTTTACTCAGATCAATTTGTCATTTTATATCAAATTGGATAAATAACCCTGCCGTTACTTACGACTTTAATTGCTTTAATTAGATGTCCAAGTGTAAAAATATGGATGTACACATCTTACTCAAAAATAAAAAAGCGTAGTACCATAAATAAATATTCTGGGACAATCTTACACGTGGAAGGAGAGGAGGGAGGCCTTTGCTCAGCAGTGGGACACTCTAGGCTCATATAAATAAATAAATCTTACACAAACCAACCCAGTCCCACGGTAAGCTCGATAAGGCTTGTGTTTTGGATACTGGAGGACGGAATATTTCATAGATACACATAAATACTTAAATACATAGAAAACATCTATTACTCTGGAACGTTTTCGTGATAAAAACAAAAATAAATGGCCTGATCAGGATCCGAACCAGGGATCTCCTGCTTCAAAGGCAGGGTTACTACCAACTAGGCTAGGAGGTAAGCGATTATCGCCGTCCATGGACACTTGCAACACTAGCACTTGCATGGATGCTCTACCAATTTAGAGGCCTTACAAACCAGAACTAATATCTGTTAAACCAATTTTATCATCAACTCTAGAAATAAATTATACTCATTATAAAATTACTAAAAAGGGGCTTAATCGTGTAAAACTTCGAAAACAAACCTCCGACGTTTCAAGGGCGACATTGTCCCCGTGGTCCCGGAGAAAGACTGGCTAAGGTTGACATCAACATCTTCTAGCGGCGCGGGTTTTACGAACTACCCGCACTTGGTCTTGATTATCAACTTGCACCGGTGATATTCGATGACACTTACATTTATTAACGATATGTATATAATACACATATACATAAATACTTATAAAACATCCATGACTCAGGAACAAGTATCTGTGTTCATCACACAAATAAACGCCCTTACCGGGATTCGAACCCAGGACTATCGGCTTAGCAGGCAGGTTCACTACCAACAATGCCAACCGGTCGTGTGATGTGTGAAAATCGTGTGACGACAGGGAGGCTAGAAGGAAGTAAGGGGAGAAAGCCGCTGGGACAATAACCTGTAGCTCCATGGGGAAATGGGATGAATGAGCACATCAGGTGCCCGACAGCACGCTCGTTTCCGGTCGGTCGAGCGTCCCCCCTCAAGTGGAGTGTACATGCTCACTGGCGCCCTGATCTAAAGCAAGTTTTGACCTATATCACGATTTGTCACCAACGTACACGATCTTGCGCTAAGTTACTTACCGATATTTTGATCCCGGCTGCTCACGCAGGTCCGACTCGACGTCGCTCCACCTGGGACATCCGACTTCGCCCTAGTGATCAGCCCAAGTACGCCCGCTTAGCGTCCCGATCTTTCTCCATCCTCTCAATGTGACTAAGGCGCCTTGTTTGTTTCTCCAACAATATTATTCACCCTTCGTCTGTGTTTGATAAGGATCCTGACCACATTTTTGGTCATCTTTTTGCATTTTTTTTATCAATTTCATTTGCCCTTTACGATACCACCGAGGTTTGAACTCACGACTTTTTGACCCACCCACAGACGAAAGGTTCAATGATACAGAAATACATGAATGATACAGAACCATGGGATTAATGATAAAAAAAGAGTAATTAATTAACTGTGATTTGTATTTTAGTCTTATTTTTCTGTCATTTAGATTGCATTCTAGAATTTTTTAGACAAGTATTTTTTATCAACTTTTACTTTTAAAATTGACGATCCTATTGTGAAATTATTATTCTTAATTCGAATATCTGTACAGCATCAATAAATTGCTCTAAATAATAATTTATAATTTGTTGAAGATTCGAAAGTGCTTGTTGCTATGTCATTAATGGAATATGAACTGAATTTAAAATTGAACTGAACTGTTTTAAATTAATGCATGTTAGATATAAGATGTAAGGTTTTGAAAAGATGTGTCCCGCCGAGTTTCTTGTCGGTCCAAAGTATTAAATCTTCTCGGGTCTGTGGTGTAGGGTTAGAGCCGGTGTAGCTTTATTTATTTTTCATTCGACGTTCAACAGTGCACTGTAACATGCCTACTTGAAGAATAAATATTTAGATTTTTTTTGTTTACACTTAGCTACAATATCTTGGATTTCGGCATTTTTCAGCCTGATGCTTTCACCGTCTCTCTAAAATTATACACCTGTTTAATATTACTCGCAGAAAGCACAAAAGATATATTATGTCCTAAATTAGGTAGCGAGAAATATTTGCAAAGGCTTTGTCGATTCGCTCGTCAACGGGTTTTCCACCTGCGGTATTATTACGTTGAACAAACTTGAAAATCCGCAGTTGTTTACGTGATAACATTAAATAAACGCAATAATTTATCATTCCTGGGTAACAGATGTTCTATAAATATGCAAGTATACATCTATGAATTATATCTAGTTTTAGCGTTTGCTCTCATACATAAATATTAATCTACACTGAAAACTGGATCGATTCGTAAATATCACTAGTAATAAATGACCCAATCTAATATACAGTACCAAAACAGTACTAAAGAAAACGACCAACTTTTTGGAGTCCAATCCGGGAATCGAACCCAGTCTTCAGTTTACGCGGCTACTATTTTATAATTATGTTACAACTATAATATTTAATGAAATACTTTGATTAAATAAATAAATAATAATAAATAAATATTATGGGACAATCTTACACAAATCGACTTAGTCCCACGGTAAGCTCAATAAGGCTTGTGTTGTGGGTACTATACTAGGCGATGATATATATAATAGACAGATACATATAAATACTTAAATACATAGAAAACATCCATAACCCAGGAACAAATATTCGTGATAAACACACAAATAAATGCCCTGACCAGGATTCGAACCCGGGACCTCCTGCTTCGTAGGCAGGGTCACTACCAACTAGGCTAGGAGGCCGTCAACGATTAGTTTCAACAAAAACTTTATTTTTGCAAACTGTGTGTAAGTTAAAAGTCAAGTAACTCCTAAAATTTTAATACTTTGAGAGTTTAATGATCTATTTACGTCAACGCTACGCCAGTTTAATTTTACAACGCTACGTCGTTGTTAAAGAAAAGTGTAGGTGCATTTTCAACCCTATTAGAAAGAGGTAAGGTCCAAAAGTGTTTACATAATTTCAGCACCGGAGTTAAGTATCAAAGCCATTTGACACCTTTGCGTATTTGTTTTAATAAAATTACGGAGAACACTCACGTATTTTTAGTCACTATGCGCGGCATGTTTCGGATATCTTACGATGCCATTATGCCGGACGGACTCCGCGTTTTTGGTTACGTTTCCAATGTTTGACAAGGATTCTTGTCATAAAGGTTTGGTGAAAAAAAAACTAGAATTTTTGAACTATTGGAATTAGACTGTGACAGTTGTATTTCTTAACCGCGAGATACCGTAGCGACTTTCATGTCTACAGAAAGACGCTGTCATATTGGCATTATATTCCAAACCTCTAAATTTGCCCTCTGGCACAATCAAGTTTCGGAGAATGACACTCGAACCCAAGACGATAAAAAATAGTGTGTTATTTTACCTTAATGTAATATAAATATTGTGGGACAATCTTACAGAAATCGACCTAGTCCCACGCTAAACTGTGGAACGAACTGTCGCCAGCGGTGTTTCCGGACCAATACGACCTTTAAACCTTCAAGAAAAGAGCGTACTCGTACCTTAAAGGCCGGCAACGCACTTGCGACACCTCTGGTGTTGCGGGTGTCCATGGACGACGTTAATCGCTTACCATCAGGCAATTCGTTTGCTCGTTTGCCCCCTATAGCATAAAAAAAAAACGGTAAGCTCAATAAGGCTTGTGATGTGGGTACTAGGCGACGATATATATAATAGATAGTTACATATGAATACTTAAATACATATACAACATCCATAACTCAGAAACAAATACTCGTGATAAACACACAAATAAATGCCCTGGCAAGGATTCGAACCCGGGACCTCCTGCTTCGTAGGCAGGGTCACTACCGACTAGGCTAGGAGGCCGTTAACGTTAACCTTGAATGTATTAATAAATTTGCTTCGCAACAGCGTTTTGCACACCGAAAATAGATGGTGAATAATAAATCAGGGTTAACGACCATTTTTAGGGTCAACTATATGTCTAGATGTCAATATTTCTTTACGGAGCTGCGACGAGGACCCTGAAGATGGGAGACCATCACAAAATCGACGCACTGGAAATGTGGTGCTGGAGACGCATGCAGAAATCCCATGGAGTGCGTAAACCAACGTTTCGATCCGGAAAGAACTCAATATTAAAGCGAGACTGTTTAAACACGAATCCTCAAGTTCTTCGGGCACATCACCCGCAACGAGGACTCTATGGAGCGACTGATGGTGCAAGGGAAGGTGGAGGGCAAAAGATCTCGTGGGCGCTCTCCAACGCGATGGACAGACCTCATCAAGTCCATCACACACTGCAGCATAAACGAGAATTCTCACTCCACCAAACATAGAGCTACATGGCGACGCACCAGAGAAGCGGTGGCAAAAGACCCAACCTAGGCGTGACCACGACCACTCAAGAGTGCACGACTAAGGCTGCGTTTTACCAATTTTTTATTCCGAGAATAACGCTTACTCTCAGATAGTAACGTAAAATTACTATGGGATTTTGACATTAGTATCCAAGAGTAAGCGTTACTCTTGGTTAAAAAGTTTGGTCAAATCCAGCCTAAGAAGAAGAGTTAACTATAAATCCTTATACTTTTGCCAGGCCTGTCTATTCGTCTGCCGCTTAGCTCCGTGACCGTTAGTTCTATAAATCTGTAATATGGTAGGTATGAATCATATCAATAATGCCGACAAAGTCGTAAAATACAAAGTGGTGTTTTTTCTGGCTATCTCCCATACACTTAAGGGTGTTTTTTTTTGTTCCATCCCCTAAAGTGCTAGCTATCGTTGGATGGGTAACAGGAACCCGATGATGACTGCCCGATGCACTCGAAACATGTCACGCCTATTGTGATAAGAATACGTGAGTTTTAAACGTTTTTAAATTTAATATACTATTTTCGTGATTTATTATATAAATGTAAAACAGCGCGTATAGTCCGTAAAGTTGCTGTAAAATATACTTATGTGTCGTCAATGTGTTAAAAATGGATTATAAGCGTACTAAGTATTTTCGGAATTGGAATTTAGAAAATGGAAGCTTAGGAAGCTGGCCAAATACTTTCGATCGTTCCATCTGGATCTGCAAATCAATTAATCAATGTATGGTAGATTCATCCGGCGGCTGTCTGAGAGACATACACGCTATGCAGTTCCAATGGATTGCGCGGATGTCCTGCGTCCTGCGTCCTGAGAACGACCTGCTTACGTCTTTATTTGCACTGGTTGCTAATTTTCTATGTCATTATTATAATTATATAAATAATCAACATGCGTCACTGTCTATATTAGGCACTTATTATCATTTCATCAATAATTATAAGAATAATCAACGGATCACTAAAAAAAAGGCGCCATAGCCGTCATTAGGCAAACTAGTTGATTAATACAAATTACTCGTAAATTATTGAACATGACGTAATCGGATCAAAAATGAATCAATAATTAATAATTGTATTACACCATGTTTAGTAATTCTATTAAAAAAACTTTTGCGCTTAAAGCTCGAGCATTCATCCCGAGCATCAAATTGTAATTAAAAAAAAATAATTAAAAAATAATTATTAAAAAAATTAAAATTTGATGGTTTCCGATAAAAATAATCACAAAAATTGAAATAAAATCTATTTTACTAGTAGACCCTCAGTTATTTAGTTTTCCTTTCCATAAAAAATAAATAAACATACGTCATTAACAGCCGGTCCATCAGATGCGTCTTTTACTGCACTGATTATGCATAACCGGCCTCACCTTAACAGAGAGCCATGCCCGTTTCTAATCGCCCAGATATACTCGCCGGCGGCTGACGTGTCAATAATACAAACAAATAATATCTTTACACTATGTAAAGTTCGCTTCGAACTCTATTATTTGTCTGGGAATACCGAATCATACCAGCCTCAATTAAGATAGTAAAAGTTAAGCCTTAAAGCAAACAGTGCTTGGCAAAACATTCGGTTGAGAACCCCCGCCGGGTTATATATGATCGCTGGAGTGTAGTGAGACAGTTGGTGTTGTCAAGTGAGAATGAGTGGAAGAGGGAACAGTGTCAGCAGTAGCAGCAGTGGGGAGGAGAAATATGAGCTGGTGCCGCCGGAGGGGGGGTGGGGGTATCTCGTGTGCATCGGGTTGTCTGTTATTTTCGTAAGTATTTTGGTTTTTGAATACAAGAATTTGTATAATTTTTTTAACATTTATAATTTGTAATTTTTTTTTTATTTATCATTCAGAACACATACAGTATATAAGAAATATATGTTACAAAAATATATTAAAAACAGACCTGGAGGTTCATAAATGTAAACATTAAGAATAGGTAGTTACAAAAGCGTCTTTGCGAAGAGGAGATTAAGTAAGGTTGGTTATTTTATTTTAATGCTGTACGAATATAATATATTACTGCAATTTCTTATATTAAAAGTAATATATCTTATTTTTCCTGTTTTTACAATTATTATTTTAACTACCAACTGAAATCAATTTAAAATTGAACTTTTAATTGGTTAAAGGAAAATACATTTTATTCAATGAATTTTTAGATGCTGACTCTTGACATATTTACTGTGAAAATTTTGATATTTGGGATATTTTGACACATGAAATTTATTTATTTATTTTAGAACTCAACTTAAGTGGCGGAGATAAATAATTAAATTCAATTAAAATTTAATTATAAGTGTAAATAGAGTTTTCTAATCGTATTGCATGCCATTGTCATTAGACAAGTTTTTGCACGGAAACTATTTAGATATAGTTGTTCATTTGCATGTCATTAGTGGCTAAACATGCTTTGTCACATAATTATAATGTGCCATCTTTTGTATACCGTGTTTGTGCAGTAAATTATTTTATTTACCTAATAAAAAGATGAATCAAAAGTAGGTATTTCAAAAAAGGTTTCCCTGTTTGTCTCATTTATACGACAATGTGCACCATTAACAAAAAAATATTCAAAAATAGGCAATAAAAAAACCGGCCATGCGCGAGTCGGACTTGCCCACCGAGGGTTCCGCACAAATTCAATTCAATCGTTTATTGATTAATAAAATTTTACATGTCAATAAAGAATGCTCTCCCCCATTTATGATCTTAGGCCTACTTAAAAATACTGGTGGCACGGCGCTCAGTATGCGGCAATTATATGATTCTCGGAATTTACCCTGTACTTGTGCTACAAGTTCTTGCTTTTTGCCAAATTTCGTGGTTGATTGATACCCTATACAGTCTGATTCTTAGTATTGCAAATTTATGGGAAATGCGATAAACGGCCGGCCGAATTGATTGCTTTGACGTAGAGGTTTGGTTTTTTTCACGCTTCAAGGGACAGCAGATCTGTGTATGTGGTATTAATTTTAAGTTCCTACCTCTACGCGTTCCCGAGATAAAGGGTCATGACAGACAGACAGATGGACGGATGGACGGACGAACAACAAAGTGATCCTGTAAATGTTCAGGTTTTTCCTTTTGAGGTACTTACGGAACCCAAAAAAAAATATTTTTACAAATGTCAGTATAAAAATAAAATGATACCTAATCATCAAATTTTGGGAACCTTGTCCATTTACTTTAGGCTATTGATTTTGCATTATGAATACGTCAAGAATATATAATTCCAATAAATATTTCATTACGAGGAAAAATGGGAAAGATATCTTCCATGTTTTCAGTGGCGAGAGTATTAACACTCACCCATCCCACATCCATCTGCTAAATTACTCAGACACCGCGAAGTTGTTGAAATTTACCACATTAGAATCAATAAGAAATATGCAGAGTGGGTGAAAGGAAAATGATATAAAATATATTATTATTTCTGTAAAACATTATTATTTTAGAGACTAAACAGTAAAAAAATATACCAAGTAGAGCTCTACTCCACGCTGCTGAAGCCAATCGCATCGGTAGCTTAATAACGTATCGTAGCTACCTCTCTCTATCACTCTTCCTTATTAGTGTGACAGTGACAGTTGCGTTTCGTTAGCGACTGAGCGTGAGCGATTGGCATCTTGGCTACGGACCCTGTACTACTGCGATTTCCGCGTAGCGATAGGCGCGTAAAATTTGCTGAGGGACCTCACCCCACCCTCTAACTAGTAAGGTCGTAAAAACAGCTGCTTTTGCTGTTGCTTTTCACAATCTCTTCTTCTTCGGATCCTCAAGGCTGAGGGTCATGAGGAGCGCGGTAATCATCACCACTTTCCAATCCTCTGTTTAGGGCCAGTTGAATTGCTCCCTGAATGTTAACACCTATGGCGTCGCGAATCGAATACACGAGTAGGAAAGCAATAATTTTCTTGCTGTAGGTATCCAAGACTTGAGGATACTGGACCGAAATCTCTGGCCTCAACTCCACCATGGCGCCAGGTGTGACAATTGTCAGCATCATTATAAAACTGGTATTGCAGGCATCTACGCGGGATGTTTATGCACTTATTTGCCGCCAACAAGTCATATTATAAACAAAAAAATTATTATTACCATGAAAAACGAATACTCTTGACATAATTATGCAACACAATTCCGACACAGGATCAGTCTCATGTCAAAAACTAACAAAAAATCTTTAAAACACTATTATATCTTGTGTCAGTTATCATAAATACTAAGAAATTATGTATTTAATCACGATACATGACGAGTTAATTTATCAAAATAGTGGCAAACAAGCGCGGTTTCCGTAGCCTTTAATTGCCTGAAAAGTCAATAATTCCGTAATTTCAGGAATTATCACACCTGTCAACATGGTGATATTGGGGTTTGGTTATGATTAATACCGCCGATAACCGGTTCTAAGGTAACTTTCGCGTGAATTGTGGGTTTTGTGTTTCGGGAACAAAGAAGACAAATGAGAATTCTAAATCTGTGTCTTAATCAGGTACATGTTACCTACGTGACGAATTTAGGAATCTGTTACTGTAATTTATTTACACATGTGTTCTCCCGGAGCCATATTGCAACTTTAAAATCTGTACTAGTTTGATGATTGTAATATGATCTTGACGCGACTCACAGTGCACTTCTCGTGCCTAATAATTGCAAGAGGGTAACGAACTGATACATCGCACGACTAATAAAGACCGCAACGAGATCCTAACCATAACAATCAAGATGTTGAAATCAGAATACCGCCATGTTGGCATGCGTAAGAACATCCGTATGATCCGTGCCGTAGATAGCATTATCGTCCGAACCTTGCCCTTAGACCTGAGTTCTACTGCTGAAATCTGCTTCGATCTGCATTTTTATCTAGTCCAATTTAAATTATACTAATTGTCACGTGCCGCCGATAAGAGAAGGCGAGAGAGCAAATTTTAATAGTAATATTTTGACTATGTTGCCTATCAACTGATAGTAAGGGTACAGTTCATCGGTTTGGCAGTTTTGTTGTCATAGACAGACAAAATACCCAACTTTTTCTGCTGGGATTTAAAAACATAAAATATATAAATTGGAATATTTTTGTATGACATTATTTTTAACAAATCGAAACAATAATAAATTAAAAGAGATATCATATACTACAAAACAGTGATCAAAGCACCCGGTGAGCAGGGCTGGAATCGAACCAGCGACCTCCTGCTTTCGCGGCAGACGCCCTTACCAGTAGGCCACCCGATCACGGCAGCCAGAGTCCGAAATTTCTTAAGTATATGCAAAATCGAAACAACTTTCCAACGATAATTTTGGAATATATTTAAAACCCGGAATAAATTTAAAAATATCTGCATTTGTAAATGAATAAAACTACATTGTTTACCTCACGCCTAAGATAAAACCCGGTTTATTGTTTTGATAAATAGGCATTCAATCACCTATGACAATAACAATAATAGTAAGTAACAATAATCTTACACAAGCATCCTATTACATACGATCATTGAACTTTAGGTTACTCCTATTTGTGTGAAGTTTCTTGAGAAGTATTCAATTTAAGAGCCTCTATGGTTATGAATGAGAATGAGAAATAGTTTATTACCTATTAGTGTTTACATTTCTTGTTCCCGCAGGATTGTGCCAGCTAACTTATGTCTAAAAAGATCTGTGAAAACTAAGAGTGGTGTGTCACAAGTGATGAAGAAAAATGTACGTGTTATTTGTGTTACATATTTTATGTAGTGTTATTAAATCTATTTAAATATGCGAGCTCTTGACATTTATCGCAAGAAACACGACATAAGTCATGAAATTCCGACACAGGATCATCCTCATGTCAAAAATGTTCGCTCTCCTGACAATGTAAAAAAGTTTTCACCAAGAAATTATCTATCTATTTACGATACTTTGCGAATTTATTAAAATTATCTAAATGGTGGCAAATAAGCACACAGCCCGCGCAATGGTGAGCGGTTCCCGTAGACTATGGACGCCTATAACGCCAGTAATTCAGTCATATTAGGAATTGTTACACTTGCCAGCGTGGTGAAGTTGGGGCCAGCCGTATAGTCACCTGTAATTATCTTCCTATTACAGATGTGCAAGTTGCGGAAAGTTTCCAAAAAGTTGGAAAAATTCTAGGAAATTTCTTGAAAATTACACAAAAATGTAAGAAATATACTTTACGTTGCGGAAAGTTTCAATCCCCATACAATACATGTGAGAATTTTCTGAAAGTTTCCTATGCGAAATATTTCGCAATATTGGAAAGTTTCCGTCGGCACATCAGTACTTCCTATGAAAGCCGCCAGAATTTCTAACAATCTTATTTGTGAAGCCATAAACATGTCACACGTTATTGTGGCCTTCATGCGGAAGATTCTGTTGCAGACCACAGTTTAGCATTGAACTTACTAAGTTAGCGAGATAGACTGCAAATTGTGCCATGGTCGTATCGAAACGATGTGAACAGTTATTTAAGTCGGCTTCCTGTAGCCTGTTTCACCGCGCTTTGTGACAATTGTCATATTTCTATGAACTTAATCTGCAGACAGATTGTCAACGTGGTGAAATAGGGGCCTGGGAACAATCCAATCCAATCAAGTCCAATGGTAAATTGTAACCAGTTTATTCGGAGTCCATAAAAAGTTGTCCTGTTTTGTGACGTATTCGATTTGTGTTTAAAAATTATATCACAAACATACGGTATAATTAAGTATACTAGCATGGATTAGCAAATTTTATTCAAAAATACCTGTCCTGTAGCATATTATTTCAATGAATTAAGAGCGTAGTAGTAAATCTACAAATTTTTGCACTTGTCTGTACAAGACACAGACGGGACAGCCAAAAAATCATTGATAGTACAGATCGATTTACGAAAGCTAGCGCGGAAAATGTATGAAACTCTCATTATTTTCACAGACATCCCGCGCCAGCTTATAACTGTCTAGAACTGTTCTTAGTGGTTCAACAAAGTCATAGCAACAGGCCCTGAAACTTAAATCTAATTGTCTCATAAACATAAAAAAAATTGGCATTTTATGTAGATTTGACAGACTTTTATGAATAATATCGTGCACACGCAGGCGCGTGAATTTGAAGCCAAGCGATGCTTATACGTAGATCTCGATTCTAAGCGTGACGAGCTAAAGGCTGACAGAAGATTGCTGACTGGTACCAAGTGTGACACAATCTCTGCGAGAATTGGCTATGTCAGTCACCAGCTAGAACGCAGTCGCCGAAAACGGCTAGGATGACGATGATAATAATGGTGGAGGTAGTGGTGACGATGATGGTGATGATAAATAAGCCACCTAGGATGATAATGATAACGATGCTGGTGGAGGTAGTAGTGACGATGATGAAGAAAACATTGTATCCACAGATCGCCGGCACAGCGCACCAGCCAGTATTTGGGTTCATCTACAATGAGTTCCTGGATGACGTGGGCGCGGGCACAGGCGCGGTGACCGTTATTTATGGAGTCTTTCAAGTCACATTAGCAATTGCCGGTAAGTAAAATGTCAAAGACAAAACCATTTAATAAGACAACACACCCGCTAGTGAAATACGTAACTTTAAATGATTTGTAACGTTGTAACGACCTGATTTTGAAATAAAAGTCAAGCTCATAAAAACTCTAAATTAATTAGTGCAAGGAAACTAGTTTACCATCATCCCAAAATAGAATGATAGAATTTACAAATGTCATGTTTTTTTTTATGTTCACACTACAATACTAAGCATACGATACATTTTAACTAAACTCCTTTATCTCTTTTACAAGTTCCTGATTTTTATTTTTATTTTTCAATAAATCGTTTTTAAGACGTAGTTATCTGAAACACCAAATATTTACCTAAAACGAGGTTAAATATATCAATATATATAACGCGGAACAGACGACTCGTCCCAACTATGATTATTGACCTTGCTCAGATTTCTAACGGCTTATAGCCTATAGTTACACAAATTACTACTAATTAATCGTCAAGATCAATAAAGACGTCATCATTAGCGTTTGTACTTAACGAAACGTATAACGACAACTTCGTTGAGATGTCGTCATTCCTACCTGATTATTTATTATTGACGTTAAATAGAAGACAAGAAACAAATACAAATTTTGCCTCGTTATAAACTAGAGCTTAAGGTGGAAAAGTATTAACATATTTGTAACATGAACCGTACAAAATTCGGATGTTGATCAAATGAGAGAAGATTCATTTTTTAATACTAAACGGTGACAAAAAAGCATACATCCCACCTGGTGGTAAGCGGTCACCGTAGCCTATGGACACCTATAAATCCAGGGGTGTTACATGCGCGTTGTCGACCCTTAAAAAAAGGGTGATTCGTTGTGTTGACAGCTAAAGGGGCAAGCTTTTCTCCGTGGGTCCCCAGCTGTCAACACAGTGAACCCTCAGTGAACACCAACAGAAACACAACACTCATGTAGTGTTGAGTTACTCACTCGTGAGGCATCTCATTTGTATCACTCATTTTGCTTGTTTGTCACGGTACCTCACACCGCGAAACTGTCCACTTCAGAAATTTTGTCCCACACCTCAAAATATGTCACATGCCTCAAAATTGAGTACCTAATAGCTCTTAGTCCTATATTTAGCTCTTATTTGTCATGCGCCTTCAATTTTATCATTTGAAAAATTTTACCATTTTTATTGCCGATAAATCGATGTAGTACCCCACTTCAAATGAGGTATGGTATTGTACCACCTGCTTCAGTAAATGAGGTACCTATTCACTTAAACTCATTTTAAAATGATGTACTTACTCCCCATCACTATTCTAATGTAATTGCTTGTACGCATTTACTTAGTTTACTTCCTAAGCTAATAAATTAATTACCTAAATAATAAAATCCTTTTAAGCCAGTAGCCAAATAATTAAACAAGTTCTTATCATTTCAGGATTTTCAGCGAACATTGCGTTAAAAAGGTTATCGCTAAGACAAGTGGGTCTTATCGGAGCATTTATATACACACTAGCATCCTTCTTGGCCATATTCGTTACTTCAACGACTCAACTGATCATCACTAATGGCTTCCTCCAAGGTTTGGGTATGGGTCTCCTCATCCCCATATCATACACAAGCTTCAACAGTTACTTCACGAAGAAAAAGGTGCTCTATTTGAGCTTGTGTAAGGCTTCTATTGGGATGATAACAATGGTGTATCCGTTGTTTATTAAAATCACGATCACGGAGTTTGGATTTAGAGGGACGTTGGCTATTCTCTGCGCTATTTCGGCGCATAGCATATTTGGGGCCGTTGTGATGCACCCAGTCGAGTGGCATATGGTGAAACAAGTGAAGCCGTGCGAGAAAATAGTTCGTAAGTATTGCAAATAGTTTCCTAATCTCATATTTAGATTATTTTCAGTGTAGGGTGAGCTGTAATATTGCAATAACACTCTTGTGTGTGTCTAGTGTGTGTAGTCACGAATTTTTTCAAAAATTTAGAGTGTTCTAATGATGTAATTCAATGTTTTATTGTTGATTTGTGTTTTCTATTTCTTCCTAATGTTTGCGACATTGCACCAAATACAAGTTCATGTGTAACCCAATGATTAACTGGTAAAGTACGTATGTTAATATATTTTACAATGAAGCTTAAATAAATAAATAATTCCGCGTCAATGTTTTCTCAAACTCTGACAGATAAAAAATATTTAACCTATCGTGATATGTCACAAGATTGTAATATCTCAAAGAAACATTGTACCTGACTAGAGTAGGTGTAATTACTACAAGTCAATTATATCATTTCCATCATCTAATCAAGATTCTGATTGTTTCAGTAATCCCTCCAACGCCAGCCACCGACAAAGAATCCCAATTCGATTTCACCAAAAACAACAACGGCCTAACTCTGTCGCCCCACCTGCATACAAATTCCGCAAAATCCGTAGAAAATTTATACATTCACGCTCAGATAGCCAGAAAATCTTCGGATTTCCTCTTCGTTCCGAAATTAACTGATTCAAGGAGATTAAGCATTCCTGTGGTTCTAATTCCCGAGGACGGGAGGACAGATAGCAAATTCAATTCGAATGACAACGTGTATCTTGAGAACTTGTATAAAGCTGCTTCGGTGTCGAGTTTGGGTAATTTTGGAGGGATTTCGGCGGGGCCTATGCCGATCATCAAGAACAAAGAGGGGAAATGGTAATTACTGATAATCCTATAATATTGATTATAATTTAGAAGCTAACCGGACTCCATTGACAAGACGCAGTGGATTGGTAATAAGCTGTAAATAATAGGGACTTTGTATGTGTAGAAAATTTCATCAATATACGTGAAAGAAGGGTAAACATTAATGTAGGAAAAGTAATTCTTGTAATATGATGATAATAGTCAAATTATATTGACAAATGTCAGATTATAATAAGAGTCTGAGGACTGCCCATATATTTTTATATTGTAGCAATGTTGAACAAGCTAATCCATTGCAATTGCTTTATTTCAGGCAAACTGTTGCGGAGTTCCTAGACTTGACATTGTTGAAGGATTGGATATTTGACAACATCGCTTTTGGGATGTCTCTGGCTTTCTTTGCTGACCTTACGTTCTTTACATTGGAACCGTTATTTTTGGGCAAAAATGGCCTTGACCGGGTAAGAACCAACTACTATTCATCTATATTCATTTTCTTTCTTACTTTAAGTATTTATAATAATATGATTATAAACAATGCAAAAACGTACAAAAATAATATAGGTATTACATATTGCGATTTTTACTTATATGTTAATGATTATGTTGAAGAGATTTAAATCATTCAAACAATCGCAACTGAAAGAATTGCCGGAAAACATAGAGTTTTAAAATTAGCCTTATGTGAAACTATGTCAGTATAATAAATTCCAGTTACATAGACAAGTAGATGAACAAAATACAGGTATGTAAAATCTAAACTCCAAACAGGTATTCGTTACGTTTACCTACGTATAATGAAATATCTAGTCTGTGAGAGATGTGGTCACAGGCTTTGGGTGTATACATTTAATTATTTAGTAAAATATATCATTGATTGATTCACGGTGTGTAGAGTGGGTGCAAAATAACCCGAGTAAATAGCTTATTTCGGTTAAATAATAGGGCACAAACTACATCCTCACCAGTTCGAATACAGTCATCATGGTAAAAATGTAATATATACGGGTAGATCAACTATTTCTCGTCATCCAGGAGACAAACGCGCAACAGTTTGTTAGCACATACGTTGTAGTATGTTCCACTGACATGCTTGGTAGATGACCCATCATGGAAAGGGAATATATCTACCAAAAAAATCATGTTTTGTGAATTTTAATGCGTGATTTTAAGTGACACAGGAGACCGTAACGACGTGAGACGGCCACTAGTGACAAGATATAGTTGTATAACACAGACAATAGTTTAATAATTGTCTTTTCCTTTTGCAGGGGCAGATAGCAACTATTATCGCGGTAGGCGGCGCCACTGACATGACAGCCAGGCTGCTGCTTGGAATCACTGGACATTTCTTCACCATGAACAGCCGGTACATGTACTACGCTGGAGCACTCTTCACTGCAATATTCCGTATAGGTAACCGCATTAATACTGTTGAGACTTGGGCCATTTACAGTCTTCGGCCAATATTGATCTTCTGTGCCCTTGAGTCCTTATATATCCCTTTAGATTTCATTATTAAGTCCCTTTGATTCATACTTAAGCTAGGTCGGCTCTCGATAAGACAAGACAGAAGTGAACAGTTCAAGAGGTCGATTTAAAGCTTAAATTGTAAACCTGTTTTGTAATCATTATAATATAACATTGACTGTGAGCGTAATATTAAATGTTCTAGGCACAACGCCTGCACTTACCAGTGAGCTGATCAGAACCCAAACACATCAATGTTTTAAAACCCGAATGCCGTTCTTGTTACGAATATACCTCATGCGCAGAGATGACGCTAATAATTATAAATGTTAATTCCTCAATTTAAAAATAGCCAATTCGTTTCATTAAATATGAGACGTTTTACGTTGATACCTTTTTTATCTTGAATAATTTAAGATATATATATCTTAAAATTTGTAACGGTCAAACGTGCGTTAGGTGATATAACATTATCTAAACCGGATCGAGGCAGAACTCGAGTCTAATTAGCATATTATTTACATTTCCAGTGCATTAATGTACATCGTTATCTTGTAACTTTTGATTAGAACTAAAAATTAAACTATAATTATAACAATTGTAAAGCATGAATTAAATCATTTATTAAATATAATAAATGTTTTTGATTCATGTTTTTAAGTAGTCACACTACTATATATAAATTATAAATTGAAAGATATGTCATATACTACAGAAAAGTGACCAAGGTCCCCGATGAGCAGGGCCCAGGCCTATTTTTTAAGTATTTAATTTGTAAGTATTTTTTTGTATTTATTATTATTTTTCGATCCCAGTCCTGGGCACCGGGGGCCTCGGTCAACTTTTATTTAAATTTATAAAATAATAACTTTCAAACAAATTACCAATAATCGACAACAAAAAGAAACATCCCACTGTATGTACCTACCTATGCAGATGTTTTGAGATGGCAGTGTTTTTTGGCAGTGTCATATTAGTGACACTGTCCATTTTCTTCAATGACATTTGACAGCAATCAAAGTGTTATAAGTGACATAAATAAAAACAATAATCAAAAAAGACGGTCGAATTTTCATATTATTCTATTAGGATTTATTATGTCATGAGTTTAGTTGCATACAGGCTGCCCCAAAGTAACAAATACTAATTTGCTAATTTCTTCGTAACCACTGCACCGATTGTTATGATACATTGTGTAGGTACTGTTTCTATACACCGTAATGCATATGTTTGTTTCAGCTTTGTTCAATGGCTAAGTACACCCTGTATAGATTTAAAAACTAACACCTACATCCTCGTAGTCCCAGATTTTATAAAAATAATTTTAAGAAACCGTGTAATTTTAAATCAATGTTTAATTATTTATTGTTTTTTCTGCAGTTTTCACACAATGCACCACCTTCCTCCCGCTTCTGATTTTGACGGGCATTTTGGGCTCGTTGAGGTCCTTGCTACATATAGCGCAGCCTATAGTCATGGCTGAGCATGTACCCATTGAGCGGTACCCATCTGCTTATGGACTCTACATGTTGATTACTGGAGCCTTGAGTCTGAGCGTCGGGCCTATGATAGGTAAGAACATTTTTCTTACTTTTTAACTAGCTGTGTCCCCATTATAATGCCATACAAGAGCCGGGTATGTTCATAAACAATATAGGATTTCTTGGTAAAATATTTCATAGTTACAATTGGGTTCGTCAACTACAAGTCTAATATATTATTCATTATTATATTGAATAATATTTCTTGATAAACTGTCTTGGCACACCCGCGGTCCACATTTTATGGTTGTATTTTAATGTTTGGTAATGTAATTTAAACAAATAAAATAAAAATAGAAGTAAGTGAATGTGATAATTAAAGTGTCTTCTTGGTTATAATTATCAAATCGTCAGTCAATAACCATAACATACAGATATCATATCCGTACAACACTCACACAAGAGAAAAACATACTTGATACGACTATTATTAAAATCAGTTTGTGTTTAAGATTTCATTGTTACGCTAATAGGCCAGATGTCTAAAAAAAATCTATTTTGTCCGTCTTTTACATTATTAAAAAATATAGTACACGTATTTTTTCTTATGTTTGTCAAATCAAAAATGACGAAAATACAGTACGTTCAAGTTTCGCGTAACGTCACTATTAGGTAAAATTCATACCCAGTAGTGACGTCACCAGCCCCCACCCCGGAACTTTGATGCTCTTTATCTTCGTCAATTTTAATTAAATTTAAAAAGGAAAAAATACGTGCCTATTCATTTTCGATAATCTAAATGACCGACCAATTAGAATGATAGCTTTTGAACCTAGTCGTCATCCCTATATCATTACACATAATTTTCATGAAAAGTAATTTGATTTTGCAAATGTACCCCAAATAACTACCGCCGATATGACATCTATTCTGTATCCAGATTTCATACCTGATTGTACCCACTACAACTTTTTCAACTTAAATACAACCTTATACGTTAACATTTACGGTTTAAAATGATGTAACAGTTTAAAGGAGTACATTACTTTCACAGAACCCGCAGAGGGTTCGTTGAGGTGCTATTGATAGATCAATGCCCTACTTAAGTTATAGAAACCCTTGGCTTAAGATTATTAAAGACAAACAAAGTGTCTAAATCTTGAAGTTCCATCTAAAGATGTTTTAAGCCTTCTTTGTTTATGATCATCACAATAATTAGGCGTTTTAGAAATATTCCTTTATTATAAATGAAATATCTTTCGGAATAGAAACGTAGGTGCCTATTTTTTCTATTTATCATTGCTTTTTTTTTTTGTTAAAGGTTTCGTTCGCGACTACACGGATAGCTACGAGATCGCATTCTACATGCTAACAATCTGCAATTTATGCTGCGTAGTGCCATGGACCATAGAAGCTGTCATCAGATTATCCACCAGAAAAACGAAACATTTAGAAACGTGAGGGAAGCAAAATGTTGCCGAAAAATATTTTACAAGAGCAGACTCCTCTTTTTCCCAGCGTTTTCTTCGTCACGGCGAAGGGGTCCGCTTTACTAATCCCAATATTTAGTGTAGGCTGGGCCTAATTGGGATTAGTCAGGTTTCCTCGCGATATTTTCCTTCACCGAAAAGCAATTGGTAAATATCAAATGATATTTCGCAGGTCCGAAAAACTATGTGGGAGACGGGGTAAGAAACCGCGGCTTTTGGATTGAAAAGCACGCTCTTACGGGCCAAAAACCACAAGACAGAGCAAAGACTGTTTGCGTACTTTTGTTAATAGTAGCTAACTAGGTTACCATCCTTCCGTTGAGGAGTGAAGGTAGAGGATCTTAGGTGATCACCAGTTGCTAGCTCGTTGTGTTGTGCCAAAGAATACAGTTAGAAAATACATGTGTAACATTTGTTATAATACAGAGAGAAGAGAGGCGATATTGTATATAATAGTTAAATGATAGTCCTTGATGTCGCTAACTGCGTAGCGTAATATCAAAAACTTTTAGTCTATTATGGTCGGATTTTACCAACTATCACCGAGGCTGTTTTAAAGTGTGTAAGTGTAAAATTGAGGCATGCCGTGATAGTCGGTAAAATGGGAACCATGCTAGCCCTCCTGTCAAAACAATTTTCTGCTTTTACTACGTTATGTATCCTAATAACAAAAAACACCTGAATTGTAATGAATGTTAGTTCTATAAGTCAAACTAGCGATACTGTTTGTTACTTAACGTCTACAAGCTGTTATTTATTTAAACTTTATTGCGCAGTTAATAATGTTCAAAAAGCGAACTTAATGCCAAATGGCATTCTCTACCAGTCAAACTTTGGGCCAAACAGAAACACTTAGTATGAGACACTTAATAAAAACTTTAGTATCTAATTATAAATACCTAAGTAATATATACATATTAACATAATATAATATACACACGGTGCCTGTATTGCGAGAGATTTTAACAGCGTATTCCTGAGGCCAAGGGAAACAAAAATGTCATATTAAGTGCAAGATTTGCACCGTGTATGTACATAGTCGTTTAGTTATACTTTGATTAGATGATGTTACGCAAGACCGAAAGCGTTATATCAAGTGTTAAGTTGCTCCTTGACCCGTTCTATTAGGGATAAGCCGAGAAAGCTCGAGATTATCGGCGGGTTATCATAACCTTCCGGAAATAACTTTCCTGGAACGAAGAAAATTGGATAAAATATGAAGTTGAGGGATGTTTACTTACACATCAGGTTGACCCAGTTCGATGTTTACGTATTTGGTAACATAATAATATTTATTGACTCATTAAGTTGTATAATGCTATTTTTTATGTTAATAATTTGATTGAAATTACTGTTGTGGAAAATTTTCAGTCACTGTTTTAGTTTGTTTATCAATTTTAATTAAGCTTAGAATAAATATGATGAAATTGATGAATGATCATCTTGAGAATGTGTATATAAACTTAGTTAATTTTGTAGTATTTATTGACACGAACGTAATATTAATAAATAATATAATAATATGTAGTCAATAAGATACCATTGCTGCCATATTTGTAAGTAAACGTAATAGTAAGGAATATTGCTAAGTAAAAAAATCCATAATCGTGTTACTTACGTAGATACGAGATTTACGAATTATTTTGAAGACTTACCTGTAAATAAAAAAAAAGATGATTAATAAGTACAAAACTAGTTACTTACATTAAGCATGGAAAACTCCTGTGCCTATTAGGCGTATTAATATACTTTTCAATACAGTTGCTCAAAAAGTGCCCTTTTTTTGGCTGTTTTGCGTGCGCAAAGTTTGTTTTTGCGAACTAGTGCTTTTTACTTTTCCAATCTTTTTAAATTTAGTTGTGTTCCAATTCATGACTGCTTACCGAAGAGTATTATTGTTCGTTAACTTTACCGAGCCGTAATAAAACTAAATACCTACTATTAACGCAATAATATTAAAGACATTGATATTTCATATTTAAATAATTACTTCTTCATCATACTAATGATCATTCATTAAAAATATTAACATTGAAACAGTTCTTATAAATCTGTGTGTATGAAACGGAACAGAGCCCACGAAACGTCAGTCAAAGTAGAGGCGTTTTTCAATCAGGTAAACATGTTCGAAGGGCCTATAAGACATGACGATACGATTTGTCACATGCGATTTATTATATTTGTTTATGAGAAATAATTATTATGAGATTGAAAATGAGAAAGTAAACAAGATAAGATAAACATTTTGAAGATGTTCTTAATATATCAACTGTATTACAATCGTGTCATGGAAATAATAAAAAAAAACCTTAAATTCGTTCTTATGTATTTTAATTTTTTTCGCATCTGTATTGAAAAACGTCGTTCGATTCACGTGCGGATATGTCATTTTTCACTTGTCCCGAGTATTGCCACTCGCCTACGGCTCGTGGCAAGATACCTCGGGACTCGTGAAGTAATGACACACTTTCCGCACTAGCATCGAAATGTACTATTAAAAAAAATATAGGTACATGAGTCAAAAACGAATCTTGTTTTCCTAGAAGATTGCTATTTATTTGTTTACTAGTAAATAAGTTCACTATTTAGTAACGATCTCGATAGTAATGTAAAACCTTGAATTTTAAATAAATGTTTACTGTTTTGTTAATTGTGGTATTTATTTGAATATATTAATTAAGGCATAAACAAGCGAATGGAATATTTGAGACCGTGAGAGAATTTCCATAGTGGAAAGAGAATGTTACGTGGTTAGTCTCCCACTAACGACTACGTCACTGACAGGTAGTTGTCCCTTTCGCACAAGCCAAAACTATATATTTATTTCTTAGTCTAATCATAAGTGGGCATTTTAAAAGAGATTCAAAAACTTTTACCATTTTTCAATCACTTTGTACAGTCGCCATCAGATATATCGGAGCGTCCGAGGTGTTCACAAATATCTGAACACGCCTCTATTGTCAAGGCGTTAGAGTGCTTGTTCAGATATTTTGCACGCCTTGGACGCTCACATATATCTGATGACGACTGTACAGCGGTTACAAAATGGAGAGTACGTAAAACGTTTGAAAATTTTGATACCTTTTTGTGTAGTTTTTTACTCCTCGATTCAGATCTCGTTATTCTTAGTAGGAAACACATTGAATTTACCTACATTAAATAAAAACTTTTTTGGATATGTTCTCTCGAAAATCCCCAAATGGTGTGTCCGATGACGTCGTAATGAACATACCTTGTTTTGTTATATCACGAGAATTTCGGAGTACCTACTTAATCTTTGAAAGTTTCGAAACAGGAAGTAGTAGGAATGCAGTAAAACTTATCTAAAACGGTCAATTTTATGCATTAATTGCATCAATTCAAACGAGCTATCAGTTATAACCTGACACGCGGCTTTAGAAATAAAGTTAATTAAATCGATTTCGGATATGGCAACTATTACCCATATCTATTACATGGGTAAGGAAGGTAGGTTTTAAATATAGTTTGGAGGAGTTAAACGGGTAAGCCAAGCTATTTAAGACACCTTTTCGTCACAGGTATTATCTCAATACAAATTTTAAACTATGAAACTAAGCATTCATTCATTCGTTCATCATTCAAATCGTGAATGTACGATTTCACAGAACACGAATAAACAGGTTGCTTTAATATCGTCTTGTGCCTATTTCTCTTAAACCGTATGTCATTCGACTTTCAGGACTATGTAAACAAACGGCGTAACTTTGATTTATCACTGTTACTCCTTAAAGTTTCACACCACCTCATCAAAAGTCATTGAAAACATACACTATTACAATAGCCTTTGTCGTAAAAAACAAAAAAATATAGGAAAAATGACTTAATCTTGGAAATTTCATTGAAAATTCAATATGATTTAAAAGTTAGATTATTCCGACAAAATGCAATAACGTTTTTGTTTCTTTTATATTCTACGTTTGTCTATGACGTTTAGAGATGTGACTAAAGTTAGTGACATTGTAATGCCGGTACTCACGGTATCTACCTGATATAGGCATTGTGTACACTACACGGTAAGTAAATGAGCAAAGGATCGTAGCGTAATACTTAAAATTAAATAAATACGTAAATTCAGATGCGGATGCATGCAGTGGAAGAAATGCGTGGATCATGTAATAGGAGAAGAGCATAAAATGAAAAATTTAGACGGCATCATCGATAGGGTATACCGATGATGTAAAGCCACCTTTTATAATTAATACTGGTGACTCTAGTAAAACTTCAAGCACCGATTTTTCGGAAAATTATACCAATTAAAAATATGAAGATGAGATGTGTTTTTCTTTCGGTATTTTAGTAATCGTTTTATTTTGACTTAAAATAGCACTTCCCCATCACTAGTAAATTCATCATTCAAAGACAATTTCAATATGGCGGTTTGTTTAAACAGTCCTGAAAGTGGAATGACGGTGATTTTAAACTTCTCGAATGTGTGCAGACGCCATAACTTGTTACTTGTTTTTGACTTTCCTCACATTGACAATGAAAAGTAGAGTGTTCCACTTGGTTGAAAGGAACTCTTTTCCAACTCGTACTATTAGCGAGAAACTACCTCGTCGGAGATGGGTGCCTATCTGCCCTTTAACAATCTACTATAATAGTACAAACAAGCGGTTGGGCTAAGAATGAAAAATATAATTGTGTGTGTTGTGTTGTGTGATCGGATCAAGAGGATTTTTCAAGGTCTCGTGGTTCGATCGATTGGTCTAGACAACCTTTTGAAATCTCTTTACTCCGATAATTTGACTACAAAACTTTAAGAAGTCCTTATTGCTTGATCAGTAAACTTGCGGGAAATAAAAGAAGTCATGATCCGATTGATTGAACAAACCAATTGAACTACGAAGCCTAAATAATTATAAAATAAAATTCGTTCATGTAAGGAAAGTCCAAAAAAAGCAATACACCATTTAAAACTAGAAACTAATAACTATTTTTTGAATTACTTAGCCCTTCTTAGGTATAACCACAACTGCAAAATATAATTTATTCACGGGCAGTCTAAAGGATGACTCACATAAGGACGGGGCGGGACGGGACGATTAGTCAATTTCTATAGAAAGAATCTCGTGATAGCTCGGAGCCCTCGGATGTCACGTGACGTTTTCATAGAAACTGACAGATCGTCCCACCCCGTCCCGTTCTACTGTGAGTTATCCCTAATCGTTCCGCTATCCACTACCTTGCACAATTTGCTTTACAGCTTACATGGACGTCTTAAGGGATTAACAGTAAGCATCTTACTACTTATTTTGAGAGCTAAGTTCCAAATCTCCTTGTATCTTTTCTTCTTACAGTTTTGTTTCAGCGTCTTCATTACGCCATCCTTACTGATATAACACGCCTGAAATAGAGAGTCTAAGATCCCGATATAAGACGACCTTCACCGAGATGCTTATTTGATAAAACATATTTTATATTCAATTTAATATGTCAACGAATTGCAGTCCAGGATATGATTAATTAATAATTAAAAAAAGATTATTTTTTTAATATTTCACCGGTGTGACTATTAAACAAATTCCATACCAATCGAAAGTATGAAGCCCATAGAATATGCAAACGTTAGGTTGTCTATTGTTTTCCAGTCATAACTCTGGGGTTGCCAAGTATAAATAGGTAAATTGATTGTAGCATTTTGCACCGGTCTGATAATTTAATCAAATTTAAATGGAAGTAAAGATAATTTTATTGTGAACACGGTAGTACAGGGTTGCCTGCGAAAAATCAGTCCTGAATTCCGGTTGTCAAATTTTGAAATGTGAAATAGAAATATTGCCGCGGGTGAATATGTGCGACTAAGAGGTCCCAACCAACCGTCCCATATACTACTACTATATTAGCGAAAAACCTTCCATTGATGATGATATTGATGATACAAACGATAAATGTTTCGTACGAGAAAAAGTTAAACGTAAACATAAACATTTAGTGTTAAATTAAGATTAACATTTAGTGATAAACATTTAGTGTTAAGTTACTAACATTAAGTGTTAAATTGATACACAGAACTATCAACACTGTTAAAACTTTATGCGCTGTTGGCACTTAACGAAACGTCACGTTCGAAATAAGAATATAGAAAAACTGCTGCAACTGCACTTTTATGGCGTAATTTTATTCAGCTGATTGGGTATCCAGTTCTTTTATTATATATATATGCTGTTTCGCATACACCATCCACATACATACATCGTCTTTGCTACCAACTGATCGGTGTTATCACTAACCGTAGTCTGATGCACCCAATAATCGTTCTTGTTACCATATAATTTGATTGAATTGTTCCTGTCTCCCCCATCTTCCCACGAAAATCGAACGTTCGAAAATTTGTATCTCCCTCTCTATCGCACTTGCTCATTGGTGTAATAAAGAGGTTTCTCCGTCAACCTTAGTGCCAATTTTCGATGTTCGTGGTAGGCCTCCTGAATCGGTTCCTCAGTCATTTGTACCGGCGATGTGTGAGCGGGCACACTCGGGCGTTCGCTTCGCGCGACAAGGACAACAAATTTTAGCAGGGTGATGAGTGAGCAGGAAGTAGCTGTGTACTCCGCTGTGCGCGATAAGGACGGCACATGTCTGTCCGGCCATATGATCTGCGCTGACGCACGTCGTTCAGACGTCAATGTCGATTTGCCTTTTCATTGTACTACGTCTCGATCGTTGACCCGTCGGCCAGCGATAAGATACTCATCGGACCAATATTACACGGATGCAGATAAGCATTAGTGTATTAAGCCACATGAGTCATGACCACCATTTTGAGATAATAATCACAATTAAAGGATTGTGTCTTCATTTGTTATTCAAAAATATGTGCACTATATTTTATCCACATTCAGCAATAACCTATTAAGTACAGTCGCCATCAGATATATCGAAGCAGCCAAGGCGGTCACAAATATCTGAATGCCTTTATAGTCAAGGCGTTAGAGTGCGTGTTCAGATATTTTGCACGCCTCGGACGCTCCGATATATTTGATGGCGACTGTACATTGAGCCTTTTCCTTTAGCAATAATGATACTTTTAGTACCTACTGGCAATGAAACCCATTTCTCATACTTAAATGTTAAATAAATATTATGGGACAATCTTACACAAATCGACATAGTCCCACGGTAAGCTCAATAAGGCTTGTGTTGTGGGTACTAAGCGACGATATATATAATAGATAGATACATATAAATACTTAAATATATAGAAAACATCCATAACTCAGGTCAATAAAATAAATGCCCTGACCAGGATTCGAACCCGGGACCTCCTGCTTCTTCGTAGGCAGGGTCACTACCAACTAGGCTAGGAGGCCGTCAAACCATAAAGATTACCTATGGTAATAATTACATTACCTAAGCATATTTCATTAAATATTTGTGTTCTGTGACGTAGAGCGTTTTCGAAAAGGTGTATTAATCATATTTAGATATAGAATAAAAAAACTAGATACCCAATCAGCTGTAAAAAATGACAACATAAAAGTGCTACAGTTACAGCACGTACCAAACAATATACTTTTATATTACGAGTATATTGCAACGGTTAACACTCACGTATTTTTATCATAATAGGCGTGACATGTTTCGACTGCATCGGGCAGTCACACTGCACAGAGTGCACAGAGTGATCCCCGAGCCGCGAAGGTGACAACACTACTCTGTCTGTCCGACGATGACTGTTCGATGCAGTCGAAACATGTCACGCCTATTGTGATAAAAATACGTGAGTGTTAACCGTTGCAATTTAATATCAGTATGACTCACGAAAGTTTAAATTATACAATATAGTCTTGTTTGGAACGTGACGTTACCTTAAGTGCCAAAAGTCCATAAAGTTTCAACAGTGTTGGTAGTGTATGAATTTTACACTCGATGCTTTCGTCAGTAAGCTCTTTTTCGTACGAAACATTTATCGCTTGTATCATCTTCATCATCAATGCCAAATTGTTCGTGAACGTCATTCTGAATCACATTTTGTGACGGTTGTGTTCTGGTCAGCTATTTATTTTAATAAGTTAATGGTAAAATTGCAAAACTTTGTACAATATATTTATAATAAAGTAAATTTTGTACTAACCTTTTTCCTATATATAACAATTGTTTTTAACTTTATACGATTTTGGTAAATTTTGTTCATTATCCATGGAAGAGTTTGGCATCAATATCTAAATTTGGCATCCAAAAAAAATACACCTCTTTTTTGTTTTTAATTAACAATGCCAGTTATTCATTCCCTACAACATAGTGGCCAAATGAAAACGAATGTTTTTTGGACCGTTACGGGGATTTTTCAGTGATAACTAGTCCAATATCACTGTTTCTGTTACCATTGCCGTCGCTTCTCCCCTAAAGCCATTGTAGAAAAATGTAAAGCGACACATTTCGGACATCTTAGGATCCCATTTTCAGGCGTCGAGTTCCATACGCGATAACGCATGCTGAGTTGAGTGCAACGTCAGAAAAATGAATATGTATTACGGTAGTTTAAACCCGATTTTCAGTACCTATTGTTGTTATTATTTTTTATTGACATACATTAAAAAAAGGGCACCTATTCAACATTATACCTTACCTATTAGAATAACCTGTCAGGTATATCGAGACATCAAACTGGCTTATTATCCACGATCAAGAACTTTATCAAAAGGGACTAGAGTTCAAATTGGTGTACCATTTAACAGATTTTTACGCCTCAGTATAATTTAAATGCGGAAAGCGTAAAAAAAAAGTTCAAAAAGATCTTATGTCAATTGCATATTTCTGGCGCTTACGATGTTTTTAAAAGAAAACCGTATGTATAAAACAGCTTAAGTAAGAAGTTACAGTAAGGCGTTTGTGATGTTTTTATTCTGAATAGATCATTTTATTTATTCATGACCTAGGCTGTCAATGTCGTAAATTACTCGGAAAGACCATAAATTATTTAAATATAAAATGTAGATTATTTTAAAATGTTTGTATATGTTCAACGGAACTAATTAATTACAAGGGCTTAGGGAAATACATTCTTGTTTATTGAGTTGTTCTTATCGATTTTTGCGATAAAATACAAGCCGAAGTTGTTTATGGTTTTTGTATGTTATAAATACTTATAATTATACATATTATAGGACATCCTTACACAAATTGACTAAGTCCCGCAGTTAGCTAAAGAAGGCTTGTGTTACGGGTACTTAGACAACGATATATATAACATACAAATACATAAATACATAGAAAACATCAATGATTCAGGAACCAATATCTGTGTTCATCACACGAATAAATGGCCATACCGGGATTCGAACCCAGGACCATCGGCAGAGCAGGGTCACTACCAACTACACCAACTGATATGTCTGACGTAAAGGAAAACATTCAGACAAAAGGAGACTGAATCTAATTAAGGCTTAGTTCTACCCTTTGGGTTGTAGGTCCTAGGGCAGTCGCTTTTTAGGGTTCTTTAGCTAAAAGGTAAAATGGGATCCTAGACTTCGCTGTCCGTCCGTCTGTCACCAGGCTGTATAGCATGAACCGTGATAGTTTCTCACAGATGATGTATTTTTGTTGCGGCTTTAACAACAAATACTAAAAGGGCATATTTTAATTTTTTTATCGTTTTTTTTCGTGTCAGATTTTAATGAAATTTGGTGGGTAGGTAGAGTTGCTTATTCTACGCTAGATAGATACAAAATCTCAATTTTCGACACCAAAATTGTACTAAATTTCCCACTGAGTTACGAAAATCCCATAAGATTTCGTAACGCAGTGGAAAAAAATGTGGGACATACTGGGAAATTGGGTCTATCTTGAGGAGAATAAGAAACTTTTCCTACCTGGGCGGATTTTTATTTCGTTGTCGTTTTTTTTTTCGCGTCAGATTTGAATGAAATTTGGTGGGTAGGTAGAGTTCCTTATTCTCTTCAAGATAGACCCAATTTCAAAGTATGTCCCACAATTTTTTCCACTGAGTTACGAAATCGTATGGAAATTTCATAACTCAGTGGAAAATTTAGTACAAAATTTTTGTCGCACATTGAGAATTTATATCTATCTAGAATAGAATAAGGAACTCTACCTACCCACCGAATTTCATTAAAATCTGACACGAAAAAAAAAACGACAACAAAATAAAAATATGCTCACCTACCAAATTTCGTTCAAATCTGACGCGAAAAAAAAACAACGACAAACTAAAAGTGCGTCCCCAGCTGTCAACACAGCGAATCTCTTGTATCTCTGGCGCCCTTACTCACCAACAGAAACACAAAACTATGAGTAGGGTCTAGTGTTATCAAACTGCGGTTTTCTGTAAGGTGGAGGTACTTCCCCAGATGGGCTCTGCTCCAGATTTAAGCGAGACGACATTCGTTGTGCTGTGCCCCACCACACTAAACGATATGCATCCGTTGTGCCCATAGCTCTCTTAAAAGGTTAAGGATTCGGAGTCATAACAAAAACCTGGAACCGATATTGTACGGCAACCGACGTTGATCATAAAAGCCAATTTACAATTCCTCCATCTTGTGAATCCGTATTGACCGTCGCTTGTGTATCGTTCCTATACATGTGCTTATTACACAAAGTCCTATCTTATCTGACACTAATGCTGTTTAAAAAATGATAGACTACAATACAAAATACCTCAGTCAGCTACCTACGTCAATAAACCTTTTTATGATAGCAATAGTTTGTTCAGTACAGAAGCACTAAGATGTGCATTCGATGTGACGACCGCGGGGCATTTTCAAAAGGTACCATTTTTTTATATAGGAAGTTTTGGATTTTTTATAACCAGAATCACGAGTACTATTGATAAAAAAAGAGTGTCCTGTTTTTTTGGTCAGCTTTGAAACGCATTTTTTCATACATTTTGTATAGGCAACGGCCTATACAAAATGCCTATTTTGTAACGACAAAATAGACATTTTTTTGTATGGAAAATCGAGGACGCATTTTGATTAAAATGGTGCACTTTTTTCTGAACATGCCCATCTTGTGTTACTTAGTCTGACAACTGACAAGCCAGCGAGCGCAGTGACAGTTGGATAGAGAGCATCATACTGTCTTTTTCTTACTCTTGTATTACCACCCCGAAAAAAGGGATGGATATAACTTTTTTGGCCTATTTTTACTGCGCTCGCTGGCTTGTCAGACTATAAGTAAACTTGCGAAGAATTAAAAACAGCGCACCAAGCGGGATATATTGGAAACTACAAACTCCCATACAAATTAAGACTTATCGAATGCGACTCATACTATAGTTCGTTTTTTTAGGACTGTCAAAAAAGGAGAGAACTGTCATAGACGTTTGAAATGTTCCCGCAGGACCCACGTTCCACTAGCGCCCCTAGCGGAAAATCGACTATGTGGTTCTACAAGAAACCATATCAAAGAAAATAGTGAAACAAGATGACCACATATAAAAAAACCACAACACGCAAAATAAACTTGCTAAGCAAAAGCAGAAAAAAACAAAACAATTGCATACGAGTTACTTGCATAGCCTAATCTACATTTACAACGCCTTATAGACTCAACAACACAAACATGACATACATTCGCGTCACAAAGCAAACAACCGAGCAATGACTTGAACAATTGTATCATTCTCTTAGAGCTATCCGAGGATTCGGCAGTCTTCTGGTGGTGTTCAGACCAAATTGCTGGGAATAGCTACAAGCAAGGGACACGTTGTGTTGTGTGTTTTGGGAATATTATCAGTTTTACTAAACAAAGCCTGGTGAAGTGAACAGGTCCCAAACGACTCCCAACATCCACACGCAGAAATTCAAACTTGGGTTTGTTGAATATTCAACAGAGCATGCACGAAAACAGCACGGAAAAACAACAGTAGTATTCTGAGGAACACGGGTTCTTACCACAATTTTTATTCAAATTGAGCTCCCGATATTTCTATATTCCCTTAAACACTCCAAGGAGACTTTAGTTGTGAAAGTTCCTACACAGAGCAAACAAAACGTTCTATCCCATGACACGTGAAGGAGCACATAAAAGTAGTGAAGAACAACGATGCGAAGAAGTCTGCTATTATTGAACACGTCAATCACTATACTGTTGAACACTTGCAAATTGCAATCTGGTGTCAATCACTGAACCGAGTTTCACGCAACACGCATACATTTCGACAGAACGCCGCTAAGTGTACCCCGAGAATGGATGCACGAGAGAACGGGTGTGAATGAGGACAAATGTGGAATTAAAGACGCCTCTAACCCCTCTTGTGTGGATCATTGTGAAGATACTGTGTGTTGTAAAGGTGACTAATTTCGAGTGAGTTCCAATAGTGGTGAACATAAATGAACAAGAAAGAGGGTAGGTTATTATGGCTATTCTTAAGTGTCAACCTACCTGCAGACTTCAGTTTTCTCGCGAATGTATCTCGGTGGCAACATCGCCAAAATATCGGGAACTCAATTAAAATAAAAAAGATTTGGTAAGATCCCATCATTAGTTGGATAGTTTAAAGAAGACAGTAGTCTTGACAAGAATTGGGTGTTTGAAAGTTTTTTGTAAATTATTTCAATTTCTTTCCTGTTTTTGTATGGAAGAAATACGATTCCATAGCCTGACACACATCACAACAAGTGCTTATATACTTAACAACACAAACATGACATAATTTCGCGTCACAAAGCAAACGGAACAAAAACTGGAACAATTTTATCATTGTCTGAATTGATCTAGAGCTATCAGAGTTTCCGGCAGTCTTCTGGCGGTGTTCGGGCGAGATGGCTGGGAATAAAAGTGACACGTGGGGATATGTTGTGTGTTTGGGGAGCATTATCACTTTTGTAAGTAGCTGTACCCTCTTTGTATTAAAAATTGTGGCAAGAAATCGTGCATCTGTGGAGAGGTCCCTCGATACCGACTGTGAAAATTCAACCTGTTTTGTTGTCACCAGGGCCCGTCATTTTCATGCCGATTTCGTCATAATGACGTATATAAACACATGATGTTTTAATACGAAATTAGTTAATGACAGATAGTCTTTCAACGTTCGATTTTAACGTCGAACGTAATAGTTTTGACACTATTCAATGATAGCATTATTCTTTCACACGTAAAACCTAAAACGTGATGTATGAAGCTTGACGTCATTTGTCTGTCATCGGCATGAAAATTACGGGCCCTGGTTGTCACATTTCGTTCGCGGAGAGCATACATAGAAACCGCACGGTTGAACAACAGTAGTGTTTATTTATTTATTTAACCTTTATTGCACAATACAAGAAAGTACAAATGGCGGACCAGTCAACCATTGGGTCAAACAGAAACTTACAAAATTGGAGCGGAAGAGTAAAACAGAGAGATAAAATGTCACATTCTGGAATAAATACAACTAATTATTAATATACATACACAAATACATATACACATCTACATACATATTATATTCACATACTATAGTGTTGAGAGTTGATAGACTTTTGTAAGTTATTTCATTTCCCTTCCTGTTTTTAAGGTTCCGTAGTTAGCAATAGTTTCGCTTCCCTTATAGTTTCGCCATGTCTGTTCGTCCGTCCGTCTGCGGCTTAGCTCAGTGACCGTTAGTACAAGAAAACTGTAACTTGGTCAGTTAAGTCGTTCTTATTTTTTTGCGAAAAAAACGTATATTCTCAGTAAAACAGCGTATAAGTCGTAAGAGCTGCGAATATACTCCATTTTATTGTTATGATCATGTCATAATAATTTTATTTGGAAGTCTTCATAAATCTCTATTTTCAGTTTTTCATATTTTTTGGATTTGGGTTCAAAAGTTAGAGGGTTACGGAAGGTTATTCAACTTTACAAAATTTTTTTTTGGAAATCCCAATTTTTTTGACCAACGATGTCTCAAACTTTTGAGTTGAAACAAAAAAAAAACACCCCCCACTTTACGTGTATCGGAGGTAAACCTACATACGAGTATAAGTGTTTTGACTTTTTATTTTACCACTCTGTCGGCATGATTGATATACTCATGGTATCTATTAAGAGGCCACAGTGGCCAAATTGTTATCATTCAGACGTCTAGATCTCAATATTGATAACAACTAGGTATCTGATATTCATACACATAAAACTTCAACATATTTCCTTCAAACTGGTAAACGTGAAAACATGATTTTTAACAAAAACCTCGATACTTTTATTTTTCAAACATAGGTCCTTTTTTAAATGTTTTTGGTTAGAACGTCGAAACCCTTGAATTTATAAACATGATTCTTAGTTAAATAGTTAAGTAATAACTAGTTCTTAAATCTGGTAAAAGCTTTTATCTACAGAAATTGTAGTTAACGAGTAAACAGCAATTATTTAAACATAATTATTAAACGGGTCTAACGCGAATGAACTTGTTTACCTTATTTACCGACGTTTCGACACAGGTTTCACTGGTCATGGTCATGGTGTTTACCCCAAATTTCTACATAGACTTTTCGTTGGGTAGTTACACAAATCTCTGTTTTGACATTTTGCTGGGACATCAGTCAGCCGCGACCATGACCAGTGAAACCTGTGTCGAAACGTCGGTAAATAAGGTAAACAAGTTCATTCGCGTTAGACCCGTTTAATAATTATGTTTAAATATGTGTTCAAATCGCGAAAGTTTTAAATGTTAAACAGCAATTATCTGATTATGCCGTGTATTTTGACGCGCCCGCCTACTATCGCCTTTTCATGTTACGCGTGCTCTTGCAATTAGGTCTATCCCGCTCTATATCTGGTTTTCTTGCTCGCATATGTGGACTCTTAAAACTCTTTTTAAGTTCGCCTATTGTGACAGACAATAAACGACGGAACCCTTTGCTGAGCATGGCCCGACATGCTCTTGGTCGGTTTTGTATGAACGAAAAAAAATTGCGTAGCCTAATACACACAACAATAACAGCTTATAGACTCAACAACGCAAAACATAACAAAAGCGAATCAGACAAAACAGCCGAACATTTATCATTGCCTGAGTCAAGATCTAGATTTCCAGAAGGCAACCCTATAAGCTGCTTTGATAAGTCTAGAATTATCGAAGTATCTGGCAGTCTTTTGGCAGTGTTCGGGCGAGATGGTTGATATTGAGAAAAAAACCGACAAGTGGGGATATGTGGTGTGTTTTGGAACTATTCTAATTTTTGTAAGTACCTTTCTTACACTTCTGATTGTGGGAACGGAGCATGACTCCGCTGTGAAGACAGAAGAGCTCCAGAGAGATTTCCTTCATTTATAAACTTTGGAAATTCAAACTTACACTTCGTTTTTTAATTCGTCAACCTTTCGGCTTCAAGCTGCCTTCATTTCCATTTTTGTTTAAAACACGTATTTTATAAGAAGGTTTTATGTTAAAACATTGAATTTCTACTATCGTCATAGGCATTTTCATACAAAATTAAATGGTAATTCAGTGTTTTGATTAAAAGTTGTTTGGTTTATCTTTCATGGGGCCTGGACAATAATAATCAAAAAATATTATTTCAAATTAAATATCTTAACAAGACAAAAATTAACGAGGTACGTTGAACAAATTTTGACAGCACCGTGAGGTGATAAAAGCGAACCGACCGTTCACAACTGAAGAATTATTTGACATGATGCCAACGTTCAGTTTTCACCATCGGACCGCTCGCCATCGACAGGGCGCTCATCCACACACCTTGTTTTTAGCAGAAATACTCTATAACTTTGATTCCCTGTGTAATGGTATGTATATGGTATATGCGATGTAACTTTTAATGAGGACTACCGTTCGATTTTCCGCTAGGGGCGCTAGTGGAACGTGGGACGTGGGTCCTTCGGGAACATTTCAAACGTCACTTGACAATCCTCTCATACTGACACAGGACCCACGGATGAGTGGCGCCGCCTGGTGAGCGACAATACGGTAGCTCCCTTTGCGTTAGAATTTTGATTGTTTACAGCTTCAAGGGACCGCAGACCCTTGCAGCCTTGACAGACAGACAACGCAGTGATCCTATAAGGATTCAATTATTTCCATACGAGGCTTTTATTTCCTTCTTCCCAGCGTTTTCTTGGCTTAAGCCACTGCTCATGCAAAGAGCCTGGTCAGCTTTGGCAACTAATCCCAAGATTTAGCGTAGGCGTTAGTTTTACGAAAGCTACCATCAGACCTTCCAGCCCAGAGGGTAAACTAGGCCTAATTTGGAGTCCGGTTTCCTCACGATGTTTTCCTTCATCGAAAAGCGATTGGTAAATATCAAATGATATTTCGTACATTGCCTAAAATTGATGCGAGCCAGCAGGATTTGAACCCACGACCTTCGGATTGCAAGACGCACGCTCTTACTGGTGGGCCACCAACGATTCAATAACATAAACTTCTGTATCATTATCTAATTAATTAATAATGACGCAAAAACTATTATCGATTCAGATATCAAATCCTTTAAAAATATTTAATTTTAGAGATAAAATACATCATGATTCATTTCAGATAACGAAAGTAATGTTAATTTGCTAACGTGCTGTGCTAGTCAATTAGTGTCAACTGTCAACCCGTTATACTTACTTGCGTATTTTTGGAACGGGATGATGTGGCCATCCTCCCGCTGAAAATAATTCATACGCAAATAGATATAACTTGACACGTGTTTCGCCTCTCTACGAGGCATCTTCAGGAGACTCCTGCATCTCCTGTCGTACTGGCGTCCAACAAGTGAAACTCAGTTTTATATTATTGATGGAGGTTTGTTATATCTATTTGCGTATTTATTTTTTGCGACGGGAGGGTGGGAACATCAATTGCATGTAAAAAATACGCAAGTAGGTACAACGGGTTGGCACTAATTGACTAGCACGTTTGGCGGAATAGCAAAGTAACATTATTTTCTCAAACATGATCGGAAATGTATGCATTTCGTTGTTAATATGGAATTCCGCAAAGTAATGCCTGATTCAGTAAATTGTCATTTTCAGGTGGCAGGTATCGGCCATGTCAACTCGTTTGGGCTCATCTACCAGGACTTCATTAACGAGACGCACTCTTCGGCCAAATCTTTGACGACGGCGCATGGGGTATTTGCTGTTATGATCGCTATTGGAGGTAATTTTGGTCCAAACGTAGCATGATTACTACGCTGGCTCTAAAATGAGTCATGGTTACCACCAAAACCCACCCACCCACCCACCCACCTTACCCGATCCTGCGCAATCTCTTGGTAGTTTGTGGCTCTGAGCTCACGTAGATCCGTCTCCACTAGATCTATCCAGCTTGCAGATCTAGCAAACTTGGTATAGATAGTATAAGAGTACTTAGATATATAGAGATATATGGCTTTATTCATAAACGCACTTCAACTAACGTTAAATAGGTATTATTAGGATTAGTCCTGAATCCTTGAAATTAAAAAAAAAACATTGGCATTACAATAAGAGTGTGGGTTACAAGTGTTTTAAAGCCCAATTATGTTTAGTTGCATACACTACTTTATCTACACATACATTATATCTTAAGTGCTCTAAAATAGGTTCAGGAACCGTAGGAAAATGACCGGCATTGTTACTAGTGCTACTTATAAAATATATATAGACTAGTGGTTTGCTTACTGCAAACGTACATACTTACAAACGACGGAGAGTCCATGAAGATTGGAAGAACTCGCTCGATCAATTAAAAATATGCAATAGAAAATAAATTGAGCGCATACAGAAACAATTTACCACTCGTAAACTCTAAAAAACCAAGAAATGACAACTCGGAAGTAGTTTCGAATCGACAGCTATTCATTATCATTGTCTATAGTTTCTGAACGCCTCCTTTTAGAGCACTAATGATATGTAATGATATGTAAATATACTTGTATAACATTCTTTTATTTATTAAAATAACTTGCACTAAATAATATTACAAATGAATTCACTTCCTTATTCTGAGTATCTTTCCAGCTGTGGTCCTCAACGTCATTATCAAGAGTCACTCCCTACGATTCGGAGGCTTTATCGGAGCAGCGATATTCATTGTCGGGTCCTTCTCCACTATCTTCATAACCAGCACTTACCAGCTACCCCTCACCTTCGGATTCCTCCAGGGCATGGGAGTCGGCATGATAGTTCCTGTGTGCTATGCCACTATGAACTACTACTTCGAGAAGAAGAGGAGAACCCAAATCATGAGCACCTGCAAAGCTATACAAGGCATACTATTGATAGGGTATCCTCATTTGCTCAGAAAGTGTATTTCAAGTTACGGATTTCGAGGAACCTTATTGGTAATATGTGGGGTATCATTACACACTGTTCCAGGCATGGCAATAATGAATACTGATGGGAAACTTGAGAAAATTAGAGCAGCAAGTATTCTCCTTTTTAACATTTATTTGTTTTCGTAATGGATATTGAGGGTACATTGATGTGGTAATGGCGTAAATGTTTCAGAAAGCAATGATGTAGAAAAAGGAAATAATAAGGAAGACGTGAATTTGTTACATACTGACGAAGAAGCTGTTGCTAAGGATGCTCGTAGCAATGAAAACACAATCAGGTAAAATATAAATTTGACTACTTACGCAACTATATAAATGAGAATAATAACATTCAATTTATGTGGTCAACGTTCAATAAAAAAAAATGACGTCTGCGAACGATATGAAAGGACCATGGGTAAATTTGTATGGAGGCTGGCCCAAAAACCATCAGATATGAAACTTATCTCTATAAACAGGTCATATTGTCTGCTTCATTTTGTTATATAGGCAACAAGTTAACTGATCTGAGATATTCGTATTAAAACATGTAAGTATAAATATTCACAACCACTCGGCGATAATGGCGGATCCACACAGCCTTTTGTTTTGTTAGAGTGGGAATGCGTTACGCATACCACTCGGGTGCATTAATGTACCAATTATTGACTGACAAAAGTCTAAATATCTCAGTTCTGCAATGGAATTCAACTTGGTGTCCATGTAAAGAAAATAAGTAAATAAAAACACCTATCAAATGAGATAACTCTCAGCTCTGTTGGGTTTGGGCCAATTTGCATATGATTCTTTGTTAGTGAATGACCTCAAGTGGGACTAGAAATCGTGACTCTGGAAGACACGCCCTTCGCTCTTCCAACTGAGCTACTGAGATCACACCTGTGATCGCAGTTTCGAGTCCCGCGCGAGGTCATAAAAATTTTAATTTTCAATTCTTAGCGAAAAATTGGTGGCATTGCCGCTCGGCTCTGAACGGCAATGCGTTAAGCGAGGTCAGCCTAGATAATCATTTAGAAAAAACTGACACTCAGGACCCTTGGCACAATGGCAACATGTCACCAATGCCCAAAGAATATTATCCTGGATTTCTGGATACAATTCCTTTTTTGAAAGTGCCAATACAATCAGTCATTCAAAACATGATAATTCTTCTGATTATGGCAGTCAAAAACTTGATACGCTTGTGTCTGCACTGTTGTTGAAAGGGGCTCGGCTCGATTGTTTTCACCCCAACGACTCAAGCAATCTGTGATAACTTTCCTTATTAGAGTTAATAATATAACTACTGTAAGCTTAGTTTGTCTCACCACAATATTATATATTTCAGATCTAAACTAGCAGAGATCGTCAATGTCAAAGTACTGCGGGACCCAATTTTCTTGAATATTTGTCTCGGCCAAAGTTTCGTCAACTTCTCAGATCTCAACTTTTTTGTCTTTATGCCGATGTTGTTATTCCAATACGGTTATGATAAAGTAAGTAACTGTTACTAAACCAACAGTAAAATTAAATTGAATGTGCTACTGCTTACAGAGTGGTGTTTACACAATTCAAAACTCTTACTTAGAAAATTTAATAAGGGTTTACGCGTTTATTTTTGTAAATCCTAAAGATACGAGTATATGAAATGTCAAAAAATGTCAAAGTTAACATCAATTCAGATAGCTTCTACATATATTATGTACGAGTAGTTACAGTGTTACGAAAAACGATCAGCACATATCAACTTTATGTTTTAACGACCGGTTGGCGTAGTAGGTAGTGGCTCTCCCGCAGTAAGCTCAATAAGGCTTGGGTTACGGGTACTCAGACAACGATATATATAATATACAAATACATAGAATCCAAGACACAGGAACAAATATCTGTGTTCATCACACAAATAAATGCCCTTACCGGGATTCGAACCCAGGACCATCGGCTTAGCAGGCAGGGTCACTACCAACTACGCCAACCGATCGTCGCGTTTATAAAAAAGGAGTCGCAATAATTATATGTTCACAAAGAATCCTATCGAATTCTGCAGGATATAGATCTTCAAATAATGTTGTAGAAAAAGAAAATAGTTTTTTCCCCTCACTAGCTCGGAAAGCGCTGTTTTGTCCTTTAAAACTTGCGTGGAAAAACGCATTTTATCCACATGTGGGGCAAAGTAATCTAATTCCTTTCACTTACCACCTGTCCAGTATAAGTGAGTCCTATATGCCCATAGTAAATATGCGCAATCGGAGGTCACACCTTAAATTGGTCATGTGACCATGTCTTATCCCGCACTTGGTAAGCTGTTGGCAATATCTAAGTACCAGGAGCGTACCTACTCTATGACAAATTTTGAAATTGATTTTTGATGGTTTTTTCAAGATAACTTACATGTGGATAAGATTTATAATCGTATTTAGTCTGTATTTTCCTCGCAATAGTGAGAGGAAAAATGTTGTATTACACTCGGCGGCAAAGTTTGTTCAACTCTCGTGCCTTGAGACCCTCGTAAAGCTCAAGATTCCAGTTATTGAACCACTCGCTACACCACACGCTCGTGGCTCAATTTTGGAATCATTCGCTTGCTCGGGTCTCAATATAAGCAACAAACAAAAGAGTTAAACAACAACTTTGCCCCCTTGTATAATAAATAACTATTGTTTTCCAATGACTTTCAGTTGGAAAAAGATCGCAATTTTTGTCATTTGCAGAGTGCAGTAGCCACCTGCATATCAATAGGCGCAGGCGCTGACGTGGCGGGACGATGTGTGCTCGCATTTCTGAGTAGCCTACTTCCTCTGAATACGAGGTTGCTGTTTTATGGTTCCACGTTCGTCACGCTAATCCTAAGGCTCGGTAAGTAAGTGGCTTGGTTGGCCTGGAAGGGAAACTTGCGTTGGCATCCAAAAAGCTCGGTGTGCTCAATAGAGCGAGGGGATACACTCCGGGGCAAAGACTGCTGTTATATAAGTCGCAAGTCAAACTCCATGATGGAGTACTGCTGACAGTTCATCGCAGCGCTCGCCATCGACAGGGCGCTCATCCACACACCTTGCAACCAAAATGGTCGCGCACTGTGCGGTTTCAAAATTTCCTCCCGCGGACGCTCCGGCTGTGGAATGAGCTCCCTGCCGATGTTTACCCGAATAAACAGTATGGGGGTCTTCAAAAAAGGAGTGTACAAGATTTGAATGGGTCGGCAACGCTCATGATTCCCTGGAGTTGCTGGCGTCCATAGGATACAGTGAACGTTTTCCATCAGGCCGTATGTTTGTTTGCCACCATTGTGGTTTTTTTTAAGAACAAGCTTAAGTTAGTAAGGGCACTTCTCTCCCTATACCTTATCGGGATTTTAAGTTGATTCGGGGTACAGTGCAAAAATGTATCCACAAGGTCGTCTTATAAATATTATACTGGATTAAGATTCTATGAGACAATTTTTAAGTAAGCATGTTCTTAGCGTTTTAACCGGCTTATGTCATGGCTCAGGGAGCCTGGGGTCCGCTTTGGCAACTAATCCCAAGATTTGACGTAGGCGCTAGTTTTACGAAAGCGACTGCCATCTGACCTTCCAACCCAGAGGGTAAACTAGGCCTTATTGGGATTAGTCCGGTTTCCCCATGATATTTTCCTTCATCGAATAGCGATGAGTAAATATCAAATTAAAAACATTTATTCTCGAAATATATACAGTAAGTGTAACTTACCTAACTACCTACCTCTACCTACGTTAAATCTAAAGTAGGTCCTTGAGGCATTGTACCTAGGATGCTGGCGGCATTTCCTCGTTGTATCGCAATGCTGATACGTTGTGCGAGGAAGCCACCAGCTCTTCGGTCACCAGTAACATCAACCAGATGATATTTCGTGCAAAATTTCCGATAATTCCATTGGTACGAGCCGATATTTGATCTGAGAGTTGGCCAAAAGGCGTCCCAACCTAACAAAACAACAAATATTTGCAAATTTCAATGAAGCATCAATCCAACATTCGATTAGGGTTTTGTTTCTAATTATTGGAAATACTGTATTTCGTTACGACTTCTATTTATCGTTTTAGACTAAAATGATGCTCCAATTGAGTCTTGTGATGTTGAAAAGAGACTATAATTTGACCGATGAGACAGACTACACAAAATTTCCCGAAACAGTTCACTATAGTACAATGTGTATTAAGGGCGGTAAATAAGATATTCAACACGAGTTCGTAATTCTTGTACCAACCGTGATACATACAATGTTTTACATCACATTTGCGAGAAAATAAATAAACTTACTAGGCAAATAAATAAACAATAATCATAAATGGTAGTGTTAGTAGCGCAGTCCATATTACACCGCTGTGAGCGGTGGTGCGCGTGTGGGGTCAGGCCCTCCGGGAGCTCCGGGCGGGCGGTAAAAAGTATAATAATCCATTACGGTTATGGGCTTAATACAGCTGATTAATGCTTGCATATAATATCACCATTTACAACAATTTTTTTTTCAGTGTTCCTCCAAATCCGCTCCTTCATGTGGGTGTCTGTGGTGATAGCTACCCTAGGGGTGCTCCGCGCCTGGCTTCACGTAGCCAGCCCCGTAATCGTGGCCAACTACGCCAGCCAAGCAGACTTCACTGGGGCCTACGCAATCTTCATGCTGGTAACTGGCACGGTCAACGTTTTATGCGCCCCTTTTCTGGGTACGATCAATTGATTAAGGCATATTTGTAATACCTTTACCACCAATTGTTTATTCACTCATACCCGTGAAGTACAAAAAGAGACGGCAAGATTAACTTGAGATCTTATATTTCCCGTTTGAAAATTCTCTTTGCATTCTTTAGTTTGGATATACCAAGTATTTTTGGTTCGTTCTATGTAGCATTTTGAAGAGTTAATGAAAAATCTCATTAATTTTTCCAGACGTCAGAGAAGAAAAGATATCGTCTTTTCAATATTTATTTCATTTCCAAATTTATTTTTATTTCTGTATAAAATTCGGAAAAGTCTGAGCTGTAGGATTGGCGGAACGCACCTTAAGTGTTTCAAAAATAAGAAAGGATTGCATATACTTAAATTTCGGACTCTGGGCACCGTGGTCGGGTGGCGTAGTAGTTAGGGCATCTACCGTGAAAGCAGGAGATCGCTAGTTCGATGCCAGCCCTAGGTACTGGGGGCTTTGGTCAATTTTTTTCTGTAGTAGCTGTAGCTCACTTAAATATAAAAATTTGTATACTAACAAAACTTAACAGGTAATAATAAAAGTTTTTCGTAGTATTTTGTAGTACGTTACAAAAATAGTATCGGTAATACTTCCGGGGAAAAACCGCATATTTACTTCAGTATCAGGGAACAGCTACGGTCCTAACCTAACACCGTTTCCCTCTAAAGTGGGTCCATACGGAGCAAAGAGGCGTGAGTGGGGCCAGCATTGAACGTATGTAAATACGTTTCGAGAGTTTGTGCATTACTTGTGTAACCAGGAGTGCTCTTGCGAGGAGTGGTAACCGTTTTGTGAAGTTCGACCATTTACATACTTTTTTGATCGTCTAAATGTATCCAATATTCGCGTCATAGGTATACTTACAGTCTAAGCTTGAAGGTTTACATATTTTGTTAATGTAGTTAAGTCATAATTTTATATTATTCTGTTTATTTATTTTCTTTCCCAAGTTAGGCTTTAACAGTATGTCTATAACACATTATAAAAAACGTAACCTAGAGTGCAGCCGGTAACGGGGCAGGGCCCAGGCTGCCGGTGGTGGACGCAGAGATAGGAACCGCCGGACTATACGCGTGTCCAGGATTACCGCCTTCTGCACAACAAAAAATATTCGTTTCTAACTCACAACGTTTTTCTACCCTCTCGATTTTGTAGATCTTGGTGCAAGTTCTGTGTCCTGTCCAATAATGAAACATATAAATATAGTGTAATAAATAGAAGATATACATTCCAGGAATCCTAAAGGACGTGTACGCGGACTTCGTGCCAGCCTTCTACGTGCTGGCCGCCTGCTGTGCGCCTTGCCTCGTGTTCTGGCCCATAGAGTATCTTCTCAAGCGAAACAAAACCTCCTCTTAATGTACGCGTGTTTACGCGTTCAAAATTGCATGGCTACATGGGTACATGCAGTCCACATATCAATCTTAGACCGTTCATTCTTCATGGTCTTAATTCTAATCATGACCATATTTTGAACGCGTTCTTAACGTTACAGCGTGGCCCACAAATTCGTTGACAAGGTCTTTTTTTCAAATATTGAATATTATAAAATTTTAAAACGGCAATAATTTTTGACATTTATCATCTTCAAAATATCCGCGTCTGGCTTTAAATACGAACAAATGTTAGTAAAAAAATTAGCTTGCCGCAGCTTCTCTAAGATTTATATTTGTCTTATATTTTATTTCTGAATAAACGGTAGATTTTTGAGATTCATCACAAACTATAATCCATATAAAAAAGAAGAGTGGATTTAGTTGAGTAGACTGAATTATTGATCGACATTGCGTGTTTTGCGAAAAGGAGACGAATATGGTGGATGCAGAAATATTTGAACATCTTCGACTCATTATATTGTATGTCAACGTATTTTTGGGCTACCCTGTATGGGTTATTGACGTATAAACCGCTGTTTATACGTTGTAGTTTGGTCATAATCGAATCTGGCATGCTTTGTGCTTTCTTTTGTGACATGAGACGAGGGACACTTTGGCGTGAGACCGTCCACGGTCAAGGCATATTATGCACACTAAGATGCTTGAAATTGAAGCAAGATAACGCTTTGATCTCGACGCCGCGATGAGGTAAACGCCAGACCATATGTACCTATATTATATCAGAGGAGTGCTGAATTGTAGCGATTGTGGTTGCACATTCTCTGCGAGACTGGGTTTGTCAGTCACGAGTTTGTCAGTGACGCAGAACGCAGTCACTGTATCCGAAAATAGCTGATCGCTGTTAGTGGAACTTCCGAACAATTTAAACAAACCACCATATTGATCGCAATAACCTAACTTTTAAGTTTGTAATGAAATTACCAAGACTAACTTATTTATCTTTTAAATAAATAAATAAATATTGTGGGACAATCTTACACAAATCGACCTAGTCCCACGGTAAGCTCAATAAGGCTTGTGGTGTGGGTACTAGACGACGATACATATAAGGGAAGGTCACTACCGACTAGGTTAGGAGGCTGTTTTGTATGTTACGATAATACGAACGTTTCAGTAGTGAATGGTTTCTGGTGTTTGATGAGGTTGTGTGAAAATACAAGGAGAAACAGTGGAAAAACATGTAACGCATTTTGTTTACATTGTTAGGAAGTTCAACTGACGGCGATTTAAGGAGATGATGATTTGTGCTTGACATCATAGTCAAAAGAGACAAGGCAAGGCCGTCCCGTGGTATCTCCTATTAACGAAGACATCACTAATACCTAGCTGTTTCATTCACACATGCTTCAATTCTAGATTTATTTGTTTCTATAAACTGTGTCAAGGATGACGTCATGACGGCCATGCCTTGTATCACTTGTATTGTTGTGTCATGTTTGATAGTTCGTGGGGGCGTTCGTCCCCTACATTTAGGGGAATTAATTTTATGTTAAGCAGAGACTTTTGTGAACTAATTTTATAATTGAAGTAAAATGGAAAAATTAGTTCGGTCTGCCAATTAAGCTATCGACTTCTGCTCGACCCCGGCGATCATTTCCAATATTTCTTTCAAATGGTTACACGCCTTTGGGAGACGCGTAGCCACATTTACCGATAGTATTAAACACTTGTACGCACCCAAAACATATGAAAGAAATAGTCACCGGTGTTCACAGAGGTCGTAGGTTCGAATACTGTTCGAAGCGGGGAATTTTTCCCATATTTAATTCAATTATAAAATTACATTGAGGAGAGTTGACGTTTCGGTGATAGCGGCTTTAAAGTAGAGTATAGATAGGTGTATAGGTAGCAGTGGTGGACCGCCAAAATGTTCTTTGGCCAAGCCGGGGCTGATTTGCCCTACTTTTTCTTTGAGTCGTTCAGGGAAAATGTGCTAGATTAGCTCACGCAAAGAAAGTCGGCAGGAATCAATCAGACGCCAGTACGACAATATCTCCTGAGGATGCCTCGTAGAGAGGCGAAACACGTGTCGAATTTTATATTATTGGTGGTGGTTTGTTATATCTACTTGCGTATTTATTTTTCGCGGCGGGAGGGTGGGAACATTAATTGCATGCAAAAATACGCAAGGTATAACGGGTTGGCACTAATTGACTAGCACGTTTGGCGGAATAGCAAAGTAACATTATTTTCGTTGATATTTGGGGCACTTTTCTAGTTTTTCACTTAAATTATCACAAGACTGCCTTTAAATAACTAAGAAGACTTTGTTATGTGAATAAATAAAGATTTTTATCATTAAGATAAAGTGATATATTATAGACGTTATTTAATTAAGCTATAAGACATAATTTCAAGGTTTGTGTAAGATAGGTAGATAATTTTAATTACTGTTTATTCTTGATAAATAATGCAAATCATTGTGATACGCTCTACTGCTAAGTTTACAAATTATCAGGATTGAGATAATGATTCTAATAAATGTGATTGGGTACTTATATCATTTAATTTTGTTTATACCATGGTGACATATGGGATTGGTTTTAGTAAAATATACCTTTCGTCGATTGTCGATAAGGACCCAATGCCTTATAGATGAATTAAGAAATGAGCCTTATAAACAAGCAACTAAGTGGTATATTTAACTAAACACAAGCACATTTCGATACCTCCTATCCAACTTAGATAAAGATAGCTGTAAGTGTTGAAAGTAAATAAAATAAAAATACCACAAAATCACAATTTTACAATCGCCGTGAAAATGGTCCTGCTCCTCATCCGACATTTGGTTTAGACAGAAAACATTAAATTCCATTAGAACAAAAAAAAGTCCTTGAAAATTCAATGCAAATTGTTCGAGTCCATTAGCATATTAAAGCTCCGAATGCTAACCTTTTGCTGCAGTAATTTTCTAATAAAATAACAACCCGACCTGAATTACACTAGGCATGGTTACATTGCGTCTCACATGCATTATTTACTACTCTTTTAAGAGTCCGGTCACAATTTAACAGTAAAAATCGTTAATAAATAAAGCAAATAAATTGCAATTTTTGAGATAGTATGAAGTACCGGTATTCCAAAACCTACCTTATATGCTTAAAAACTTACAAGTTAGTTAGTCCAATATACTATCAAAAATTTAAGCAGAATCGTAAAAAAAAAGACGTGACCTCTTAAGTGCGTAATGAAAAGTAAAGCCTATTAAAATTGCTGTTTAGATGAACTTGTTGCGAGCTGTTATACTTATTCTTTTTAAAATACGAGAAACTGTTTCATTTATTGAACTATGAAATGAAGTCACTGTCAATTCTGAAGACTGTTGATTTCTAGAGACCTTCTTCTTCTTTTAAATAATGGCTTCTGTCCGAGAGTTGGACAATTTTGCCAGTGTCACGTTTTATTATTATTTTAGAATATTATATACATATAATAGTATATTGCCACTTGGGCGACGTTGTTCGGTAATTGACCTCGCTATATGTTAAGTTTATAGCTAAAAGACTTAAAATATAACTTCGCAGGGGGCCAAGATCCCGGGATTGCCGCTTGGTGACTAAAGGAGTGACTGAACTCGTTTCAGGATTAATTCTTCATAAGCTGTATACTGCTTCGTTAGTTTACAGCACAATTAGATATCGACATTACACATTAAACAACATTTTGCAAACTAAATACAAAAAAATATTCCAGAGACGCCATCGTCATATTGAGAAACAAACGACAATCCTTCTGGAGATCTATTCGAACGTGCTAAGCTGACATTTGACATATCCACTTCATATTCCCTACGTCATTAGCATGTCATATTGCTCAATTCCACGGAAGTTCGCATCGAAATGTCACCAAAAAACGTGCGAAAAGGTCTCCTGATTAAAAGTAGAATTATTTCGTATAAACTATTGACTTTTTAAAAGAAATAGACTATACCTACATAGAGCAGAACGAAAACGTCAAAAACCCACATTTTTGGCAACTCGAGAAAGCAGTCGCAAAATGACCAAATGCATATTAGTCGTAAAAAGGGTAGGTTAGGTTCGTCAGGCATCTTCAGATGCCCAAAGGGCAAACTGCAAAGAAATATGAGCCCGTCGAAGTGGGGCTCCGTCAAGGTCGGAATTAGCAAAAAAACTATTGATTATTCAAAACTTAGTGTTCTAGACACTTTTTTTGACGATTGTATTTCTACCCTAACATGAATCTGTCATAAAAAGAATGTGCCAGAGAAGGAATAACCAGAATCTATCCTTTACCGAATAAAGGGATATTTGTACAAGTGTATGGTCAATATCAAATTTCTAAAGCTTGAATATCAATTCTGTTTCTATCACAGGTCATTTAATTCACAATGTTATTAATTAACTAGGGGACAACCCTTCAAAAACCTATAAATAAACGAATCTTTATTCGAATACTCAACTGAAATTGTCGGTAATAAATTATTGTGATGTATTCAGACGCATTTTCTTTATAAATCTAAGATATTTAGAATAAAATTAGACCAACTAATAAAGGTCCATTCATGTTTCGCAAAACAAAATTATGGGTGTATTATCAAAAGTGTGCCATACTGGAATACACTTTTCTACCTATACTCTCTCTCCATTATATCCTAAGGAATATCGCATAACACTATTACTTGACTCGGATGAGACAGAAATGTCGATATTACTGTCCTCATACGGTAATATGTTACTTCCCGCGACAGGTCACACGTCAATATTGCTGGCGCGTGGTTAGTCAATAATCCAATTGAATGTCATTTGGTTGCATTGAACATGACTGCCCAGCTTTTGGTTAAATGCTATTGATATTCGGAATATCAAATTGTGTGAAAGCTGAATTTATTCTTAAGAATAACGAGGCTTAGTTTTGACTGAGCGTAAGCGAAGCAAAAATAAGTTTATATGTTCGGTTGTTCTTCTCTACAGGTCGCATTTCTCAACCGATTCTCGTCTCGTTGATTTTTGTAAACATGTTCTATAGGTTTCTAGATTTTTGGAACATTTAAATTGTGTAAATTGGCACAAATTACTAAAGCGTCCCACAGGTATGCTCACGAGGTCTACAGTTCAGAGCAATAAGTAATACATAAAAAAATGCATTTATTTCAGACTAATTGCTGTCCTTATTTTGTTAGTAAAAAATAACTTAAAATTAAACTTATAACTATGGTTAACTTATCTTAACTTCATTTATGCTTGGTCTCGTATCTCGATATTCGGTTTTGCCTAATATTAGATACCAAACCAAAAAATATACAAGCAGTAAGACGACCGGTTTGACTTGATGGCCAACTAGGAAAAATGAAACAAAAGATAAATCTCTCTATCACAATTATTTAAAATTACATTCCAGCAATATACTTTTACTTACAACGTTGATTTCTGCTTGGTACACTGAGCAATTAAATAATCGCATAATACGTTGCATTGCACTGTGTGTAGCGAAGTGTGACTAGCGCCTGCTAGAAATATAACAGCAATGTTGGCGCTCGAGCAGTGCCATTGGCAAAACGGTAGGCATCGGATCGATACAGCTCCCCGGCTCGGCCTAGGACGCGCGTGGCTAGCACTGAGAGGCGTTTCCACTAAAATACTAAATCTGATTTATTTGTGTTATTACAATTACTCATAAAAATATGAGTAACTTTTGCAACACATATTTTTAACAGAAAGCTTTACCAAAAATCCGAATTAAAAATTGCATAGGAGTTTACTTTTATTAGAAACAAAAAATAGTTAGGTATTTAATCACAGATACACACAAATTAATATTTTTTTTTTAATATTTTCTTTATTTTAAATTAATTATTTATCAATCATCATCATCCCCTAGCCGTGTTCGGCCACAGTAACTATTTTTTACTGTTGAGAGCGTCGCGGGTGTGCTCTCTGGTGACTGACGTAGCCAATCTTAGCAGTAAATGTGCGCCCAAGTTAGCACCCCTCCGATATAATTATAATGGATGGCCGCAGGTGGTCTGGCCTTCAGCTCGTCGCGCTTATCATCCAATTCAATGCACCGCCTGGCTTCAAACTCACGCAGTTGTGTATGTACAGTATTCCTCCACTGTGATCGGCCTTCAGCTAGTGTCTCCCACTTGGATGGATCTATGTGGACTCTCTTCATGTGACGCTTCAGCACATCTTTATACCGCAAAAACTGCCCGCCTTGTTTGCGCTTACCGTTCTGCAGTTCGCTGTAAAAGATGCGCTTTGCGATCCTTTCGTCAGCCATACGAGAGACATGTCCACACGAGCGGATATGTTTGCGATACAGGCAACACGTTTCAGAGGAATAAAGTAGATTTGGCAGGACTATGGCCATGCATACAGCTACCTTAGTAGGGAGCTTTATGTCATGCGACTGGAACACCTTGGAACGAAGCTTGCCAAAGGCTGCAGCAGCGGCTCCTATTCTGCAGTTGACTTCGTAGTCAAGGTGGCACTTAGAAGTAATTGTGCTCCCCAGGTACTTGAATTGCTCTACTTGCTTAAGTGAGTCCTGGCCGAGCTTTATGTCAGTCTGAGGATTGGCTGTTGTGTCAAGAACCATAACTTCCGTCTTTTTGACACTTATTTTAAGGCCAAATCTTTGACATGACTCATCAAGACTCGACATAAGCTTTTGTAGAGCACGTGGGGATTCCGCTACAAAACATAAATCGTCTGCATACATCATTTCTGTGATCATTGCATGATATACTTTAGTGTGCGCTCTTAGTCCTCAGAGAAAGTTTGTAGTGCCTCCCGAACTACTACTGCGAAGTACAAGGCAAACAGAGTTGGAGCAAGGACGCACCCTTGCTTTACTCCACAGCTGACAGGAAAATAATCAGACTGCTCGCCATTGACACTAACGCAGCAGAGCATGTTGTCATGCAGTAGTCGGACCATCCTTACAAACTTCTCCGTCCATCCTAGTTTCGCTAGAACCACCCATAACGCTTCGCGAGGCACACTGTCAAACGCTTTTTCAAGGTCTACGAAACAGAGATATATCGGTTGACCTTGCTCTCTACATTTCTCTTGAAGCTGGCGTACAGAGAAAATAGCATCGCAGGTGCCTCTATTTGGTCGGAAGCCGAATTGGGTTTCGGGTAGAATTTCTTCCGACAGCGACATCAGACGGTTTAACAGAATTCGGGCAAAGACTTTCCCCGGAGTGGTCAGAAGGGATACACAACAAACAAACAGGCGAACATGTAATCGTTAAAAATAACTATATAAAAATAAAACACTTTAGAACGGATTAATCGCGTTTATTAACACCATGTTTACGTTTGGAGCCCTTTACAGCACCCGTTTTCACAGGGTTAAGATAAATCCGTTCTAAACTGTTTAATTTCAATTGAACAACAATCGCGGTAACAGAAGACAATACTCATACTCATTATTTATTGATAATTATAAATTACATGTCAACTTAACTTAGATACTTGCTTACACTAGTTGTATTGTTACCGCCTTATTCATAAAAAAGTTAACAAAAGCTTTAGTTAAATTATGTTTTCTCCAATATTATATAAAAACAAAAAATGGCACATGTCTTCAGAACTAGGTACTTAAATTTTAAATACTTATCCGCTGGGCAAAATCAAAATATGGGTATTAACAAAGCATTAGGTCCAGATCACATATAAATCATAAACAATTATTTCCGGGAATGTCGTCAGCCTTTTCTGGGTTTAAAATCAAATTAATATTCAAACTGTAAGTCCAACCCTCATTTATCAAGTTTACGTTCATTTATTAAGTCAACGCCGGCTTTAAGAAATAATACACCCTGCGTGAATCCTTTCAACGAGGCACAAATATATGTCATCAGTAGGGTGTGCAATCCGGTTTTTAAATGTATGGAAAAACCGGTTATTAACCCAAGTTTCATACAAATCAAAACCAGTTTGCACACCTTAGTTATGAGTCATGACTTTACGATCATCATCATCATCATCATTTCAGCCGAAAGACGTCCACTGCTGGACATAGGCCTCTCCAAATATTTCTACAATGACCGGTCCTGCGCTATCCAGCGGACCTCTGCGACCTTCACCAGGTCAGTCCACCTTGTGGCCACCCACGCTGCGCCTTCCGGTACGCGGTTGCCACTCGAGAACCTTTCCGCCCCAACGGCCATCTGTTCTACGTGCAATATGCCCCGCCCACTGCCACTTAATTTTAGCGATTCGGAGAGCTATATCGGTTACTTTGGCTCTGCTGCGGATGGTCTCATTTCTGATACAGATTTTAAGATAATGATACAAAATAATAAATAAGTATAAAGCTTTAAGTGTGGATATATTTTTACCACAGGGCAATAACGACGGATAACTTCGTCTTCTTCTGCCTAGCGTTTTCCCGGCTTATGTCACAGCTAAGCTTAAGGTTTGAAAACCGGGTTTGATTTGTGTGAGACTTCGGTTAATAACCGGTTAACCGGTTTGCACACCCTAGTCACAGCTCATGCAGAGCGCCTAGCCCATTGGAAGTACATATTGCTCTTACACCCTGAAAATCCCTTTTCATTCCACTCCAAGGCACCTAAGAAAGATAATAAGTTTTTGTTTTAATAGAATCCACCTAAATATTAAGTCAACGTTTTCGATCAAATACAATGAACAGCTATTTTAAGTTTCATTTTGACGTCCGGATCGCGACGCGAACTTCAACATTGGATAAATTGAACTTCCCGTTCAGTTCGTATTTCAATACTTACTTCAAACAGTAAAGAGCCATATTCCAGAGCTTGTTAGCAGAGTTTGGTGTTATAGTAGGACACAGCAATCTATAGCTGGCCAAATACTCTCGGACATAAATCTGCCGAATCTGCCCTGCCCTTAGATTTGTCCGGTGGATGTCCAGCGAAAACATCCGCTATGCAAAACCGATGGATTACCCGACCGTATATCTACCTATGACCGGCTTATGGACGCTGACAGCTCTAGCGGTCACACAAACGCACTTCTGACCTTTTAATTGTACTATTTATCATGCTGATAGTAAAAAAATGATAATGGAATTTGAGTCTACTTAATATTGTCTTCTGTTACCGCGATTGTTAACACCATGACATGATGAAAATGAGTGCTGTAAAGGGCTCGAAACCGGTCATGATGTTAATAAACGCGATTAATCCGTTCTAAAATGTTTAATTTCAATTGAGTCTACTTAGCAATAACACTTGCATATGCAGCTCGTCGGTTCCCCTTGTTTTCGCATATTTTTTATACGCATAATTCATACAGCATAGTCATAATTGGTTTTCATATAAACTTTTTTTTTTGTTTTTTTTACCTTTTATAGTGTTATGGCATAGTCGAGTTAAGCATAATTTGATTTGGCCGAATGTAATTCGTCCGCATATACTCGTATCTCCTATCGTCCAAAATAGTATTCGAAATTTTGTGCATTATGCCAAATTATATTACTGCTACAATAAGATTTAGCAAAAATCGATTATACGACATACGACAGTATCTCTACTACATGAACATATAATTTATTTAATTTATTTATAGCGGTTGAACTTTATGACTGTTTATGTTGCTCTGTGACCGATTAATCCGTCTTTGGCGTGGAAAGGGTGAAGTCTCAACTTTTTGCTTTATTACGTATAGTTATTCTAGCGCTAATAGAAATACATAAGCATTCTATGTTATTCGCAGTGCTTTATAATTAGAAGGGGTTTATAGGGTTCCGCTTTTCATCGTCCGGGTACGGAACCCTAAGCCATCTGGCAGTATAATGCTCGCCCCGATTCCCGTTAGCAAATAAATGCAAATCCGGATTAAAAAGAGCATACAATGAATAAATTGAAGCTGCATTTGAGAATAAAAGATTTCTTGGGAATATGGTGCGCTCGCTAATTCGATTTGTGATGCAAATTAATATGGTAATGTTAATAAAACTAGGTCAGTGTTCTAGGATTTGTTTTCTTAAATAAATAAAAGCGAAAGAGTACATTGTTTAAGAGAGGTATGGGCACAGCGAATGTATATCGTTTAGTGTGGTAGGGCACAGCACAACGAATATCGTCTCGCTCAAATCTAGAGCGCAGCCCATTAGGGGAAATGCCTCCACCTTTCAGAAAACCGCAGTTTAATAGCACTAGACCCTACTCATAGTGTTGTGTTTCTGTTGGTGAGTAAGTTCGCCAGAGCTCCAAGACGATTCACTGTGTTGACAGCTGGGGACCCACGGAGCAGAGCTTCCCCCTTTAGCTGTCAACACAGCGAATCCTGCTTATTTTTAAAGGGTCGGCAACGCGCATGTAGCACCCCTGGAGTTGCAGGCGTTCATAGACTACGGTGACCGCTTACCATCAGGCGGGCCGTATCGTATGCTTGTTTATCACCGTCGTGGTATGAAAAAAAAAGTATAGTTTCTTGGTAAGAAAGGATACGTGGAAAAATTAATGAACTCGGGCGGGGCTGGAACCCGTCACTCTTGAGATACACGCCCGTCGCTTGACCAAGTGAGCTACCGAAACCACACACGTGGCCCCAAATTTCTCCACCATATCACAAGTTCGAAATTTGATACCGTTCGCAGAAACCTCTGTTTAAAACATGATAGTTTAAAATGTATAGTGTTAGGTACAAATAATGAAGTACAATTACCTTGAGAGCTCTTACTGATAAAAGTAGTCAAGTGCAAAAATATGTATCGACAATTTTTAGCGTTCCATACCTCAAAAGGAAAAACGGAACCCTTATAGAATGACTTTGTCGTCCGTCCATCCATCCGTCTGTCTGTAAAGACCCTTTATCTCGAGAACACGTAGAGGCAGCAAATTGAAATTAATACCACATACACAACTCTGCGGTCACTTGAAGGCGTGAAAAAATCAAACCTCTACATCAACGCTATCAAAAGGTACGGCCGTTTACGTTGCATTTCCCATACATTTGCAAAGAAAATCAAAATATATAGGGTACTTTTCTTGACCCAGAATCACAACATCTGTCAAAAAGCAATAGCTTGTTACCTCGTTTTTTTTAGGATTAGAGTAATAACGGTCGAATTTGCTTACGTTTCTTCAACAATATCAGTAATCTAGAAAATATTAAAGTAAGATTACTTATTTCCATTTTTAATGATCCGATGAAGAAAATAAGAGGCGGGTATGCTAGTTTTTAAATCGTTTTCCTAAAAATCACACGTCGACAATCGCACGATTTAGTCTAATCCTAAAAAAAACGAACTATAGTACAAGTAAGTACAAGAAAAATACTGAAAACAGTATAATTGCCGCACATTGGGAGTTACATGCCACCAGCATTTGATGTGTACATCCATATCTCGACCCCTGACTACATTTCTATTCAAAGGACACAGTTAACATTGAGTAAAAGCGATCGTGCGATTAATCAGATGAGGTTATACTTGAAATTTGACTATTCTAGGATAGGACCGTTGGCGCGATTTATTTAGTCGCGCGCGCCATCTAGCGAACAATTTGTTTACTAACGTTCAATCGGTGCCATGATTCTAGGATAGACTACCGTTGGCGCGATGTACTTAGTCGTGCGCGCCATCTAGCGAGAAATCTGCACCCTAATCAACATAGGTGTTAGTGCTACAGTTAGATCTATAGAATATAAGCGCTGATTGGAATTAATATGATTTGAATATGCATCGATGTAAATTGAATTACAACCCCGCAGCGCTAGCATTTTGCAATAAACCGTCATAGCAAACATCGGAATATCATTATTTCATACGATTTTAGCTAACATGTTTACTCCGTGAACACGGCGCTTGCAACAGTGCAAAAATATTGGGTACTCAGATAAATATCCCGTTTTAGCTATAGTTATTATTATCTTCATTTAAAAATACTATCTATTAAGACAAAGGAAGCATTAAACCCCGTTGTTGTAATTTAAATAAGTGAAAACAAAAGAAGTTCCCCAACACAAGAGTCAATAATAGCGAAAAAAAACGTGGCGGATTTCGTAGCAATTAAATTCGTCCGCGTAGCATAAAAGCGCGCTACGGGCGCCATTGTACTACGGGCCTCAATTTCGCACGCGCTAGAAATATGGCTACAGTTAATTGAATGCAGTGTCGTTGTGTCATCGCGTGCCATACGTTTAATTATTTGTAATAGTTGAGGTAAAATTTTTTTCAGTGGCAGTATAAAAAAATGGACTGGTCTTTTTTTTGAGGCGTAAAATTTCGTCCGATACGAAAATAGCCTGCAATATAGCTTACACGAGTTTATTAACTGAGAAGTTTTGAACGAGTTTAATTTTAAAATTTTGAGCCTTTAAAAGGCAGCCTTTTAAGAGCAGTCTTTGTATAAGTTGAAATACCGACCCACTTATACTTATACGTATATACGTATATGTTAATATTCCAATAATATTCCATTCAGTAACTAAAACCCAGCAAAACAAAAAAAGACCATAATCAGATTCAATAATAGCGTAGCGCTTGAAAATAAAACATGGCGGATTTCGTAGCAATTAAATTCGTCCGCGTAGCACAAAGGACCGCTACGGGCGATCCATTGTGCTACGAGCCTCAATTTCGCACGCGGCAGAAATATGGTTGCGTTAAATTGAATGCAGTGGTGTAGTATGTATGCCACTATTGTGTTTAAATATTTTAACGGGTAAATTTTTTTTAAACGAAGAAGTTAAAAACTCGAGCATCGAGGGTTCCGTACAAAAGATGCAACTGCGCCTAGAAGTAGAAATTTGAAGTTAGTCTCACGTATCGATAGATTGGGTCACCCGTTTGCACGGTATAGAGTTAGTAGGCGAATTTGTTGTCCTTTGTTTGTTTTTTTACGTAAAACTTTTTTTTTAATATTTTATTTAAGAATCAGGTCTTACACCATTATATATGATGTAGAAATTAAAATGAAAATGTAAAATAAAAATTGTTTTACATTAAATAAAAAATAAAATAAAATTTGTTTATTTCAGACAAAGTCCATATACTTAAGATTAGTTTGTAAGGTAATTAATTAATTCTTAAATCCTAATTTTAATTTAAGTATCTGCCCCCCTCTGGAACACCTGGAACATGCGCATGCGTTCGCACCCAGTGTCCCACAATGGGGCAGTCCATCCTCTCGCTAATGAGCCTCAGGGTGGCGTTGGGGCTCCCCCAATACAATGTGGAAACCAACCTCATAACAAGTGGGATATCATATCCCACATGCCCCTGAGGCTAAACTTTTAATTTTTGCCCCCATCTTTATCGGCCATTTTTTCGGTATTTCTTCGAGAAAATAAATTAAAATGTATAGGTATATGATAAATCCTATCTCAATGTCTCTGGGTTAACCTTGTTTATAAATGTTCCAATTTCCAAATCGGTGGGTTAAGTAGTTCTCGAGATATTTAACGATGTGACAGACAGACAGACTGAGTCGCACCATAAGGGTTTATTTTATTACTATTTTGGTATGCAACCCTCAAAATGATTATAACTTCTATCGATATTTCTAAGAAATTAGGGAAAAATTATGACCTTGGGTGGTACTCGAACCCACAACTCTGAAATACCAGCTGATCGCTCTTCCCACTGAGCTACCCAGACCACACTGTGGCCCCGAATTTCTTCACCATATCCCTCCTATGCGGCTAGAAGTGACGCTATTTTCAATAGCCAATTTATTCTGCACTATTCTATTGATTGAAACTTTTTCTCTAAGTTTTATTTAGATATTTGGATTTCTCATTCGTCTTCCAAAACAAACTTACCCCTCTCCACCATCCCCGTTCACATTCAAATACAATTTTCTCATATTTCCTTATAATGTGTAACTACATAAGCAAACGATCCAATAGAATTCCCAAGATCGCAAGCAGGACTTGTAGAGTGCCTTCATGAGTGTACAACATCCGTTGAGCATTGACTAATAACCATAGACTCCGCTTTTAAAGGCGGTTAAACAAACCCATCAACCTTGTGGAGCGAAAGATATAAAAAAAACCGGCCAAGAGCATGTCGGGCCATGCTCAGTGTAGGGTTCCGCAGTTTACTGTACGTAACAATAGGCAACCTTAAAAAGTGTTTTAATAGATATCATGCTCAATATGCTTATAATAATTAACAATTCGATGATACTTTCGATCACACCCGTCCCGACCCCATCAACTCCGGAAACACAGTGCCATCTCTCGGAAAAAAATGGCCGGTATTTTTTCCTTTTTGACACCACTTTTTCATAGATTTATTATGACGGTAGCGCAATGGAAAGTTTGAAAAATGTGTGGAAATTTTAGGACACTTTTTTTCCTACTAGGATCCATTTTTTTTAATACTACGATGGTGACAAACAAGCATACGGCCCGCCTGATGGTAAGCGGTCACCGTAGCCTATGGACGCATGCAACACTAGGGGTATAACATGCGCGTTGCTGACCCTTAAAAAAAAGAGGAAGCAATTCGCAAAAAGAGATTTTTCTACAACAAAAAATAAAAAAGCCCTTGTGTTTGTTACACTTGCCTTGATGTAAGTAATCTGCGGTCGCTGCACTACAAATGTAATACGCTATATTTGCACTCAACGTCTCAAACCGCTCATACATTTATATTTTCCAGAAACATCTAAACTCTAAAGGTTTGGTCCTTGTTCCAGAAAATAAAATGTTCTGTGTAAACATGTTTTGGTTCCCAGCGACTTTTCTGGTTCGTTAATATAATTAATTATAAATTGAAAGAGATGTCATATACTAAAGAAAAAGTGACCAAGGTCCCCGGTGAGCAGGGCTGGGATCGAACCAGCGACCTCCTGCTTTCGCGGCAGACGCCCTACACACAACATTTATTACATTTAAAAAATGATTTGATTCGTGCTTTAAAAAAAAAAATGTAATTAATTATATTTTATCTCTATTCAGGCTGTATCTTTTAAAACCGGCAATATTTTCTAGGTATGATGGGCTGGTTATATAAAAATAATATTAAACATCAAATATCATTTTTCGTTCAATTTCACATAGACTTTACCCGGTTCATTCTGTCTCTAAAAAACTCTAACGCGTGCGCACTGCGCACACGCCGCCGCACAGCGGTGAAGTGATTCGGGGGTCGGGGGACACATTCCTTTGTTTTTAATTGATTGTTCTTTAATACTTTTCCGTCTTAGGACCGACAAAAATACCGATTATTACATTATTTCGGCGTATTTTTGGCGTATAAAAAAAAGCGACGTTATCGGTTCGCAGCAAGGTCATCTTGGTTTTTACAAGCCTTTTGTTTTTTCTGATGCACCGCTGCGTGTTCGGTGTTTATAAAATATGGAAATTCACGAAAATTTTAGCCAATATAAATCCGCACCATTTGGAAATGAGTTAGTAAATATATATAAGTTTTACGCACTTCGGCAAAGAAAACAAAAATAGTTTATGAATGTGAACACTTGGAGTTTTTTAGGCAACAAATCACTAGATCAAAATAGAATCGAGATATTTCCTTTCGCACCATCACAGAGTCATCATTGATAGAATACCGGCGTTAAAAATTTACATAAACTCATCATTTTACTGTGCTTCTCTCAACTTTTATTTATTACTATAAAACCGTAATCGAAATTCGTTAGAGCCTTAGAGGTAATTTGCGAGTGAAACGAATTTTATCATTTTCCGAACTAAACATGGAATCAAAACAGGGCATCAGCGTAATTGGCGCACGTCACTTCGAATTTACTAACAAATTGGGGGAGCATGAAAAAATAAGTCGTAAAGAACCCACCCGTGACCCAAATTGCCAAATCCATTCTTTTGTTTAGGAACGGTGGGTAAAGGCGAGCGTCCACCGATAGAATGCAGGCGATAAGTATCACGAGAGCTACGACAATTGAATATCAAATCAAATCAAATAATTTATTTTTCAGACCATGTCCATTGTGTTATTATACATTCCCTTAATCATATGTTAGTAAAACTTATATCTAAAGACTTATAATAAATTATAAACTAAACCTCTGGAAGACATTATGTACAGAGTCCCAGTGTTTCCAGAAGGCGCAAGCAGGTGACTCTATATAAAATCATCAAGCGGCTCTCAACTATCTGCCAGAAAAGAACACTTAACCCTTAACCGCCTACCTTCCGTCTCACAGACTCATTCAAATTTAAAAAGTGTAATAGACCTAAGTGCGAGCTTCCTAGAAACCTCTATGTCCTTGTACCTTTCCCCCTCCCGCCTCAGTGCCGCGTTACCACTGCCTCTGACCGTCTCTGAGACGGGTGGTAGGTGCATACGTATTTTTTCTTAGGGGTCTCGGAGACGGGTTGTAGGTGGTTAAGTATTTATGCATTACTATTTTCTTTACATTGGTGTTGAAGAACGGTAGGAAGTACGAAAAACCTGCTGTACTTGTGACCCGAAGAAACGCAGAACTCAGTATACATGTGTTTAGAATGCTAAAACACCAATTTGCCTACAATGTTCGAATAAATTGTGCTTTCACGGCTGCGAAAAGTAGTAACTAGGTGGTCTGCAATTTTATCAAAATACTGCCCTTTTCACAATGATATATTGTTAAATAGCTTTGTTGATCATTGAATAATTATAAATGATTACTTCAATCTTTATATAAAGTTATAATTTTAGTGGATCTCACCTTCCAAAGGATGTATAATTCCTAGAATAAAATTAAGGATTGGTCCCAGATGTTTTAAGAAAAATATATAAAATATTCAGGTTTTTGATGTTATTATTAGATTAATTAATAATTTAATTTGTGTATTTTGTTGTTTCTTTTTCAAATTACCTATATGATCCATAACATTTAATATTTAAGGGCGATATTATTTAGCCGTCCTAGGGACGGGAGGTAGGTGCTTGTGTGATAAAAACAGTAGGTAGGTAGTTAAGGGTTAAGTTCTTCGGGCATATAAGGTAAGCGGCCTAGTGGATGACACTTTAAGAGAGGGACTTCACACATTTATACAAATAACTTCTGAACTATAAAACATACCGCATGCATGCTTGCGCAAATATATGTAAACCACTTCTTTCTGCATGCTATGCGGACCATAAAATGTATTACACTATTATTTCTCGTGACAATTGTCATTAAGTCTTCACTTAAAAATTATCTATTTATTGACGATACATTACGATATTATTTTTATCAATATATTAATTATCGAAATGTTGGCAAGCAAGTAAACCACCCGTGCAATGGTGAGCGGTTTCCGAAGCCTACGGACGCCTCGACGCCAGTAATTCACTAATTTTGGGAATTGCCACACGTGTTAGAGTCGCGGGTTCGAGTCCCGCCCGAGGTAATTTTTTTTTTACTTTTCCTTCTGCTTAAAAATAACAGTTCAGATTTTTTGTATTTTTATATTTTGCTATTTTAAACTCCCAGTAAAAAGATAGAAAACCCGCTTCTTCACTACAAGTTTTTTCCCTATTAATCAAAGACTTCTGTCTTTCAAAATCAAAACAGATATAGCACGTAGCAACGCTACATTGGACAATCACCCTTCTCACATCGGGTGGGTCTCTCGTAAATTTTACGCGTCTATTACTATAAAAACGATCGTAAAGAATTGTTGATAAGCGGAAGCAATAATTATGATTTGATTTATAAATAACGACCTCAATATACTGTTATGACTGTGATAAGGAAAACTGCTCGGAGTAGCCATCACCTAGTTACTTTCACGTTGCATGTTGTGTTTTAATGGCTTAGGAGCATATACATACATAAAATAAATACATACTGTTGGACAATCTTACAGAAAAATCGATCTAGTCCCACGGTAAGCTCAACAAGGTTTGTGATGTGGGTAGGCGATAATGTATTAGATAGATACATTACACTTACTGGCCTTGACGTCTATTTCAGACGATTTATGGTGCAACGTCAGTGGAACATCGCTTTTGATGACTGAATAAACCGATGCGAGAGCGACATATTTTGCCACAGAGCTGACAAGGGAAGTTCGCGACAGATTGCGATGTGTCGCTTCGGTGCCTTCTTTCCCTTTTGTCAGCAAGTGCCACGAACCAGGTTTCATCGCAGAATTTGCGACCATCCCCAACGAATTTGCGCCACTGCGTTCGCTTCTCCGCAAGCCTCTCCCAGTTTTGATGATAGATACATATAAATACTTAAAAACATAGAAAACATCCATAATTCAGGAAAAGATATTCGTGATTAACACACAAATAGATCTCTCAGAATGCTTTGCACCCTCCATACTATCTTATTCGACCCGGCTGCTCCCGGCTATCTTAAATCTAAATTTCAATTTGCAGAGCCTCGTCCTGGTTGCGAGTTACGCACTTCTCGTAGTCTTAAATTATCTATTACTTTTCACCGCACTGATTTTATGTCTAACTCATTCGCCATTCAGGCAGCTCGTCTTTGGAACGATCTCCCTCTGCCCCTGAGGCAAGCACAGAGCAAATTCTCCTTCAAGCGCAAGGTACGTAAATACCTCTCTAACTAGCTCATGTGATAGATGTTCTGCATACTTATACTTGGGTACATTATTTATTTATGTATGTATATGTAGGTATATTTATATTTATATGTGTATGTTTATACAATTATTATAGCAATGTATTGTTACGTTTGAGGGGTGGGTACTTTATAAAAAATGCACTAATTAACCACTAATTAAAACTGAGGCTTTATTGCTACTCACAAGACACTAAACACAGTACTTGAACACAATTATCACACACTAATTTAACGCACTCGTCACTTTTACTTCACTCCGATTCGCTCTTGATCCGCACTGTATCGCATTCAGAATTGAACTACTCTGTGGCTGCAGGCTGCCGCTATATATACCCGTCGGCGGTACTCCTGATGGTTCCAGAATGTTCCAGCCAAATCTCGCCTCGACAGGTCGGCTTCGATTCTAGTAAGTTCGCGAGTAGGTACCTAAGTACTTCTCGCGATGCTTCTAGATGCGGCTGGGTACTAGGCAGGTGTGTCCGCGAGTATTCGAGAACGTTCTCGACTCTTACCGTCTCTTTCTATAGGTACTTCTCTTTCACACCCTTCTCGAATGTTCCGTATAGCTATCTCTTTCTAAGAGTGCTGTCTCTTTCACACAGTTCTCGAATGTTCTGTATAGCTACTAGGCAGGTGTGTTCGCGAGTACTCCAGAACATTCTCGATTGTTGCCGTCTCTTTCTATCCTTCTCTTTCACACACTTCTGGAATGTTCCGTATAGCTAGCTCTTTCTAAGAGTGCTATCTCTTTCACTCCTTCGAGAAATAAGGGGTCCTGAAAACGCCTGAAAACGGGTTTTCAGGTTATTGTGCCATCTGGTAGAGGGTGGCCTGAAACGAACTGAAAACATGTTTCAGGCGCCTGAAAACAACGGTAACTGGGGTAAATTTTGAATCTTCTAGTATGTGAAAGAGGCACCTCTAAAACGGCCTGAAATCACTTTTCAGCCTGCTGAAAACGCTTCCAAGGCATGAAAAATCACATTTGAAGTTTTGTTCACATGACCGGCGTAACAGTATTATTGTTGATTTGTGTTTCCTATATCTTCTCGATGTTTACGATCCTGCACCAAATACAAGTTTCTGTTTTATCCAATGGTTGACTGGTAGAGAATGCCTCAAGGCATTAAGTCCGCCATTTGTACTTTATTTGTAATTGTGCAATAAAGCTTAAATAAATAAAAATAAATGCCCTGACCAGGATTCGAACCCAGGACCTCCTTCTTCGTAGGCAGGGTCACTACCGACTAGGCTAGGAGGCCGTCCAATATTTGAAGAAAGATTTATTGTAGATTTAATGTCGTTATGGTATTGTAACAAGAATATATCTGTCGAAAGGGTTCCGAGACAGCCCAAATAATAACAAAGAACCGCGCTCTTGAACAATAAAATAAACATTTTAATAAAACTTCGAATATTCCCATTTCAAAATAAGGAAAAGAAACACCTGTCCCACAAATAGCATCATTTGTTTGTAGCAACAACCATTTCTCGATCCATTTGCAAGTTTCCAGAAAGATCGAGGGTTTTCAAAAACCGCTTCGTCGCAGGACTGCTGTTCACAAAACGTACCAGCATAGCGTAAATAAACTGAAATTAAACCATACAATTGTGAAGCATGAATCAAACCGTTTAATGTTTGTAATGAATGTTTTTGATTCATGTTTTTTTGTTTTTTTAAGTAGTCACATCTCTTTCAATTTATAAGGTGAAACGTCTGAGAACGATACCAATGTTCTCAAAAAGGAAAAGTGAAAAAACTCATACAGCTATCGAGACACATCCGATGGCTCCGAATTACTCCAGCATATCATATGCGCATTGTTAAGCGCATACGATGATGCAAAAATGCATTCTGTATAGTACCTAAGCTACCCAGCTTAGGTTCTTAGGTTCAGGGGTCAGATTACACAAGTTCCGCTTACAATCGAATACAAAACTCAGCGAATGTGCCATCATTCTTATTGGCATTTGGATCCTTGAGAGAAAAATTTGATGATCCAACCCTCCGGGTGGCACGGTGCCAAAGTGTCGCCGTTGTTTGTCTAGGTATTGCTGGAATCGATGAGGTTCGGTTTTGAGGTCACACGGTCGTTTTAGCTGAGGGTATTAATTGGATGCCACTGTTTTTACTACAATGATAATATTGTATTCTGTTTCAACGACTGTAATTCATTGAAGTTAAACACTTCAGACCAGATTAAATGCGTTTATTAACACCATGACCCTACACCGTCATCTTAACCCTGTGAAAACGAGTGCTGTAAAAGGCTTGAAACGTAGGGTCATGGTGTTAATAAACGCGATTAATCCGTTCTAAAGTGTTTATTTCAATTTTAATTAGAAAACTCCCGTGAGTATCAGACATATTAAAATTCTCATAGCGGGTTACTCACGTCAATAAAGTCGAAAATAGCTCGACATGTTTCGGAACAGTCCGTGTCCCTTATTCATGAGTCATGCGTGTAGCCGCGGCGACTGCTCTACGCACACTGCGAGCCCCAGCGCGGTCAGCTCTCGAAACATGTCGAGCTATTTTCGACTTTATTGACGTGGGTAACCCGCTATGAGAATTTTAGTGTTTATTTCCTTTGAAACTATAACATTGAACCCTGCCTGCTGCTGCAGGGACCCTGCCTGCTAAGCTGATGGTCCTGGGTTCGAATCCCGGTAAGGGCATTAATTTGTGTGATGAACACAGATTCCTGAGTCATGGATGTTTTTTTATGTATTTATGTATTTGTATATTATATATATCGTTGTCTGAGTACCCGTTACACAAGCCTTCTTGAGCTTACAGCGGGACTTAGTCAATTTGTGTAAGAATGTCCTATAATAGGTATTTATTTACAAAACAATACAATACAATAACTCTTTATTGCACACCTTACAAAACATTACAGAAAAAATAATATAAATTAAAATAAAAACACACACAAAAAGTAGAGGTAAACAACAGGCGGTCTTATCGCTAACAAGCGATCTCTTCCAGACAACCTTAGGGTAGCGGAGCAAATAAAACAGGAAATAAAGAAACAGTAGGAGGTGCAGAAACGAAAAGAACTAAAGCAAAAAAACTCATACACAATTATAAAATACATATATACTTATACATTTATATATACTAATAAATACTTATATATACTCAAATAAAGCAAATAAAAACATACATATATACATATATATATTGTATATATATTGTATTGTATTGTATGTCTTTCCCATCACGGAACAATGGTGTTCCGGACCTTTGGGAGGCGTACGCGGAGCCGAAGCCAACACGCAGAGGCCCTTTCGACAATTTAATGAAATGTAAGGGGTACACCCGAGCGGATGTTGCACCTGCCCGAGTCATGGGACGCACGCAGAGGCAGCACCCGCGAGGGTGTAAAGACTATTGAGATTTAATGGAATCTAAAATATACTGGACTATTAGGTGAAAGTGCTGGACTAAATACTGGGTTATGGAGAATAAAATCGGACGTCTGCCTAACAAAATGGTAATCAATTTTATTTCCGGCAGACGGTGACTCGCCCACATAAGATGGGCCCCCACAAAAAGCGACATCTAAGATGGCTCGAGGGCAACACCGGTATGAGGGCTGGGGGTAGAGAGGTGTCACTGGACTTTAAACATATAGCCAACTCGCCACTTAGGTTTCCACATCTACCCTCGAGACACAGCTCTCGCGACCCCACTCTGGACGGCCGGTTAAGGCAAGCCAGAGACGGAGGACTTGGTCGGACGACGGAGTCCCCCAGGAGCGCTCAGGTACGTGGGGTCGCTACTCCCCAACAGCTCGCCACAAGCTGCCCTGCGTTGACTGATTGCACCGGTCGAAACCAGTGGGCGATGGGGTCGTCATATCCCTACGCCAAATTAAGTTATTGTATGTATTGTTATTTATTTTTATTATTGAAAAATATTAAAGATAATGATAACTATATAGTGATAACACGGCAAAATGTTAAAGGTGTTTATTTTTCGGAAGAGTTACTTACTAACGTTCGATGCTTGATGAATTGTCTACGTTATGAAGAACTTATGTTCTGACTTTACTGATCCAGAGACCCAAAGAGGATCTTGGCCTCCGACACAAGAGAACGCCTCCTTGCCTTGTCGTGCGCCACATCACGCCAGTTGGGAATTCCGAGGGCGGTCAGGTCTGTTAGGGCGTTCAGGGGTTTCAGGGGTTGCGTGAGGGGTTCATAGTTAAGTGACTTCCTTAACGCATATAAATACTGCCTGAAAAGTGTCAAATAAAATTGCTGATTCGGAAAAATGGCACCGGTTTAAAAATTTAAAAAAGAAACATCTATTTGCCAAACCATTTAAAATTATGCAATTAATTAAACTCGTTGATGATACCTTTCCCTATAATAAATCTAAATATAGGCGCCACCTAGCGTAATTCTAACACAACAATCATACCGCCATCTAACGAGTGGTTGCGATGTCAGAACGAACTTTACCGGGCCTTTCATTATGTCCAACTTAACTTTAGCTCACTACCGCCCTTTGCAGTTTTGACGTTTTAGCATAGATGGCGCTGTTAGCAAATATGTTAAATACATCTGGATATTTCTTACAGAGATGTATAAACATTTATATAGTGTAAAGAATATGGTGCTATGTTTAAGTTAAGCTACTCGTACGTTGAATTGGGTATCGTGGATTTCAGCAAACAAAAAGTATGATGTCGCTCAAATAAAAGCCAACGCTCAATACAAAAAAACACACACGTGATTTTTTTCCCCCTATATTTTTCCTAATTCGACTACGATAGTATTTTTCAAAGGCCTCTTAATGTTGTAATCAGACATTAAGAGGCCTTTGAAAAATACTTAAATTCAATTACTTATGGCGAAGGTATCGCGATGTTTTAATTGTTGTAAGGGACATGTTAAAGCGAACTTACGACATTTGAAATTTCCACTGTCGATAGGTAGATAACTTTAATCAAATGTAAAATATACATGAAACTCTGACCTTTAATTTATTTCCTGTTATAATATATAAGTACGTGGAAAAACTGATTCGTATATAAGTTAGCTTCAGTAAATGAGTGATTTTTGAAGTGAGATTTCAAAATATTGCATATTAATTTCACTAAAATACATATATTATTAGTTGTACCTCTATACCATGACGTCTTAACGCGATTCAGTTATGTAGGTTCTTAACTGTACTCAGGGCCCTTACCATGACGTCTTAATGCGATTCAGTTTACGTTCTTAACTGTGCTCAGTTGTATGGCAGCGACTCAGTTTAGGTCCTAAACTGAATCGTATTAAGACGTCATGGTAAGGGGTCTGGGCCTTACCATGGCTTCTTAACGCAATTCAGTTTAGGTACAGTTTAGGCTCAGTTGTATGGAACCGACTCAGTTTAGGTCGTCAACTGAATCGCGTTAAGACGTCATGGTAATGCCCCATGAATACACTGCGAGTAATATCGAAATGAGATCAAAAAAAGATCAAGTGGTGAAGTCCGAATGAGGCTTTTATGTGATCAAGCTGGCAATATCCGGTGTACGACTGATTTCCTGTTGCCTCCTGGCTGTAGCGAGCTGTGTAGTAATCGTGTCTCTAAGGCGGTGTACTATATAAAATCACCGTCAATACAACTTTCTAACCATGCAAACATACCGCCATATTGATCCAACATAAAAGTTAAAAGACATAAAAACATGGGGCTAGGTTGATTTGTGCAAGATTGTCCCACAATGTTTATTTATTTTATTTATTATTATTCTTTACTTATCTTCTTTCCTAAGTTAGGCTTTTACAATATGTCTATAATAGTAAAATAAAAAATTACATATAAAACATAAACACATAATAAAAAACCTAACCTACAGTGCCGCCGGCAAGGGGCAGGGCCCAGGCTGCCCGTGGTTAGGGCCGCAGAGAAAGGAACCGCCGGACTACCTATATTATATATAATTATTATAACTATTTATGAAAGCGTTTTTTCTGTTCAAGCTAGGAGGGATTAAAAGTTCCATTTTTTTTACTGTGTGTCGTGATAACGACTAGGTTGAGAAACTAACATAAATTTTAGTCCATCAGTTAGATTATCCAAAAATATTAGACAAGATATTTTGTACTTTATCAAATTAACTAAAATTGACGAAGATAAAGAGTATCAATGTTCCGGTGTGTGGTGTTTGTGACGTCACTATTATAATTTTTAATTTTAATTGTATACTTAATGCCTTTCAAGCAATATAGTGATGTCACGCGAAATTTGAACGCACTGCATTTTCATCATTTTTTATTTGACAAACAAAAAAATACCTACAATATTTTTAATAATCTAAAAGACGGACTAAATACTTTTTGTGTCGTCTAGCCTATATTATAGAGAACAATAAAGTTTGAAAAACTAATGCATTACTTATTAGTTTTTAAATTCATTGAAAGAAAAAACTGAAAAAATAATAAAACTTCATGTAAATTAAAAAACAGATGAAATCCGAGCTTAAAAAGTCTAGTGAGTCGTTTAGTTAGTTATGGCACTTCTAGATTTCATCTGAAAACAAAAAATTATGAAACACTCAATTATGAACCACTATAGTGCGTAGTACAATGAGTCAATGAATTATGATTTTTTTATTTGACATGCTAAGTGTACGAGTAGACCTCTTAATTAGGCAACGGAACGTAAATAAAAATCTAATTATCTCCACATTATCACATATTATATAATAAATAAATAATTCTTAAGAACCTATAAAAAATATATTATTATATATATATATACCAAGCAGAGACGTCTGCGAACGAAATTTACCTACATTGTTATATTTGAATATTCCCATTAATTTAATAAGGGGTAGCGCATTGTTATATTAGGGTTAATAACTTGTGCTAAAAGCGTTTGTTTTTGCCAAATTTCATGATTCTAGGTCAACGGGAAGTACCCTATACATTTTGATTCCCATTGCAAATGTATGGGGAATGTGACATAAACAACCGTATTTTTTGATTGCGTTGACGCAGAGGTTTGATTTTTTCGCAGCTTCAAGGGATTGCAGACTTGTGTTTGTGGTATTAATTTCAACTTGCTACCTTTACACGTTCTTGAGATTAAGGGTCTTGACAGACAGACGGACGCACGGACGGACGGATGGACGGACAGGCGGACAACAAAGTGATCCTATAAGGGTTCCGTTTTCTTTCTTTTAGGTACGGAACCCTAAAAAAGATGCTGTTTTTACCGTGGAGGTCACAATATCACTCTGCCCGACGATGACTATCCGAAGCAGTCGAAATATGTCACAGCAGTTTTAACCGTATTTACAACATTAATGTTATTTGATGATTTTATAACAAATTACCATCTTATGTTATCAGATCAACATGGTAGTCATCTTCGCACGTATGGCCTAGAAGCTTAAACTTTTAATTTTCAATCCGGAGGTCGGTGCTAGAACCTTGACTCGGACCAATAGGGCGTGCAAACCGGTTTTTAATTGTATGGAAAAACCGGTTATTAACCGAAATGTCATGCAAATAAAAACCAGTTTTCACAGGGACCAATCAAAAGGGTCTTATTTATACTTATGTACGAGATATTCCCAATATTTTTCCCAATCTTTCTTTATGGAGCCGAAACTTGGTCGCTGAGACTACAGGATCGCCGTAAAATTGACGCACTGGAGATGTGGTGCTGGAGACGCCTCCTTAAGATACCGTGGACGGCGTTCCGCACTAATGCCTCCATCCTTCTCCATCCAAGAGCTTCATATCAAAGATCGGCTTTCGTCAAGTGTGCAATTACGAATACTGAAGTTTTTTGGTCACATTTCCAGAAATGAGAACTCGATGGAGAGACTTGTGGTTCAGGGCCGGGTGGAAGGCAAAAGATCACGCGGACGGTCACCAACTCGCTGGACTGACCTGATTAAACAAGCTACCGAGTCCACCGTGACCCAATGCACTCGCAACACCTCTAACCGGCAAAAATGGAAGCAAATCGCTAAGAGAGCTATCCTCGAGAAAGTTAACGACCCAACGAACATCTCTCCAAGTACCTCGTCTGCGCAACCACGACCACTCTGACAAGAGTGTCCGACTGAGAAGAGAAGAGACGAGATATTATTTAATATGTACCAATTGCTTATCGTTGCCGTAGATATTCAAAGGTAAATGTGAAGTCTCCAACGCGTTATGAGCCTGCGTGAGGATTATGTTCCAATATTTTTCATGCATGAGAGCTCTGTGCATGGTATATTTACGATATGTACTAAGATAAGAACAATAATTATTATCTACAGCTATCCTTCTATATATTTTTTTAATACCATGACGATGGCAAACAAGCATACGTCCCGCCTGGTGGAAAGCGGTCACCGTAGCCTATGGATATCTGCAACTCCAGTGGGTCACATGCGCGTTGCCGACCAATTAAAATCTTATACACTCCTACATTTGCTTTTAAATAACCACATAATTTAATTAACGAATATTCAATTAAATTACTTCAAACAACAAATTCAAAGATCTACATCAAAGTTACAGCATTTACATTATTTTGTCCTTGTCCCCAGGAAACAGGATTTAAAGTGTAAACAAAGCCCTAAAATATCTCGCTAATTAGCGACCTCACAACAAACGCGACAGCCCTAATTTAAATATCTCATTATCTCATTAAATATTCAAATTTCAACTCGTCTCGCTAGGGTTGCTAATCTCTAATTGAAACAGGTAAAAATACTCGGGTCAGGGTTGAGGGTAGACGGCGGCCGCTCAAGGCCGAATGTTCTTATTCTCCACGCGAGCGCGGGTCGGTTTAATATTGGTGTGCAAACCGGTTTTTCATTGTATGATATTTCGGTTAATAACCGGTTGTTTACCGGTTTTTCATACAATTAAAAACCGGTTTGCATGCACTATGCAAACCGGTTATCCTTATCCTCCTCCTTCATCATCCTCATCCTTTGATTGCCTTTAAATTTTAAAAGGTACAGGTCCATTTTTGGGGTATTTTTAACATGTAATGAAATTCATAAACAGCCCATAAAATTTTGAACGCGATGTATGTAAGAATCCTACAAAATTGACCCTACGGGCCCTCCTTTAGGTTAAATAGGTAGCTGGCTTAGAAGAGAACGCTCTTATACTGGTCTCTTTGAACTACCACTCGCCCGAAGAGCGAATTGTGAAAGGTCGCCGACTGGAAATAGATTGACAATTCTGCCATTTCCACTGGCTTGATTAGGTTTCTGTTCGATTGCCTGTAGAGACATTTCGTTTGTGTTTGCAAGAGTTTCAGTTAACATGATTGGCGTTATCATTAACTCAGATCTTCTTCTTGTATTAAATAATGGCTTCTGCCCGAGAGTTGGACAATTTTGCCAGTGGCACGTATTATCAATATTTCAGTATACTACAAAACATAATAGTATATAGCCACTTGGGCGACATTGTTCGGTAATTGGCCTCGCTATATGTTAAGTTTATAGCTATAAGACTTAAGATATAGTCTCTCAGGGGGCCGAGATCCTGGGACTGCCACTTGATGAATAAAAGAGTGATTGAACTCGTTTCAGGATAAATTCTTCATTAGCTGTATACTGCTTCGTTAGTTTACTGCACAATTAGCTATCAATATTACACATTAAACAACATTAAGCAAACAAAAAACTATTCCAGAGACGCCATCGCCATCTTGAGTTTCAACCGGAAGTCCCATTAACGCAGATCAAAACCATTTAATTTAAATGATTGTTGACTGTCAGTTTGACATTGGAGTTGGTTCGAAAGGGAAAAAACATAATTTAATTAAATGTCTGTCAACTTTTTAATGTATAAGGAGGGCTAGCAACCCAATGTTACGGTATTAAAAGTAAATGCTTGTTTATTTAACCGCAAATTACGAATCAAACGTTAATTTAAAAGAACAATTCAATTCAGTTTTTACTTTTTTGGCGTCTGTTCAGTGGGAGAATTTTGCCTGTGTCCAGGTTGTGCACTTCTGGTACATGCATTGTAATTAGCGTTGAAAAAGTCTGGAAAAAATTCGTTGTTTCCCATCCGCCTGAATTTTTTTCGGAATCTTTTGGAAAAAATCAATGATAATTTCCGCACAAATCAACTGTAAATCAATGTATAGGTATTCGGTCTAATTTCAAATCGATTACATTGAGAAAGAAACAATTGAAACAGATAAGAGCGACAGTGCTATCACTGTCGCTCTTATCTGTAAGAAATAAATAATGTCACTATTATAAAACACGAAAATCTCGGGAAATAACGAATTAAATCATGTAAAAAACATTAGTTTTTTTTCGGAATTTTCAACGCTAATCGTAATATTACATTACTAGAGAGGCATGGAAAAAAGCGTTTTGGAAATGCCTTTCGGTAATTACGGCAGGCGTTTTGCGTGCGTTAATTTATTTTTTATTTTGATAATAAATTTGAACTGTATTTTTCTTCTATACGCTTCAAGATAACTAAAATGTTGCTGTACCAACTTTATCATAATAACCAATGACCTTCTGTTTTGTCTGTTTAGGGCCAATATGCCTTTATTTTACATGACAGTTTCAACTTATTAAAAAGTTTGAAGCTAAATAATAGAATTTGTATGCAACTATTCTGTCGCAAAATTGAAATAGAAATTTCTTATTTTTTTTTTAATTTTTGATTGACCATAAACAAAGCACTTTACGACCTAACTTGTAACCAAAAAAGTCCACTTCACATAGCATTTTTGAGAAAAATATATGAAGAAAAAAGAGAGAAGGTACGTATTTACTTTTTGAATTATTCTAAGGAATAAAATGGTATCTGGAAGCCTTGTCAGCATGTCACGCTAATATTTGAAGTATTCAACTTTTTGCGTGCGTTGCGTTATCAGTCTCTATAAATAGCATAAATAGCACGACTTTTTTATTTTTGAGATCATTGTTTTGCACCTTCTTGAATATTTACTGTCGCTAAGCGAATATTTACGAGTCTCGCTTATCATTTTCCAAAAGGACAATATTTTAACGAAGAAAATATTCCGCTGAAAACACCTCCCTCCTTTTGTTAAGCTGTATTCACAAGAAGCTTGAAGAATGGTGTATAGAAATACTCCAAGGAGATGTTTGGTCATTTTTTAACGATTTATAAGCAACATTCTTCTTTAAAAAATGAACAGACTTCATAATACTGCAGTGCCAAAAGATAAAAACGGAACTTTGTATTATGCTTGAAAAGATACAAAAGAGACTTGATACAAATGTTGTTCAGCTCAGAACTAGTTTATAGTGTTTGTTACTGCCTTTATTTATCCAACATCGGTATTTGTTATACAGTACACATGGTACTACTTTACCACCCTAGAGCGATAATGAGCACTTTACGTGCCTATGTTGAAAATATAAAAAGGGCTGTAAAATGTCGTACGATGCACGTGCAAATAACTCGTGTAGATTTAAAACACTCCCTACGGTCGTGATAACTAATCGCCACTCGTTTCGAATTTCCTATTTTTCGCCTTTGTATGATAATGTACTAATTTCATACAGTCACAATAATAGTAGATTACCTGTAGATTATAATAGTAATAAAAGACTCAGATCTCGTATCGACCGAAGCGAAGCTGAGGTCGACAAACGTGTGATCTGAGGCTTTCTTATTTACTGGTCAAGGTCTGTCTGTACACTATTAATTTGCTCGACACAGTCGGCAAGCTGCAAATTTGTTTAGCGTAGCGACCTGCAATTTACTGATTGCCGGCCGGAGGGCAGACAATAAATATTATGGGATAATCGTACACAAATCGACCTAGACCCACGGTAAGTTCAATAAGGCTTGTGTTGTGGGTACTAAAGCCTATTTTTTATTTCGGAGCATAATGACATACACAAATGTTTAACACAAAAATAACGATAGATACACGACTTTAATGCTAAGGCAATAAAGTGCTGCATTCATATTTTTGGCACTTTTGCTGTATTCATAGTTGTGTGGCTGACTGTACTAGCTTGAAACAACAAATTATTATCTTTGTACTGGTTATGGTATATTAGTGAATAACCGACAAATATAGTTAATTTTGCTCGAAATTTTTACATGTGTCACAAAAATAAGTAACAGGTCCAACCCAGAGGGTAAACTAGGCCTTATTTCCATTTCGGTTCTCAAAATAATACAAAGTGTAGCAATTATTATTTTGAAGTATCAAAACTTGGCAACTAATATACCGTATTTTACAGTGATAAGGTTATGAAATAACTTTGGCGCGTCTTTGTTTACTAATTAGAAGAAAACAAAAAACAACGGAAAACTCATTTTCGTTTGCATTTTTTACGAGCTCAAAGTAACTTTATCGAGTAATTTTCCATATTTTTTGACATTTTCAGTAATACTTGTAAAAACAGTCGAGGGACCTGTTTGTTGAAAGCTTGTATTACAGTTACATAGCTTTCTAAAAACGGTCCCAAGGTTTAATAGAACATTACGATACAATAGGGATGACGACTAGGTTAAAAAACTATTATTCTAATTAGTCCGTCAGTAAGATTATTATTGAGACCATCCGCAGCAGAACCAAAGTAACCGATATAGCTCTCCGAATCGCTAAACTTAAGTGGCAGTGGGCGGGGCACATTGCACGTAGAACCGATGGCCGTTGGGGCGGAAAGGTTCTCGAGTCGCGACCGCGTACCGGAAGGCGCAGCGTGGGTAGGCCCCCCGCAAGGTGGACTGATGACCTGATGAAGGTCGCAGGAGTCCGCTGGATGCGGGTGGCGCAGGACCGGTCATTGTGGAAATCTTTGGGGGAGGCCTATGTCCAGCAGTGGACGTCTTTCGCCTGAAATGATGATGATGATGATGATGATGAAGATTATCTAAAATTATTAGACACGTATTTTTTCCTTTTTCAATTTAACTAAAATTGACGAAGATAAAGAGCATCAAAGTTCCGGGGTGGGGGCTGGTGACGTCACTCCTAGGTAAGAATTGTACCTAGGAGTGACATTACGCGAAACTTGAACGCACTGTATTTTTGTCATTTTTGATTTGACGAACAAAAGAAAAAATACGTGTACAATATTTTTTTATAATCTAAAAGACGGACTACATAGATTTTTTCAGTCGTCTAGCCTATTGCGAATAGGAGAAAATTCGCAATGAGTGGCGATAGAATAAAACACGACCGAAGGGAGTGATAAATCGACACGAGTTGCGAATTACCTATTCGCACATGTATCGTACGACGTTTTACAGTACATATTATGGCCCTTAGAATTTTTGACATAGGCACATAAAATGCTCATTATCGCCATAGTGCAGTAGGATATAGCACCACATGTACTGTAAAATATTGATAGAAGTTTATGTATTTTATATATTGACTAGAATACAATTTTATTATAGAATGCCTTCAGGCTACACTATTACTAGCTTTATAAGCCCTCTGGGTATTGTATACCAACCTTTGTTTTTGTTTTTAATCATTTTTACATTTTTGTAAGTAGGTAGTTTGCACAAGTAACTTTGTTGATTGACGGGGAGAATTCGCATTCTCTCAGTCATCATCTTAACCCTGTGAAAACGAGTGCTGTAAAGGGCTCGAAACGCAGGGTCATGATGTTAATAAACGCGTTTAATCCGTTCTAAAGTGTTTAATTTCAATGCATTATTACAAAAAGTGTAAGCAGTGAAAAGAGTCCATATAATATACAGTTGCCAGGTTGCCACCACAGCCAAGTATGTAACAGTATTCCCGCATAAGGGACGGATTAAAACGTCATAATGCGGGTTCCATCGCTCGGTCCATTTCCGTCATCGCGGGGCCATCCATCTTGCTGTCGACACAACTATTATACAGGGTGCGAAAGGGTCAACCGGCTAATACGGCCGTGTGGACGGCTAATGCCTAATATCATTGCTTAACTTCTGTGTCCATAATTTATAAAAGGCCATTCAACAATTAATACAAATAGCAAACGTATCTATCTGTACGATGGGAAATACAAAAACAAGTCTTATTGATGTTCAAGTTCGTAGGCTTTTTTAAACCGTTTTACGGCTATTTTTTAGTAGCTATAAAACATATGTTATTGATAATATTACAGCAATAGGTGTATTTTGTGTGCCACTACTTACTTTTGCATATAAATTGCGAAAAACAATATTTTTAGTGGGGTCGTTTAAAATAACTGAATCTTTGGAACAAGAATTTGAGTAATCAAATATTTTCAATAATAATCGCTCTTGGAGACTAAAAAAGTGTGACTCATTCGACGTAGAATTTAACCCTCTGCAATACCTACCTGAATTGTTTTCCCGTTCTATGTACTATTTTCGAGATAGACGTAAAAAACTGAAAATTTTCTGAAATTTGGCGGTTCCTTGGCTCTCAAAAGCCAAGCTCTTCTCCTGGAATTGTGCAAACTCAGTTGATGCGTCTTTAGAACCTAATGAAGGTATGAAAATGGAATATAATAAGGGTATTCATTCCAGGAAATACTTTTTATTGATCTAATTTTCTTGGCATATTGTTATTTACTTATATAAACTTGGTTATCTTAAAAAAGAAATTTTGCAAAATTAAACCTTTAAGGAGAACAAGCCAATTCAAAAGGATTTACACAGCCACTTTTTAATAAATAGTGTCTTAAAAGGAAGTTCAAACCTTAATCAATTGTTCTAAACTCCCGCTGGCTCCAGGGTGACCCGGGAAACGGGCTGGTTCAATTATTTACCTGGAACAAAACATTTGGGTCATAAATCAAGCTGGAGAATTCGCGGCTATTCAGACACGGAAAGAATGGTGGAGAAAAAAATGTGAGATATAAGTAAATATAATTGTGTAGGGTTCTGTCAAAAATGTATACTATTTTTCACGTACGAACTATAATTTGATATTTACCAATTGCTCTTCGGTAAAAAAAACGTGAGGAAACCGGACTAACCCCAACAAGGCCTAGTTTCCCTCAAGGTCAGATGGCAGTCGGTTTTGTAAAACTACCTACGCCAAATCTTGGGATTAGTCGCCAAAGTAGACCCCAGGCTTCCTACATGAGTGGTATAAGCCGGGAAAACGCTAATAAGAAGGAAGATACACTATTATTCACATATCTTAGGTTTGCAGGGTGTCACGATGTTAAAAAATAAATTATCATTATTAATGTCAGTAATGCTTTTTTCTACTCCCGCACTTCTATCTGCCAATTAGATGACTGACAGCTATATTAAAAAAGTATACATTATAACGTTGTCTATGGTATCCCATAAGGATACTGCTCCTATGGATTTCCATATAATATATGAGCACTGTTGTTGTTTTTTTCTTAATTTCTATAGTGGGCACAACATCTTCCCTATTCTGCCACGTTTGTAGATTTTGCTTTTTACGCTATTTTAGCTGTCGTAGAAAAACTAGCAACAAGTGAGTGTTGTTTGCAACCCGGTTGGCAAAAGCGATAATGAGAACGAGGGTAGATCGTCCGCCGTGTCGCCCCCCGCGCCACTACCACCGCCAGCTGCAGATAGGGCATTAGCCCGCAGTGTACGACTTGCCTCTGTCGCGGGTGGTCGCTCCTGATGACGTTCTTCGTAAAGAACGAAACATGTCGAGCAAAAATCGACTAAATTACGTGAGTGACCCGTTTTAAATATTATATATTATTATTATTTATCACTATTCGCATCTTCAACATGCCGAAAATCTAAACATTTACGTTAGCTACGGTACCCTAAGAAAAGTTTGAGCAAACTGTCATAGGGGCTAAGTTGTACGAATACTGGTGATAAAGTTTACGACAACACGGTGAAGTCACATCTACAGTTATAGTTACAGTTCGGTATTTTTTCCTTAATATATAGCGTTTAAATAAATAACCTTCACTAACATACTTTTTTTAAAGGACCACGTGCAAATTTGCCCCAAACCCAACACAGCTGACAGTTATCTCATTTGATAGGTATTTTTATTTACTTATTTTCTTTAATGGACACCAAGTTGAATTATATTGCAGAACTGAAATATTTAGACTTTTGTCAGTTAATAATTGGTACAATAAATACACCCGAGTGGTATGCGTAAAAGTTTCTTGAATGCGTAGAAACATGCAACAATTGAAAAACTTGTAAATTTTTCTCATCAACCTCGATATACGAGAGAGATATTTCGATATACGAGAATATAAGAATATCGGTCTTGAAAGTATAAAAAGTTTGGTTTAAGAGATGTAGTGTGTGAATACGACTTGGATTATAATGTTACAAAAGAAAATAATTTAAATCAATAAGTATACGAGTATTCATTCTGATTTCAATTGCGTTTTTAATCTCGTTTTCTTTTTGACAAGCATTCTTGTCATATGGCACATAACGCATCTAGGAGGTCCCGCCACGCCATCTCCGATTTAGTTCATTTATGTAAAAAAAAATGAGTACCTATGTTAAATATTATGAAAAACCCCGAATCTCAACGCTACACCGTATATGCGTATACCCTTGCCTGCCTTGCCTTGGATAACCTTTTGTTACATTTTACGTACCTATTCAGAGTATTTAGCACGATCGGTGGACACAATCCAAATTTTGAAACAGGGAGAGCGAGATGTTATATTCAAACCACGTTATCTCTTGCAAATGAACTGCCAAACTTTGAAGTGGTACTCAACAAACTTCTATGATATTATGACGGACTTCCGTTTGATACTCAAGATGGCGGGTGCGTCTCTTGAATAGTTTTTTTTGTGTGCTAAATGTTGTTTAATGTGTAATATTTATAGCTTATTGTGCAGTAAACTGACGAAGATGTGTGAAGCTAATGAAGAATTAATGCTGAAACGCGTGTAACCATATTGAGTCATTACCGGGTTGTCCCGGGATTTCGGCCTATTGCTATAAACTTAATAAATAGCAAGGCCAATTACCGAAGAACGTCGCACACCAGACAATTATTCTATTTAAAATATATGATATACTGATATAAGTACGATATGTGATTCGTGACACCGGCAAAATTGTCCAACTCTCGGATAAAAGAAGAAGAAGATGATGAAATTACGACTTAATATTTACACAGTCTGTTCTATCTAAATTTAGCGAAATCGGGCTCTGCCAATGCCAAGTGCCTTGCCAATGGAAAAATCCTATAGTGTTTCTGTCTTTAACCACTACAAAAAGTAAGTAAATGAGGATAAATTCGTTTTAGCAATTTAACCCAGCTACTCACTGGCCCGCTACTGAAAGAAATACTGTATTTGCCGCTTAAGCCATGTTTAAGACGTGTGCAGACCCGTCCATAAATATCCATATACTTCGGAATTTATTACAGGGGAAGAAGTGTCAAAATTTATGAAGCTGACCGTTCAGGCCATCAATCTCTACTAGAAAAACTGTTTGAGTATAAAGTAGGGGTGTGGATGCCCGCATACGTTTAAAGGCACATGTAAAGGTTTTCCGATAACTGGAGAAGCTATAATTGGCAGGGATAGATACATTCTTAAGCAGGTCATACACGTCAGGGGAGCGCCCTAAAACCTTTCACCCAGTACCTTCCCACTTCTTTAGAAAGCCATGGAGAGCATCAAAGTTCCGGAGTGGGTGTGACATCACTATTAAGTAAGAATTGTAATTGTGACGTCACGTGAAACTTTAATGCACTGTATTTTCGTCATTTTTCATTGGAAAAACAAAAGAAAAATACGTGTCGAATATTTTTCAATAATCTAACAGATGCGGATGCGGATGTGGATGTGGGTGGCGCAGGACCGGTCATGGTGGAAATCTTTGGGGGAGGCCTATGTCCAGCAGTGGACGTCTTTCGGCTGAATGATGATGATGATGATGAATCTAACAGACGGACTAATTCGATATTTTTGGCGTCTAGCCTATTGTTAATTGGGCCATACTAAGCTGATCAATCACTCTAACTATAACCTTGTCCTGGTTGTTAAAAAACAACCATCATAATTCTGCCCAATATTCTCAATTAGGCAAACTTTAATTTTATTGCTTCCTATAATATGTAAAATACAAGTGGGACTTTTTAAATGATTTTTTAGGATAAAAGGACTCTGTACTTATTTAAAACGTATATATAAAATGTATATAAAAAAATACATGCGTTTTTATTATAAAAATTATATTTAAAAAATGTGAGACTGTCATGCCCTAAGCACCAAAATATGTGAATAATTGAGCACATTGGGCATAATCTCCAGCCTTTTTAAAAACAATCGGGTAGGAACTGCTAAATCAAAACTGTTCTTAATTGAGAACAATACAATACAATACAAATACTCTTTATTGTTCACCAACAAGGAAATAAAAACAATATAAATTAAACACTTAAATATAAACACTGGTAGACAACAGGCGGCCTTATCGCTAAGAAGCGATCTCTTCCAGACAACCTTTGGGTAGAGGAGTCAATAAACATGGAAATCCAAACAATGTATAGGTAAACCAAAACTGAGTACATAAGTAATATAACAAAAATTACACAACAAACATTAAACATTGGGCAGGACGAGGATAAGATCAACCCTTAGCGACCCCTCAAAAAGAGGGGCGGGGGTCGTCTCCTGAATAACGATTTGTACTATATTTCTGCATACCCGAAAAAATCAAGCTTGATATCATCTTCGTATAATTTGGTAACGAGGAATTGCTCCATACACTTCTCCGGCACCGCACTGAAATTTACTCGTATCACATTATGGAAACCCGAATACGCTTTAGTGGAGGTACGAGTATAACGTCCAAATTCATTTCAGGCAAATAGTTTCAGTTATTAAACAGTTCCAGCGTGTGGGTGCCACGCTAAAAATACAGGCTGTTTCATTTCAGACTATGTGTATTAATATAGCACTTTTGTTTTTGCCAAAGCTGCTGAGGGAACCTTTTGTCGGTCGTCTTTACCACCACTGCGAAATGCTGATAATCTGGTCCATAGTGCAAGAGAGCAAGCCGATCTTCTAGGTACTCTTTAAAACGTAGTCTTTCACAGTCAGTATTGTACCTACCCTTAAGTCTAACGAGAGACTGCCTCCTTATGTGTGTTCAATCGCCTATACAATGTTTTGTGTTCTGAAGAATTGTTTGACATGATATCAAGGTCCAGTTTTCACCATCGCACCGCTCGGCATCGACAGGGCGCTCATCCACACACCTTGCAACCAAAATGGTCGCGCACTGTGCAGTTTCAGAGGAGTTTCCTTCCGCGGACGCTCCGGCTGTGGAATGAGCTGCCGAGGTTTTACAGAAAGATTACAGCATGGGGTACTTCAAAAAAAGAGTGGAGTGGAGTCAGCCACGCGCATGTTATCCCCTGGAGTTGCAGGCGTCCATAGGCTACGGTGACCGCTATGCATCAGGTGGGCCGTATGCTTGTTTGAAACCGTCGTGGTATTAAAAAAAATCAAATTGTAGTAGTAGTAGTAAGTAGTAGTAGTAAAACACTTTATTGCACAAAAACAGGGGAAAAAAAAAAACAAGATAAATAACACAAATATTTGTACAAAGGCGAACTTATCCCATTTAGGGATCTCTTCCAGTTAACCTTTGAGCAATTAAAGGAGAACTGGAGATGGTAGACAATTGTTTTTATTTTGCAAGGGTTTCAAAACAATACCGTCTATCTCATCCAATACCATACAATCTTCCTCCACCTTACTTTAGTTAAAATTTATTTTAGCCCCTAAAAACTGAAGACACCCTGTGCACACTTTATGTACTCCTACTATGTATAGACACTTCGTTATAAACCAATGTATAGACACTTCGTTAGTGCTTAAAGTTAGATGAACACCGTAAATGTGAGAATAGCGTGAGGTATTACATAATTAAATTGGGTAGGTATCTTAGTATTAAACTAACGATACCAAGTTCTAAGAAAGAAATGAAAAGCGTAAAAATTAACGAATTTAATAAAAGTAACTATACCATTCTGTTTCATTAATTATACCAAGTCACATGACGAAGTTAAAGCAAATGCTCAAAAACAGCATGCATAAGTAAATATAAGTATCTATCCATTATATACTCGTATTTATATCGTCATCTAGTACCCACAACACAAGCCTTACTGAGCTTACTGTAGGACTAGGAGTTGTGTAAGATTGTTCTATAAAATTGATTTATTTATATATCTACTCTAAGTGCAAGTCATCAAATGATGACCACGATCCTCAATCATTAGATAAACAAGAGATAAAGATCCATTACGCGTCCGTGATAATATTACATTAACTTTCAGTAATAATGTTATAAAATTTATCCAGTCTGAGCAAACGTACCTATTATTAAATTGCCTCCTAACAAAAGTGCGTTAAAATAATATTGTGCCGTAATTTGTGGGCCGCTCAAGAACTGACAGGAGCAGTATTCCAATTCAAAAATCTTAACGGGATTTGATAAAGTTTGACCTAAATCGCGCCATCTCGTGAATGGTGGAAGGAAATAGAAGTCTCATCGCAAAGTGTGACAAAAAATGTAACCCATCAGACTATAGTATTTCCATGATTTTACTGCTGTAACTTTTTTTATGGTGGCGCTACAGTCTTGCACAGAGCGAATAGATTGGCTAAAACCGGTTACCACTTAGGATTCTGAGCTTCAAGCAACATAGGGGGTCGAGATACGTACCGTTTCCCTTCTGTCAAAATACAAGCCCAGATGTGCATACGCAGACTGATAATTTGTTTTTTTTTCCAAATATGTACAGTAAGTGTAACCTACCTACCTACCTCTCCCTACCTTTAATCTAAAATAAGTCCTTGAGGCATTGTACCTAGGATGTTGGCGGCATTTCCTCGTATCGCAATGTTGATACGTTGTGTGAGGAAGCCACCAGCTTTTCGGTTACTAGTACCATCAATCAGACGTTTCCCGATTTTGACGAAAAACTTGCGTGGGACCCCACTTGGACCTAGAGTTTCGACCCCAAATGGTACAAAAATGTACTCTCTGCCCATTTTCTCATATTTTAAATGAAATCAAATAAGGGTTCCGAAAGTCCGAATCTTGTTTTTGAACTGTACATTTTCCTGCCACGCGGGAAATTTACTGAAATAGGTGCAGAAAATATTTTCGCTTTTATTTTGGTTAATGAAATTCAGAAACTTGTCTTGTCCGAATTGTAAACGTTGAGGCATCTATCTTACTTATTTTAAATGGTCTAATTAAATTTTCATGTAACCCCAAGAAACTAAGAACTCCGTGGATATCAATGAATCAAGAATATGAATGCTTAAAATACAAAACTACATTTTTCTAATAGTAGTTATAACGTTAAATTACTCTTAAAATCGTAGTATAATTTCTAAGATAAAATAATTAGTTCAGATAAATTAATGTGGTTACATACCCTATTTTAATTGTAAATAATATTTCCAAAATATTACTAGGCAAATAATTGTTGAACAATAACTAAAGCGATCTATTAAAACTTATATTTGGAGTATAGCGTTATATGGAAGCGAGACGTGGACATTAACTCAGCGTGATAGAGAGAGATTGAGTGCTTTCGAAATGTGGACTTGGAGAAGGATGGAAGGTATAAGCTGGAAAGAGAGAAGAACAAACGAAGAGGTGTTTAATTTGGTGGGTGAGAAAAGAAGCCTGTTAAGTACGATAGAGAACAGAAGAAGAAACATGTTGGGGCACCTGATACGTCATGACGACTACATAAAAATTATAATTGAAGGCAAAATTGAAAAAAGAAGAGAGGGGAAGGCGAAGACGGGCGTTTTTAGATCAAGTCAAAGAGAAAGTTAAAGTAGCGACGTATCAGGAACTCAAAATGTAGCAGAAACAAGACCTGAGTGGCGATTATTCCACCGACAAGAGCAAGGCTCTTAAATTTATGATGATGATGAACTAAAGGAGTAATAAAAAATGTAAAAAATAATACACCAAATCTGACAATTGTTCTTTTTCTTTTTAGAGCTAAAGACATTTTAAGGCGACTTAAATCATATTAATGGCGTTTTAATCTCTTTATTATTCTGAGATGATTTATTTATCGTCTGAAAAATGATTGCGACAGCGAATGACATAAATCATCTGTTTTATAACAAAGGTTTAGTATGATTATAGTATCTTATGAATGATTAACGATATTACACTTTAAAATTTCGCGTTTTGGTACACATTATTATAAAACATAGAACGAGTCTATCGCGAATTCAGTTAATACCTTAATATACCACCAATTTATCACCTTGGGGACCAGTGATTCAGAAGTTCAGACCGCGAGATGTGTCTCTGGATCAATGCGCGGATGCTGGGAGTGTCGTATGTCGTATCCATAACATTTAGTAAAAGGGTAGAGTGGTAGACCTAACTTTTTGAATCTACCCATGCGTTAGTGACTTTCCGCTGGGTAGGCGAACATTTCTAGCAAGATCGCCGTTGACACTTCGCTGATTCAACAGTCAAGCCGCGACCATGACACATGAAACTGGGTCGAAACGTCGGTATATGTTTTATAATGATATTACACTGTTTACCCGTAAAACTTAGTCGGGTACTCTTGGCAGAGTGGTTGTGATCATGTCTCGGTCTGGTCTTGCATCGCTGCTCTCCTAATTCGACGCCATGTAGCTCTATGTTTGGCAGAGTGCCTTTTATGCTGCAGTATGTCACAGATTTGATGAGGTCGGTCCATCATGTTGGAGAGCGCCTTAGGGCCACGTGCACCACCTGTGGTTAGCCGCGTAACCCGGCGTTAAGCGTTTTTTTGTAGGGAATTTGACAGCTCAACTACGGGTTACCGGCTAACTCTGGGTGGTACAAGTGGGCCTTAGGGATCTTTTTCCTTACACTACTAAGCATTCCATGGAGTTTTCGTTACGGGTGATGTGTTATAAGAACTTGAGGTTTATTAAGAGGAGAATTAGATTATTGAGGATTATACTGCCGTCCTATCGCTAAAACCGCTCTAAGCTGCATATTAGCAGTTTTCATTTGGACGAAGATTCTAAAAGAGAAAACAAATCCCCTTCGACTGGTCTTGGAATTATATTTTTATCACTTGTAGTTACCGAGATACAGACTCGACTTTACACGTTAAGTGCACAATATTGTGATACTTCTCAAAACTATAAAATCGTTAACCCACATTACTCAACTATAAGCAATGTAAAAACGCTTAATTGTTGTTTATGTTGATAAATCTTTTATACGATACATACCTAAAACATCGTTACTTGACAAAAACTTTATAAATTCCCATTTATGCCATTTAACCCTATTATTACGTTTTATTTCGCAATCTCTTTTTTTTCATATGCTACACTAAAACACAGTTCCTACGCTTTAACATGGCTAAAAACATTTAACCGTGTATTTGAAAGACTTGTAGTATAATCCCTGTAACAAATACAACGCAAAAGCTTAGTTAACGCGCTTAACGGTGAATATGTTTGTACAAAAATATAATAATACAACACTTAAATACGGTCAACTGGCAATACTACGCTAAAATCCCACTAAGTGCGAAACATATCCCCTCTTATTTTATTACATAATGGAGTCAGTCGGCCGTGCGGCGCGTGCGCATAAGGTTGCGTGCTGTTTTAGTGAGTGATGCCTGCAAACTTTTCGTTATAAATATGTCCGGTAACCAAAGGTAAGTGTTGAGTACGTCTTTCTATTGATGTTTTCTGCCTGCTACATTTAGGTTTAGCTTGAGTATTTTAAAAAAGATGTGTATTAAGAACAATTTAGCTTTATAAAGCTATAAAGTTAGTTATCTATTTTCAACCATTAACAAACAAAGTTAAAACACAGTCAGTAAAAACGGTGTATATCTTATTTTTATGGGTATTCTCACTTTCTCTCATAACATACATTTTTTTTAAATCAATTGTTGTGTATTAACTAAGTACTCATGTCATCTGATCAGTATTTTTTTATCGTTGTTTTATATATAATTTAGGTGTAGTTGTCAAAATGTTACTGAAGCATTTAAATTAAATATGGAAACATTCTAGATTTATTTTAAAATGTTGTACTTTTGTGATGTACTTTTGATAGTTCCTAAAATTTGTTAGTAGATTTTGTATTTAATTTATGTAAGTAATATATATTTATTTTATGTAAGTAAACATTTAATGATTACATCCTGTATACTTATATATATATATATATATATATATATATATATATATATATATATATGTTCTTAAATAGGTATAATATCGTATATATTCTTAGAAAGGAATACATTTACAAACAATAAATAATGATTGTTATTTCTTCCAGGTGTTTTACGAGAATACAGACTATGATAGAAATCTGGCAGAAAAACGAAGAACTACCTCAAATTAGTCTACCGCCTTTACACAGCATAAAAGAAGAAACTCTCAATTGCATGAAGGTATGTCGGTTCTTGATACACAGCAAGAAGCCCATGCAGCATCGGACAAGCAGTAAATTAAACACATCTTTACCGAATCTACCCACATCAAAGTATTTTGAGTTCTTTTTCGAACCTGATGAACATATTACGATTTTGGGACGTGCTCCTATGACAGAATCTCATCAACATTGGATACAAGTTGATAGATACAAATTGACTAAACAGTCCCGCTAAGCGATTATGCTTTCAATCATACGTCGAATGTATCTCAACTTCGGATGATTCGGACAAACAAAATTGTATAGCCTGTAAAAAACACAAAATGGATAGAAACAAAAAATATGGTTTTGGCAGGACCAGTCCATATAAACTTTTTAGATTCAGAAGTTTTAAATCCAAAAACAGAAGACAGATCTACAGACGTACTATCAACTAATAACATTTTAAGTAATACTCCACCAACCGTCGTTACAGGATGCGAAATAGCTTCTGGTCAAGACAATATTGTATCTTTATCGCATAGCGCCGATTCTGCTGAAAACCAAACGCCCAATATTTCTGGCCAGGGTAATATTCTACGTTCGCATAGCGCCAACTCTGATGAAATCCAAGCCCCTAATGCTTCTGGTCAGGATAATATTCTATACTCGAATAGCGCTGACTCTGCTGAAAACTAACCGCTGAATGCTTCTGATAAGGCAAAATTCTAACTTCGCATAGCGCTGACTCTGCTGAAAACCAACCGCCCAATGCTTCTGATCAGGGCAAAACTCTATCTTCGCATAGTGACGACTCTGATGAAAACCAAATGCCCAATGCTTCAGGTCAGGCTATATAAGGTTGTAATAAAAATATAAGCATTTAGTTCATTTGTAGGTACTTACTAAAAGTATTTTAGATTGTAAGAAATATCTTATTATTCTAGTTATGTTCATAATAATTATTCAAAATAATTAGGGATCAAAGACGAAATTGTAAAATAGTCATAAAAAGTTGAAGTCGAAGGACTGACTTGTTAGTAACTAATATAATGTCTGAAATGGGATAATTACCTACCATATATTTTTGTTTCATTCAGCATCCGATATTTCGACACTGTTGCAAGCGTCAGTTTATTCATGGAGTAAACTGACGAGCTGCGAGTCTTTAGTTACGATCTACCCCCACGCCATAGCGATCTGCCCTCTTACGGGTTCGCTTATTTTGTGTGTTGTCACTGGCACTACTACCGTCCGCTTTCTAACTTGAAACTCGATCACGTTCACGACACTCACACTTACAATATCAACCCGTGCATTTCTTACCGAAACAGTCTCTTTTCGATTTGTGCAATATCGGGTGCTCAATAAAACAAACATACATGATAATTATCCCGTTTTTATATTAGTTATAATGCAAACGACCATGTTAGCTTAAAATCGAATATTGATTTGTAAGTTTTTTATAAACTTATATTTGGCATGCCAATAAATAAATATATGATTCATATGTGTTTTACTCACATAATATCTTAAAAACATTCTAAATACCTTGATACTATTATTGCAGGTTAACGGTTATTTGTTAAAAAGATGAATCCTTTTTGCAAATAAATACAATACTTAAACCACGTTAACATCGCTGGTTCGGGATGTAACGGGCTTATAGACTAGTAATGTATACGCATTACTTCAATATTTGAAGTCATTGCATAGCTAAAAAACGGCTACTATCATATTTTTTTGTTCCATGGATACTATAAAATTGTTAAGTAACTTTGCGGTTATTTAGTTATGTTTTGGTAACCACACAACGCACAATTACAATAAGTACTATAAACTCGTTAAGTGACTTGGCCATTATTTAGCTATTTTTGACGTGCAATCAAACTCTAAAGAACGGCTATGGTATACTTAACGGTGTTTTAGAAGTACTATCATGGATATTTTAGTATTTATTTGCAACACTAAAACAAAAAAACAAGTTTTTTAAATATACGAGATTATTATTTGACGAAATGGTTTTCAAAGTAAGTTAGTATAAATATAGTTTGAATTTTTGCAAAAAAGAGATCTGGAATAAATGCACATACTTTCTAGAGATTTGGATTTGAACATATTTTGCCGATATCTCAAAACTATCATTTGTGGGTTAGTTAGGTTTTAGAGATAGGACGGCAGTATAACATCATTTAAATAACACAAAAATAAAAGAAAATTTCGTTTTCTGTTTCTGAGTTTATACAGGATGTAAAAAAGTTCCCGACCTCCTGACAGATACTTCAACAGCTGATAAGGTCAATGAACCTGAGCACGCACTCAAAGTACCGTTTTGTTACAGCCTGTATTTGCGGTACGGGCACTAACGAAGCGCCGCGCCGATGATAAACCGTTGATAAACGGTTTGTTCCTTGACAGTTATGACATTTCAAAGCAAAGCGGCGCAGCGGTGCGTTGCGATGACATTTCAATGCGACGGTTCGCCGCTTTGCTTTGAAATTTCATAAGTGTCAAATGGCGAACCGTCGCATTCAAATGTCATCGCACCGCACCGCTTCGCCATTGCGTTCATCCGCCCACTATTCGATGCACTATTGTCTTGTAGAATTTTATTTGTCATAAATCTTTTCGCAGATTTTTTTTGGCAGAGAACCCTAACCTAACCCATTTTGTGCATTCTGTCAAATTAATATTATGCCATATAACTATTATGGCAAGTATATATTTCTGCTAAAAGTTTCGCTGCGATACGTGTTATGCGAACCAAGTGTATTTCTGTCAATATATATTCTGCCAGATGAGGGTAACCCACTCATGACATATAATTATTTGTGGTATAAAAGCAACTTGTCCTAAGGACAGGTGATATTATGAAACTTCGCATCTCGCTAACTTGGTAATACGATACTTGGTATTGGTAATGTTCTTATACTTGGAGCTTTTGTAGTGATCTTATAATAAGAAAAGTTTATTATATTATGTTGTTACGTACGTAAAGGGTTTTCTAATAAGAATGCGTTGGTGTAGATATGTTGGTGTGTAGTAAGGATGAGTTGGTTGGTGCAGCAAAGACTCGGGTTTATTTTGAGAGCATGCATGTTCCTTGAAAGTTCTTAATTCGAGAATTCAAACCCTGCTGGTGCTGATGCTGATGGTGGTGGTTTTGATGCTGAACGATTTTTCATAGACAAGTGTTTGAAATTAAATAACCATGTGTGAAAATATCGGTAGCTAATTTGTTAGCACATTATACTTAAGACGAGATGTTAATATCAAGGAGTAAGGCAAATAAAAAAAAATCTAAGCAAATGTGTATTCAAAAAAATGTATTTTGCGGTAGAGTTTTCAGAAAACTCTTTAGCAATAAGACTCTTATTGTGTTTGCTGTTTCTTATTCTGATGTCTTTTGAGGTGTGCAATAGAGTATTGGTATTGCATTTTTATTTATCTGTCCACCAAGATTTTCCGTTTACTCTAGCCATTTCACTTTGGAAAGCTTTCCTGTCAAAGCTTTCCATCCTTCTTTTAATACTAATTTTAATAATGTGTCTTTATCAAAATCTAATAAGCCTGAACGCTCTTCAACATAGTCGAAAGGTTCAGCAAAGATGGAAGATATAGATTTTTCATCTTTGGTCCTCTTGGTTCCTGTTGAATATCCTCCACTGAGGACATCCAATGAAGAATCCTGTCGGAGGTAATCATCGTTAAGTGATGAAAGGCTTCCAGGAAAATTCTCAGAAGGCCTGCATTCTCCATCTGTGGTCCTCTTAGTTCCTGTTGGACAGCCTCCGCTGAAGACATCCAGTGAGTCCTGTGCCGGCACTACGGTAGCCAAACTCAATACGAAGACGAGCATCTTGAACACGAACATAAATGAATATATATAAGCGAATTAAACTATACACTGAAATTAATGTCTTGTCAGAACATATCCAAAAGCCTTTTGCTTGAAGCCGGCCAGAGATCAGCATCTTCAGCTTAAGTCATTGATACTTGTTTCTTTAGTTAATGCTATTACTGCTAATATCCTAGGTTTCCATACCTACTTGCTCCTTAAATACACATAATATTTTCTAAAATAAAAAATTGCATTACCAGGCTTATTAACATTTTGTTTCTCTGATCGAAAACCAAGTTCAAATCTGGATAAAGCAAAAAGACTCATTGTTTTCATTTCCTGAATTCTGACCCGAAACTTGGATTGATGTGTTTCAACCAGGTTAACAGTTTGGAGTAATGTTCTCTGCAGAAATCCAAGCCCAAATGGCAAACGCGGATTCGTGCTGTGAATAGGCCGTACACAAAAATAGCGAAGCGTGCAAGATTTTTTAGTGCAGTTGTATCATTTTCTGTGTTACTGTCGACATTACAGATTGTTTTTTGTATGTGTGTGAGCAGTGCGTCTGTGTGCACGTTTCCCTCAGCAAAAACTGTCAGAATGATTTGTACGATGATATCGCTTTGCTGTCTCCTTCCAACGCGTTGAAAGCCTGTGATAGTCGAAGGGTATACCCTCCTGGATCCCCCGATCCCCGCTTGAGGACATAAGATTTTTTTAAATGTCATGTGGCATGTCAAAGCAGCTTAACAAGTTTGCACACATAGATCGTTTCCGAACGAAACTGTCAACTTAGTAAAATAAACATCGTATCTCAGATGGCCAGTCAGCGATCAGTGTAGCTTAGACAGAAGTCATAATCGATTTAAAAAAAAACATATCAGCATTGCCAGAATCGATACCTCCAGAATCCAAGAAGATACATGATAAGTTCAAGAAAACCTTCAAGGGCATAAAAAGTATTGCAATATTCTAATATTAGTATTTGAGCGCTCACCTTGAGAGCCATGTTATTGGCAATAACATTATTTGTTGAAACTGAGCAGTTTATCGGTACGTGGAATTCAGTCAGATAAGGAAATTTTAACTTATATCATTTCGATTAAAATTTATAATTTTTTCAATGTAATGTATAAAAGTATTAGTAAAATTATATATTATACTTTAAGGTTGCCAATTTTCATGTACCGAATATTAATCTGTCAGATGTTTTTATAACTAATGTAGGTACTTAGGTAAAATAGTATTGTTTTATATATTTAAAAAATAGTGCAAATACAGTGTTGCTGTGCGCTTATAGAAGAAGGGGGGAGGGGGGCGAGATAGACGATTTTCCGGAATTATTTAGCTACTTAAAAAAAAAAACAATTCAATCCCGTATCTTTTTCAAAAACCTATCCAACGACACCTTACATTATAGGGTTGTAATAAAAAAATATACCAATAAACAAAAGGTTGGTAAAATAGAATATTACTAAGAGGGTATGATTAATTGGAAAAAAAATGCTTAACTGACCAGGTTCAAAATAATTTTGCCTTAAAGTTTTTGTAAAGCTGTACTTCCATGAATTATTTCATATTATTTAGACTTTCGGTTCAAAAGATGAGAGCACATTTTTTTTAAATTTTCGAAGCGATTATTTCCAAAAGCATTCACTTAAAAAAACCTTTTAACTACAATACTAACTAAAATAAACAAGTCGGTGTTTTAATACTACATTTCAAAAGTTTTTTTTGTGTGTAAGAAGTATTCATGGTGAACTTTTTACATAAGTATAATGTTTTTGTTGGGATCTCATCTCCTGTGGTAGATACTCCTTTTTTAATACTATGAATTATGTATTTAGACTCACATTGTAGTGTACTTTACCTACCTTTTCAATATTTGCAGGAACTACATAAATAAATTGGTAGTCACATGAATTTGTATTGGGTTACAAATTTACACACGTCAGTTGTATCTTTAAAATGTAAATAAAGTCGTAAAGTTTTTAGTTTTTCAATGACTTAATAGGCTATGAACTACCTATTTGCGGAGGGGTGACATTTCAATGCGACGCCGTTTCGCGTTGAAATGTCATAAATGTCAAGAAACAAACCATTGATACAGATGGAAGTGCCCTTCGTGAGCACTGTGCCGCCTGCCGCCGCTTCACTTACGCGTAACGTAGAACATTTCCATATACATCAAACATTTGGTTTTTTCGCGCCAAATCGCAAAGTGTCGCATCATTTTCGAACACCCACTTAATCTTATCCACTGCGTATGTTATGTCAACGAGAAAAGGATACTGTCTTTGTTTTGCTCGACTTGTCGTGCCAATAGATTATTTATATTTAAACTTTTAGAGTATATGATGAATTGTTATAAATTAAATATGTTTACGTAACTGTTTATTTGCGTATTGAAATATTTTATACTAAGCATAGCCAACCCTAGAATTTTGTACTTACATATTAGGTAGTTCCACTGAAATTGATTATCATTGTTAAGTTTAATTTAGTGTCTAATTTATTTCTAATATCACGATCTTTGTTTACAAGCTTTTAAAACCCGGATTACCTACGCAACAATGAGCGTTTATTTTTCACCATTTTTGGTGCAGTGCAGTTTAATTAAGATATATGTTACTGTTACCTTTTTTTTTTTCAATACAGTCGCTCAAAATTTGCTCCTGTTTTGGGCTGATTAGCTTGCGCAAAATAGTGCTTTTAACTTTCCAATCTTTTTAAATTTAGTTTTGATCAAATTTATGACTGCTTACCGAAGAGTTTTATTGTTAGTTAACTTTAATACCGAGACGTAATAAAACTAAGAAACTACTATTTACCTATTCAAATTCGTTTTTATGAAAGTCGTTTTTAGAAAAACGTGGTTCAATACACGAGCGGATATGTCATTTTTTACTCGTCCCGAGTATTGCCACTCGTCTCGTGACATATTCCGCACTAGCATCGAAATGTACTATTTCCTGACTTTCGAAGAAGATTTATGTGTGTTGAGCGTATGTATGTATATTTTTATGGTGCGCCTACCAGTCATCAGATTTTTATTATTCTTGAGAGTGACATCTTTAATATGTAATTAAATAACAAAACCTTAAAAAACTAGCAATTCACGAATCAAGGACTATTCCTATTTCAATTAAGTCGCCTATTGTTTCACAAATAACAAAACTGACCCCAAAACCTTTTGCCGACGAACCGAAGTTATAACCATTATTTCTACCGGGAGATTAGTTCTACCGGGAAGTTTGACCCCAGAACATCATTTCCTGATAACTCGGACACACGACAGAGGTGTCGTTCGGAAATGAAAAATTGTATACAAATGTAATGCAATGTTGAGCTATGGAGAGGGCTATGCTCGGAGTTTCTCTTCGTGATCAAATCAGAAATGAGGAGATCCGTAGACGAACTAATGTCACCGACATAGGCCTTCGGATTAGCAAGCTGAAGTGGCAATCGGCAGGCCACATTGCACGCAGAGCAGATGGCCGATGGGGTCGAAAAGTGCTTGAGTGGAGACCACGGCTTGGCAAACGCAGCGTAGGACGTCCACCCACAAGATGGACAGATGACCTTATGAAGGCCGCCGGGAGACGCTGGATGCAGGTCGCTTCCAACCGGTACATATGGAGGTCAAAAGGGGAGGCCTATGTTCAGCAGTGGACGTTTTATGGATGATAGAAATAGAAATAGAAATAGAAAATTATTTATTGTCACGAACACAAGAATACAAAAAAAAAATTATGATATGATGATGATGATTATGACGATGTAATGCAACTGCTAGAACGATTTTGTTATAAACATCTTGAACGTACAGATTTAATGCATAATTATTTTCCGTCTTTTACGGATACGTCTGAACGTGACATGGTATTTCAATCAATGTCATTACTAACAGTACCGAGGTCGGTTGAAGTAGCATGACAATTGGGCGTTTTTATTTTTTGTGGAAAATTTTAAATTTTTTTATTTTTTTCTATTCAGAATCGCGAGCTCTTTCAATCCTAGTAGGAGAAAAAAAGTGTCCTAAATTTTCCATACAAATTTCAAACTTTCCATTGACGCTACCGCCATACGCCATAAATCAATTAAAATATGGTGGCGAAATGGAAAACAAATCTTGGGACACTTTTTTTCTCCTACTAGGATTGAAAGAGCTCGCGATTCTGAATAGAAAACAATTTAAAAAAATTAATTTTTCCAAAAATGGTTTTTGTACAACAAAAAATAAAAACGCCCAATTACGAGTGTTTCCGAGAAAATCCGAAGGAAACTCATTATGCACTACATCTGTAATGAGTGACTCAAATTTATTCAAATTCAGTGACTATAATTTTTTTACGTACCATGTGACACATACTGCTTTTCACACCACCCATGAGGAAAATAAACAACAGCAATAATACGGCTTCAACTAAAACTACGTAAAACTAAGCGGTTATTGAACCGAAAAGTGTCAGTTGATTCCCCCTAGCAGGGATAAAAAAAATCTTTTTCAAATAAAGATGTAGAATTTTTTGTAATTTTTTTTTGTATCATTGTATTTTCTAATTTTTAACACTTTAAAATTTCGCGTTTTGTACACATTACATAACGAAACGTCGGTATATAAGGTTAAATTAACTGTATTCGCGATAGACCCTTTCTATGCTTTATAATAACAACTTATTTTTGTTCAAAAAGCGCACTAAACAAATATGTTTTTTGTACAATTTTGATGTTTCAATAGCCATACGGCAATGAGGCCCAAGATTGAATTTACAAAAGATGATTCGCTTCCCAACCAGAGGACAATGTAGTTTTGGCGTATTAAATAATATTTATTTAAAACGGGTTTCGTTCTTTACGAAGAACGTCATCAGGAGCGCCCACTCGCGACAGAGGCAAGTCGTACACTGCGTACGTCAGTGACCCGTTTTAAATATTATTTAATATGTTCGAGTCTCACGAGAGTTTTTAGTAGTTTTGGCGGTCCAAAGTCGCAAACAAAATACTTCTACTTTTGTAACCTGTCAGAGGGTAGGTCGCCATGTTGTGGGCAGACCACAAATAAAATCTTGCAGCAGGACCGTTCCTCCGTGGACCTGGCCTATTATACTTACTTTACTCTTTGACCTGGCGCTTGCGACAGTGCCGAATATCGCGAGTTTACAAGAACAATTCACAGACAAGCATGCATACCAAGAACCGTAACTAAACCAAGAAAAAAATAAATTGAATGTACTACTGCTTACAGGGTGGAGGACACAGTTTACGGAAGAAATCATATCAAATGTTTGTATATATCATGTCAATACCGTTAAATATTGTTTTTTTATTATTTTATATTCTTTTTTTTATATTATTTTTAATATAAAAATTTAAGCTTTCTTTTGATATAGTTTCTTGCAGAACCACATATTGTTAATATTTTTACAACTTTTGTAATTTGATTTGAAAAAATAAGTCCCGCCGAGTTTCTTGCCGGTAATTATCTTCTCGGGCTGTGGTGTAGGGTTAGAACCGGTAGTAGCTTTTTTTTGACGTCCATCCATTGTAATGGGCCTAAATTGAAAAAAATATATATATAGGACATGCTTACACAAATTGACTAAGTCCCGCAGTAAGCTCAATAAGGCGTGTGTTACGGTTACGGGTACTAAGACAACGATATAATTATAAATAATATATACATACATAAATACACAGAAAACATCCATGACTCAAGAATAGATATCCGTGTTAAAATTAAAGATAATTATCAAACAAACATGGTATTTTTTTTTGTTATTAGAATGTAAGTGACCATGATAGCTTTATCGTATAGTTAAGACATTGCAATCAAACTGTTTACCTGCTCAAGTTTAATTAAAGGACATATAGCAAAGTATCGAGCAATTTAGCGGCGGTAGTTCGAGTGATTGAGGTCAAAGCAAATACGAATAAGTGTTTACTCCATTCCTGAGCCTAGACCACGAAAATCGAACGATTTCGGATTAGTATCTCCATCTCTGTCACTGCATATTGAAGTGGTAAAGAGGTTTTTTATATACTACCATGGTGACAAACAAGCATACGGCCCGCCTGATGGTAAGCGGTCACCGTAGCCTATGGACGCCTGCAGCTCCAGGGTTCTTTGTTATCTTCATAATTTTCGCTCGCTACCCCACGAGGATCCAAAAATAATGTGGCCTTATATCCATCATCGGTTCAGGAGCTTAGTCTGGATGCAAATAAACAGAGTAATTTTCGTTTCTTTTGGGGGGACGAACGTTGCTCACGTCCGCAGGAGAATGCTTTAGATACCCTGCACGTATCCCCTGGGTAGCGCTAAACGAGCAACAGCAAAACAGGCGATTGTAGGCACTTATCTCACTATACCTTCGAATGCAAACAAAATGCTTCAGAAGGAGAAAACATGCAAATCACAAAACCCACAGACTAGGGATGTTGGACCTTCAGTTCGCATCTGTCAACTTAACATCGAAGGCATCAGCCGTTCAAAATGTGACCTGCACAGAATCCTGACGGAGCAAAAAATAGACATAGTTTGCATTCAGGAAACGCACACCAAAGACGAGCAAGACCTCTGACGCGATCGACCGGTTGCGCGACCTGCATGTCGACTTATAATGAATTGCCTACAATGTGTAAATTCGCCATACGATTAAATAAATTTTCGTTTCTTAAATAGAAAATTAAAAAACCGAAACGAATTTAAGTGTGCGCAGAGCATTTGCCACGAGGGCTTCTCACTTATGATTATGGGACGCAGACTGTTCCGAAACATGTCGAGCTATTTTCGACTTTATTGACGTAAGTAACTCGATCTAAGTATAGTCCTTTGTATTTATAATTCTAATATTAAATTAAGAAGTAAAAGTAGGTACATAAAGAGCACTCATGTTCGTGCCAAGTTCCAAGTTGGGATAAGTTATTCAAGTTACCGGGGAAAAAATGAACCAATTATAAGTTTGTTTTATAAAATATCACCGACCACGTGCAGAACTGATTTCGCGTCGAGGGGTCCGTCACAGTTTTCATTTCAAGAAAAAGTTTGAGAAACACTAGTATAATGGTACCGTTTTTTTTCCTTGTGAGACACGGAACCAAAAATAAGTACACGGGATCTAAGAAGGATAAAGCAACGGAACCCTGAACCCTTATTGCTTCCACGGCCATGTAAGTGACTACTTAGCGCCTATAAAACCTACATAGTTGCCAGATTACGTAGCCGGGTACAAGATTGCTATTACACTTTTATGGCATCTCGCAGTTTAGTCCAATCAAAGGGCTTATCAGTACAGTATACTTGTTATTTCCTTGGTTAGTGACTGCAAATTGATCTACATTATTTAACTCAGAACATCGTGACAGAGTGGTCAATCGGAAAGTTGAAAAGAACCACTCTGTCACAGTGTTTTCTAGAAAATCAAAAAGAAAAATACCTTACCGACATAAAAAAATTAATTAATAAAAAAATATTTATTAATTATTTCTGTTTGGCCCTATGGTTGACTGGTAGAGAATGCCCAAAGGCATTAAGTCCGCCTTTTGTACACTTTTTTTACGTGCAATAAAGTTTAAAATAAATAAATAAATAAAAATAACTATAAATATTTTGCACCGTTATCATTTACACATGATCAAAAATCGAGAGAATCGCGTTTCATTGTCGGTAACAAAGGACAACGGTATATATTCAACGCAGGCGAACGGGATAGACTCTAAGACGGAATTAGCCCCATCGACCTCGTTTGTAATATCACTTAAACTATATAAAATAGCACGCATTGATCAGGCTACTACTGCCCAACGCGTCCCTTTACCTTTAGTTCGGGTCCGAAATGAACTAACATTTATTTAGGCTTCGGTCTCTTTCGAACAACCTTCATTTACTAACTTCATATTATTCATACAGGGTAATTCTGATCTGGGTGTCATCATCATTATCATTTCAGCCGAAAGACGTCCACTGCTGGACATAGGCCTCCCCCAAAGATTTCCACAATGACCGGTCCTGCGCCACCCGCATTCAGCGGACTCCTGCGACCTTCACCAGGTCATCAGTCCACCTTGTGGGGGGCCTACCCACGCTGCGCCTTCCGGTACGCGGTTGCCACTCGAGAACCTTTCCGCCCCAACGGCCAACGGTTCTACGTGCAATGTGCCCCGCCCACTGCCAGTTAAGTTTAGCGATTCGGAAAGCTATATCGGTTACTTTGGTTCTGCTGCGGATGGTCTCATTTCTGATACGATCTGGGTGTATTTATTTATTATTATTTCTTAATCAGGCAGGCAGTTATATAACTGTTATTGTCCATACCTAGCATTGCTCTGCTCCCAAGTGTTTCTTCTTTGAGTCAGATATTCGTCGAGTCGGATTTGGAACTGGTTGATGTTCAGTGCTAAGACCATTTCCTCGGGTAACTGATTCCTTGACTATTCTGTTGCTGAGGAAGTGCTTCTCAGGGTTGTTGTGACACGGGCCAGCAACAAGATATCAGAGTTCATTTTACTGAGAAATTTTGCACGTCTATAAATATATATACACTTCGAAACTTATTACTGGGGAAGGAGGTTCAAAATTGAATACAGATGAATATATATTTATGGAGCCGACCGTACCTACAGCTGTTCCATGCATTAAGATTACAGATGTCGAAAAGTTTTTCTATTTCGGCGTTCTTACGGATTCTCCAGCTGCCATCGAGTTATGACTATGAGTTAAAATTACATTTTTTATCACAGCCGCAAAAGCCTGCAAAACCCCTTATTAAATCTATTATTCACGTGATCTTTAAAAAGCTGTAAAGAGAGTGTTGTTGACAAACGGACGGATTGATGAATAAGATTTCTTGCCCGAGTAATTTTAAAGGATAAAAAAGTTCTATACATGTATACTTTTATTGTAGAAAAGCCCATACCATACATCATTTTACTCTCAACAAATAAAAATAGGCAGTTTGCGCTAAAACAAGCGCCGAGTCACCGGGGATCGGTTTTGTATGTTATGTTTCCATTATCTTCGCGAAAGATATTTTATGTTTTAACCATTTGCTTCGCACCTCAAGTTTTATTTTATTCAACATGGTAATTTTGGTATACCTAAGTCAATTTATCACTTACACAAATTGACTAACTCCCGCAGTAAGCTCAAGAAGGCTTGTATTACAAGTACTCAGACAAATACATATATGATATACAAATACATAGAAAACATTCGATACAATAATAATTACAATATTAAACAGAAAACTCCCGTGACAATTTATTATAACTCTATTAATTTATAAATTACAAGCGTTTGTTTGGGGCGTGAAGAACAACCGTCACAAGCGCATCCTCATGAATAAGAGTCGCGAATCGTTCCAGAACATGTCGAGTTATTTTCGACTTTATAGACGTGAGTACCTACCTAATATCAAAGTATTTTAAAGAATTACAAAACGAACTCAGGATCGAATCAGCTCCTGATTTTGATTTGAATGAGCCCAAGCTAGTACAGATCTGGCAGAATCAGGTTTTCGTGTTTTTTTTGCAAAAAAACTCACTTCAACTGCACATAAGGCTGAAACTTCCACTTTACTTTATGACCTAACATTGCTATATACATAGGTATATGCTATATGTATACCAGCTGTATTACTAGCTAAAAGGTACTCTTAAGATTTATTGCGGTGATAAAACATACGTCCTGCCATCACAGACCTGGAAGAACCAATAAAAACGCCCGTAAAACCTGATATAAGTACTATGTTAGGTTAAGTTAATGTCATCGTACCATTCGTCACTTTAGGTTTCGTTTCATTCGATCTCGCATGTCATAAGGCCCATATCACATTCAAACAGCGATGGGCAAAATGTAATCGATTAACGTTTAAGAATAACATTATTCACGTAATCGCGATTAACGATTAAAAATGGGTATTGATCAATCTTAATCATAATCAAATTTTATTTTCGATTAATTTAATCATGACTAAAATTTTAATCGATTAATTAAGTAAATTAATATTCATAGTCATTTTTTGTCTACATTTCGAATTATGTTAATAGAATCAAACTAGCAAATCACCTGACAAGACGAAGGAATTAAAGGAAGTAAAGTAAGTAAGCAAGAGAAAGTAAGTGGTTTTCTCGCTTTTTCATACATCTTTGTTTCTCATTATCTATCTGGGCTTCATCTAAGCCATACCCACTTATCTAGGATACTCTCTGGGGTCTGCAGAACAGAAAATTGCAAACATTACTTTAATACAAATTTTAACTTGATTCAATTTTAATTTCTCTTTGGCGCTGATAAAGGGCTCGCGGTTTATAAAGTAATACATAAAGGTAGAACACATTCGGACGGCTAGTCTCAAGGGCTTCAAAGGGAAATAGGATTAAAAACCTATTCAAAGTGGTTCACTAAGAAACAGACTTTTACTTTGAATAAAAATAAAATTTGCTGGCGCTAGAAAGGGAATTTTAGTATAGTAACAATATCGGGAGCTCACTGAAACAAAATATACATGGTAAATATCTAGATTCAAATAGTAACTATTATTTTAGTATCCACCTACTTTTCTGAGTAAACATTAAACAAATACTTTGTATTTTGGTGATAACAAAACATTATCGGAATGAGATGAGAGAGACACGACATATATTGTTTTTTTTATAGGTACATACCTATAATGTTTATTTGACATGATAAGAATTGGTATAACCTTGTCCTGCCCAATCATTTTTAACAAACATTATGATTCTGCCCAATGTACTCAATTAAGCACAATTTAATTTCAATACTTCCTGGAAATATTTTTTTTTTGTTTTTTTTTTTTTAAATACTAAATATATTTTTTATATAAAAAAAATGAAAAAATTAATTAAAATAAATTACTTATATTCAAATATGTGAATAATTGAGCACATCGGGTACAATCTACATCCTTTTTAAAACAGTCGGGCAGGAACTATTTAATCAAAACCCTTAGTTGAGAACATTGGGTAGGACGAGGATAAGTTTATTTGACATTGATGCAAATTCTACTATATTTTTGTATCGTTAAATATATATCAGATCGATCCATCTATGTGTTTGTAAGCCATTTTAATTCTCGAAAATCATACTGACATTGATATTGAAACAACGATTTAAAATCGTGTATTCAAATCACAACTGGCGTGACATAATCTGATTGTGTCGGGCAATCACCATCAGACAGAGTGTTGTCCTTCGCCTCGCAGTCAATATACGTAGTCACGACGCAATCTAAACATGTCACGCCGGTTGTGATAAAGATTGTTACAATGAAATACACTTTAAATTGGATTCATTTCATCACGTAAATCTTATAGGACAATCTTACACAAATCGACCTAGTCCTGACAGTACACTCAATAAAGCTTGGATTGTGGGTACTAGAAGACGATATATATGTATTATAGATACAAAATTATAAATACATCAAATAGAAAACATCATCACCCAGGATCAAATATTGATTACGTTTAGAGCCCTTTACATCAAATGCAACGCGCTTGTGACCCCAATTTGCAGGCGTCCATGGGCTACGGTGGCCGTATGCTTGTTTGCAACCATCGTGGTATATAAAAAGAACCCGTTTTAATATTGAAATAGATTAATGTGATTGATATTTATCGATTATTGTGTTGAATAGTACTGGCAATAGAAGAAACTATAACAAATTTGTATTTGCATAGTTACCGTTCTAGGCCTTGTTTATTTACTTTTCTTAAGTCAGTTGAATCAAAACAGTGCTCATATAAACATCGAATATATTCCGTTAGTGCTTTTTTACTGTGTTTTATCTGCTTTGCTATCCTTTATATATAAGGGCAATTTTTACCCTCACAGTGGTTCACTGGTGGCTGTGAAAATTGACCAACTCAACGAAAGCAATTATGAGGCCTGGAAAATCCAAGTAGAAGCAGTTTTAATAAAGAATGATGCCTGGGGATACGTTAATGGAACTATCCAGAAACCAGCAGAACCAGCCGAAGCAGCCAAATGGGACATTGGAGACTCAAAAGCTAAGTCTGATCTCATTTTATCGATAACCCCGAGCGAATTGCGACACCTCAGAGGTTGTAAGACATCGCGAGATGTATGGTTAAAGTTACAGAACGTTCATGCATCGAAGGGACCTGCGAAAAAGGCTACCTTATTAAAAGAGCTGTTGCTTCGTAAATTGGAGGAAGGTGGTGACCTTAGAGAACATGTCATGAGATTTTTCGATGTGATAAGTCAATTAGCTGACATGGATATCGAAATGAATGATGATCTAACTTCGATAATGCTCTTGTATAGCTTGCCGTCTAGTTTTAAAAACTTTAGATGTGCTATAGAATCTCGAGATTCACTGCCGAAACCAGAGGCATTGAAGATTAAGATATTAGAAGAGGAACATTCCAGAAATAGTAAAGATAGTGTAGACAGGGCACTTCTTGTTAAAGGAAAGAGATCTTCTAAGCCAAAGAGTGGCACAGAGCAAAAACAACGCGCATGTGATACGGCTGAGCAAGGAAATTCGAAATTTAGATACAAATGTTTTAAATGTCATCAAAGTGGTCATAAAGCGTCCGAGTGCACGCAGAAGAAGAATAATTGTAGTGATTCTGTAAAGTATGTGTCGAACATAAGTGATTCATCAGATGTTGATTCCAATTTTGTAACATTTAATTGTGTTTCAGATGTTAATGCTGTTTGCAACGAGAATGGAGATTGGATTTTGGACAGCGGATGTACGTCACATTTATGTAGAGACGCAGGCAAATTTGATACCAAATTTTTACATGTAGCTGGTAAGCTGAATTTGGCAACTAACTCTAGCACGAACGTACAAGGTAAGGGGACAGTCAGATTATCTAAATGTAGTAATGGTGCTAAAACTGTAATCCAGTTGCTCAATACCCTATTTGTTCCGGATTTGCGATGTGACCTTATCTCAATAGCTAAAATTACTGATCAGGGGTTTAGCGTTACGTTTGAGAAAAACAGAGCTATTGTTCGAGATAGTTGTGGTAACACTAAACTTGTGGCGAATCGCAAAGGTAATTTATATTACGTTGAGGAACAATGCGACAGAGCGTCAGCGATTTCCGAGCGAAAAGTTGATGTGAGGTTGTGGCATGAGCGTTTCGGCCATTTAAATGCGAAGGATCTTGTCCAAATCTTAAATAAATCTGGCATGAAGCTTAAGATGACAGATGTAAGAGAGTTGTACGATTGTGATGTTTGTATGCAAGGGAAAATGAGTAGGTTACCTTTTACGAGATCTAGTGGGCCATGCGATGAAAAATTAAAAATTATTTATTCTGACGTGGTGGGCCCGATGCAGCATACATCAATAAATGGTGCCAAATATTTTGTGACATTTATTGATGATCATACTAGATGGTGTGAAGTCTATTTTCTTAGCAAGAAAAGTGAAGTGTTCACTACATTCAAGGTATACAAAACTCATGTTGAGAACCTGTTTAATAGGAAAATAACTTACCTTCATACAGATAATGGAGGCGAATACTGCAACCGAGATTTCGACGAGTTCTTGAAGAAAGAAGGAATAGCAAGAAGGCTGACAATTCCTGGCGTACCTCAGCAGAATTCGATAGCTGAAAGGAAGAACAGGACCTTGACAGAGATGGCAAGATGTATGCTCATTTCGTCGGGGCTTTCTCCGGGTTTCTGGGCGGATGCTGTGGCTACAGCATGCCACGTAAGAAATCGTTGTCCAACAAGAAGTCTTGAAGGAGGAATACCTTTCGAGAAGTGGTTCGAACGACCTGTCAAATTAGATTACTTACACAAGTTTGGGTCTAAGGTACACGTCTTGGACAAGTCAACCGGGAAAGACAAGTTTGCTCCTCGAAGTCAAGAAGGAATCTTTGTAGGTTATCCTAGAGATCGAAAAGGTTATAGAGTATGGATGCCGAAACAACGACAAGTTATCATGTTAAGAGATGTAAAATTTCACGAAGTGAAGAGTGAAGAGAATAAAATGACGAACATGAAGGTTGACCCCTTTGAAATTTACAAGGGAGAATCGGCAAATGTTCAAAATCAACCTTCAAAGGTTGAGGTAGAATTTCATCCTGAAAAACCAAATGAAAATCGAATTGAGCAGATTTCTCATGAAGAGAATGAAGTCAGAAATCTTGATCCTGCATCTAAGGGAAAAGATGAAGTTTCCGTTGTAGACCGCCGAATGACAGATGATCCAGATATTGTTACGGAACCATTTCAACATGATCATCAACACCATGATGTTCATATTGATGGGAGGAGGGTAATGAAAAGAGGTCCAGGTCGACCACGATTGGAGCGAGGTCATGTCGGGCGTCCACGGAAGATATATCACATGGTTGACATTGAGCCACAAGAAGGTTTTGAGTCGAACCTCGAGTCACATATTCCTATGGAAGAGAACGTCGAGTCGAACATGGAGTCACATATTCCCATGGAAGAAGATTTAGAGTCGAACGTCGAGTTACATATTCCTATGGAAGAGAGCATCGAATCGAACATGGAACCACAAGTAAGCATACAGGAAAATACCGATTCTGTCGAGACGTATTTAGACTGTGAAGATTTCGGTGGGATAGCTGAGATTACGGTAAAGCAGGCTTTATCCGGTAATGAGCGAAAAGGATGGAAAGATGCGATATTTTCAGAAGTAAAAAGTTTAGTTAAAAACGATACTTTCGATATTGTTAGTAAACCTATGGGTCGAAATGTCGTAGGATGCCGTTATATACTAACTACTAAGTTGAATGTTGATAAAACTGAAAAGAAGAAAGCCAGACTAGTAGCGAAAGGATTTAGTCAACGTTACGGGATTGACTACCAGAACACCTTTGCACCAGTAGTCAGACTTGACTCTGTAAGATTATTAGTTGCACTTGCAGCAGAACTTGATCTTGAAATTCATCAGTTGGACATTAACACGGCATATTTAAACGGATTATTAGAGGAGGAGATCTATATGAGAGTGCCTGATCTTCTAGAACAATGTCTACTAGATCTCACGCGTTTGGAGCAACCAGGTTCAGCTATATACGAACGAGCCAAAAAGATGTTGGATGATATAAAATCCGGGGGCGACGTCTGCCGACTAAAAAGATCGCTGTACGGGCTCAAACAAGCTGGACGGCAGTGGAACATCAGACTCGACGAACAGCTGAAGAACATGGGGTTGCAAGTCTCCTTGAACGAACCGTGCCTTTATTTTAAGGATATAGATTCGCAAACTAAACTCTTTGTTCTTATTTATGTAGATGATATTCTCGTCGCATCGCAAAGAGGTGAATGCATAGAAAGTTTCAAAAAAGAACTGGCCACTAAGTTCGAATTGAAAGATTTTGGCATTGCGAAATATATGTTAGGCATAGAGTTTGACAAATGTGACAGCCACATAAAATTGTCACAACAAAAATACATCGAAGATTTATTGGTAAAATTTAATATGGTTAATTGTAAACCAATATCTACGCCGATGGAAAATAAATGCAAGATGAATAAACCCACTGGGAAGTGTAGTACTAAGGAGCAGTATCCGTATCGTGAAATTATAGGTTCCTTGATGTATCTCTCTATTGGAACGAGACCGGACATTACTAATACGGTTGCTATATTAAGCCAATTTTTGGATTGTCCAAATGAGGATTGTTGGAATGCTGCGAAACGTGTATTGCGATACTTGAAACATACTAAAACGTATGGCCTTATTTACACGAAGACGGGTAAATCATTGCATGGTTATTCTGATGCTGATTGGGGAGGATGTCTGATAGATAGGCGTTCTTATTCAGGTTATGTTTTTATGTTAGGTGGTGGATGTGTGTCTTGGAAGTCGCAGAAGCAAAAATGTGTATCAACATCTAGCTGTGAAGCGGAGTATGTTAGTTTGGCGTCGTCAATGAAGGAAGGCATATACCTGAACAGCTTGCTAAATGAGATTGGATTACGTAAGTTTGCACCATTATCTTTACATGTAGATAATCAGGGAGCGATTTGTCTGGCCAAGGATACAATGTTCCATTCTCGGAGCAAACACATCGACATAAGGTATCACTTTATACGAAGCGTATTAAGGGACAACAAGAGTATTATGTTGGAATACTTGTCAACCGACTCAATGCTCGCAGACATTTTAACAAAGGCGTTGCCTAGAGAAAAGCATTATATTTGCATGCGTGGTTTAGGCATAGCTTGTTAATTGTTATTATTTTTAGAGTTGTTCTTTGATATCACTTTGTTTGCGTATGTGTTTTTATTTATTTTGAATATGCACATTAAGGGGGCGTATTGAAATAGATTAATGTGATTGATACTTATTGATTATTGTGTTGAATAGTACTGGCAATAGAAGAAACTATAACAAATTTGTATTTGCATAGTTACCGTTCTAGGCATTGTTTATTGACTTTTCTTAAGTCAGTTGAATCAAAACCACTGGCCAAACACGCATCACACGCATCGCATTATACGTTCATGCATCGAAGGGACCTGCGAAAAAGGCTACCTTATTAAAAGAGCTGTTGCTTCGTAAATTGGAGGAAGGTGGTGACCTTAGAGAACATGTCATGAGATTTTTCGATGTGATAAGTCAATTAGCTGACATGGATATCGAAATGAATGATGATCTAACTTCGATAATGCTCTTGTATAGCTTGCCGTCTAGTTTTAAAAACTTTAGATGTGCTATAGAATCTCGAGATTCACTGCCGAAACCAGAGGCATTGAAGATTAAGATATTAGAAGAGGAACATTCCAGAAATAGTAAAGATAGTGTAGACAGGGCACTTCTTGTTAAAGGAAAGAGATCTTCTAAGCCAAAGAGTGGCACAGAGCAAAAACAACGCGCATGTGATACGGCTGAGCAAGGAAATTCGAAATTTAGATACAAATGTTTTAAATGTCATCAAAGTGGTCATAAAGCGTCCGAGTGCACGCAGAAGAAGAATAATTGTAGTGATTCTGTAAAGTATGTGTCGAACATAAGTGATTCATCAGATGTTGATTCCAATTTTGTAACATTTAATTGTGTTTCAGATGTTAATGCTGTTTGCAACGAGAATGGAGATTGGATTTTGGACAGCGGATGTACGTCACATTTATGTAGAGACGCAGGCAAATTTGATACCAAATTTTTACATGTAGCTGGTAAGCTGAATTTGGCAACTAACTCTAGCACGAACGTACAAGGTAAGGGGACAGTCAGATTATCTACATGTAGTAATGGTGCTAAAACTGTAATCCAGTTGCTCAATACCCTATTTGTTCCGGATTTGCGATGTGGCCTTATCTCAGTAGCTAAAATTACTGATCAGGGGTTTAGCGTTACGTTTGAGAAAAACAGAGCTATTGTTCGAGATAGTTGTGGTAACACTAAACTTGTGGCGAATCGCAAAGGTAATTTATATTACGTTGAGGAACAATGCGACAGAGCGTCAGCGATTTCCGAGCGAAAAGTTGATGTGAGGTTGTGGCATGAACGTTTAGGCCATTTAAATGCGAAGGATCTTGTCCAAATCTTAAATAAATCTGGCATGAAGCTTAAGATGACAGATGTAAGAGAGTTGTACTATTGTGATGTTTGTATGCAAGGGAAAATGAGTAGGTTACCTTTTACGAGATCTAGTGGGCCATGCGATGAAAAATTGAAAATTATTTATTCTGACGTGGTGGGCCCGATGCAGCATACATCAATAAATGGTGCCAAATATTTTGTGACATTTATTGATCATACTAGATGGTGTGAAGTCTATTTTCTTAGCAAGAAAAGTGAAGTGTTCACTACATTCAAGGTATACAAAACTCATGTTGAGAACCTGTTTAATAGGAAAATAACTTACCTTCATACAGATAATGGAGGCGAATACTGCAACCGAGATTTCGACGAGTTCTTGAAGAAAGAAGGAATAGCAAGAAGGCTGACAATTCCTGGCGTACCTCAGCAGAATTCGATAGCTGAAAGGAAGAACAGGACCTTGACAGAGATGGCAAGATGTATGCTCATTTCGTCGGGGCTTTCTCCGGGTTTCTGGGCGGATGCTGTGGCTACAGCATGCCACGTAAGAAATCGTTGTCCAACAAGAAGTCTTGAAGGAGGAATACCTTTCGAGAAGTGGTTCGAACGACCTGTCAAATTAGATTACTTACACAAGTTTGGGTCTAAGGTACACGTCTTGGACAAGTCAACCGGGAAAGACAAGTTTGCTCCTCGAAGTCAAGAAGGAATCTTTGTAGGATATCCTAGAGATCGAAAAGGTTATAGAGTATGGATGCCGAAACAACGACAAGTTATCATGTCAAGAGATGTAAAATTTCACGAAGTGAAGAGTGAAGAGAATAAAATGACGAACATGAAGGTTGACCCCTTTGAAATTTACAAGGGAGAATCGGCAAATGTTCAAAATCAACCTTCAAAGGTTGAGGTAGAATTTCATCCTGAAAAACCAAATGAAAATCGAATTGAGCAGATTTCTCATGAAGAGAATGAAGTCAGAAATCTTGATCCTGCATCTAAGGGAAAAGATGAAGTTTCCGTTGTAGACCGCCGAATGACAGATGATCCAGATATTGTTACGGAACCATTTCAACATGATCATCAACACCATGATGTTCATATTGATGGGAGGAGGGTAATGAAAAGAGGTCCAGGTCGACCACGATTGGAGCGAGGTCATGTCGGGCGTCCACGGAAGATATATCACATGGTTGACATTGAGCCACAAGAAGGTTTTGAGTCGAACCTCGAGTCACATATTCCTATGGAAGAGAACGTCGAGTCGAACATGGAGTCACATATTCCCATGGAAGAAGATTTAGAGTCGAACGTCGAGTTACATATTCCTATGGAAGAGAGCGTCGAGTCGAACATGGAACCACAAGTATGCATACAGGAAAATACCGATTCTGTCGATACGTATTTAGACTGTGAAGATTTCGGTGGGATAGCTGAGATTACGGTAAAGCAGGCTTTATCCGGTAATGAGCGAAAAGGATGGAAAGATGCGATACTTTCAGAAGTAAAAAGTTTAGTTAAAAACGATACTTTCGATATTGTTAGTAAACCTATGGGTCGAAATGTCGTAGGATGCCGTTATATACTAACTACTAAGTTGAATGTTGATAAAACTGAAAAGAAGAAAGCCAGACTAGTAGCGAAAGGATTTAGTCAACGTTACGGGATTGACTACCAGAACACCTTTGCACCAGTAGCCAGACTTGACTCTGTAAGATTATTAGTTGCACTTGCAGCAGAACTTGATCTTGAAATTCATCAGTTGGACATTAACACGGCATATTTAAACGGATTATTAGAGGAGGAGATCTATATGAGAGTGCCTGATCTTCTAGAACAATGTCTACTAGATCTCACGCGTTTGGAGCAACTAGGTTCAGCTATATACGAACGAGCCAAAAAGATGTTGGATGATATAAAATCTGGGGGCGACGTCTGCCGACTAAAAAGATCGCTGTACGGGCTCAAACAAGCTGGACGGCAGTGGAACATCAGACTCGACGAACAGCTGAAGAACATGGGGTTGCAAGTCTCCTTGAACGAACCGTGCCTTTATTTTAAGGATATAGATTCGCAAACTAAACTCTTTGTTCTTATTTATGTAGATGATATTCTCGTCGCATCGCAAAGAGATGAATGCATAGAAAGTTTCAAAAAAGAACTGGCCACTAAGTTCGAATTGAAAGATTTTGGCATTGCGAAATATATGTTAGGCATAGAGTTTGACAAATGTGACAGCCACATAAAATTGTCACAACAAAAATACATCGAAGATTTATTGGTAAAATTTAATATGGTTAATTGTAAACCAATATCTACGCCGATGGAAAATAAATGCAAGATGAATAAACCCACCGGGAAGTGTAATACTAAGGAACAGTATCCGTATCGTGAAATTATAGGTTCGTTGATGTATCTCTCTATTGGAACGAGACCGGACATTACTAATACGGTTGCTATATTAAGCCAATTTTTGGATTGTCCAAATGAGGATTGTTGGAATGCTGCGAAACGTGTATTGCGATACTTGAAACATACTAAAACGTATGGCCTTATTTACACGAAGACGGGTAAATCATTGCATGGTTATTCTGATGCTGATTGGGGAGGATGTCTGATAGATAGGCGTTCTTATTCAGGTTATGTTTTTATGTTAGGTGGTGGATGTGTGTCTTGGAAGTCGCAGAAGCAAAAATGTGTATCAACATCTAGCTGTGAAGCGGAGTATGTTAGTTTGGCGTCGTCAATGAAGGAAGGCATATACCTGAACAGCTTGCTACATGAGATTGGATTACGTAAGTTTGCACCATTATCTTTACATGTAGATAATCAGGGAGCGATTTGTCTGGCCAAGGATCCAATGTTCCATTCTCGGAGCAAACACATCGACATAAGGTATCACTTTATACGAAGCGTATTAAGGGACAACAAGAGTATTATGTTGGAATACTTGTCAACCGACTCAATGCTCGCAGACATTTTAACAAAGGCGTTGCCTAGAGAAAAGCATTATATTTGCATGCGTGGTTTAGGCATAGCTTGTTAATTGTTATTATTTTTAGAGTTGTTCTTTGATATCACTTTGTTTTGCGTATGTGTTTTTATTTATTTTTAATATGCACATTAAGGGGGCGTATTGAAATAGATTAATGTGATTGATATTTATCGATTATTGTGTTGAATAGTACTGGCAATAGAAGAAACTATAACAAATTTGTATTTGCATAGTTACCGTTCTAGGCCTTGTTTATTTACTTTTCTTAAGTCAGTTGAATCAAAACAGTGCTCATATAAACATCGAATATATTCCGTTAGTGCTTTTTTACTGTGTTTTATCTGCTTTGCTATCCTTTATATATAAGGGCAATTTTTACCCTCACATTTAAAGGTTTTAATTTCAATTAATACTTATTGCGGTAACAAAAGACAGTATGAATTACATTGTTTCAATGTTAATACATTCGTTAAGTTATTTTAAAATTCTAATTAAGTTTCTGACAAGACGGCAATCGTGGTTGTCATGTGAGCGATTTATCGCTCTTGTGATATTAAGATTCTTAAAGTGTCGCTTACAGGCGACAAGAGGGAAGGGAGTTGGTTGTTACAAACAGGGATGTTGCGGATGCTGATTTCTTGACATCGGTGCGGATATTAAAAAGCTCACATCCGCGGATACGGATGCGGATCATATAATAGATAAATACATATAAACACTTAAATACATAGATAACATCCATAACTCAAGAACAAACGTGATAAACACACATATAAATGCCCTGCCCAGGATTCGAACCCAGGACCTCCTGCTTCAAAGGCAGGGTCACTACCAACTAGTCTAGAAGGTCGTTCAATAAAATTTTGCGATAAGTTGATTGGGAAGTGATTCGGCAACATTATTTTCAGCGATCATTTAGGGAACCCAAGTATCTATCTATTTTTGAACAAAAAAATAGAATAATCATATAATCAATTCATAATTGACGGGGAAGTGCGTACACAGACACAAAACAAAGAACAAAAAACTCTCCTGAGTTTTTGGACTCTGTTGTAAAGTATCTATTTTCGAACGAGCTGCAAATGCTTAACCTAACCTATTTAGAGTTCGAAAACCCCGTACTTTTCCATTAGAACCTTTATCACAATTCGAAAGCAATTAGCGAAGGTAAACAATTACACTATCTGTTCCAACGCAAATGTAATCAGTTACCCATCGCTATTTAATCCTAGCCCTTTTTCGATACGAGTAAACTCGATGATTGCAAAAGGACAAGCCATCCCTAACTGATCTGAAATATGAGGTGATAACATTTATTTTCAAAATATATACAGTAAGTGTAACTTACCTAAGTACCTACCTCTACCTACCTTAAACTTAAAATAGGTCCTCGAGGCATTGTACCTAAAATGCTGGCGGCGTTACCTCGTTGTATCGCAATGCTGATACGTTGTGCGAGGAAGCCACCAGCTCTTCGGTCGCCAGTAACATCAACCAGACGTTTCGCGATTTCTACGAAAAACTTGCATGCGCTGGGACACCATGGACCAAGAGATTCGACCCCGAATAGTACAAAAAGGCACTCTCTGCCCAGGCTCTTATATTCGTTTATCTTATCTAAATTATTGGTTTACACTGATGTGTGAATCTATTTTTTTTTACTCCAGCACTTCTATCTGTCAATTAGATAACTGACAGCGATATTTAAAAAGTATAAATTATAACGTTAGCTATGGTATTTCATAAGAATATCGCTAAACGATGGTCGTAGCCCGTTCTTATTTTTTAGCGACAATGACTGAATGAGTCTATGTAAGGGCTTGTGTCGTGTGTTTCACTAAAATTACTGCGAGTGAATTATCAATCAATTTATATATAAGAAGCGTGTGACATAATTATGTTATATCGAAAAATTTAATCGAAATAAAAACACTGTCCTTTAAAAACAAACGAATTTTAGAGGGCGTGTTCTCAACACAAAACACGACCCCCCACGAATCACGTATCAGAATAACGGATAGCCGTTATTCTGATTCTGCAAACGATTGACCAAATACCCTCATAAAAATACGCCAACAGATCTCAAGTATTAATCGTATTATCATAACTTAAACTCTTAGGAATACAAAAAAAATAAGCCACTTAACGCTGGACTATCACACACAACACAAGTGCTCTAAAATAATCTATAAAAATCGGCAACAGCAAATAGCACGGCGCATCAAACACGACTCTTGTTTGCTTGTTAGCAGTTGTTTACCGGACTGTTGACGCGACACATGTTAGTCATTAACTGCAATTAAACCATGTCCAATGTTTGTTTGGAGAATTGAAACAGGTCGTTTAGTGGACAGTCCTTCGTTTATCGACGATTCTAGTGATTGGGATATTAAAGCACAATGCAATTAATATGTTTACCAGTTGTAACGTTCCTTATAGAATCGAAGGTTGCTGTTCCGAAAAATTTTAGCTGGAGAAGGTCTAAAATAAGATGAATCTGTGATCTTTCTAAGAGTTGACAAATGAAAGCAACTCTTTTTTGTTCACCAACAAGGAAATGGCTTCCTCGCACAACGTATCAGCATTGCGATACAACGAGGAAACGCCGCCAGCATCCTAGGTACAATGCCTCAAGGACCTACTTTAGATTTAAGGTAGTTACGTAAGTTACACTTACTGTATATATTTCGAAAATAAATGTTTATTTATAGGAAATGAAACAATACAAATTATGCACTAAAATATATACACTGGTACACAACAGGCGGGTCTTATCGCTTAGAAGCGATTTTTTCGAGACAACCTTTGGGTAGAGAAGTTAACACACGTGGAAACCAAAAAATATGTCGGTAAATCAAAACGGAGTACTTATTAATAAAACAAAAACATATCATAAAACGGAATTCAGACACAAACTTATATACATAAGATTTATAAAAATACATAGACATACATACACATAAATAATTACAAAAGCACAGCATAACAACAGGAAAACAGTTAGGAAGAAGATAAGTAAAACACTTTCATCTTAGTTTTAAAAATTGGCAACGACTTTGCACGTATGTCGACAGGTAGAGAGTTCCATAAAAGAACCGCCTGGAATGAAAAGGAGTTCGTGAAAAATTTAGAGCTGGAAGAAGAAACTGAAAAAGAAAAGTTTTAGCGCATATAGCGGAAGTTACATAATTAAAACGTTCTTTGAGGTGGCGGGGAGTAGCAGGATTAAAAAGTATTTATTTATTTATTTATTGATACAGGTTTGCCAACAGGTGCAATACTATTACTAAAACACTTTAATCAAAGGTACAAAATCATTCCAGAGTATTCACCCAAAGAGAAGTAGAGAGTATTCAGTATGCCAAAGAGACACAGAACGTGAAAGTTACATCCAAGCAGGATAGGAAGCCATACCACAGATCCCCGGGTAATGTCTTTTTTTAACAGCGGACACGACTTGTGTCCTAATACGAGTATGCTTGTAACGCAATAAGTTATACGGATAATCTGTTATAATATTCATATAATTTAAACTTTCGTGAGACATATTGATATTAAATTGCAACGGTTAACACTCACGTATTTTTATCACAATAGGCGTGACATGTTTCGTCTGCGTCGTGATGTCCTAGCCGCGAAGGTGATAACACCACTCTGTCTGTCCGACGATGTCTGCCCGACGCAGACGAAACATGTCACGCCTATTGTGATAAAAATACGTGAGTGTTAACCGTTGCAATTTAAAATCTGTTATAATATTTTGTAAAGTGGTAAGTGAACAATATTCACCATTCAATAACTATCACGATGGCTTGATAGTTCTCAATAAAATCTATAATTGCATCCAGTGCTGAACAAACAGCAAAGTTAATATTCATTTCTCGAGCGAGAAAAGTTGAGAGTTCGTGTTTTTTAATCGCTTTCATTCTGGAGAGTCGATTTCTGAAGAATAAATTTTATGGAAACAAAGAAAGGTTTCTATTAGTTTAGTAGGTTTTTAAATGCGACAGGATTAAGTTGGAGAAAGAGCTAATAGAAAAACTTTGCCTGTCAAAAATTGTTTTGTATTATGTTAAAAGGTCTTGTATTCGACCTGTGTGTCACGGTAGCGCCGCTCTGGCGTGTGTTGTGATGGATATATTTGATTCGAAACGTGACAGTAGACGGTTGTCAAAAGTTTCAACTTATTCGAATAAAGGGAACTTAGTCAAATTCAGCTTGCAAGATTTAAACCTAACAAACACACATACGCTGCAAGTTTAAATAAAAGCTTGCAAAAACAAGCACCTCCGACAATTCTACCAGTTAGGTTTGAAGTAGGATCTAGAGTTCCCTTGAGCTGTTGCCGGGTGCTAAAAAGAATCCAAGAAGTTCTTCAATGGTTTCGATCATAATCATAATCCGTCGGTCTCTTGCCACCATCAACGAGCCTGTTCTCCTTGAGCCGACTGGAATTTTCATGGATGATGGCAAGAAACCCGATGGGGTGTCCTTGGTTCCTTTGAGTTTGGGACGGATGCTAGTGTGGGATGCTACCTGCGTAGACACGCTGGCACCGTCCCATCTCCAACGTTCCGCCAATTCTAGAACTAATATACAGTAAAGTACTATAGTACAAGTTTTTAAAGTAAACTAAATTCACGGAGGCTTGGATTTCCGCTAAATTCACCTCCTTAATTCTCGCCCTGTCCGGGATCCTAAGTTATCAACCTGAAATGTATACATGCTCATGGTCTTTCACATTAATCAGAACTTCAATTCATTGTATGTACGAACCCAATGGTCACGTATCCCTTGTGTAGGATTAAAAATGGCGGCCATTTCTTGCCACGATTGGCGATAAACAGACGGATTGTGCTGTTGAATGATTTATGGGTTCGACGCGGCCGCCATATTGATGAATCGACTTAAGTTTGGTTCAACGATAAATAAGGTACATCATAAATAATGCTTGTTTTAGGAAAAAGTAGATGATAACATTGATAACTACCATCATACAACGTGTTTTAGAGCAATTTCTTTAAATTCAAGAGTGCATTATTTAGCTTAAATTAAGTTGATTTCTCATAGACACCGGTATTCTAATTAGCTCCATTTAGAAAATAACTAGTAATTTAAAGTTATCTTATATGGGATTTGCACATGTGTAAACGGCGTATGAGTATTCGATATGACACTGATATGTCATAGACGTCATAGTTGTCACTTAGTAGAGTCGATTCTAAATTCTAATGTCCGTTTTACATTAGCGGTTGATGCAATAAGTAATTATTTTGTATGAGAAATTAGAAAATTAAAATTAACGAAGTTATTAAAACTAACTATGCCATTCTGTTTCCTTAATTATACCAAGCCACATGACGAAGTTAAAGCAAATGCTCAAGAACATCCTGTATACAGGACTTTTAAACAGTATGATTGTTTCTGTTAGCTACCGATATTTCGCCAAACGCTATACACTGTTCTTATTAGTAGTTATACAATGTAATGATATTTTATTAGGTATAGAAGATGGGAATAAGAATAAAACGTACGTGACTACAGCAGAGCTATAAAATATAATTTTCTGCCCTCCGGCCGGCAAAAGTAAATTTATTAAGATGTTTGAAATCTGTTCAGTGTCTTACGTGAAAGTAAAAATCCATTTTCGGAAACTTTTACATGAAAAAAAAAGTAACTGGTAATTACACAATTGCACACTTTGCACAATTGCACACTTTGCACAATTGCACACTTTGCACAATTGCACACTTTGCACAATTGCAAAGCACCTGTCTCGCATTAAATTACGTTAAATCACCTCTCAGTCTAAGTACTCGTACCTTAACAGCGAATATTAATTAAAGTACTAAGCGTTCTGTAAATTAAATAGATCATCTCTAACTCTCGAGTACCGCCCAGGTGATCATTGCCGGCGCGTCTCGAGAATTGCCGACGATTCCTGTAATGGCTTGCATTAAGAAAATGGCGAAGATCGTGAGCTCGTGTGGTACCTACTGTCTTTAAGGCAGACGTTGTATAGTCTACTCTACCAATTGGAACCTAAGGCCACTGTAAGACTATGTCATAGTGACTAGTGACGCTATAAATCAGGTCGCAATTTCACTGCGGTAAAAGGTACGACAATAGGCAAGACAACAAAAAAATAGTCCGTCTATTAGATTATTAATAAAAAATATTCAACATGTATTTTTTCTTTTGTTCGTCAAATGAAAAAATGACGGAATTACAGTGCATTAAAGTTTCACGTGACGTCACAATTAGGAACAATTCTTACCTAATAGTAACTTCACCAGCCCCACTCCGAAACATTGACCCTCTACATCTTTGTCAATTTTAGTTATCATGAAAAAGGAAAAAATACGTGTCCAATAATTTGGATAATCTAACTGACGGACTGAATAGAGTACCTAATCGTTTTTCAACATAGTCGTCATCCCTATTCTCAACATCATTATTCAGATTCAGATTCAGATTCAGATTTTTATTGATAAAATATAAAATATTTTACACGTCATTTGATAGGTACAATGTTACAATTAAAGTAATTCTTAGACTGATCTAATTAATTTGACCAGTAGGTAGGTACGAGTACATTACATTTATTTTATTAACAGCTAAGTTTGCCAGGTAAGTAGGTAGGTACAAATTACATATTTTACATCTTTGGAGATGGGTATGTTACTTAGTGTTAAGACGTTATACAATAAATAGCCAGTAACTTATCGATCATTTGTCCTTGACAGGAATTCATTTATTGTGTAGCAAGACATGTTAATCAGTATTTTTTTTTAATTTTACTTGTAAATATGGCGTCACTTTTAGAGTTAATGATGTCGCTCGGCAGTGTATTATCTATATTTACACCGTAGACACTGAGCGACTTTCGAGTCTTAGTTATTACTGATATAACAGACGTCTAAGGGCTACAGGCGCCGCTTACTACTGTGTGGGCTATATGCTTGTTTACCGCCAACATGTCCGTTATAAATAAAAACTATTAAAAACATCACGAAATTCCGACACAGGATCATTTTCAGATCAAAAGCAACCGAAAATTATTTAAAACACTATTAGATCTCGTTACCTACAATTATCAAGAAGTCTTCACCACGAAATTATTTATACATTACGATTTTGTTTGATTTTTTTTTTATACTACGACGGTGACAAACAAGCATACGGCCCGCCTGATGGTAAGCGGTCACCGTAGCCTATGGACGCCTGCAACTCCAGGGGTGTTACATGCGCGTTGCCGACCCTTTAAAAACTTTAACACTCCTTTTTTGAAGAACCCCATATTGCAATTATGCGAAAACAGGAGGTCGCTGGTTCGATCCCACCCAGCCCTGCTTACCGGGGGTCTTGGTCACTTTTTCTGTAGTATATGACATCTCTTTCAATTTACAATAAGAGTATTTGGTATGTTTTTATTCAAAACTGTAAAACGAGTAAGCTCAGTGACGTCTACTGGCAAGTAATAACGGGATCCATGTTGTATTTAGCAATATTTTCTCAAAAGCCTACTAAAACTTGAGGATTAATTATAAAATAGATCACGAACCCACTATACATTACGGGCGTAATCAATTTACATGAGAGGCCGTAGGTTAAATGCGGACTAAATAAATTTAACTTGGGTGCGCATTCAATTTTTCATCTCATGTTCTGTAAGTAATATATTTTCCCCTAGAGACTTTTACTTTCCGAGTATATTTGAAACTTTTGGCTTATAAACCGTTGCTTTGCTTTGATTTTGTATTTATTATTTACTGGCTTACGCCTGTTTCGCCTGAGACGAACTGTACTGAGGGGTTATTTTCCAAAAAAAAATCCTTGTCGAGCCATGCTGTATTAAAAAAAATATGTTCCAAATGTTCCAGGCCCTGAATTTCGTCTATTAAGTACTTCTCTACCTACTCTATGTTAGTAATGTAGTAATTTCAAATTTTATTTCATATGCAATGTGACAATTAACGCCGGGTCAGTTATATAGGTGGTTCGATTGACGCTTAGTTAACTTAGTACTTTTAGTTATTTCTCTTCATGTAAATTATTTCACACCTATGCAATTTATAAAAGTATTTTTATAAAACAATCAACTCGACCTGTAATCTATTTTTAAAAATAAAATTCCAATTGAAATTACCGCAATGTATTTCTGTCCCGGGATTATCAGGATTACCAACACAGGAAACAATGTCCCAATGAAAAGGAAAAATGTTTATGTTACCCTTACCATTTTTTTTAATACTACGACGGTGACAAGCATACGGCCCGCCTGATGGTAAGCGGTCACCGTAGCCTATTGACGCCTGCAACACCAGGGGTATTACATGCGCGTTGCCGACCCTTTAAAAAAATCCATGTCGTGGGTTCGAGTCACGCCCGATCATGACTTGTCCCCATTTATTTTCTTTCTAAGAAATATCCTTCTATTGAAATTTATGATTTTTATAGCCATGTTGTGTGTGAGGATTTAATTTCGTATAGTATAGTGTTCGTATTTCTTGACGTTGCACATAAAGTTTCTCATCGTTTTGTAAAGTTTCAGCTTCATGTACATCAGTTGCGCGGCAATTAAGTACATTTTCGTCAGGTATTACAAATGTAAATTTTCCAATCGCGTCCGAATATGAAGTGAGTCGGCAAAACTAATTGGTCCATGAAATCGAATATCGATTAAGGCCGTGTCATACGTATGTATAGTCAAATACGCGTGTAATGCTTGTGCACATAATACCTACCTCCTAGTCGGTGAGTGCCCTTAGTATTATATTATTAGTATATTACTTTTGCTAAAATTAGAACCACAACTATCGTATGTCCTTTCCTACTATCCCAATACCAAGTTTCATTTTAATCCGTTCAGCGGTTTTAGTTCCTTTCGCATTTGAAATACAAGTATGGATATTGTTTCTAATAATATATGATTTCTTGTATTGATCTATATCTGTTTACAATACATACTTTTTGTTGTCTAACTCATAACAGAAGCCGTCTCAATTATGTTCTAGCTTTGGGACTAAATCGATTTCTGTAAGATTTTCCCCTAATTTATTTCATTATATTACAATTTATACCTGCTTTGTTAAAATCGACAGGGTGCGTAGCCAAGATGCCAATCGGTCACGCTCAGTCGCTAACGAAACGCAACTGTCATTGTCACACTAATAAGGAAGAGTGATAGAGAGAGATAGCTACGATACGTTATTAAGCGTGAGCGATTGGCATCTTGGCTATGCACGCTGGTATGGCTATGGCAAAAAAACAAAATCAAATCATATTTTTATTTCAACGAACATAATTATTTTTGGTATAAGTTCTCCATAAAAAATGTTTCCTTATGTAACTACCATTTTTTTGTGTACACACATCTTCCGTTTACTCGTATTTGTCCTGCCGGGCAGGCTTGACTACTCTGTCTCAGGTAATTTGATGGCGGATCGTTGGCTGAAAGCTCTTCAATCATGCATCTTCCATCTTTGGTCCTCTTGGGACAGCCTCCGCTGATGACATCATTCTGCCTGAGATAATCATTGTAGGCTGAACGCTCTTCCTGTTTCCCAAGGTAGGCATCGATTAATTGTAACCGGCTGCTTGGAGGGTTCTCGGAGGGTCTGCATCTTCCATCTTCGGTCCTTCTGGTCCCTGTTGGACAGCCTACGCTGAAAACATCCAGTGAAGAATCTTGGCTGAGGTTATATTCGTTGAATAATGCCCGGCTGCCAGGAGGGTTCTTAGAAGGTCTGCATCTTCCATCTTCGGTCCTCTTGGTCCCAATCGGACAGCCTCCGCTGAAAACATCAAGTGCAGAATCTTGGCTGAGGCTATATTCGTTGAATGATGACCGGCTGCCAGGAAGGTTCTCAGAAGGTCTGCATCTTCCATCTTCGGTCCTCTTGGTCCCAGTCGGACAGCCTCTGCTGAAAACATCCAGTGCAGAATCTTGGCTGAGGTTATATTCGTTGAATGATGACCGGCTACCAGGAGGGTTCTCTAAAGGTCTGCATCTTCCATCTTCGGTCCTCTTGGTCCCAGTCGGACAGCCTCCGCTGAAGAAATCTAGTGAAGAATCTTGTCTGAGATAATCTTTGTTGAATGATGACCGGCTGCCAGAAGAGTTCTTGGGAAGCTTGCATCTTCCATGTTTGGTCTTTTTGGTCCCTGTCGTTTTACACCCCTTAAAATAGACAGCCGAATCCTTCCCCGCGCGCCCCCCATCGATGACCCAGAAATCGGCAGAGTTAACCCACTGTATAGAATATATCCTTACGCTGTGGTGTTACTTAATAGGACTCAAAAGATCTTGCATTCAAAATAATAACTACCTACTTACTGCCCAAACGTCGAATTAAATATAACTACAAGTTAAAATCTGCCTGTTTTCATTATTCATTACACAACCTTTACACGACTCGTGGTGCACTCGTCCCTTTAATTGCGAATGAGTGCAAAATAACACGAAAGATCTTGTGTTATTCCGTCAACACGTACAAGTTGACTATAGAGACCGCAGAAACGCGACGCATTGTTTCTCTTACTCGACCCATTTCGTTAGTTAGCGCTTCAGAAGCTCTTATAACTCTAGTAGCGTTTAAGTGAGACCAGTTTAGCTCTATTTGAGTGTTATTATTTTTACCGGAGGAGGGTAAAATTAAAACAAAAGGGCTGGATGTGTGTAGTTTATAAACAGTCAGCCAATAGGCCACTGTAGGACTATGTAGTGACGGTATAAATCAGATTGTAAGAAAACTCTTACTGCTTGTCATTTTTACATGGTTCTAAAGTGGTCTAGGGTTCCAATACTTCCAATTGGTTGACTTCACATAGTTGTATGAGTATGTGCGTATTTTTGTTAAAAGAATTGAATCTCTTTTGAATATTTTGATGTTAAATGCCTTGCAAGTAAAATAAAATATTTATTTTCGAAATATATACCTCCAGTAAGTGTAACTTACCTAACGACCTGCCTCTACCTACCTTAAATGTAAAATAGGTCCTTGAGGCATTGTACCTAGGATGCTGGCAGCATTTCCTCGTTGTATCGCAATCCAGCTCTTCGGTCACCAGTAAAATCATTTTATTTATTTTTTATTTAAGAGCCTAAAGTGTCCCACTGCTGGGCAAAGGCCTCCCTCTCTCTTTTCCACGCATCCCGGTCTTGAGCAAGACGACAAGTTCGTCTCTCCAGCGTTTTTGCGGTCTGCCTTGACGCCGAGCTCGGTTTTGTGGGACCCACAATGTGCTTATTTTCGCCCATAGATCGTCCGGCATACGGCTGACATGTAACCTTAACGTAACATCAACCAGTGTAAAATTGCAAGTTAAATTTGACTCACCTGCCGGTGCCGGTTCTCCATTGAGCAGCACGTTTATTTATATGACATATGTTATCATAGAGACCGTAATTTGTACCCATATAATATAACAACTTACATTTTTTCAGGCAACATAAAACCTAAACTGTGAAAGATAAGAAAAGAACATGATTAAATTTGTCATATAGTAATAATTCGAAAATTCTACCCTAATGGTACCGTCATCATAAATATGCAAAGCAAATCTTATCTATTTTATTTACCTGCTTTATTTTCTTACTTAGTTAACTTAGGTAAACCTTGCTTAGGTATGGTTTTGGCCAAGTATTTTGTATTTGAAATAGGTATTTACTTAGGTACCAACCAGATTTAATCAAAGTAATTAGTATGCTCAGAGACTTAGGGATCGGAAAATCATAAAACGGAATTGAGTAGACCTAAGACCTAGGGGATAAAATTAATCTAGATTCTAATGCTATCTTTTGGGATAAGGTCCACCCGTCCATTCCATTAATCTTCTTTAATTAAATGTATTACTATCTCGTTTATTTTGTTGCATAAAAAGAGACTTTTTTTCTTGGATTTCCAAAGGAAAACAGAACAGAATCGTGATAGATCAAAAGAATTCGTCAGTTTTAGTTTGGGAGTAGGTATGTGTGAGATTGACCCCACATACCTAATTACCAATATTGCCGTTGACGCTGACACAAATATTTTTCTACATCACTTTCGTATAGATATCCTAGTTATCCCAGGACATTACGTGGGTATAAAAAATATAGATGGGCTTCTATTTTTACTCCTCGTTTTTCAAAATTTTAATGCAAATTACAAAAAATCAAAAATTAAAATCATAATATTTATTTTTCAAGTAGGCATGTTACAGTGCACTTTTGAACGTCGAAGAATTGAATTACAATTGAAAATTCAAATTCAAATTCAAATTCAAATCATTTATTTCGGACTTTCAGTCCATAGAGTTAGAATATACAAACTTATCGCTATTGTTAATAATACCTACGTTAAATCAAATTAAATCCAATTTAATTTAATTATAATCAAATTCAATTAAATAATATAAATTAAAATCAAAGTAAATTAAAGGCGCCTGGGCACCGCCAGTACAGGTGCATGCAGCTGAACATATCGCTGCGGCAGCGGCGAGTCCCAGCGGTGGGCTAACGTGCGCAGGATGCTATTCGAGCTGCCAAGACTACGACTGAGGAGAGACGCAGACCGTTTTCTCATGATGGCAAAAAAGCAGTCGGTGTGTGCCTCCGCGAACATTGTAGACGCACTACAATACCGCGGCAGCCCAAACAACATCCTGAACGCATCATTATATTGCACACGCAACGCACTATAGGCCCGCTGAGTAAAATTGGTCCACAAACCGCACGAGTAGAAGGTTTGGCAGAAAGCCTTAAATAACGTTAGTTTAACTTCCTTACTACACCGTGCAAATCTGCGGGCCAACATGTTACAGCGGACGCACAGCGCGCGGCGCTCACGCTCAATGTCCTCGACATCTGACATAGTCTCGGTTACCCAGTGGCCCAGGTACTTGAAGCTGTCAGTTCTTTTTAAAGGAGTACCACAGAGTGTGACTTGTTCCATAGGGTAAGTTTTATTGCCAGCTTTAAATTGCATGACCTCGCTTTTCGAGGCATTGTACCTGAGGCCATGAGCTTCCGCATATGCCTCACAAATACGTAACAACTGAATTAACCCCCCCATCGAGGGGCTCAGCAGCACCATATCGTCGGCGTAGCTTAAATTATTTACACAAACGCCTTCTATGTGACATCCGACAGGAGAACTGCTGAGCTCCTCGATCAGGCCGTTCATATAAACGTTAAAAAGTTTCGGCGAGGTCAGACCTCCTTGCCTAACTCCGCATTTCATAACATACGAGTCAGAGACAGCGCCAGCCCACCTTACACTATTTCTCTGCTCTCTGTACCAATGTCTGAAAACAGCGGTAATTTCTTGAGGAACAGAAGTATCATCACGCAGTTTTCGCCACAACAGGTCATAGGAAATTGTGTCAAAAGCCTTTGACAAGTCCAAGAAACAGGCAAATATTGGCGTTTCACGGGATGTATAGTATTGAACAGTTTGCTTGAGACATAGTATTGCGCTCTCGGTAGATAAACCCGGCCTGAAACCGAATTGGGCGTCGTTTAGTTGAATATTATTCCCTAGTATGTCATCAAGCAAACTGTCCAGCACCTTAGCTACAACCGTGGCTAGCGAAATCGGCCTGTAGTTGGACACGTCAGAGGCGTCCCCAGTTTTATTTTTCAGAATTGGCACCACTATAGTATACATGAGCTCATCGGGTAAGTAGCTGTGATTTATACATAGGTTAAATAACAATGAAAGTAATCTCGGTAGATGGTCGCCGGCATACTTGAGATGCTCAATGCTGAGGTTGTCATGACCCGGGGACTTCCCCCTCTGCATTCCATTTATTATACATGCCACTTGTTTCGAGGTAAATCGAATGGATGGCGAGCCAATATTAACCTCAGCATCGGTCCTCCCAGCTGACGGGTCGAGTGGAGGCTCAACTATAAAATGCCGCTGGAAAGCATTCGCGATATCCACTGGGACATGCCTATCGCCCACGCTCAACGGAAGACTGGACTTAGGGGTCAACTTCGCGGTACTTTTCCAAAATTTTCCAAAGTTTTTACTAGCGTGGTTTTTAGCAATAATATCCATTCTAATAGACTGCTCATGGTTTTGGCAATATTTTAATTTAGATTTAAAAATCTTTTTGGATTCCACCATATTATCATGGACATACCCGGCGGCCGGCCTGCCATAAGATACCCACCATTGGAACCAGAACCGCGCCTCCCGGTGCGCGCCGGCGACGTGCATGTTCCAACCCGGTATGTAATTACGCTTTCCGCGCCTAGTTTCCTTATGGGACTCCTCAGCGGCCAGTTTAAGAACATTTATTATGCTAACATACAAGTCCGTTATCCTATGCTTATGCTCATTGTTATTACACATACGGTCAGCGCACTCTGTGAATTCAGAAGGAAAATGAATATCCCTAAGCTTGCTCGAACAAATTTCAGTATATTTATCTATTTGGCTCGCATCACGCTCACCCCATATTACTTTGCTAAAACTAAGCACCTTAGGTGGCAACACTTTTGCCTTCACTAAATTAAAGTTACATTCCAACAATAAAGGACAATGGTCGGACCAGTAAACGTTATGTAACACCGACGCGCTAACTACAGTGGCCCTCGCCGCACTCGTCACCACACAGTGGTCGAGCCAGCGCCTGCAGCCGTGGACGTCACTAACGTACGTGTAGGTATCACTTGGCAACAGGTCCATATCCACACAAGTTAAAGATTGTTCGTTACAGAAATGCATCAGTTCCAGACAAAATGACTCACCCGGGTGGGCGTTGAAATCCCCGAGAACGAACACCGACTCCACGTCATTACTTTCCACAATAGAATAAATTTCGCCCAAACACTCAGTAAACTCACTCAGATGGTCCGCCGAGTCAGTCGGCATGTACACAGATATCACAATCACCGGCCGGTCGTTAAGGACTAGTTTGATAGCCGCCAACCGCACACTGTTGCATTGTATGACCGAGACACACGGGAACAACGCCTTCCTCCACAATAATGCGACGCCACCGTGGGGTCTGCCTCGAAGTACCTGTACTGACGAGTCAATTGCAGATTTACCCGTAAAGGCAAATTCCTCACTTATGGTGCTTAGAAACGAAATGTCATGTTCCATCAACCAGGTTTCTTGCAGCGCGATAATCCCAGCAGTGCGACACAAGTTGCGAACACATTCCACTGACCTCACAATATTTCTACAATTAAAACTTATAATATTTGTGGAAAAGCACGAATCAAATCATTTAATAAATGTTTTGATTCATGATTTTTTGTTTTTTAAGTAGTCACACTACTATATATAAATTATACATTGAAAAAGATGTCATATACTACAAAAAAAGCAACCTCCTGCTTTTGCGGCAGCAGGAGGTCGCTGGTTAGATCCCAGCCCTGCTCACCGGGGTCTTTTGTTCACTTTTTCTGTATTATATGACATCTCTTTTTGAATTTATAATTGAATGCAAATTAAATAGTGATGCCCGAGCCGCGAAGGTGACTACACCACTCTGTCTGTCCGACGAGGACTGCCCGATGCAGTCGAAACATGTCACGCCTATTGTGATAAAAATACGTGAGTATTAACCGTTGCAATTTAAAATCAGTATGACTCTCGAAAGTTTAAATTATAAGTTTGTACCTGATATTTTAATGCAAAAAAAATTATGATATCGAGTATTTGGGGCCAGTATCAATTAATTAATTGGTCTTTAACATATACGACAAATTCGCTAAACGTCTTCTAACCTTACTTTCCTTTGTTCTGCCTTAAATTTGACAGAGAGCATTAAGCGGTTTGCCCTTGCCCTTCGGGCATCTGAAAAAACCTAACGAGTATTTGTTAAGTTTGAAATTTTGAAAATCAACAATCCCAATCTATCACTATTACCTATTACCAGTTGACGAGTTCAAGAAAATGCCCAATTAGGAAAATTGACTAATAAATGATTTTGATGAAATTAACGAAGTAAGGAAACTGACAAATTAATGAAAACGCCGAACTATGGAAAACTATCGGTAGGAGTCCAACTCAACTATACTCCGTACAACTCACTTTAAAAGCACTTTTTTCTTATAACAATCTCCTTTAGACGCAACCCTTAAAAGAGAAAAAAAAAAGACAAAATATTCGATCATTACTGCTCACTTCACGGCACTTGTGTTAATGGATAATAGGCTTTCGTCCTTCGAGATAAGAGCTCAACAGCTCTTCCGGCCATCGAAGTAAATAATGATATTAGAGGGGGAAATGCGTCAGTTACTCTTTTTAGACCTTCAGTATGCTTGTGTGAACTTACCTTAGAACTAGTTTTTGATTGTATGAAAAAACCGGTTGAAAATAGCAAAATATCGAAAGGTAATATCAGAAATATCAGAATGTAGAAGATGTCGTGTGCCCACTAAAGAAATTAAAAAAAAACAACAGTGCTCATTTATATTGTATGAAAATCCAAAGGAGCATCGTTTAGCAGTGTTCTTGTGGTTCATAGACGACTTTATAATGTAAGTATACTTTTTTAATATCGCTGTCAGTCATCTAATTGACAGATAGAAGTACTGGAATAGAAAAATATATATGCAAATTTAGCTTAGCCGAACCCTAATCATTGTTTACAAATTCGCCTGCATTGAAATAACGCACTACATATAATTAATAATACTACGATAATAATATAATGTACTTAACTAAACCCATACGACATTTTTGTAGCATAAGGCCCATTAAGACTGAAGATGGAATCAATAGTTATTGGGTAAGAGTAAGAAGTAATTTCGTTTGAGACAAATAAATTATAGCATTACGAAGGGCCGCCGGGCCGAGTCGCTAAATCCTGAACGGACATGATGAAAATATAAGATTGACTTTTTTATTGATCCCTGGGCCTATACCACGAAAATCGAACGATTGCGGATTTGTATCTCCATCTCTGTCGCACTTGCATATTGGTGTGACAAAGAGGTTTTCCCGTCAATGCCAATTTTCGATGTTCGTGGTAGGCCTGCTGGCCCCAACTTCACCATGCTGACCAGTGTGACATTTCCTAAAATGACTAAATTACTGGCGCCCATAAGCTACGGAAACCGCTTATCATCGCACGGGCTGTGTGCTTGTTTGCCACCATTTCAATACTGTAAATAAAATCGTAATATCATCAATAAATAGATAACTTCTTGCTATAGACTTTTTTGATAATTGTCACGAGATCTAATAGTGTTTTAAAGAATTTTTGGTTGGTTGACACGAGAATGATACTGTGTCGGAATTTCGTGACATGTGTCACGGGTTTGATATCGAGGGCGCTGCGCGCGGCAAAATACACTACACCCGTCTGCGTCATCGCGCACGGTACTCGACGCTTGATAATGGAATCCTATGATTTCCGAAACATGTCGCGCGTAGTGACAATAATTCGTGAGTGCCATCCGTTATTTAATATAATAACGCTAAATAAATCATACAATACAATACAATAACTCTTTATTGCACCTCAAAACAACAAAAATAACACAAACTGGTATAGATTACACACGAAAAAGAGGCAAACAACAGGCGGTCTTATCGCTAAAGACCATACATAGAATCATACATAGATACATACGACTTATACCACCCCTCTTATTCCATCAGTGCTTGAAAACAATAAAGACTCTGAGTAATGACAGTTGACAGGTAAATATTGACTATAGGCCGGCAGCCATAACCGCACAATCCAATTATGGGATTAGTGACATTAAAGTGGGGTGAAGTAAACCGCAATGTCGGTCATGGGGTCAATCAATCTAACGTCAGTTTAGCGGGTTTCGCTTGCCTACCTAATCCTTAGGTGCAAATTCAAGGGTTGACTTGAAGGGATTCCTTATAGGGATACGGTTTTAGGGTTCCGCACCCAAATGTAAAAAAGGATTCTCTTGCTAATACTGTGATAGTTAGACAGTGGAAATTTGAATGATGTCTAGAATAAAAGTAATATTTAAGAGGTCGCTCATAAAACAAACGTGTTTTTTTTTGCTTGTTTTTTGTCGATATTCATAACGGCACCAGGTAGACATTTGAAATACTCACAGGAGTTACACACACACACACACACACACAGTCACAGTATCGCTAAAAATTGTTTGCCAAATATTCATTACCCAACTAATCATTTCGCAACCGTATCCCTGAATATCATATTCCAACCCTAACATAACCTATAACCTAGTTTGGAATCGAAAATTGGCCAAATGTGAGTTGGGCAATAATAATTTGGGAAACATTGATATGCCAAGTGAATCAGTGAAAAGTTGGTTGGCAAGTGTTATTGGGGAAAATGAAATTTGACTAAAAGGGACCACTCATAGAATGTTTAGTTGTATCTTCACTTTAATAATAACTAGCGACCATCCCCGGCTTCACATGGGTTATTATTATACATATAAACTTTCCTCTTGAATTATTACTCTATCTATTAATAAAAGCGCGTCAAAATCCACTGCGTAGTTTTAAAGATTTAAGCATACATATATACAGACAGCGGGAAGCGACTTTGTTTTATACTATGTAGTGATTAATTAAATTAAAATTAGACATATATTTATACATATTTCAAATTATGATTCCATGACATTGTATACATCTCTTCTCCTACATACTAACCTACATATTGTATATCTCTGCTACATTCAATTATGAATAAGAAGTTTTGCATGCTTGACATTCAATAAGTATTCTGTAAGATTCTATTTTGAATAAAATATTTTTGATTTGATTTGATTAATAGCACGGAACTCTCTGTGCGCGAATCTCACTCACACTTTCCGGTTTTTTTATTTGTAAATATTTGTATCCCAATGTATGTTGAGTTAGCCATTAGGTACTAGGTCAACAGGCGAATGCAATCGTTTTTTTCCAGCGCGTTGGACCTACGCGCTAGGTTTCGTATTCCTAAATACGGTGGAAGGGAAACATCTAGAAAATAAAATAGGTTAATAACAGGAAAGCGGAGGGTGTCGGCTGTGACGCGACACCGGTTTTTTGTTTCAAAATGCCGGTTTACCGATTTGTTTCGTAAAACCCCGGTTTTTAACACTCTGATTTTCAATCTCGACTGAAAAACCACCGTGCGTATTTTTTGGATAATTCCGAAAAACGATATACCGAAGTTTTAACTCTCGAATTTTATAAACCTGATTTTGAAACTCCCGATCTATCAAAACTTCGATCATCAAAATTTCGACTTTTGAAAGCACGAATATTTAAAATTCCGAATAGAATGAAAATTCCGACAATAATCTGCCTCCGCGCTAAAAGATTTCTTCTTTAGAATTTAATTATTATGTCTCCAAAGGAGGTAAATGCCCGAAATTTTTGTTTACTTTATCAGTACATAATACATGTTACCTAGTTCCCTGGTTTAGTGACTGCAAAACCTACCTATATTATTTATTAAAATACCGTGACAGAGTGGTCAGTCGGAACAGTGTTTTCTAAAAAAACCATGGAATAGCTATTTATGCAACAAGTGCGGAAAGTCAGTGATTTCCGACGAGTGTCAAATTATTCACGAGCAAGCGAAGCGAAGCGAGTGTATAAGCCGACACGAGTAGGAAATCATCTTTACGCATGTGTTTCATACAATGTTTTACTATGCATTGTGCGAGTAAATAAAAAATCATATCATGACAAAACAATTTAATTGTTACATGACAGTAATTTAATTATTAAAATTAAAAATGATATTATTTTATAGTTTTCTTACATAGAAAATACTTTTTGTATCGGGCTGATAGCGGAGTCCAAAATTAAAAAAAAAATTGAAAAGTAAACGCACTGCGGCCAAATCGTGCAGAAAAGTGTACTTTTCTGCACGATTTTGGCTTCATCGGCCAAATCGTGAGGAAAAGTACACTTTTCTGCACGATTTGGCTTCATCGGCCAAATCGTGCGGAAAAGTACAACTTTCCGCACGATTTGGCTTCATAGAAAGCGCACTTTTCGAGCACATGCATTGTAAAATAAAAATACGTTTAGTATATGAAAATAACTAACAAATTGTCTACTTCAAACATATATTTTTCTACCGTTGTCAATTTAAAAATGATCAAATTCCGAAAAAAACTACATTTTTTATTGTCGGTAAAAAAGAGAACGATCAATGGAGAGGGCTATGCTAGGAGTCTCTCTGCGGGATCGTATCAGAAATGAGACCATCCGCAGCAGAACTAAAGCAACCGATATACTCTTAGCTCTCCGAATCGCTAAACTTAAGTGGCAGTGGTCGGCTGGCGGCGCACATTGCACGCAGAACCGATGGCCGTTGGGGCGGAAAGGTTCTCGAGTGGCGACCGCGTACCGGAAGGCGCAGCGTGGGTAGGCCCCCCACAAGGTGGACTGATGACCTGGTGAAGGTCGCAGGAGTCCGCTGGATGTGGGTGGCGCAGGACCGGTCATTGTGGAAATCTTTGGGGGAGGCCTATGTCCAGCAGTGGACGTCTTTCGGCTGAAATGATGATGATGATTAAGGGTGACTAGACGTCGGTAAGTAATAGTAACGGCCCTCGGAGTATTTATCTGTATTCCGTACTCTTGGCTGTTACAATTTCCCGGCTAGCAATTCCTATTTCGTTGAAGGAAATATGCTTCCCAAATGTATTTTGTACTTACACATATTTCTGTTACTTCCAGAATAAGTAATGTTTATTCAAATCGACTGCAACAAGTTAAGTATAAGAAAATTATTGTACGGTCAAGTGCAATAGTAGATTGAGTTACAAGGGATCAAAATTATATATTCCCGGCGAGGGCGTACATTGAATTCCGAATGAAGCGATGGATTCTACAATATTGTTGAGACCTGCGCGTAATGAAGGATTCAAGCGTAATACTAAAATAATTCTGATATCTCGTAACACATACTGCTTTTAAAACCAACTAAGAGGAAATAAACAAAACCGAAAACAGCATCATACCTACCAACACCACGATGCCACTAGTTATTTAATACACAAAAGCTTAAAAATGTGTAGTCCTTGAACAGAAAAGTGCTACTTTGATCTCTCCTGGCTTGAACAGAAAAAAACCCTTTTATGAATAGCTGGTGTGAAAACATATTTATCAACAAAATCGTCTCATAAATATCTACGTTCTACGTTCCGTACTACGTGCTTACTTCGCCGAAATAAGATCCTATAGAACACATTTTTGAGTAAGATGTGTCCCATATTTTTAAACTTCACTGTACCTACAGACACACTAAGATATCAAAGCGAATATATTTATTTTTAGGTTTCGTCTGACTTGTGGAAGCGACTCCAATATATAGATTTTTGCGTCATAAATGAATTCACTTGCAAAATCATACCGTAGTCTGATTCTTTATATTTAGATTACAGTTCGTTCTACTATCTTTTATTTTAGGGTTTCGTATGTCGGGGGGCTACAACGGGAAACCTCCTCGAGTGCCAGGGCTCTTCCCATTCTCCTTGATCCGGTTGATCCGGGAAAAAGGGAAGGGTTCCTGGACGGTGCTTCCTGGGGGCAACGGTAAGCGATCTCTTGGAAGATTCCGAGGATTTCTTACTGGTGCTGCAAATATCCTGTCAGGGGGGGTTGGGGGGTTCCGTACAGGGAGTACTCTCATTGAGGGAGAGAACTTCTGAGTGTTGGCGTGAGGGGGCCTCCGGGTCTGCCGACAGGAATGCCGCTGTCCTGTATAAAACTGCGGTCCCGTACCCTGTCTAGGCAGAGGGCCTATGATGACGGACCGGGGGTTGCCACTGCTGGCCGGCGCCGGCGTGGTGGCTGCGAGGATGACCACCTCTATAAAAAATCGCAAAGGCAACCTGAGGGGGTGGAACCCGGGGTTTTTCCATCTCGCTCCCGGAGTGGAGGTTGTCATGAGGGACCAGCGTGTGGTGTCGCCCTGCACGCTACCTTCGGGCGGGGGAGCTTCGGCTCCAGGGGCTTCGGCCTCAAGGAGGGGACAGCTTCGGCTGTCGCAGCAGGCGGTGTTCGCGGTTGTGAGCCTAGGGCAATCCCGTGTCACCGTCACCAACGCTGCAAGATGGGCATACCGTGGATGGTTTAGTGGGTAGTGCGGGTCCGGACCTGCGAGTCCCACATACCCGTCCTAGTTCCCCGGCTAGGCGGGATGCCTAAATGCATTCCTCCACGTAAAAAAAAAAAAAAAAAAAAAAGGGTTTCGTATGTCAAAACGAAAAAACGGGACCCTTATAGGATCACTTTGTTGTGCGTCCGTCCTTCTGTCAAGACCCTTTATCCCAGGAACGCGTAATGGTAGCAAGTTTGAAATTAATACCACATACACGAGTCTAATATAAGTAACACCGGATCCTGCGAAGCAGACATACGCAGGCGAATAGGCATGGCCAAAAATGCAATGACACAATTGCATAAGATCTGGGTTGACAGGAACATATCCCGACAGACTAAGACCAAACTGGTGACAACATTGGTGTTCTCGATCTTCTTATATGGCGCCGAAACCTGGACCCTTAAGAAAGCTGACCGCAAAGCAAACGCATTGACGCCTTTGAGATGTGGTGCTGGCGGAAAATGCTGCGCATCCCTTGGACAGCCCACCGAACCAACGAGTCAATACTTAGGGAACTAGGCGTTAAGATGAGACTCTCGAACATCAGTCTTCGTAGGATATTGGAGTTCTTCGGCTACATTGCCAGGAAAAGCGGAAACAACCTGGAGTGACTTGTTGTGACCGGCAAAGTGGAGGGGAAAAGACCAAGAGGACGCAGCCCAACACGATGGAGCGATCAGATCCGCTCCACTCTGGACAGCAAATTCTGCGAAGCCATACATGCCGCCGAAAATAGACTGGACTGGCGAAATACAATCAAAGAGAAAGTGACGACAAGGGGTCACGACCCTCAGCATTGAGGATACCGACATATGGAGGAGGAGGACACGAGTCTGCGGTTCCATGAAGCTGTGAAAAAAACCAAACCACTAGGTCAACGCAAGCTAAAGATACCTACAGCGGATTCAGTGGCATTTCCCATACATTTGCAATGGGAATCAAAATGTATAGGGTATACGTCCCGTTGCCCTGGAATCACGAAATTTGGCAAAAACAAGAACTTGTAGCAGAATTACAGGAGAAAATCCGAAAACCGTATAATTGCCGCATACTGAGAGTTCCGTGCCATCAGTATTTTTGAGTAAGTAATGTTATAAATGGGTAGCAATCCTTTAAGCGGAACCCTCGGTGGGCGAGTCCGACACACACTTAGCTGGTTTATCGTGAGTTTACCGACACTAGGTACACACCCGGCAAACTGAATTTCAATGCAGTCTTGCTACTAAGATTTTATTATAGGATTCAACATGTGTCGCCCTACTCCCGCAGCCATTCCAACCAGATGCGTCGCACCACCAATTTGACTCCAAATCTAATTTCTCCAGCACCTACATGTTCATCCAATTTGGAATATAAATTAGGCCGCTCGATTGTGTTCACGCGGAATCTTATTTGCGCGAGGCACGTTTTTCACATCGACAGTGTAATGATGTAGAAGTATGTCTCTGTATACGTTTGTATAAACAGCAACGCTGTTCCCCATCGAGCCCTTTATATCTTTGCCATAGGGACTATAAATGGTTTGTTGACTGTGTTGGCAATGGTACAGTCGTCATTTGACATGTCGGAGTTGTCGAGGTTCTCACAAATATCTGAACAAGCCCCTGAGTATTTATTTTGTTAAAAAAATAATTTAAAAGCTGCTGACATGTTTCGGAACGGTCCGCATCCCATAATCATGAGTGAGAAGCGCTTGCGGCGATTGTGTGCACAGAGCAATGTGTGTTGTGCTCGATCACTTAATTTGCACATCGAAAGATACAAGGGTCTATATACCTATAGAAAATATATTCACTTTTATATTTATTTATTTATTTAACCTTTATTGCACAAACGAAACCTTAACGTACAAAAGGCGGACTTAATGCCAGAAGGCATTCTCTACCAGTCAACCTTAAGGCAAAACAGAAAATTTGTGGGCGGTGCTACTAATAGTCAAAACCGAAATAGTAAGAACAAGTCAATCTATAAATATTAATTACATATACAGTAAATACATTATATAAACATAAATACACTTAGGTATATATAGATACATAAATACATACATACATACATATAGATAAATACGATATTGTAACTACTATTTAATTTAATTTTACATATTTAAGTGAATTGTATAGCCCTGACAATGTATGATTATTACTGAATAAATGATATGATATGATATGATATAGCCTGCGGTGGCCACTTACCATCAGTTGAACCGCATGCTTGTTAACCCTTTCGTAGAATATTTTAAAATCTCGTTTGTTTATCTCACAAACACGTCGTTCGGTATTAATCGGTGCATTTCATTGCGTCCCCACTCAATGCACACCAATAGGCTGCGGTTGGCTTTGAAAGGCTGGCAATTAATCATTCCATATAATGATTGCTGTTTTCAATTATAATATTATTAATTTATATCAGTTGCTCCAAAATAAAGGGAGCGGAGAGCGTCCACTAGCGTCCTCATGGCGGGGATTGTCTTTCTAATGAAGCTTTCAATTACTCTATAATCCATATCATCATTGTCATCATCATCAGCCTATTACACTCCACTATTCCACATAAACCTCCTAAATGTCACGCTACCGTATTCGATCTTCGGCTGTTCCAGCACCTGTCAGCCAACCTGCGCAAATCATCACTCCACCTTGCCTGAGGGCGTCATACACTACGCTTGCCGAGACACGGTCCCACTCAAGAACTCGTTTACCACTTTAGCTTGCTAATACGGTGGGCTATGTCGATGACTCTGGTTCTCTGCCAGGTCACCTCATTTAGGATTCGATCCCGCAGAGAGACGCCGAGCATAGTCCTTTCCATAGCCCGCTGAGCGACTTTCAACTTGTAGACCAGCCGTACCGTTGTAGTCTTAATAATTTCCGAACTTTTGGTCTCCAGCACTTCTAACCGTCAATTAGATGACTGACAGCGATATTCAAAAATTATACATTATAACGTCTTCTATGTCTTTAAGAACACTTTGTATTTCACCGAAAACCGACTGGTAAATATTAAATGATATTTCGTGGAAAAACTCATTTGTACAAGGGGATTCAACCCGCAACCTTCTTATCATATTTACGTAAAGACAGTTAATATATCCGTAAATATAATAAGCTAATTTTCTAAAGGCCGCTGGGGTTAATGTAATGTAATAAATTAAAATGTAATAAGCCATAAAAATACTCGAAAATTGAGAGATAAAGATCGAAGGTCATTTGGGACCAGGAACGGTCTTAAAACTCTTACGTACCATCCGTTGCTTGAAACAGCAATAGCAGCGACTTTTTATTTCAAACTCGTATTCTTCGACACCGGTTCAGTTCAATCAAATGTTTTTGTTGTTACAAACCGGGGCACTTATTTAGAAACTAGTATATGGGCGCTAATTAGCCTCGACACGAGGGGAAGCCATACAGTTCCTATCCAAGTCACGACATTTCAAGTATACGTGTGAAGGCTGCGTATTATAGAAAGTCGGCTAAGATTTATTATCTGGCGTACATAATGTACGTATACTTGCAGAATTAAAAAATCGGTTGTCTGTAAAGTAGGTTTACTGACGATAGTTGAACGTGATAACGATCGAATAGTAAAGCCATTGATTTTTTACTCATCGTGAACGCCTCAGAGCGTGGTAACGCCGCATGAGTCGTGTTTTTCGTGTGGCGAGGTAACGCCGCATGAGTCATGTTTTTTCGTGCGGCGAGATAACGCCGCATGAGTCATGTTTTTTCGTGCGTGCAGCTTCATCTTCATCCAATTATAAGACGTTGTCACGTCAAAAAAGGTAGGTATCACTTCGAATAACGCTGCCAACACGTTGGAAAGGAGTCGTCAAAGCGATACCTTACCGTGGTAATATTTTCTGTCACTTTTTGCGGGGCAAGACAAGTGCACACAGAAACCAATTTATAATAACGCTACTAACACATATAAAATGATACAACTACATCGCTTTTATCTCTTTTTTTTTTATACTACGACGGTGACAAACAAGCATACGGCCCGCCTGATGGTAAGCGGTCACCGTAGCCTATGGACGCCTGCAACTCCAGGGGTGTTACATGCGCGTTGCCGACCCTTTAAAAACTTTAACACTCCTTTTTTGAAGAACCCCATATTGTAGTCCTTTGGGAAAACATCTCATTTATTCATTGCTTTTTTTTTTTACTTAGAATGTTTTATTACCCAATAATACATAAAAGTAAACAGTGTAATTGATAAATCTAATCTAAACCTTAAAAATAGACAAACCTACAAACTTAAAGCCGGACCACTCGGCAGTGTGCCCATCACGCAAGCGGCATTCCCGCGCTGAATCGCAATAGAGATTCTTTGTGCGAGAAAGCCGCCGGCGCGAGGGTCACCTGTTGCCTCTCTCAATCTTTTGCTCACTTCTTTGTGGAGCTCCAGCGCAGCCCTACCCCAAGGCCCTAGCGTCTCGACCCCAAATGGAAAGAACTGGTATTGGGGGCCGAGACAGCTGTATTTAGAGACCAAAAGGTTTGGTTTTATTTATTTTCATTTTGTGTGACTGATGTGTGTTGTGTGACTTTTGTATGTTTTTTAAATTTTATAATCGATTTATATCAACTTACCGAAATGCCATACTCGTATTAATCGGAACGGTAGACTCACAGAATATCAACTCATCGCTCTCCCAATCCAACAGAAGGCCTAGTATAAAAGTTGTACGACATTAACTCCTCGACCGCGTTAGCGTATCGAGGGGTCAAAATATGAAAGTTGCCGGGTGATTTAAATAAACGGCAAACAGAATTTGAACTCCCGATACGCTAACGCGGTCGAGGAGTTAATGTCGTACAATTTTTATACTAGGCCTTCTGAGCTGCTACCGATACCGTTGTAATAACGGTGAAAAAAAAAACTAAAATCGCCGTCAATAGAACTTACAAACGATGTAAACAAAAGGCATCACATGTTTGATCACAGTTTCTCCTTATATTTTCACACTACCTCATCAAACATCACTGAATTTGTTCTTTACTGATATGGTCGCATTGTAACACAAAACTTGTGATAAATAACTTAATCTTGGAGATTTCATTGAAATTAAACACTTTAGAACGGATTAATCGCGTTTATTAACACCATGATCCTACGTTTCGAGCCCTTTACAGTACTCGTTTTCACAGGGTTAAGATGATGACTGAGAGAATGCGAACTCTCCCCGTCAATCAAAAAAGTTACTTGTGCAAACTAACTACATACAAACATTTATTTTTTATTTTTATTTTTTTATTTTTTTAACTATAGAATGCCCTTCAGGCTATGTATTACTAGCTTTATAAGCCCCTCTGGGCATTGTAGACGTTGGTCTAAAAACAAAGGTTGCTTTGTTTTTATTTTTAAATTATTTTTTATATTTTTGTATGTAGGTAGTTTGCACAAGTAACTTTTTTGATTGACGGGGAGAATTCACATTCTCTCAGTCATCATCTTAACCCTGTGAAAACGAGTGCTGTAAAGGGCTCGAAACGTAAGATCATGGTGTTAATAAACGCGATTAATCCGTTCTAAAGTGTTTAATTTCAATGAATAACAATCGCGGTAACAGAAGACAATATTATGTTCACCAGTACGGCTTGGAGATTTCATTATAAACATCAAAGTTAGGTTATTACGATAAATATGACGGTTTGTTTACATTGATAGGAAGTTAGATTGACAGAAAACGTCGAGAATAGTCTGGCTCACATCCTTTTTGAAATCGCAGCCAATACAAATAATACAGTCATTGAACTGAGAGCTTGTATCGAAATTTTGAATGTTGGGGAAATAATTCAAAATAGCTCATTTTTTAACGTAATGGATATACCGTGAGTCTAGTATTAAGTAGGCAACAAAATCCTACAAAATATCGTCACATGCTAATCGTCACAATTATGTACACACATGTTACAAACGTTTTTGTTGTAAGATTTTAAAATGGGTCAGGACAGTTTCTACCTATTAACACATCTATCACCCGTGCCGTACATTTTGTAAATTTAACGGTTTTACGTGAATAAGTTTTCTTCAGTTTCTCTTTTAACAGATAGAGGACAAATATGTCACCATGTTACATACAAGAAAACTATTTGCTACCGTTAATTTAAAAAAATCGACTTTGTTTAGTTTTTTTTTTACTATTTACATAATTCCGGAAGAAAAGCTAGTAGGATTTTTGTATATAATCATCTACTTATATATGTATATACCATTCGAACGTAATTTGAAAAAATCAGGCTTTTATCATTTAGTGTCTGTCGAAATCGTATCTTTCCTTCGTTAAAAAGCATTTTAGCCTACGCTGAAACAGAAACCTTTCTCTTGGTCTGCTAACAGCATTTAAAACTCCCCTCACACTACTACCCCTAATACTATTACTGAATAAAACTTAAATATTTAACCTCAAAGCCCTCGCTGAAGAGGCTTTATAAAATTCAATATCGTTGACGTAAAAGGGAACGCGAAAAGCACACAATTGTGTCGCTCGGTGAACTTTATTATTCACATCTTTACCGGTACCTAAAACTGGACCTCCGATGGTGTATAGTTGTTGCAGATATAGGGGTCCAGTTATGCGAGGTAACGGTTGACTGCCATATATCAAAACCTAGAAAATTCTGACAAATATTACAGACTCAAACCAGTTTTGTTTAGATATAGCTACTCGTACGAGCGTGAGCGATTGGCATAGGTGGCATCTTGGCTACGCATGCAGTTATTGTAGGTATCAAAAAACTTACTATCAAATCATATTCTAATAATATACCTATTTAAAATACTGGTCATGCTTCACACTAGGATTTCGATTCCATTAAAAAAAGACCCGTTAGCATACACACACACCTCTCACATACACACACATATTTTATCTAACACAAACAAACATTTTCACGTTCACGTAAAATTATAAATAATATTTTGTATACTTTCTGTTATATTTTGTTTACTGTTTAATGTTACCACTTAGTTATTTGCATGTTAGCTGCAATTTTGTGGACATCTTTTGTTTACTGTATCATGTTACCACTGAGTTATTTGCATGTTAGCTGCAATTTTGTGGACATCTTTTGTTTACTGTATCATGTTACCACTGAGTTATTACATGTTATGTTGTGTCATGTTGTGTTATGTTGTGTGCATGTTAGCTGCAATTTGTGGACATCTTTTATTGGCTAGTTCTTGTTACTGGGCTTTGTAACTCTTTATATATTGCTGTTGATGCCTCAAATAAGGAAAATGAATAAATTAACAACCTTTAAGATGTTTCACTTTTATTTTCAACCACAGAAAGTAAAGGCCTTGATAGTTTAAAAGATAAGGAATTACAAGAAATAAGTAACATTTTAACACTTTCGCGCGAGCACCTCACTTCACCACTAGTACTTAGAATGACACAATATTTTCCCATACACTATGAGCCGACGTTAATGTGCGTACTACTTATAATTTGACCAAAAATAAGTTGATTAGTGACACAAACGTATAACAACGTCCACGGCTATATACGTTCACCCGTAATGCTACCCATTGGTGTACATAATTAACTTAACAACGTCTAATCACGTCAACGTCTATACACGTTCCGTCGTATTTGACGAAAAAATTATTACACTTACGCGACCAACGTTAACTCACGTTAACGTTTATAGACGTTCTGCCATATGCCATCTTTACATGTTCATAAATAAGTAATCAACGTCATTACACGTGGACGGTTATAAACGTTGCGCCGTATGAGATCCCGTATTTGATTATGTTTGTGTGACCAACGTGTAAGGACGTTAACGTTTATGAACGTTCTGTCGCATACTAATAACGGATAAGTTTGCTCAAAGTTACAACGTCATAGGACTTGGACGTTTATAAACGTTCCGGCTCATCATTTATAAGTATGAACACTGTATACAATAACAACGTTGATACACGACATTCATAAAAAAAAAATACTATTTATTTGTTTATATTTATTTATTATAACCATTCAGAGACCTATATAGAAGAGGTAGAAAACTGAAAATATTACCATTTAACAATTGTCACGTGCTACGAGTATATATTTTCTGACACATCGTAAACATCTGAGAATAAAACAAAAACTTATACGATTATACTTCTACAACAAAACTATTGCACACTTGTAGTGCGTTTCTCATAATTCAGTCTAACTTATACCCTGTTGATTTATTTACTCATAATAAGTAAAGACTCGTCCAAAGGGAGTTCTTTTGTAGGCTTATAGCAATCACGAAATTCTTAGTAATGGCTTCAATAAACCGTATAATCTTTTCTTTTCCTGGTGCATTTAATTCAGATACGCACAGGCATCGCAATATTTGTTCAAATCTGCACCCAGACATGACATATTGAATGATGGGGGTGATAGTATAGGGGATCGGTGTATGTGAAAAGTTGTCGTTTTCTTGGTACATTAATTTGTCCCACAAGAAGACATAATGCCAAAAATTCGTATATTTTTCTGGGGTTTGTATCTTTATATTTATAACGACGCGAGATTCTAGTTGTAGGCCTGTTTGTGGAGCAGTCTTCTTCTATATTCGTTTATTCTTGCTACTATGAAGTCCACTATATGTGCAGGAAATAATTGATCAAAAACGTCTTCAACTGAAGCGTTTGGTCCTAAATGTTCGAATTGAAATCCAGCAGAAATAGTACCAAAATCAAAAGTAGGTATTTCCGCAGTCGTATTTTCCCAAACATGGCCCCTAAGAGGAGTTTTGCATCTTGGACCTCGTCTACTTGTAGGTAAATTTGAATTACTTCGGGTACGACTGCGAGAGACATGCGTTGATACTGGAGCAGTAGGGCGTGCCGATCCATGAGGCGATGGGTTACTCCCTACTTCCCTGAAATCAGGAGATGGTGACGTGTCTGGCAAATTACCCTCATTATCCATTACATTAGGTAACGGTACCGCGTTCAGTGACGGGTCATGTTTTAGCTGCACGCGATCATGAGGTGGAGTCCCGTGTGATGACATATTACCGTTCATTCCCTCAATACCAAGAGTACGTAATGCAAAAAACAAAGAGTTGCTCTCTATCTCCGCGGGGCTGAGCGACGGCGAGACGTGTGGTTGTGAGATGTTCTCTGTTTCCACGGTACTAGCAGATGGCGAATTGACCGATGATGTATTTTCTTCTAAATGTTCGGCAATTGGGGTTCGCGAGGCGGTCGGTGGTGTATTTCCCTCTATTTGCTCGGGACAATGAGAAGGCAAGGCGTGCGGTACTGAATTTCCCCCATCTTCCTCTGGATGGGGAGGTGTCGAGGCGTTCGACGCTTTCGTTATTTGCTCGGGACCGGGAGGAGGCAAGGCGTGTGGTACTGGGTTGCCCTCTGTCTCTTCGGGACCGGGGGGTAGTGAGGAGTTTGGTACTGGATTGCCTTCAAATTGCACAAGATCCTGAGGTGGCATTGCGTGCGGTGACCGGTCTCGCTCCATCTCTACGGGGTCAGCACAGCAGCAAGCTGCATCAATATAATGATACATTACCGTCTATTTCTACAGAATGTGGTGAAGCGTGCGATGGTAAGTTACGCTATATTTCCATAGGTACAAAAGGCAGCGCTGCGTTACCTTCTATTTCAGGACTGGGACTGGGACTCGGAGGGATAACAATTGCCCTCCATTCCCATGGGATTGGGAAGTGGTGATGGGTGGAGTATATGCAATATGTAACTATGCATACATAGAATCCACTGAAACCGTACCAGCAGTGTCCGTATCTACGTCTGAATTACGTCTCGGGGGCAGTAAATGTTGTTTTTCTGCTCGAGGGCGTGAACGTACTGGTTTACGTGATGACCGAAGTTCAAAGATGCTATCAGAACTTGAAGACTCCTTATTATAATGTCCTGAATCATCTGACTCACTCGTAATAGAATCTTCTGGTACGTTTGACATATTTTGTTGTTTTGACGTATCTTTTTGATTGCGTGATGTCTCAGCCAAAACACTTACGGAACTACTGCCACTTTTGTGTTGCTCATCCACTGGGTCGTAATCCTTATCAGATCCATATTCTCCGTCATCCTCATATGGATCTGGTGATGACTCCCGCGACGAAGACGATTCGAACACCTTCATAAACTTGTTGCGTTGTTTTTTATCCATCTACAAGTGCAACAAGTAAATTTCATTGATTTGTACGTAGTAGACAACACATATTATTTCGACGACTACTAATAATACAAACCACATTCAAAAACAATTAAAAAACGTACTTACATTGACATAGAATCTCCGTTGCGCACAAAATTTCAGCAGCTACCTACATAACCACACACGAGTGCGCGCAGGCGAACTAAATGTACCGCACGGACAGGAGCGGGTGGCGTCCAGTGACGTTGTTTGTGTGAGTGGGAACACTTATATGTGTGTGAGTGAGTCCAATAGTGAATCCAAAAAAAGTGACTCTGCGTGGCGCTAAGTAATCCAAATTGCGACATGTTGTGACGCAAGGACGTAGCTAAAGGATTTTAGTGAGACCAGCGGACGTTACAAAACGTTGTGCCCTTAAAATATATTTTTATAATGACGTGATCAGACGTTGTGTCCCGGCCCTTCAGCCAATTTTTAACGTCTAATGACGGTGCTTGCGCGAAAGTGTTAAATTAGGTTTCCAGTAACTCTGTGCCGATTTCAGAAAAGTCGAGTTCATAAATATCTGTGCAGCTGAATGCGTAATATGTAAACGCATACAACTTATTGACAATATCCTAAGGGTGTATAGATATTTTTGAAGCTTTGGATATGCTCACATATTTATGAACTCGACTGAATATATGTCTTTGTCGAGGACCGGAGGGTGCAGCAAAATAAAAATAATATTTTCAAAAATGTATGTTACTAGGTTTTGATATACGGCAGCCGTCGACTAGAAGATGTATGTAAAGGCTTTACTCAGTTTTAATTAAGAAAAAGAAAGATAATATAGTGTAGTGGTCGACAGAGTGTTCTTGTTAGTACGCTGTTTGATTTCAGAGACAAATTATGAAACTGGTAGCTACAGTTACCAGTTTAGAAGTACAAAACTTTATACACGATGATTTTTAATCGGTGATAATATTGAATTTATAGGTAAGTACTGTCAAACAATTGGAACCCTAGGCCACTCTAGAATCATGTGAAAATGACAAGAAGTAAGAGATTTATTATAATCTGATTTATAGCGTCACTATGACACAGTCCTATAGTGGCCTAGGGTTCCAATTGGTTGACTGTACATTGCTTTCAAACACAGCCTAGCAACAAAAGCCCGACCTTCGCGGTATTTCGGTACCGCAAGTAGTAAACTCCCTATCAGTAAGTTATGGATGCGTGTTTCAAGTTGGGCGGTAATTCACATCGCTTTAAGCATTTATTTGAGCTTTTATTTCCCTTGGTATTGAACTTTGTAAATTAGGAATTGACGAAATTTTGTATTGAGTCTGCAAACAAAATTTACAATTATATAATTGAAAAAAATTGAAAAATTCATCGCGTCGAACAGAAAGAAATAGTCAAATGAAAGGAATAGTGGAAATATTCGCCAGGGTCGATCAGGCGTACATAGCTGAATTGGCAGAGCGATCTGACCAGGTGTTCAGAAAGGCGAAAGGGTGAAGACTTAACTGTTCTATCTACCTATTTAAAGTGACTTTCCGCGGGGAAGGCGAACATTTCTAGCAATATCGCTGGCCTTTGACACTTCGCCGATTCATCAGTCAAGCCGAGACCATCGTCCATGACACACGAAACTGTGTCTTAACGTCTGTATATAAATTATAATTAGGTAACTACTCTAACATAAAGTGAAAAACATGCAAATGGTTAAAAAAGCTTTCGGGAAGCGAAGTTATTGAGAATAAATTAAGTGGTAAATTTATGAATGATTATAACGGGGCTTTATCGAGGAAAACCTTAAAAAATAACCTCCGAGGTTTCAAGGGCGACATTGTCCCTGTGTTCCCGGAGAAAGACTGGCTCAGGTTGACATCAACATCTAGCCGCGCGGGTTTTCGAACTACCCGCACTTGGTCCTGATTATTAACTTGAACATTCCGCCCACTAGGGATGTGAGACACACTACACTCACGATTTCAGATTTTCGAGCCGGTGATATTCGCTTACGCGTACACTTATTAATGACGGGATTCCACGTGGACGAGATTCTATAAATAACCATTAGCATTAATAGCGTCATGGAAAAACGATTCCCGGAAAATACAGCACACGCTCATTAATATATGCAGTGCGGTGGCTTCATTAAGATGATGGTTAGCAAATGCCGTCAGTCACATTGAAATGGTGTGGTCATAACGTTTTTCGTTATTGATAGACGTGTTATTTTATTTGTTGTTTAAATTATTCAAACTTCGGTCATAAATAGCTTTTTCTGTGTAATTACATCAGACAATTTGTTAGTTTTTTACATGTAAATTATAGTTTTTGAACGTTCGTGGCATCTGTAAGAGCTCAAAATTGTGTGTGGTAAGATATCGATTGAACTAGGTGGAGAAGAGTGTGAGGAAACTTCTCCAAAACATAACATACGTTGTTGTGTTACTAATATCTAAAACGAGATGATTACGAGTACCATGTATATTTGTTTTATTGAGCACCCGATATTTCCACACTGTTGCAAGCGTCATGTTCACGGAGTAAACTGACGAGCTGCGAGTTTGTAGTTGTGATCTACCTACACGCCATAGCGATCTACCCTCTTACGGATGGTCAAGGAAGCCAGTATGTAGAGTTCAAGAAAGCTATATTAGTATGGATTTTGATATCACGCGCTGTGAAAGTGTTTCAAGTAAACGTAATGATTTTATAGAAGTTTTAGCTTTTCATAGGAAACTTAATACTTTTATTTGAACCCACACAAACAAAGATACACAGAGAAGTCACACGGAAGTGCTGTTCAAGATTTATTTACCAACCCCTACGATTAATTGACAAAATTCGATATTAAAACGAAATACTAATTCATAATTTCGGGAATCATGCATGAAGAACGTGTAAGTGTTAAAATAACCCTGCTCTTGGTTCTGTTGGGGAAGTGGTGTGATTTTCCACGAACGCCCTTTGAGAATAAACATTTCTTAAAAATACGTTTAATTTTATTTAAAAGAATGTTATCATTAAAAAAAATGTAACTTAAAATATCTCCTATTTCCTGATTACCTCATAAAATAGGGAAGTTGAAAACAAAGTAGTCAACTGTTGACAACGGAATCTAAAAACAAACAATATCCAGGGATCACATTACGAGCATTAGGTAATTAACATCGTAAACAAAGGCAACCCACGCCTTATTGTTTAGTTTAAATACTAGATTATCACAATAATTCCTGTGAGAAATGGAATGTGATCCTCGCACATAATGCCGACGCAGCTTAAGCTCCAGTGACATGTCATCATAACAATTCACAGACAAACAAAGCGAGAAATGTAGACGTTATTTAATTTTATTACCAGCTAGCACAACTCAGCGCGATTGGCGCGAATCCATACTTTTTTTTTTACCTGATGGAAAGCGGTCACCGTAGCCTATGAACGCCTGCAACTCCAGAGGACTCACATGCGCGTTGCCGACCGTTAAGTCTTGTACACTCCTTTTTTTGATGGATACTGTAGTATTTCGGGAAAACCTTGGCAGGGAGCTCATTCCACAGCCGGAGCGCCCGCGGGAGGAAATTTCTCTGAAGCCGTAGTCCATGACCATTTTGGTCGATGGAAAGTGGTGCGATGGTGATGGTGAGTTCCACTGAGAACTGGAAGACCTTAGTGTGGACTTTGTTTGAAAAGATTGAAAAAGGATAAAAGAGGCAAAATGGGGTTTTTTTTTTTTTTCGCTTCTTTCTGACCCATTAGCCAGTTAGGGAAGCGTTCGTAAGTTGTATGTATGTTAATCCTCATAGGGTTTTTATGATTTTTTATTTTAACTATAGATTTCCCTTCAGGCACTGCATTACTAGCATTATAAGCCCCTCTGGGCATTGTAGACCAAACTTTATATTTATTTTTTATATTTATTGCACAAGTAACTTTTTTGATTGACGGGGTGAATTCGCATTCTCTCAGTTACGATCTTAACCTTGTGAAAACGAGTCCTGTAAAGGGCTCGAAACGTATAATTATGGTGGTATTAAACGCGATTAATCCGTTCTAAAGTGTTTAATTTCAATGAACAACAATCGCGGTAGCAGAAGACAAAATTACAATATTATAGACGACCGGTTGGCGTAGTTGGTAGTGACCCTGCCTGCTATGCCGATGGTCCTGGGTTCGAATCCCGGTAAGGGCATTTATTTGTGTGATGAACACAGATTTTTGTTCCTGAGTTATGGATGTCTTCTATGTATTTGTATATTATATACCTATATCGTTGGCTGAGTACCCGTAACACAAGCCTTCTTGAGCTTACTGCGGGACTTAGTCAATTTGTGTAAGAATGTCCTGTAATATTTATTTATTTATTATATAATATTAAATAAATATTATTGGACAATCTTACTCGTATATAAATCGACCTAGTCCCATGATAAGCTCAATAAGGCTTTGTGTACTAGACGACGATTTATATAATAGATAGATACATATAAATACTATACTATAGGTAAATAACTCAGGAACCCATATTCGTTATAAACAAAAATTAATGCCCTGACCAGGATTCGAACCCTATAGATCCGATTATTTCCTCAATAGTTAATCTGGCTATTAATATACCTACTTAAAAAACCGGTGTGAAGTTAGCGGCCAAAGTTAGCAGCCGACGATAACCCGACCAAATTAAAAAGTCAGATATTTTTTAACTAGAAAACCAGCTTTAAAGTTATATATGCCTGTATTATCTTAAACAAATCGACAAAATATCAATTTAGGTACCAAAACACGCGCATAGATCAAAATATTTCTTTCGGCCGCTAACTTCACAACTTAGCAGCCAAAGTTATTTGGATCAATACATATATAATATATTTAAATTTACATTAAAAATGTTATTAATTGTAGAAAACAGAGCTATTTAAAGCCAAACTTGCTACTCAATCAAATGTTTTTTGTTTCTCATTTGACAGTTGCTTGTCGATTAGGTATATCAAGTCATCCCCTAATTTTCCTAAATTTAACGACGAATTTTGTAAGAATATTCCTGTAGGCTAAAACTAAACGTAGTCCTGGAGTGGCTTAGGACCTTTTCAACAAGCTACCGGGTACTGACGAAATTGTAAAAACTTTTCTTTTTCATTTTTGATATGGCGGGCGTGTTCGTCACGTTAAACCCTGACTTTGTTGGATACAACGAGTTATTTTGTAAGAATATTCCCTAAGGCTTAAAGCAAACCTAGTCTTGGAGTGGTTTAGGACCTTTTCAACAAGCTACGGTTCTGACGAAATTGTAGAAACTTTTTTCTTTCATTTTTGACATGGCGGGCGTGTTCGTCACGTTAACCCCTGATTTTTTTGAATAAAATGAGTTATTTTGTGAGAATATTTCAAAAGGCTATAAACAAACCAAGTCCTGGAGTGGCTTAGGACCTTTTCAACAATCTACGGTACTGACAAAGACGTTGAAATTTTTTCCTTTCAATTTTCACTTGTTTGGCGATTTCGTCACGTTATCCCCTAATTTTGCTGGATAAAACAAGATATTTTGTATGATTATTCTTTTAAGCTTAAAGCAAACCTGGTCCTAGAGTGGCTTAGAACCTTTTCAATAAGCTACGGTACTGACAAAGACGTTAAAATTTATTCCTTTCAAATTTCACTTGTCTGGCGATTTCGTCACGTTAACCCCTAATTTTGCTGGATAAAACAAGATATTTTGTAAGATGATTCCCTAAAGCTTAAAGCAAACCTAGTCCTGGAGTGGCTTAGGACCTTTTCAACAAGGCACGGTACTCCCAAAGACGTTGAAATTTATTGCTTTCAATTTTCACTTGTCTGGCGATTTCGTCACGGTATCCCCTAATTTTGTTGGATAAAACAAGATATTTTGTAAGATAATTCCCTAAAGCTTAAAGCAAACAGTCCTGGAGTGGCTTGGAACCTTTTAAACAAGCTACGGTACTGACGAAAATGTAGAAACTTTTTTCTTTCAATTTTCACTTGTCTGGCGATTTCGTCACGTTATCCCCTAATTTTGCTGGTTAAAACGAGATATTATGTAAGATTATTTCAGAAAGCTTAAAGAAAACCTAGTCCTGGAGTGGCTTAGGACCTTTTCAACAAGGCACGGTACTCCCAAAGACGTTGAAATTTATTGCTTTCAATTTTCACTTGTCTGGCGATTTCGTCACGGTATCCCCTAATTTTGTTGGATAAAACAAGATATTTTGTAAGATAATTCCCTAAAGCTTAAAGCAAACTTAGTCCTGGAGTGGCTTGGAACCTTTTAAACAAGCTACGGTACTGACAAAAATGTAGAAACTTTTTGCTTTCAATTTTCACTTGTCTGGCGATTTCGTCACGTTATCCCCTAATTTTGCTGGTTAAAACGAAATATTATGTAAGATTATTTCAGAAAGCTTAAAGAAAACCTAGTCCTGGAGTGGCTTAGGACCTTTTTAACAAGGCACGGTACTCCCAAAGACGTTGAAATTTATTGCTTTCAATTTTCACTTGTCTGGCGATTTCGTCACGTTAAACCCTAATTTTGTTGGATAAAACAAGATATTTTGTAAGATAATTCCCTAAAGCTTAAAGAAAACTTAGTCCTGGAGTGGCTTGGAACCTTTTAAACAAGCTACGGTACTGACAAAGACGTTGAAATTTATTGCTTTCAATTTTCACTTGTCTGGCGATTTCGTCACGTTATCCCCTAATTTTGTTTAATAAAACCAGATATTTTGTAAGCTAATACCCTAAAGTTTAAAGCAAACCTAGTCCTGGAGTGGCTTGAAACCTTTTAAACAAGCTACGGTACTGACGAAAAAGTAGAAACATTTTCTTTCAATTTTTACTTTTCTGGTGATTTCGTCACGTTATCCCCTAATTTTGTTGGATAAAACAAGATATTTTGTAATATAATACCCTAAAGCTTAAAGCAAACCTAGTCCTGGAGTGGCTTGAAACCTTTTAAACAAGCTACGGTACTGACGAAAAAGTAGAAACTTTTCGTTCAATTTTCACTTGTCTGGCGATTTCGTCACGTTATCCCCTAATTTTGTTGGATAAAACAAGATATTTTGTAATATAATACCCTAAAGCTTAAAGCAAACCTAGTCCTGGAGTGGCTTGAAACCTTTTAAACAAGCTACGGTACTGACGAAAAAGTAGAAACTTTTCGTTCAATTTTCACTTGTCTGGCGATTTCGTCACGTTATCCCCTAATTTTGTTGGATAAAACAAGATATTTTGTAAGATTATTTCCGAAAGCTTAAAGCAAACCTAGTCCTAGAGTGGCTTAGGACCTTTTCAACAAGCTACGGTACTGACAAAGACGTTAAAACTTTATTGCTTTCAATTTTCACTCTTCTGGCGATTTCGTCACGTTATCCCCTAATTTTGTTGGATAAAACAAGATATTTTGTAAGATAATTCCCTAAAACTTAAAGCAAACCTAGTCCTGGAGTGGCTTGAAACCTTTTAAACACGCTACGGTACTGACGAAAAAGTAGAAACTTTTTTCTTTCAATTTTCACTTGTCTGGCGATTTCGTCAGGTTATCCCCTAATTTTGCTGGATAAAACGAGATATTATGTAAGATTATTTCCGAAAGCTTAAAGCAAACCTAGTCCTAGAGTGGCTTAGGACCTTTTCAACAAGCTACGGTACTGACAAAGACGTTAAAATTTATTGCTTTCAATTTTCACTCTTCTGGCGATTTCGTCACGTTATCCCCTAATTTTGCTGGATAAAACAAGATATTTTGTAAGATAATTCCCTAAAGCTTAAAGCAAACTTAGTCCTGGAGTGGCTTGGAACCTTTTAAACAAGCTACGGTACTAACGAAAATGTAGAAACTTTTTTCTTTCAATTTTCACTTGCCTGGCGATTTCGTCACGTTATCCCCTAATTTTGCTGGTTAAAACGAGATATTATGTAAGATTATTTCAGAAAGCTTAAAGAAAACCTAGTCCTGGAGTGGCTTAGGACCTTTTCAACAAGGCACGGTACTCCCAAAGACGTTGAAATTTATTGCTTTCAATTTTCACTTGTCTGGCGATTTCGTCACGGTATCCCCTAATTTTGTTGGATAAAACAAGATATTTTGTAAGATAATTCCCTAAAGCTTAAAGCAAACTTAGTCCTGGAGTGGCTTGGAACCTTTTAAACAAGCTACGGTACTGACGAAAATGTAGAAACTTTTTTCTTTCAATTTTCACTTGTCTGGCGATTTCGTCACGTTATCCCCTAATTTTGCTGGTTAAAACGAGATATTATGTAAGATTATTTCAGAAAGCTTAAAGAAAACCTAGTCCTGGAGTGGCTTAGGACCTTTTCAACAAGGCACGGTACTCCCAAAGACGTTGAAATTTATTGCTTTCAATTTTCACTTGTCTGGCGATTTCGTCACGTTAAACCCTAATTTTGTTGGATAAAACAAGATATTTTGTAAGATAATTCCCTAAAGCTTAAAGAAAACTTAGTCCTGGAGTGGCTTGGAACCTTTTAAACAAGCAACGGTACTGACAAAGACGTTGAAATTTATTGCTTTCAATTTTCACTTGTCTGGCGATTTCGTCACGTTATCCCCTAATTTTGTTTAATAAAACCAGATATTTTGTAAGCTAATACCCTAAAGTTTAAAGCAAACCTAGTCCTGGAGTGGCTTGAAACCTTTTAAACAAGCTACGGTACTGACGAAAAAGTAGAAACATTTTCTTTCAATTTTTACTTTTCTGGTGATTTCGTCACGTTATCCCCTAATTTTGTTGGATAAAACAAGATATTTTGTAATATAATACCCTAAAGCTTAAAGCAAACCTAGTCCTGGAGTGGCTTGAAACCTTTTAAACAAGCTACGGTACTGACGAAAAAGTAGAAACATTTTCTTTCAATTTTCACTTTTCTGGTGATTTCGTCACGTTATCCCCTAATTTTGTTGGATAAAACAAGATATTTTGTAATATAATACCCTAAACTAAAGCTTAAAGCAAACCTAGTCCTGGAGTGGCTTAGAACCTTCTAAACAAGCTACGGTACTGACGAAAAAGTAGAAACATTTTCTTTCAATTTTCACTTGTCTAGCGATTTCGTCACGTAATCCCATAATTTTGTTGGATAAAACAAGATATTTTGAAAGATAATTCCCTACAGCTTAAAGCAAACCTAGTCCTGGAGTGGTTTAGGACCTTTTCAACAAGGTACGGTACTCCCAAAAACGTTGAAATTTATTGCTTTCAACTTTCACTTGTCTGGCGATTTCGTCACGTTATCCCCTAATTTTGTTGAATAAAACAAGATATTTTGTAAGATAACTCCCTAAAGCTTAAAGCAAACTTAGTCCTGGAGTGGCTTGGAACCTTTTAAACAAGCATCGGTACTGACGAAAATGTAGAAACTTTTTTCTTTCAATTTTAACGTGTCTGGCAAATTTGTCACGTTATCCCCTAATTTTGCTGGATTTTACAAAATATTTTGTAAGATAATTCCCTAATGCTTAAAGAAAACCTAGTCCTGGAGTGGCTTAGAACATTTTTAACAATCTACGGTACTGACAAAGACGTTGAAATTTATTGCTTTAAATTTTCACTTGTCTGGCGATTTCGTCACGTTATCCCCTAATTGTGCTGGATAAAACAAGATATTTTGTAATATAATACCCTAAAGCTTAAAGTAAACCTAGTCCTGGAGTGGCTTGAAACCTTCTAAACAAGCTACGGTACTGACGAAAAAGTAGAAACTTTTTTCTTTCAATTTTAACGTGTCTGGCAAATTTGTCACGTTATCCTCTAGTTTTGCTGGATTTTACAAGATATTTCGTAAGATAATTCCCTAAAGCTGAAAGAAAACCTAGTCCTGGAGTGGCTTAGAACATTTTTAACAATCTACGGTACTGACAAAGACGTTGAAATTTATTGCTTTCAATTTTTACTTGTCTGGCGATTTCGTCACGCTATCCCCTAATTTTGTTGGATAAAACAAGATATTTTGTAAGATAATTCCCTAAAGCTTAAAGCAAACTTAGTCCTGGAGTGGCTTGGAACCTTTTAAACAAGCAACGGTACCGACGAAAATGTAGAAACTTTTTTCTTTCAATTTTAACGTGTCTGGCAAATTTGTCACGTTATCCCCTAATTTTGTTGGGTAAAACAAGTTATTTTGTGAGAATGTTTCAAAAGGCTATTACAAACCTAGTCCTGGAGTGGCTTAGGACCTTTTCAACAATCTACGGTTCTGACGAAAACGTTGAAATTTTTCTTTCAATTTTCACTTGTCTGGCGATTTCGTCACGCTATCCCCTAATTTTGTTGGATAAAACAAGATATTTTGCAAGATAATTCCCTAAAGCTTAAAGCAAACTTAGTCCTGGAGTGGCTTGGAACCTTTTAAACAAGCAACGGTACCGACGAAAATGTAGTAACTTTTTTCTTTCAATTTTAACGTGTCTGGCAAATTTGTCACGTTATCCCCTAATTTTGTTGGGTAAAACAAGTTATTTTGTGAGAATGTTTCAAAAGGCTATTACAAACCTAGTCCTGGAGTGGCTTAGGACCTTTTCAACAATCTACGGTTCTGACGAAAACGTTGAAATTTTTCTTTCAATTTTCACTTGTCTGGCGATTTCGTCACGCTATCCCCTAATTTTGTTAAATAAAACAAGATATTTTGCAAGATAATTCCCTAAAGCTTAAAGCAAACTTAGTCCTGGAGTGGCTTGGAACCTTTTAAACAAGCAACGGTACCGACGAAAATGTAGTAACTTTTTTCTTTCAATTTTAACGTGTCTGGCAAATTTGTCACGTTATCCCCTAATTTTGTTGGGTAAAACAAGTTATTTTGTGAGAATGTTTCAAAAGGCTATTACAAACCTGGTCCTGGAGTGGCTTAGGACCTTTTCAACAATCTACGGTTCTGACAAAAACGTTGAAATTTTTCTTTCAATTTTCACTTGTCTGGCGATTTTGTCACGCTATCCCCTAATTTTGTTGGATAAAACAAGATATTTTGTAAGATAATTCCCTAAAGCTTAAAGATAATTTAGTCCTGGAGTGGCTTAGGACCTTTTTAACAAGCTACGGTACTGACGAAATTGTAGAAACTGTTTTATTTCATTTTTAATATGGCGGGCGTGTTTGTCTCGTTAACTCCTGATTTTGTTGGATAAAACGAGTTATTTTGTGAGGATATTTTAAAAGTATAAACAAACCTAGTCCTGGAGTGGCTTAGGACCTTTTCAACAAGCTACGGTACTGACGAAAATGTAGATACTTTTTCTTTTATGTTTTACTTGTTTGACGTGTTCGCCACGTTAACTCCTTATTTTGTTGGATAAAACGAGTTATTTTGTGAGAATATTTCAAAAGGCTAGAAATGAATCTAGTCCTGGAGTGGTTGTGAATCTTTTTAACAAACTACGGTACTGTTGAAAACGTGAAAATAAAATCCTTTTAGGTTTCCCTTGTTTAGCGTTTTTGTCACGTTAAGCCCTTATTTTGCTGGATAAATAAGATATTTTGTAAATTTATTTATTAAATCTATAAATAAACCTAGTCCAGGGGTGGCTTAGGACCTTCTTAACAAGCTACGGTACTGACAAACCCGTAAAAAACAAAAATATTTTTTTTATCAGTTGTCTTGCGATTTCGTCGCGTAAATTCCTAATTTTGCTAGATGAAACGAGATATTTTTTAAGAATATTCCCTAAAGCTTAAGGCAAGCTTTTTCGATCAGCCCTATGTAGAGCTTTACCTCGTTTAGTGTAGACGGTACGACTCAGCAGCCAAAATACCAATTTTTTATAGACTTGAAATAGGAGATTATTTTTCGTCCACTTCTAGATCGATGAATGTGGTCGCTTTGTATAGGTTATGTTAGGCATGTAGTAAGCTATTAAGATCAGCATTTATTGAGCTCTACCTTGTTTGGATTAGACGGTACGACTTAGCAGCCAAAATACCAATTTTTTATAGACTAGAAATAGGAGATTATTTTTCGTCAATTTCTAGATCGATGAATGGGGTGGCACTGCATAGGTAATGTTAAGCATCTAGCAAACTATACATATCCGCTTTCTAAAGAGCTCTACCTCGTATTTAGTTTAGACGGTACGACTCAGCAGCCAAAATACAAATTTTTTATAGACTAGAATTAGAAGGTTTTTTCGTCAATTGTTAGACCGATGAATGGGGTACCACTGTATAGGTAATGTTTTTATCTAGCAAGCTATCAAGATTAGCTTTCTTTAAAGCTTCACCTCGTTTTGTTTAGACGTTACGAATCAGCAGCCAAAATATATATTTATCCTAGTGTAGGTATTTGAGATTTTTTTTCGTCTACTTCTAGATCGATGAATGTGGTCGCAATGCATATGTAATGTTAGGCATCTAGCAAGTTATATTTATTAGCTTTCTGTAGAGCTCTACCTCGTTTAATTTAGACGGTACGACTCAGCAGCCAAAATACCAATTTTTTATAGACTAGAAATAGCAGATTTTTTTTCGTCAACTTCTAGATCAATGAATGGGGTCGCCGTGCATAGGTTTTGTTTGGCATCTAGCAAGCTGTCTAGATCAGCTTTCTGTAGAGCTCTACCTAGTTTTGTTTAGACGTTACCAATGAGCAGCCAAATTATATATTTCTCCTAGAGTAGGTATTTGAGATTTTTTTTGTTAACTTAAAGATCAATGAATGGGGTCGCACTGTATAAGTAATGTTAGGCATCTAGTAAGCTATCAAGATCAGCATTAATAGAGCTCTACCTTGTTTAGTTTAGACGGTACGACTCAGCAGCCAAAATACCAAATTTTTATAGACTAGAAATAGGTTTTTTTTTCCGTCGACTTCTAGATCGATAAATGGGGTAGCTTTGCATAGATTATGTTAGGCATCTAGCAAGCTATCTAGATCAGCCTTCTGTAGAGTTCTTACTCGTTTTGTTTAGACGTTACGAATCAGCAGCCTAAATATATATTTCTCCTAGAGTAGGTATTTGAGATTTTTTTTTCGTCAACTTCTAGATCGATGAATGGGGTCTCAATGTATAGGTAATGTTAGGCATCTAGAAAGCTATCTAGATCAGCTTTATGCAGAGCACTACCTCGTTTAGTTTAGAAGGTCCGTCTCAACAGCCAAAATACCAATTTTTTATAGACTTAAAATAGGAGATTATTGTTCGTCAACTTCTAGATCGATAAATGGGGTCCATCTGCATAGGTAATATTAAACATCTATAAAGCTATTTAGATCAGCTTTCGGTAGACCTCTACATTGTTTAGTTTAGACGGTACGACTCAGCAGCCAAAATACCAATTTTTTATAGACTTCTAGACTTCTTTTTGTTAACTTTAAGATCGATGAATAGGGTCGCACTGTATAAGTAATGTTAGGCATCTAGTAAGCTATCAAGATCAGCTTTCTGTAGAGCTCCCCGTTGTTATTAGTTAGACGGTACGACTCAGCAGCCAAAATACCAAATTTTTATAGACTAGAAATAGGAGTTTTTTTTTCAATTTCTAGATCGATGAATGGGGTCGCACTGCATAGGTTATGTTTTGCATCTAGCAAGCTATCAAGATCAGCTTTCTGTAGACCTCTAGCTAGTTTAGTTTAGACGGTACGACTCAGCAGCCATAATATCAATTTTTGATAGACTACAAATAAGATTTTTTTTTCGTTGACTTCTAGATCGATAAGTGGGGTAGCTTTGCATAGATAATTATAGGCATCTAGCAAGCTATCTAGATCAGCCTTCTGTAGAGCTCTTACTCGTTTTGGTTAGACGTTACGAATCAGCAACCAAAATATATATTTATGTAGAGCACTACCTCGTTTAGTTGTACAACATAAAACGCAATAAATAATTGAATTGAATTGAATTAAATAGTTTAGAAGGTCCGACTCAACAGCCAAAATACCAATTTTTTATAGACTAGAAATAGGAGATATTTTTTCGTCAATTTCTAGATCGATGAATGGGGTCGCACTGCATAGGTTATGTTTTGCATCTAGCAAGCTATCAAGACCAGCTTTCTGTAGAGCTCTACCTTGTTTATATTTGACGGTACGACTCCGCAGCCAAAATACCAATTTTTTTATGGACTAGAAATAGGAGATTTTTTTCGTCAATTTCTAGATCGATGAATGGGTTCGCACTACATAGGTAATGTTTGGCATCTAGCAAGCTATCTAGATCTGCTTTCTGTAGAGCTCTACCTCGTTGTGATTAGTTAGACGGTACGACTCAGCAGCCAAAATACTAATTTTTTATAGACGTGAAATAGGAGATTACTTTTTTCAACTTCTAGATCTATACATGAGACCGCACTGCATGGGTAATGTTTAACATCTAGCGAGCTATCAAGATCAGCTTTCTGTAGAGCTCTACCTCTTTTTGTTTAGACGTTACGAATCAGCAGGCAAAATCTATATTTCTCCTAGAGTAGGTATTTGAGATTTTATTTGTCAACTTCTAGATCGATTAATGGGGTCGCACTGTATAAGTAATGATAGGCATCTAGTAAGCTATCAAAATCAGCATTTATAGAGGTCTACCTTGTTTAGTTTAGACGGTACGACTCAGCAGTCAACGTACCAATTTTTTATAGACTAGAAAGAGGAAATTTTTTTTTCGTCGACTTCTAGGTCGATGAATGCGGTCGCTTTATCCAACAAAATTAGGGGTTAACGTGAAAAACACGCCAGGCAAGAAAAAAAATGAAAGATAAATATTCTACATATTCGTCAGTACCATAGCTTGTTTAAAAGTTCCTAAGCCACTCTTAGACCAGGTTTGCTGTAATCCTTAGAAAAAATAAGGAATAATCATACAAAATATCTCGTTTTATCTAGCAAAATAAGGGGTAGACGTGACGAAATTCAAAAATTGAAAGGAATAAATTTCAACGTCTTTGTCAGTACCGTAGCTTGTTGAAAAGGTTCTAAGCCACTCTAGGGCTAGGTTTGCTTTAAGCTTTAGGGAATTATCTTACAAAATATCTTGTTTTATCCAGCAAAATTAGGGGATAACGTGACGAAATCGCCAGACAAGTAAAAATTGAAAGCAATAAATTTTAACGTCTTTGTCAGTACCGTAGCTTGTTGAAAAGGTCCTAAGCCACTCCAGGACTAGGTTTGATTTAGGCTTTTGAAAATAATCTTACATAATATCTCGTTTTATCCAGCAAAATTAGGGGATAACGTGACGAAATCGCCAGAAAAGTGAAAATTGAAAGAAAAGTTTCTACTTTTTCGTCAGTACCGTAGCTTGTTTAAAAGGTTTCAAGCCACTCCAAGACTAGGTTTGCTTTAAGCTTTAGGGTATTAGCTTACAAAATATCTTGTTTTATCCAACAAAATTAGGGGATATCGTGACGAAATCGCCAGACAAGTGAAAATTGAAAGAAAAAAGTTTCTACTTTTTCGTCAGTACCGTAGCTTGTTTAAAAGGTTTCAAGCCACTCCAGGACTAAGTTTGCTTTAAACTTTAGGGTATTAGCTTACAAAATATCTTGTTTTATCCAACAAAATTAGGGGATAACGTGACAAAATCGCCAGACAAGTGAAAATTGAAAGAAAAAAGTTTCTACTTTTTCGTTAGTACCATAGCTTGTTTAAAAGGTTTCAAGCCACTCCAGGACTAGGTTTGCTTTAAGCTTTAGGGTATTAGCTTACAAAATATCTTGTTTTATCCAACAAAATTAGGGGATAACGTGACGAAATCGCCAGACAAGTGAAAATTGAAAGAAAAAAGTTTCTACTTTTTCGTCAGTACCGTAGCTTGTTTAAAAGGTTCCAAGCCACTCCAGGACTAAGTTTGCTTTAAGCTTTAGGGAATTCTCTTACAAAATATTTTGTTTTATCCAACAAAATTAGGGGATAACGTGACGAAATCGCCAGACAAGTGAAAATTGAAAGAAAAAAGTTTCTACTTTTTCGTCAGTACCGTAGCGTGTTTAAAAGGTTTCAAGCCACTCCAGGAGTAGGTTTGCTTTAAGCTTTAGGGTATTATCTTACAAAATATCTCGTTAAATCCAGCACAATTAGGGGATAACGTGACAAATTTGCCAGACACGTTAAAATTGAAAGAAAAAAGTTTCTACATTTTCGTCAGTACCGTAGCTTGTTTAAAAGGTTCCAAGCCACTCCAGGGCTAAGTTTGCTTTAAGCTTTAGGAAATTATCTTACAAAATATCTTGTTTTATCCAACAAAATTAGGGGATAACGTGACGAAATCGCCAGACAAGTGAAAATTGAAAGCAATAAATTTCAACGTCTTTGGGAGTACCGTGCCTTGTTGAAAAGGTCCTAAGCCACTCCAGGACTAGGTTTGCTTTAAGCTTTCGGAAATAATCTTACATAATATCTCGTTTTATCCAGCAAAATTAGGGGATAACGTGACGAAATCGCCAGAAAAGTGAAAATTGAAAGAAAAGTTTTTACTTTTTCGTCAGTACCGTAGCGTGTTTAAAAGGTTTCAAGCCACTCCAGGACTAGGTTTGCTTTAAGCTTTAGGGAATTAGCTTACAAAATATCTTGTTTTATCCAACAAAATTAGGGGATAACGTGACGAAATCGCCAGACAAGTGAAAATTGAAAGAAAAAAGTTTCTACTTTTTCGTCAGTACCGTAGCTTGTTTAAAAGTTTTCAAGCCACTCCAGGACTAGGTTTGCTTTAAACTTTAGGGTATTAGCTTACAAAATATCTTGTTTTATCCAACAAAATTAGGGGATAACGTGACAAAATCGCCAGACCAGTGAAAATTGAAAGCAATAAATTTCAACGTCTTTGTCAGTACCGTAGCTTGTTTAAAAGGTTCCAAGCCACTCCAGGACTAAGTTTTCTTTAAGCTTTAGGGAATTATCTTACAAAATATCTTGTTTTATCCAACAAAATTAGGGGATAACGTGACGAAATCGCCAGACAAGTGAAAATTGAAAGAAAAAAGTTTCTACTTTTTCGTCAGTACCGTAGTTTGTTTAAAAGGTTCCAAGCCACTCCAGGAGTAGGTTTGCTTTAAGCTTTAGGGAATTATCTTACAAAATATTTTGTTTTATCCAACAAAATTAGGGGATAACGTGACGAAATCGCCAGACAAGTGAAAATTGAAAGCAATAAATTTCAACGTCTTTGGGAGTACCGTGCCTTGTTGAAAAGGTCCTAAGCCACTCCAGGACTAGGTTTGCTTTAAGCTTTCGGAAATAATCTTACATAATATCTCGTTTTATCCAGCAAAATTAGGGGATAACGTGACGAAATCGCCAGACAAGTGAAAATTGAATGAAAAAAGTTTTTACTTTTTCGTCAGTACCGTAGCTTGTTTAAAAGGTTTCAAGCCACTCCAGGACTAGGTTTGCTTTAAACTTAAGGGTATTAGCTTACAAAATATCTTGTTTTATCCAACAAAATTAGGGGAAAACGTGACAAAATCGCCAGACATGTGAAAATTGAAAGCAATAAATTTCAACGTCTTTGTCAGTACCGTAGCTTGTTTAAAAGGTTCCAAGCCACTCCAGGACTAAGTTTTCTTTAAGCTTTAGGGAATTATCTTACAAAATATCTTGTTTTATCCAACAAAATTAGGGGATAACGTGACGAAATCGCCAGACAAGTGAAAATTGAAAGAAAAAAGTTTCTACTTTTTCGTCAGTACCGTAGCTTGTTTAAAAGGTTTCAAGCCACTCCAGGACTAGGTTTGCTTTAAACTTAAGGGTATTAGCTTACAAAATATCTTGTTTTATCCAACAAAATTAGGGGATAACGTGACAAAATCGCCAGACATGTGAAAATTGAAAGCAATAAATTTCAACGTCTTTGTCAGTACCGTAGCTTGTTTAAAAGGTTCCAAGCCACTCCAGGACTAAGTTTTCTTTAAGCTTTAGGGAATTATCTTACAAAATATCTTGTTTAATCCAACAAAATTAGGGGATAACGTGACGAAATCGCCAGACAAGTGAAAATTGAAAGAAAAAAGTTTCTACTTTTTCGTTAGTACCGTAGCTTGTTTAAAAGGTTTCAAGCCACTCCAGGACTAGGTTTGCTTCAAGCTTTAGAGTATTAGCTTACAAAATATCTTGTTTTATCCAACAAAATTAGGGGATAACGTGACGAAATGGCCAGACAAGTGAAAATTGAAAGCAATAAAATTCAACGTCTTTGTCAGTACCGTAGCTTGTTTAAAAGGTTCCAAGCCACTCCAGGAGTAGGTTTGCTTTAAGCTTTAGGGTATTATCTTACAAAATATCTTGTTTTATCCAGCAAAATTAGGGGATAACGTGACGAAATCGCCAGACAAGTGAAAATTGAAAGAAAAAAGTTTCTACTTTTTCGTCAGTACCGTAGCGTGTTTAAAAGGTTTCAAGCCACTCCAGGAGTAGGTTTGCTTTAAGCTTTAGGGTATTATCTTACAAAATATCTCGTTAAATCCAGCACAATTAGGGGATAACGTGACAAATTTGCCAGACACGTTAAAATTGAAAGAAAAAAGTTTCTACATTTTCGTCAGTACCGTAGCTTGTTTAAAAGGTTCCAAGCCACTCCAGGACTAAGTTTGCTTTAAGCTTTAGGAAATTATCGTACAAAATATCTTGTTTTATCCAACAAAATTAGGGGATAACGTGACGAAATCGCCAGACAAGTGAAAATTGAAAGCAATAAATTTCAACGTCTTTGGGAGTACCGTGCCTTGTTGAAAAGGTCCTATTTAAGCCACTCCAGGACTAGGTTTGCTTTAAGCTTTCGGAAATAATCTTACATAATATCTCGTTTTATCCAGCAAAATTAGGGGATAACGTGACGAAATCGCCAGAAAAGTGAAAATTGAAAGAAAAGTTTCTACTTTTTCGTCAGTACCGTAGCTTGTTTAAAAGGTTTCAAGCCACTCCAAGACTAGGTATGCTTTAAGCTTTAGGGTATTAGCTTACAAAATATCTTGTTTTATCCAACAAAATTAGGGGATAACGTGACGAAATCGCCAGACAAGTGAAAATTGAAAGAAAAAAGTTTCTACTTTTTCGTCAGTACCGTAGCTTGTTTAAAAGGTTTCAAGCCACTCCAGGACTAGGTTTGCTTTAAACTTTAGGGTATTAGCTTACAAAATATCTTGTTTTATCCAACAAAATTAGGGGATAACGTGACAAAATCGCCAGACCAGTGAAAATTGAAAGCAATAAATTTCAACGTCTTTGTCAGTACCGTAGCTTGTTTAAAAGGTTCCAAGCCACTCCAGGACTAAGTTTTCTTTAAGCTTTAGGGAATTATCTTACAAAATATCTTGTTTTGTCCAACAAAATTAGGGGATAACGTGACGAAATCGCCAGACAAGTGAAAATTGAAAGAAAAAAGTTTCTACTTTTTCGTCAGTACCGTAGCTTGTTGAAAAGGTTCTAAGCCACTCTAGGGCTAGGTTTGCTTTAAGCTTTAGGGAATTATCTTACAAAATATTTTGTTTTATCCAACAAAATTAGGGGATAACGTGACGAAATCGCCAGACAAGTGAAAATTGAAAGCAATAAATTTCAACGTCTTTGGGAGTACCGTGCCTTCTTGAAAAGGTCCTAAGCCACTCCAGGTTTAGGTTTGCTTTAAGTTTTCGGAAATAATCTTACATAATATCTCGTTTTATCCAGCAAAATTAGGGGATAACGTGACGAAATCGCCAGACAAGTGAAAATTGAAAGAAAAAAGTTTCTACTTTTTCGTCAGTACCGTAGCGTGTTTAAAAGGTTTCAAGCCACTCCAGGACTAGGTTTGCTTAAAGCTTTAGGGTATTAGCTTACAAAATATCTTGTTTTATCCAACAAAATTAGGGGATAACGTGACGAAATCGCCAGACAAGTGAAAATTGAAAGAAAAAAGTTTCTACTTTTTCGTCAGTACCGTAGCTTGTTTAAAAGGTTTCAAGCCACTCCAGGAGTAGGTTTGCTTTAAACTTAAGGGTATTAGCTTACAAAATATCTTGTTTTATCCAACAAAATTAGGGGATAACGTGACAAAATCGCCAGACATGTGAAAATTGAAAGCAATAAATTTCAACGTCTTTGTCAGTACCGTAGCTTGTTTAAAAGGTTCCAAGCCACTCCAGGACTAAGTTTTCTTTAAGCTTTAGGGAATTATCTTACAAAATATCTTGTTTAATCCAACAAAATTAGGGGATAACGTGACGAAATCGCCAGACAAGTGAAAATTGAAAGAAAAAAGTTTCTACTTTTTCGTTAGTACCGTAGCTTGTTTAAAAGGTTTCAAGCCACTCCAGGACTAGGTTTGCTTTAAGCTTTAGGGTATTAGCTTACAAAATATCTTGTTTTATCCAACAAAATTAGGGGATAACGTGACGAAATGGCCAGACAAGTGAAAATTGAAAGCAATAAAATTCAACGTCTTTGTCAGTACCGTAGCTTGTTTAAAAGGTTCCAAGCCACTCCAGGAGTAGGTTTGCTTTAAGCTTTAGGGAATTCTCTTACAAAATATTTTGTTTTTTCCAACAAAATTAGGGGATAACGTGACGAAATTGCCAGACAAGTGAAAATTGAAAGCAATAAGTTTCAACGTCTTTGTCAGTACCGTAGCTTGTTGAAAAGGTTCTAAGCCACTCTAGGGCTAGGTTTGCTTTAAGCTTTAGGGAATTATCTTACAAAATATCTTGTTTTATCCAGCAAAATTAGGGGTTAACGTGACGAAATCGCCAGACAAGTGAAATTTGAAAGGAATAAATTTCAACGTCTTTGTCAGTACCGTAGCTTATTGAAAAGGTTCTAAGCCACTCTAGGACCAGGTTTGCTTTAAGCTTTAAAGAATAATCATACAAAATATCTTGTTTTATCCAGCAAAATTAGGGGATAACGTGACGAAATCACCAAACAAGTGAAAATTGAAAGGAAAAAATTTCAACGTTTTGTGTCAGTACCGTAGATTGTTGAAAAGGTCCTAATCCACTCCAGGACTAGGTTTGTTTATAGCCTTTTGAAATATTCTAACAAAATAACTCATTTTATTCAACAAAATCAGGGGTTAACGTGACGAACACGCCCGCCATGTCAAAAATGAAAGAAAAAGGTTTCTACAATTTCGTCAGAACCGTAGCTTGTTGAAAAGGTCCTAAACCACTCCAAGACTAGGTTTGCTTTAAGCCTTAGGGAATATTCTTACAAAATAACTCGTTGTATCCAACAAAGTCAGGGTTTAACGTGACGAACACGCCCGCCATATCAAAAATGAAAAAGAAAAATTTTTACAATTTCGTCAGTACCCGGTAGCTTGTTGAAAAGGTCCTAAGCCACTCCAGGACTACGTTTAGTGTTAGCCTACAGGAATATTCTTACAAAATTCGTCGTTAAATTTAGGAAAATTAGGGGATGACTTGATATACCTAATCGACAAGCAACTGTCAAATGAGAAACAAAAAACATTTGTTTGGGTAGCAAGTTTGGCTTTAAATAGCTCTGTTTTCTACAATTAATAACATTTTTAATGTAAATTTAAATATATTATATATGTATTGATCCAAATAACTTTGGCTGCTAAGTTGTGAAGTTAGCGGCCGAAAGAAATATTTTGATCTATGCGCGTGTTTTGGTACCTAAATTGATATTTTGTCGATTTGTTTAAGATAATACAGGCATATATAACTTTAAAGCTGGTTTTCTAGTTAAAAAATATCTGACTTTTTAATTTGGTCGGGTTATCGTCGGCTGCTAACTTTGGCCGCTAACTTCACACCGGTACTTAAAAATACAATCTTATGCGTTACGTAACATGCACATAATCAAAGCGATGCAATCTAGAACCAGTTAACATATTTATGTTGATCAGAATATTGCATATTTATTTTAATACAACCAGTATTTAATAGACGTGTCCAAGACTTTATAATTTATAAGGTAAAGTACATACACGTGCAAAAGTAACTTCCGCTATGGCGGCTGCAAAAATATCTGACATGATCTTATTTGTACAGCCATAAGAGTGGAAAGTATTCAAGTCGACTGTACCTATAAAAAAACAAGTTACGCATACGAAGTACGATATGCAAGAATCAATCATCGTCATATCGGGAGCAAAATACCCAGTATTGATAAAGTTTAGATATTATAATGGGATCCAAACGGAATGGAACGTCCTCCTCAATTTTAAAAGATTTAAATTCGATAAACATATGCATGTAAAATGCATGTCTTTGATGTTTTCTGCAAGCTCGAGATTTAAGTATATGTAGTGTGTACACACGCGTTTAAAAGTGTATGAGCAGTTTATGAATGAATTCATTCATTCATCATTCATAAACTGCTGGCTCGCGGCAGGGCGTCTGCCGCGAAATCAGGAGGTCGCTGGTTCGATCCCAACCCTGCTCACCGGGGACCTTGGTCACTTTTTCTTTAGTATATGACATCTCTTTCATTTTATAAATAATACAAGGATTCTCTTTAAGACAAAGGAACAATACGGAGAGAAAAGGTAGTGTTTGATCACTGATTTTGTGACGCGCAAGTTAGTTTAGGTCAAATCCTTTACGGAAATATTGACTTTACTATCCACTGCTTTTCCTGAAAGGTTGTTTGTATTTCGGATTATAAATAATTTGTAACGCCCAGACATAGAAATCGGTGGAGCAATTTTTTCTTGACAGGTAGGAAGGCTCCTATATCGATAAACTCAATTATCGATGTTCGTTTATATACCAATGATCGCCCCCAACATTGTGTGTGTTTTTTGTAACGATTGTTCAACATAGCATATTTTAAATAATCGCTAGGTTATACCTATAAAGGTAGTGCGTAATACATATTGCACTTAAAATAGGATGTATCAGACTAGACGGAGACGCTTTATGCCCGAAAATATTTAACGAATTCTGGTCGTTTACTTAAACAATAGTAAATGGGACATTCACAAAGAAAAAAAATCTCACGTTTTGTATTTCTGTGTGCCGGTTTATCGTTTTCCATAACAAAATGATAAATCATTTAATTTCAGCCTACAGAATCAACCGTTCTCAACTTACGTAAGCAAAATTCAATACGGGAAGCTTATTCAACTTGCATTTGAAGCTCGTCTTCGCCCTGGGACCTTCTTGGTAATTTGAGCCCACCTGTCTTAGCGACTCACGGATATACCCATTATATTTAGTAAAAGATTTATGAAGATAAAGTTTACCTTATGGGCAACGTTAAACAAAATTGCCCAAAATTATGTTAATCTGAAACATGGCGATTTCGTTTTAGAAATTCGGACGACATAGAAAAGTAAAAATAGGAATGCGTACGAAGTTATACTGAAGGTAAATTTGTATACTTCCCTAGGGAGTACTTCTTCAACCGTCAAGTATTCTTTCAAACTCGGGAGAAGCCTCGAACTTATAAGTCCGCTTTCTGCGAAACTAAGCGAGTGCCGTCGGCGGAAACTTGATACGTAACATTCAGACATATTTATTAGGTTGAAGGCACCAATTATAAACACTAACCTAACGGGCATCAGTGATGGACGGGATCACCCAAATATTCCGAAATATTATTTTCCGGATTTCATAATCCCGAGTTTTATAATCCCGAATTTTTATAAATTCAACATTTTATAATTTTATAATTCCGACCTCTCAAAACTCCGATCATCAAAGTTCCAATCCAACTTCTGAAAGCACGAATATTTAAAATTCCGATTAACATAATCCCGAATCTAATACTGATTCGGTATTAGGTTATTCGTTTTTTTCTATTCGGAATTTTAAAAATTCGTGCTTTATTAAAATAAAAATAATAAAAAAAAATATTATGGGACAATCTTACACAAATCGACCTAGTCCCACGGTAAGCTCTAAGCTTGTGTTTTGGGTACTAGGCGACGATATATATAATAGATAGATACATATAAATACTTAAATACACAGAAAACATCCATAACTCAGGAACAAATATTCGTGATAAACACACAAATAAATGCCCTGACCAGGATTCGAACCCGGGACCTCCTGCTTCGTAGGCAGGGTCACTACCAACTAGGCTAGGAGGCCGTTAAAATTTAAATTAATGAAATTTTAACGTTTAAATTAATGAAAGTCGTAATGACCATAACTTTAATTCTAATTGCAGGTTGTACTCATGAAAATGACCCTTCCTTTTCCCGGCTTATGCCACGGATACCTGAGGTCCGCTTTGGTAACTCATTGAAATTATTGGATCAAATTAAATTTTCCCGACCAACATTATCCACGTTTTCCCACAACAAAGATTACAACAACTTCAATTTAGTTTGATATGAAACTTAATTCCGATTTTGACGGACGCAGCGGTTTGTAAAGCATTACTGGGTAATCCGGCTTTGGGTCTGGCTTCGCAACAACTGGGTCACCTGGTGTATCTGTTTGGGAGCAAAGTACTTTTGTCTACATTATCTTATTGTTAAAAGGAATAAGTTCCAGGATAACTTCACATGTTACCATAGAACTATCTTTATAATTAAAACTTTCGTGAGTCATACTGATATTCCATTGCAACGGTTAACACTCACGTATTTTTATCACAATAGGCGTGACATGTTTCGACTGCATCGTGCAGTCATCGTCGGACAGATAGAGTGGTGTTATCATCTTCACGCCTATTGTGATAAAAATACGTGAATGTTAACCGTTGCAATTGAATATCAGAACTATCTTTACCTATACCATAGAACAAAAAAGTTCATCAATTAGCAAGGGAAGGTACTCAAACTAAGTGACCAATTTTTAAGCATTTTTTACCGATCTCTCTCCCCCCGGTGACCAAGCGTAGTGTATGGCAAGACTGGTAGTTTATACCAATGACCACAAATGAAACTTTCTTTAAAGTCGTGTCATTTTGTTTTGTTTATCTAATTTGTATTTACAAATAATTTTGTAAATATTTTAAACCTCCTCAATCGCATTTGTTAGAACACAAAACATGAATTAGGTAACCAATGGAGGCTTGTAGGGCATTTGTAAATAATTAAGGAAACTAGTAAGAGCCATTACTACAATCATAATCATGTAATCAAGTCCTATTCGCCGCCATAACCTGTTGATACGGAGTCAAATATACCCTGGCACTGAGCCAGCGCGGATAAGCCACCAGAGGGACGCTGGCGCGCCGCGAAAGCACATTGGAAGTTTACAAATTGATCTAATTTAAGCCCAGTTTTGTTTACTAATAATGTGTAAAAATTGTGAAAGTTCAAATCAGTGATCTAATTTCGATTCCTTGAATCTCTTTGTACCCACGAGTGTGGATTTAATCATGAGCAAAAATTTAAAACATACGTAATCTAAGGATAGACCTCTTAGCCTCCAATGGGAGCTACCGTGTTGTCGCTCACCAGGCGGCGCTACTCATGCGTGGGTTCTGTCTCAGTATGAGAGAACTGTCAAAGTGACGTTTGAAATGTTCCCGCAGGACCCACGTTCCACTAACGCCTCTAGCGGAAAATCGACTCGAGGTAATCCTCATTGAACCGTTAAATTTTAAATGATCTATAAAGAAACTGTAATATAAGAAATAATATACGTGAAAATCTTAATACCTATGTGCTTGTATTTAGTAAAAAAGGTACCATTTCCTCTCCTAACCTTTATGGCCTTAGCGCCTTATCCGTCAAAATACAAAATGGTAACTTTTAATATACACACATATTGGTACACATGTTAGTAGTTCTGTAACGTCACACGAGCGACGTTAACACATACCGGCTACAAGCGGCTCACGGCGCGTGTCTTACGCATTCGACCAGGGCTTCAGGGTAGCCTGTCCATCCCCTTTTCCCTAGCGGGAACGCACCCCCCTACCCCTTTCGCGGAATAGACGTTAGGGCCCGTGCCAAGCATCTCGCGATACTTGATATAAGCTAGATTTACTTTAATATTTTAATAAAGGGCATAAACGACCCCTATTTGTTAACCTTGCATTGTGTTTTATATCGCTAAACCCTCCCCTCATCCCCTGAGTTAGACCGAAACCCTCGCACGACCCTTCAGGTCGAGGGATATGTATGGCCGTCCCGACGGATGACCATCACATTTGGCGCCCAACGGAATAACTCACGGCAGGGGTCTCGATAGCTCACTGGGAGGGAGCATATATATATATATATTTTTTGTTTTTTGTTGTTATTTTTCCGGAGGAGTAAAGGTGATTGTGCACTAACCGTATCCAGACAGTGCGTCGCCTTACCACCGTCCGGTAACCGTCCGGAACCCGCCCTCCCGTCCCCGACCTTCGGGGTGAGTCACAGCCGTACGATCAACCATTTGGTGAGTTGTAGCCGCAATCATAGTCGGATCTCAGCAGCCGGAGACAAGCAGTGAGTAACACACATAACCCCATGTCAACAAATTGGATTTACCACCTGAAAAAGGAGGAATTACTCCAGGAACTCGAGTCCAGAGGCCTGGAATCGGAAGGGAAAACCGTGGAGCAGCTAAGGAAGATATTAGCTGACACCGTAAGAGTAGCAGGATCAGAGGACCTCCAGACACCGGGCAAACAGTGTGTCACAGACATGGGCGGCGAAGAAGGTAGGCCCAGAAATGTGGGGAAAATAATACGCGAGTGGGACCTGACGTTCAAGCCGACAGACGACGCGGTCGAGTTTGTAGAGAGAGTAGAGGAACTTATAGCAGCAAGCAGCATAACAAAGGAGGATGTCCTGCCCGCCTTGCCCCGGATATTGCAAGGTAAAGCCTTACTCTGGCATAGAAATAACGTGGACGCGTGGAAGTCATGGGACGACTTCATACAGCTATTCAAGCTATATTATTACCCCGTCAATTACGAAGATGATTTGATGGCAAGGATAGTGGCAAGAAAGCAGCGACACTCCGAGAAATTCACTGACTACCTAGCCGATCTCCAGACGCTGATGCGGAGATATAAGGACCTAACGGAGGAGCAGAAGTTACACCGCATCCACGAGAATATGCAAATAAGGTACAAATTATATATTAAAAGACAGGATTTCAAGGACTTGAAGGGGTTACTTCAAATAGCAGCAGAATATGAAAATATAATGAGGACCTCGTATGCAGACCGGGATGGAACCTACTTTGGCTACTAAATAACAATCACGGTATTAAAAATACTTAACGAGTTACTTGACTCTTTTTTCAAGTACTCACTGCAGTAAAATGACGCTACATTTATCCAAAGGTAACTTTTTGCAAAGCACTGTTCTAACCACTCAAGAATAATTAATAACTAATTAATTGGCTTTGTAAACTACTTTTTACACGTGTAACAGACTTCACTAGCAAATGAGTAAAAGTGAGATGTATTGGCGAGTTGTCATTAATCAAATCAATTGGAAAAGTTAGAATACCGCTCCGAGACCATTTGAGATGATAAAGTCTTGCATAACCTTTTGGTTAATAAAACATTTTCTGATAATTATGTTTAAGAGACGTGATTTATTTATTTATTTATTTAAACTTTATTGCACAAAATACAAAAACAAATGTACAAATGGCGGACTTAATGCCCAATGGCATTCTCTACCAGTCAACCATAGGGCCAAACAGAGACTTGAATAAAATGGTGCAAAGGGAGAATCAAGGTAATAATATCGAAATAATTGCAAAGCAAACTGAAGAACATTATATATATTATTATATATAATACATAAATAAAATAATATAATACACTACTACATATTTCCAACATGCACACTATACAATAATGATGGACACTATGGAAACTCTTCCTTCAGCAGGTGCTTACGCAGCATCCGCTTAAACACACTCTTACTTGAGGCTTGTCTTATATAAAGAGGAAGCGAATTCCAATGACGACTTGCCTGGATGGCGTAGGAATTACCCATAAAACCAGTATGGTGAGCAGGAATCTTAAGTTTGAGAATACGGGAGGTACGCAGCTCACAACCTGGCCGAGGGGTTTCAAACACGAACATACGTTTTAGGTATCCAGGAGTAGAAGGTTCGAATAGAATAGAAAAAAGAGTGCTTAGAATCCTGAGGACTCTCCGGCGACGGATGGAAAGCCAGTTAAGTTGACGCCGGTAAAAGGAAACGTGATCGTATTTCCGGAGCCCGAAGATGAATCTTATGCCATTGTTGAGCAGACGTTCGAGTTTATTAAGACTCTCTTGAGTGACATTAGTCGTGCACACATCACCATAATCAATAATTGGCAGGACCAGAGCCTGGACTAACATTTTTTTTGTACTTACTGGAAGAAAGTTTTTAAATTTATAAAGGGTTCTCAGTGTTCCAGAGACCTTTCGACTTATGTCTGCCAAGTGGACATTCCAGGAAAGGTGAGAATCAAAAAATAACCCCAGGTTTCTAACTTTGTTAAGTAAAGGAATAACATCCCCATCATAAACGATTGGCTCAATCGAGACTGTGCTAAGCTTAGTGACGTGCCACTGGCTTCCCATAATTATGGCTTGACACTTGGCTGGATTAACACATACACCAAAACAACTGGACCATTCGGCGATGTGATCCAGATCTGCATTTAACATATTGATGGCGGTGTTGATGTCATTCACATCCGCATGAACGTATAGCTGCAAATCGTCTGCATACAAATGGTAAGAGCTACGAATGTTGGCGGTAATCAAGTTGATGAACACAGAAAACAGAAGAGGTGAAAGTATGCCACCTTGAGGAACACCATTATTCAGCTCACACCAGTCGGATAGTGATCGACTGGCACGGACAGCCTGAACACGATCGGACAGATACGACGAAAACCACTCTGTTGCCTTTAAGGAAACCCGCAAATGAGTCATCGATGTATTATTTAAGTTTTATGTTCAGTGATCGATGTATTATTTAAGTTTTATGTTTTGGTACAAACAATTCCCAGAAAATTACAAACAACATAATTGATGATCAAACGAACTTACCAAGTGAAGTTCGATCACAATTATGTGAGCAACTTCATTCGACGCGATTTATTGTTAACATATTGTAGTTACGTCCCCACGCATTAGCCTTGCACGGTTTTTAAAGTCCTCTTTTTTTTTTTTTACTGGCAACACTAAAAAAAAAACTTGCTCCCATCCCCTTTCCGGCGTTATGGCAGGCCAACGGCCATCTTTCAATCATTTTGTTTATAGCGTAAATATTAAGAATTTATTTCACTATTTTGAATTAAGTTGGGTAGGGTGACAGTTAGTCAACAATATCTTTATATAGGTATTGAGGGTGGGTTGTGATAAATCGCGTCGAATGAAGTTGCTCACATAATTGTGATCGAACTTCACTTGGTAAGTTCGTTTGATCATCAATTATATTTCGCAACTTCATTCTTTGCGATTTATTGTTAACATATTGTAGGATGTTTAGAGCCCAAAATGTGAAATAATTCTCAGATTAATTGAGGATAAAACATTATATGTTTATTGGAGAAATAAATATACCCCGTTAAAGGTAAGCATAGGTTATGTAATAAAAACATTATTTATGGTTTGTTATTTATTTTTCATTATATATAATAATCATTATATTTTCTTTACAGGTTATTTATTTGTCGATGAGAGAATTACACGAGCAAACTGATTACAATCATTTACAATATCTTTATTGTAATATTTGGCAAAAACGCAAGAAGAATCACTCCAACCTGCAGTTTTGCGTATAATGTCTAGGCTAACACCCATTCTGTTGGCTGTAGAAGTGGCCGCATGCCTAGTACTATGAGCAGTGAATATATTTGTGTCTATACCGCTATTGTGAAGTGTGTTTTTAATCCAGTGACTTAATGTTTGTGAAGATACTCTTGAATGTGGTCTTTTATAACTAATAAATAAAGTGCTGTTATCTGAACTGCGGAGTAAATTAGTTTTATTTATGTACGTCTGTATACATTTAGCTGGACAAATCTCTGGTTTATCATTAAAAAATGGAAGTCTTAATACCGGTTGTTCAGCATTTGGTCGAGACGTCTTTATTAAATCAGGTATTTTAATAATAATTTCAGAAGTATTACTCAAATCAATATTTTGTATTTGGATCAAGGAAAAAGTTTGTACACGATGCGCGGTAGCTAAAGCCAACAGAGTGAGAGTCTTTTTGGAAAGAGTTTCTAGATTTAGACCTTCATTAGGCCATCTTTGACCCAGATAGTTTAACACAATGCTGGGGTCCCACGTTAAATTATATTTAGGTGCCGTAGGTCTCAATCTAAAAACACCTTTCATAAAGCGCTTGATTTTTTCATCGTCAAGAGTTTTTCCTAGTAATAAGGACAAAGCAGATCTATAATTATTAAGAGTGCCATACTTGGCACCTGAATCAAATATCTCAGTCAAAAAATTAATCACAATATCTACAGACAAAAGGTAATCCATGACTGTATACAACCGTTATATTGTCTGTAAGTACTATCGCTTAATGATGACAACATTATTTCTACAGATCTAGATGTCAATGACCTTTTTAATAGTGCTTTCCTGATAACCTGGCGGCAACTAGAGACAGAGTCTTGTGAAGATTGTGGGTTGTTCTGAAAGGAGATTGCAACAAATCAATATTCGGATCAAAATGTGTTGACTCTGAAATTATTAATTGTTTAAATAATGGAAACCAAGGTTGAGTTGGCCAATTAGGCACAACAACAATGCCCTCCGCTCGGTCGTGTATGATTTTTTGAAGCATCTTTAAAATCAAAGCGAATGGAGGAAAAGCGTAAAAATATAGATTTTTCCAAGATATCGTAAAAGCGTCTATTTTCCAAGCGTCAGGATCATTTTTCCATGTGACATACTTCTGACATTTTGCATTACATCTGCTTGCAAATAAATCTACCTCCGGTTGACCAAATACTTGTTTTATTTCATTATAAGCATAAGTTCCTAATTCCCATTCAGTATCACTAAATTTCTTACGGGATAATTCATCAGCATGAATGTTTTCCTTCGTGTTTATGTATGAAGCAAAAATCATAATCTTACGATTTTCGCACCACTGCCATAACTCTCTTGCAATTAAATTTAAATGTTCAAATTGCACACTCCCCATTCTATTTATACATGAAATGGCAGTGGTGTTATCAATACGTAAGAGTATTTCGCAATCATACATATCATTCGCGAAAACCTTTAAACCAAAAAATGCTGCTTTCAATTCCAATTCATTTATGTGACATAATCTTTCAGACTGCTTCCAATACCCGTGAGCTTCTTTACCATTGTTGTAAGCACCCCATCCTGTTGTAGAAGCGTCTGAATAAATCTCTGTATGAAAGTCATTAAATCTGAAAGGGTTGAAGTTACGATCTACATGTCGTATCCACCATATTAAATCTAAATGTAAGGATTTTGGGATCGAAATAACTGCATTGTAACTAGGGTTATCAAGTAAACACAAGTACTTGTGTCGTTCAAGTAATTTGGTATACAACCAGGAAAATTGCAATGCGGGACAAGCTGAGGTAAGAAGACCAATTAGTCTTGCAAAGTCACGTAATTTACACTTATTAATTTTTAGGAATGAATTGACATTGTCTCTAATTTTATTTATTTTTGAAGAGGGCAATCTTAAATGCATACTTTGCGAATCGAATATAAATCCTAGGAATTTACAATTGGTGCTAGGGATTAAGGAACTCTTTTCGTAGTTAACTAGAAACCCAAGATTTTCTAACGTAGAAATTGTTAAATTTACGTTCTGTCTGCATTCATCGTACGTCTTTCCAAAACAGAGGGTATCATCTAAATAACAACAAGAGAGGTAGTTCTTGCGTCTGAGATATTCATATACTGGTTTTAGAATCTTTGTAAACACATACGGCGAAGACGATAAACCAAAACATAAACAATTAAATTCATATAAAATATCATCTAACATAAACCGAAGATATTTTCTGTGTGGTTCATAAATGGGAATTAAATAATATGCATCCTTCAAATCAATCGTTGACATGTAACAATTATTCGTGATTAATTTTGACGCTGTACGATAATCCTCCATTTTAAAATGGGTTGTTTTTACAAATTTATTTAAGCCTTTCAAATTCAATATAAATCTCTTACTACCGTCAGGTTTAGGTATTAAAAAAACGCTAGATAGGAATTCATCTGGATGGTGGTCGCATACTGAAATTGCGTTTATCTTTAATAGTTTATTAATCGACATATTATAATCAAATCTTTCTTGTTCTGATTTCGAATATACTAGAGGAGGATTGTGGCAAATTGGAGGAGATAAAAATGGCATTTTATAACCCTGTATCCACGATAAAATAACAGGATCATTAGTGATCTGTGCCCAGGATGTTGTGAAGTGCTGCAAGCGGCCTGCATATTTTACCTCGTGGTCTATTGTCTCCGCTGGTATCTCCGAGGAGGCGTGCGCGAGCGTTCGCGCTGGCGCTCCCGGGCCCGGTAGCGGGTGTTGTACCTGCCGGCGGGCGCCGCCGCGGGCCGCGCTGCTGCACGAGGTCGCCCCGCATCGGGCTTGTTGTTGTAATTCGTCGTCTTCCGATACGGGGTGTTGAAGTTTAAATTTCCCTTTTGTTGATATCTATTTTTCTTTGTGAAATTTGCTTTATTAAATGGATTATACGGTTTCTGTGTGTTTTTTAATGTATCTCCTGATTTTTGTACAGTCTGCGCAGCTTTCAACTTTTCAGACACGTTCTCGCCAAATAAAAACTTGTCCCTTTCTGCAGTAATCAAAGTATCTTTTAACTCAGTGTTTATAGCGGAAATTACAAAATTTCTTCTCATTTTTGTTTCTGTAAAATGAGAATCGCATAGAATACGACACGCGTCACTAATCGGTTTCAGTATGTCAGGCGCTGAATTTCTTTGTTTAATTAAAAGATCCGTAGCGTGCGAGAGTGCCGACAACGCTAGAGCTATCTGTTTCTGCCTGAGCATTAAAGAGGTATCTCTTTTTATCAGAGCATCAGGCAATGCTGCCCTTGCCTCAGGGTTCAAAATAGGAGGAACTAACAAAGTGCAATTGTTAGGTATTAGGTATTCTTCAGCTAACTTGTCTTTGACTTCTTTTTGTAACCCTTTTTTTAATACCTCCTGCCATCTACAAGCTACGTCCTTGTGAATACCCTTTCCCAAAGGTGTATCTATTTTAGGGGCGTCACCCAACAAATTAAGAATATCCTCGTCCAATTCTATGTCCTCGAGCGACGCCTGCGCGGGCTCCATGAGGTCCGCGGGCTGGATGGGCTGTGCGGGCTCCGCGGGCTTAACGGGCTGTGCGGGCTCCGCGGGCTTAACGGGCTGGGCGGGCTCCGCCGGCTCGGCGTGTACATACCGATCTGGTGCAGACGACGGGCCCGGCTGAGGAGATGTTGGACGTCCAGGATCTCGAATGGGCTGCGCTGCAGGTGTTTGCTCCTGGAGCAATATACGCGGTGCAGGTGGAGCAGACTGTTGTGGCCTTTGATCCAATGATGCTCGACGTGAAGCACGTGGCTCATTGTCCGCCGAAACGGACCCGTCTTCGCCTGTTTCGAACAAATAAGTTCTTTGAGACGTGTATAGCTAAAAGCTTAGGTTTCTTTTTGTAACAGAGATAACCCAGGATAGTTTCTCGCATTACATTGAAACTTTTTTACTAAAGTCTTTGGCTTTTTTAATTTACGACAGAGACTACCCAGGATAGTAGCTCGCATCGATTCTTAGCGTGACAGTAACAACCCAATTTTAGCAGTACGTATCACTCTTATAATGTGTCTATACACTTACCGCTATCATCATTTTCCGATGAGTCGAGCATTGTTATGCGGCGACGTGACCTCTGCCAAAGTCGTCGCTCCAATTTTCTTATTTTATTTCGAAGAAATTCTTCATCGTCGCTGTCTCTGCGTTTCCTCTTCATGGTGTTGCGTGTGACGTGCGAAGGCTTGAGCACGGAACCGTTGAATGATTGAAAGATGGCCGTTGGCCTGCCATAACGCCGGAAAGGGGATGGGAGCAAGTTTTTTTTTTAGTGTTGCCAGTAAAAAAAAAAAAAAAAAAGAGGACTTTAAAAACCGTGCAAGGCTAATGCGTGGGGACGTAACTACAATATGTTAACAATAAATCGCAAAGAATGAAGTTGCGAAATATAATTATCTGGGACATGTAGTAGTAGTAGTAGTAGAACACTTTATTGTACAAATGCAAGATAAACAAAAACTGGATAAAAAAGAAATACAAAGTTTGTACAAAGGCGAACTTATCCCTTTAAGGGATCTCTTCCAGTTAACCTTTGAGTAATTGAGGGAGAATTTGAGATGGCAGACACACGTACTGTACAACGCGGCAAAAAAAAAGAAAACCAAAAACTTCCTATTGCTAAATTATCCCTACTTACAAGACATATACTACACACCATAATATAAGAAAATACAATAAATATATACAACCATATACATACATACATAGATATACTTATAACACATAAATACAAAGTCAATAATAATAGTAAAAAAAAAAGCAACAACAAAACAAAACCGCATACATCTTTAAGATGAAGAATCGTCACACAACCATAACTTGTTTACATGTATATGTATCATTGTAAAAACAAAACGCGGCAGAGATAAAGCACGTCCCTTCTGTGTACAAACTTCTATGAAAAGAGAAACTTAATCTCTGCAGCTTACTGTACTTAAAAATATACAATGAAGCAATTATATAGCATTTTGATCCATGTTTTTTAAGTGGTCACACTACTTTGAATGAGATGTCATATACTACAGAAAAAGTGACCAAGGTCCCCGGTGAATATGACATCTCTTTAAATTTATAAAGTTGAACTTTATGTACAAACGTACTAAACGTAACTCTCTCTTTCTGTCTCTCTGATTCTTTCTCTATATTTGTTAGGTACAAACCACAAACAAGGTTTACGCTTCTTCATTCACTATAACAATGGGAGTATAAATAGCTGTCATGTCAACACATTTCATTTCAGACCCACTTGCGCGCACGCACTTTATTATAACGAAAAACCATGAAACTGTGTCAAAACGGCGGTATATTAAGGTAAACTTAAGTCCTGGTTGTTAACGTTAGACTACGAACAAACAGAAAGCATTTTACCTTGACATCCCCACAAAGTGAAAACCACATCCTCACAGACACCTGCGCACCAATGTAATATATAAGAAAAATAAAATAATAATTTAATAATACATTCTTGATTCTGTGTATTCTTTTACAGAATAAAAGGTTTTTATTGAATATTTAAGTATATAACAAAACGCTATACTGTGACAGTGACAGATGTCAACCATGCATGATATAAATTATCTATGCATTTTTGCACTCTCTCTTCTCAAATGTCATCTCCCGTGTCAAGACGTGGTTCTGTGTACTCCATAAACTCCATTTCTATATCTAAGTGTTAGTAACTCATCTTAAGTGCAAATGTCGTATTTATTATGAAAATAAACGTCGATACTTGTGCCCAACATTATTTGGAGTTTATTTCATCTTCAACGCTAACCTTCGTATGCCTTAACCGGTATCCACGCGGACGCTGTGTCGGTGTCCCTGACCTCACAATAGGTTAATTGGCCCAGGATTACGGGTTACATCGAAGAGGAGACTCACGACGTACGTACATCACTCTTCAAATCTTCAAATGGCTCAAAACAATCCCGTCGATGGTGGAAACGCATCTCAATCAGGAAATGAAGCCGGCGCGGCCAACATGGCGCCGCCCGCTATTCCTGCTATCAGTGGCGGCACGTCTGCATCGTATCTCTCCAACAACAATATAGAAAAATTAGAAGGCGCATCCAACTTCTATAGTTGGAAATTCAGTATAAGGATGATACTGGTTCTAGAAGGACTTTGGGAATGCGTGACCGGTGCGTGTTCGGACGCTGCGCGCGATCAGCGTGCGCTGGCGCGAATTGCACTTAGTCTGCGCCCATCTCTATACCAATATGTGATTACGTGCACAAGCGCACGGACCGCCTGGGAGAGGCTGCAGGACGTATTTGAAGACAAAGGTTTATATAGAAGGATAATTTTACTGCGTGAGCTGCACAAGGCAAGTTATACGGATCACAACAGCATGAGTACCTACATAGACCATGTTATGAGGCTGGTACAGCAGTTGGCCGACATAGGAAAAACAATTGAGGATAGTGAGATCGCTGAATTACTGTTAAGCGGATTACCACAGGAGTTTGACTCACTTGTCTCAAACATGTCGACTGCTTGCCTAACATCTACTGTGACTAGTGAATTTGTTAGAGCAAGGCTCATGCAGGAGGAGTCCCGGAAGCTAGCGATGTGCCAACCTGACACTGCTTTTGTCTCGAAAGGCCAGTTCTCAAAAGCAAAGAAGCGGTTCACATGTAGCTACTGTAACAAGGAAGGTCATGTGAAATCTAAGTGCTTTAAACTTAAACGAGACAAGAAGACAAAAGAAGATGGTGTCAACCAGTGCATGTCAGCCGCGTTCCTGGTGTCTCATCAAGATATTTATATAGACTCGGGCTCGACATCCCACATCTTCAACAACAATAATAGCTTCAGTTCAATTAAAAAGGCGAACTCCTCAGTGACTGTTGCAAATAGTAATCAAGTGAAATGTGAGGGGATTGGTGATGTCAACATAGAGACTTTAGATCAGGTACTTACTTTGAATAATGTACTTTATGTGCCCTTTATGTCTTGTAACCTTATATCGGTTAGTAAACTAGTTAAAGAGTATAATATGAGAGTGATGTTCGATTCGGGAGGTTGTTTTATCATTGATAAAGATAATAAAATAGTTTGTTCTGCCAAAGAGGTCAATGGAATGTATAAGTTAGAAGGGCTTTGTTTTAAAGGAATGCACAAACAGGAGCACTCTTTGTTCCTGCATGATAGGCAGGAGTCATCGAGTGCCGCAGTCGTTGCTCAGGTGCCAGCTATACAGCTTTGGCATCAACGCTTGGGTCACCTTGGCTCAGGAGGTATGTACACCCTTAGGGATAGAATAGCATGTGGTGGTTGTATGTTTCAGGATGGCGAAACTCTAAAAGAGTGCGTACCATGCCTTGAGGGGAAGATGGCTTCCATTCCATATCCCAAAGGCGGTGGAACACGTGCAACCAGGCCCCTGGAGCTTGTACACTCCGACGTTGCCGGCCCCTTGCCTGTGAGCAGCTTGGGTGGTGCAAACTTTGTTGTCACCTTCACAGATGACTACTCACGAAGATCCTTCTGCTATCTGATGAAGCATAAATCAGAGGTATGTGACCGCTTTATTGAATTTAAAAATTTTGTTGAAAGGCAGACTGGTTTTAAAATTCTTTGTATCCGTTCTGACAATGGGAAAGAGTATGTAAATAATAGACTTTCTAGCTTTTTAAAAAAGGAGGGTATTGCTCACCAGTTAACTGTTCCTTACTGTAGTCCGCAAAACGCCGTCTCGGAACGTCTCAACAGGACACTCTTTGACAAAGTTAGGTGTATGTTGCGACAGGCAGGTCTTGATCAATGTTTTTGGGGAGAAGCGCTAATGGTAGCAAATTATTTAAAAAATAGATCCCCTACTAGTGCATTGAATGGTAAAATACCGGAGGAGGTTTGGACCGGGTCCAAACTGGACCTTAGTCACCTCAGGGTTTTTGGTTGCAAGGCTTATGCTCTGGTTCCTAGTGTAAAGCGTAAAAAGCTCGACCCTAGGTGTAAGGAATACATTTTTGTGGGATACTCAGAGACCACTAAAGGTTATAGACTGGCAGACCCCTCAGATCCTAAGAAAGTAATTTTATCTCGTGATGTCAAATTTATGGAGAATAAGTTTTTCACTCCTCATTCAAATCACAATGTACCTGATAACTGTGATAGTAATGATATTATTTATTTTAACAATAATGAATTGAATAATAATAATATGAATGATGGAATAGATAATTTTAGTAAGAATAATTCTTTAAATGAAATCACTGAGATTAACGAATTTAATCATGAATTAAATAACTGTGATAATGATGATGATGAAAACAATAGGGAAGATCGCAATAGTCATATTTTGAGCGATACAATTAACAGTTCTGTTTTGACAGATGAAGGGAACACCGGCAGTGACCAGGAGTACTCCGATGACTCGTCGGCGGGTGCAGCGGGCGCTGAGCCTGTGACGTCACCTCGCGCGGCGTCATCTCGAGGCGACGGGTTAGCTTCGGTATCTAGGCCCGTACGTAGTACTAGGGCAATTCCTCCAAAACGGTATGACGACTACGATTTGTCTATGCTCACTCAAAATGAACTCATTGATGAACCACAGTCTTACGATGAGGCGATGGCCAGCCGTCATAGTGAGGAGTGGTTAAACTCAATGAAAAGTGAGTATAAGTCTTTAATTGATAACAATGTATGGAAACTTGTTCAACGACCAAAGAACACAAACGTCATCAAATGTAAGTGGGTATACAGGGTTAAATGTGACTCTTCAGGCAATTTTCAAAAATATAAAGCTCGCTTAGTAGCAAGAGGGTTCACACAAAAGTATGGTGTTGACTACACTGATACTTTCTCCCCAGTTGTACGTCACTCGACTATGCGTCTCTTGTTTTCATTAGCTAACGAGTATGATCTCAACATTGATCATATAGATGTAAACACGGCTTTCTTAAATGGTGAACTTGACCAAATTATATATATGGAGCAACCGGAAGGATTTCATGATGAACAAAATAAAGATAAAGTTTGCCTATTACAAAGGAGCATCTACGGGCTTAAACAAGCTAGTAGAATGTGGTATTGTAAAGTTCACAATTTATTAACTAAAAATGAATTTAAACAAAGCAAATGTGAGCCGTGTGTTTATTATTTTAAGTCTGGCAAGGAGTTCTTAGTCATTTCTCTTTATGTAGATGACTTTTACATTATGTATAGAAAGGATAGCTCAAAAATTGAATCTGTATTAAATTTATTAGAGCATGAATTCAGCATTAAAAATTCGGGCCCTATACATAACTATTTAGGTATTAGAGTAACTCGAGACAGACAGAAAGGCATACTTAAGTTGGATCAGTCTACTTATATTAAAAAGGTACTTCAAAGGTTTGGTATGTCAGATTGCAAACCGGTTGCAACTCCTATGCAAACTGGGTTAAAGTTATGTAATTCTGCTGAACCCTTGAATGATGAAACTTATGATTATAGACAATTATTAGGATGTCTAATGTACCTTTCTGTCTGCACTAGACCTGATATTGCCTATGCATGTAGTCAGTTAAGCCAATATAACAACTGTTTTGGTTCCAGTCATTGGTTAGCTGCTAAGAGAATTTTAAGGTATCTAGCGGGGACAATTGATTATTGTTTACTATTCGTAAAAAGTAGCCAATTGGATTTAAGTGCTTATGCCGATGCCGATTTTGCAAATGATCATAATGACCGCAGGTCATACACTGGCTTTGCTATCAAGTTAGGCAATAACATTGTTAATTGGGAATCTAGGAAACAAAAGAGTATAGCTTTATCGAGTTGTGAAAGTGAATATCTGGCTATATGTGATGTATCTAAAGATCTGTGTTTTATAAGGAACTTTTTATCTGAAATATTTGCGGATCTAAAGCTACATTCTATTTTGGTGTACAATGACAATCAAAGTGCGCATAGATTATTATCAAGTAAGGAATATTGTCATAAACGCACTAAACACATAGATATTAGGTATCATTTTATTAAAAACCTTGTAGAGTCAAATATTATTACTGTAAAATATTTAAATACTGAAAGTATGTTTGCAGATGTACTAACTAAGCCACTGAGTAAATGTAAACATACTGAATTCATGTACGAACTCCATGTCAGAAGGTAGAGCATGTATAGTTTTAAGTTTGTTTCTATGTAACTCTATCTAGAACTGTTGTGTTATATACTTAAGGGGAAGTATTGAATATTTAAGTATATAACAAAACGCTATACTGTGACAGTGACAGATGTCAACCATGCATGATATAAATTATCTATGCATTTTTGCACTCTCTCTTCTCAAATGTCATCTCCCGTGTCAAGACGTGGTTCTGTGTACTCCATAAACTCCATTTCTATATCTAAGTGTTAGTAACTCATCTTAAGTGCAAATGTCGTATTTATTATGAAAATAAACGTCGATACTTGTGCCCAACATTATTTGGAGTTTATTTCATCTTCAACGCTAACCTTCGTATGCCTTAACCGGTATCCACGCGGACGCTGTGTCGGTGTCCCTGACCTCACAATAGTTTTTAATGTTAAAAAGTTCTTTAGCCGGCGTCCAAATACATCATCCGATGGTTCGTTTTTGAGGGTGGTAGACGTTCATAGAACGCCGGACCCACTACGCGCGGGTTTTTGTCGAGAAGCGCGAGGCGCCGCGGCACGGATTGTAATCGGCCGGTCTGGCGGGTTATTCTGCCGGGAATATTTATGCGTTTAAATAAGTGTATATTGCGGCGTGTGTACATTATTATTTCATAAATATAGAGCGAGTAGTGCGTCATGCTCATGATGTTGTATCGTTTGAAGAGCTGTCGACATGGGTGCCTGTGATGTACTCCTGCTACCACACGTAGGGCCTTTTTTTGCAATTTGAACACCCTCTCTGATTATGTGGTTACCCCATAAGATTGTACCTTAAGACACGAGTGATTGGAGGTATGAATAGAAGATTTGTAGCAGTGTCTTGTCAGAAACAATGGGCTTTAGTTTACGTAGCGCAAATACAGCGCTACTCAGCCTGTTGCACAACACGTTAACGTGCTCTTTCCACTTAAGTTTGGTGTCGACGGTGAACCCAAGGAACCTGCACGAATCACAGCTTGGTATTGGGCTCTGTACTAGTGGGATATTTATCGAAGAACTGGCCGAAAACAACATTACATTCGACTTCGTTACATTAAGGATGAGCCCATTTGCCGAGAGCCACACGTGGAGTTGATTACAAGTGTTCGCTACTTTTTGTTCAAGTCCCAAGTATGTATGGGCTTTGACTACCACGGTGGTGTCATCGGCAAACAGCACCATTGTCCCATCAGTAACAGAGGAAGGAAGATCATTGATGAATATCAAAAATAGCGTATTTCCTAGCGCGGAACCTTGAGGTACCATATTTATGATCTAAACATTAACGGGTTTCTTTTTTTGCCTTTCGTTCTGAAACATACTGTATATATATATATTTTTATTATAAATAAACTGCATTCGCGAATATAATAACGAAAAACCAGTAACGTGATCCTTATAGAGGGTGTTTTTTGGGTCATGGAGCAGGAGTGAAACGGGGAACTGGGGAGGGCCAAGCTGAGAAAGTTTCATTCATAGGGACAACCACGAAATCCCGAAAAAAATTTTTCTAATTAAGATTTAATTGATATTTAATGGCTCCTTAGTATGAGTTAGTTGATACTTAACTAATAACTATCAATTAACTCATAATTAGGAATTTTTTTCACGATTTCGTGTTTGCCATAGTGAAAGTTGCTCAGTGTGACCCTCCCGGTCTCCTGTTCACTCCTGCTCCATGACCCAAAAAACATCCTGTATTAGTTTACTTACACATCAATTGTTTTTTGTTTTATTCTTAAGATAAGTATTTCACCGACACTAAGCTAACCTAAGATTAAGACTCACCCAATTAACTACTCAATTTCTAAGAAAGTCCAAGCTTCAGTCAGAATTGTTCAATTGCTCATAAAAAATGCAAAACGACGCATTCATGAATTTCCTCACGAAGTAATTCCTCGCATCGAGTTACAGGTTAAATTGGACGTTAACAAATGGGAATGGAATTAAGGTACACTTTGAGCTCGAATTATGTCACTTTCTGCAACACACTGAATGTATGGTAAGCATAAGGTATGCTAATCTAGTTTCTCATATCTTAGGCTTTGAAAGTGGGTCATTGTCGTGGTAAATGATAGGGTCCACCCTCGGGCGCTTTATTTTCAAAATTTCTTTTTCAATTTATAGGTACTACTAACTGAAGTAAAAAATCGGATTAAAATGGATGCATACAATTTCCTTTCTGATATTTATTTCCCGTTGTTTGATGATATTTATTTCCCGTTGTATGATTTAAAACAATCGATTAGGTAATGTCAATACCTAATCGATTGTTTTAAATCAATCAAAACTCTCTTACAAGATCATGTTTAAATATATTTTATCAAAACACCTGTAATTTTCTTTCGTCGTATTCGATGTGAAAAGTAGAGTGTTTAACTCGCGTGTAACTATTTTAGTCTCGGACTATGGGTGACAAAATACCTCGACTGGGATTTAATGCCTTTCACCTTGGTTATCAATGCAAAAAATGATATAATCCCCATCCCCCCATCTGTTGAGTTGAAATACTTGAAATCTATTCCAACGGTCAATAATAATAGATAATTTCGGCACTGTAGTTACGCCTATATAGCTATGTTCGCTGAGTAACTGCGAGTTGACACAAACAAATAAATATGTATATGTACATACATGATATAGTCTAGCCAACGATCGCAGTAGGTAACCATAGGAACAAAACTATATCCATCCCTTTTTCGGGGTGATAATACTACCGTAAGAAAAGGACAGTATGATGCTCTCTAACCTACTTTTACTGCGGATTGCTTTCAATATTAAACTGACAAGCAATCAAATGCATATTTTGTATTTTTATGTGCTATTTTTTATTGTATGGCGTGAAAAAATGCACTAATTACTGTGCTTGTTTTTTTATTAGCGTAACTTAATGTTGCCGCTACCCAAAGGTTGTCTGGAAGAAATCGCTTTTTAGCAATAAGACCGCCTGTTGTTTGCCGCTGTGTTATACAAATGTTTGTACCTTGTAAATGTTTTTTTTTTCATGTACTGAGGTGTGCAATATTATATGTATCTCTTTAGTCAAAATCAAAACATTAATTTTTATTATGAAAGTTGTGTCGTCACTCGTCACACAGTCGGTTTCAACACTGAATCAGCTTCGGGACGCTAACTATTTTTAAGGATTTTTGACGCTAACTATTTATATACATATAATATATATTTATTTATCTGTAATTTATACTCTTCCTTTTTGTATGTGGTTTATGATTAGCTTTTTCTCAGACACGTAAGAAACATTATAGTTACGTTCGTGATAATAGGTAACGAAACTTAATGTTGCGGGCAATGTAATTTCATACTACATTGTCGGTGTTTTAGGGCAAACTTCTTTTTCAGTTCTCTGTAAAAGTGTAGTAAAGTAGGTACTATTATCTCTATCTATAATAATAACTGGACGCTAGGGGAAATGGACAAAATGGACATATTTGACATTAGGGTAATTAGACCTTCGAAAAATAGACATTTTGGGAATTAGACCTAATGGACCGCTCCGCTGTATACGCTTTATTTTTAGCTAAATTATTACTTGTCTTTGCCTGTCAGTTTGACATTTAACCCTCCACCCCTTATTCATATTTCCTACATTTTATATTTATATCTGCTTATTTATCTGTAAACTTATTTCTGCCATTAACGCCTCTGACTAATTAAATTTTCTTTATTTCCAAGAGTTCATTACTCAAATTAACTTTATCCTAACTGCTTTTTATATAAAACCTCTTTTTACAATTATCCTAATCCTTTTCCTCAACTCTGCACAAATACTGTAACCATTTAATAAATTGGCTTACCACTTTAACCATTGACTTAATACAGTATTGTTTGCGCCCGCAAATTTGAAATGGGAATCGGATTCCGAGTGTCCAGACAGATAAAGGCTCCCATTCCTTTTACAAACCGACTGAGCGAAATAGAACTTTATTGTATTAAATTCTCTCAGTTCTGTGGAGCAAAATGGCTTGTAACTTGAATTAGAAACTTAAGAGAGGTCGATGGTTTGCTGTTGCAATGCGTTTGGCATCTTTAAGTAGGTAATGCTTTATTTCTAACCCGGTCAGATCGATCGGTGTTTCTGACTGGTGTTTGGAGAGGTCGTGGGTTCGAATCCCGCTCGACGCCGCTTTTTTCCATTTTTCTATCAATTTAGAAATTGTAAATTTTGTTCGCACGTCTCTCCTTAATACAAAATTAATTTAATGCTCTATTTGTTGTTATTCGTTCCTTCCATAATCAATTAATGGTCTACATCGTCATCACATCAATCCCAGATGGACATAAGTTTTCCCCAATTCGTGTAATAATTTCTTGATAATTATATCGAAAGTCCAAACTTTCTTATCCCTAAAAGTAATATTGTGAGACGTGCCGAACGCAGGAAATATGATCAAGGCGCATGTTGTGACATAAAATAATGTGATGTTTTCTATGCTGACCGTGAGCTCATTATTTAAAATCTGAATATTTATTTTAGCATTTATTTTGGTTATATGTGTTTTTGTTGTTATTGAATTAAAGACTTTTATATTACAAGAAATCTGTTATTGGCACGAAGTTAATCAGGTATACGTTACTTATCGTTCTTACTAATATATACTTGCTTGATCTTCGTAATGTTCTTTTCTATTGTCTTCTTTATTTCCATCTACTCCTTATCAACTAATCCTTATCTACAAAGCTTTTTTTTTAATAATATGAGAAGCAAAATCTTATAAAAATAAAAGTTACCTTACGTTACCTTCTTACGGAGTTTCACTGCTTCTCATTGTTTAAGTAATTTGGGTACCAAAATAGTGCCCTTAGGTATACCTGAAAAAAAAACTGCTCAAAACACCATAATATTTCATTGTAAAGTTATACATATATAAATACAGTTAAATGTTAACTGTATCCAAAATGGTATCAAAGGGTAAAACTACGTGTTTTTCAAAAGGAAGATTACTAGCAAGCTGCCGCTGACAAAGCGGCTCCAGGACCCTTGAAATCTCAAATGAATAGCCTGAATTATTTCACCGAAACGAGTTTCCGGAGTAAATCTACTGCATTCGCAACCACTTATCTTACTAAATAGTTTGATGGGACTTTAGCTCTAATGAAGCCGGGAATAAGAGTGCTTTTGCTATCAAACGCTTCACTGAATACAACTTTGCGGAACTTAATGAACTAGAAAACGAAACGCTTTTTGTTAAGATGTGTGTATTATGTGTAAAAGTTTTACGGCTTGAAGAATACAGTGAGAGAAGTATATTGGAAAAGTAAAGAACTGTTTTGATCTTATCTTTGTTGAGTTTACGGTCATTTTATAGCGCTACTATGAGGTTTTATTTTATTTAATGTTAAATTATATCTTACAAACAAACTTTGAATCTATTTCCAATATCCGATTGAGTTGTAGTTTAGAATACATACCGGTGTTGCCTGTTATAGGAGCAATAAATTTAATCGTAGGTAGTAAGTACTGCCCAAAATGAACAACGTTTGCTTAGCGACTTTTAAAAATAACGTGTTTTGATTTTTATTACACTTTTAACTTTGTTAGAAGACGCAATGTACAGACGTCAATTAGGCTGATGTTAACGTACATTGAAAATACTATTTAGTTCGTATGAAAAAGTGAAAACCTATAGAGTACATACTTTTTAAAAGTTACTAATCAAAAGTTGTTAGGTTTGAGGAGAAATTTATAACTCATATTCCAGGCAACACCCGGCGTATGTACAATTGCATGGGCAATTTATGAATGAATTCATTCATAAACTGCCCATGCAATTCTGAACGCGTGTGTACCTAACTTGAAAAGCACTTAGCAACTAAGACGAATGTAGGCAACAGAATATATATTAACGCGTTCAAAAGTGCATGGGGAATTTATGTATGAATCAATTCATTCATAAACTGCGCATGCAATTTTGACCGCGATAGTACATCAATATACCCTATAAAAAATTTTTTTTTGCAGATACGACAGATCCATAGAGTGTTAGTCACAATGTAGGTACTTATAAATTAAATTAGTACAATACCTAAACTTAAGAGGTGACACAAAAACATTAAAATTTATTAATTCTTAGGTCGTTAGACATGAAGGTCGGTATATCGGCGGAGTATATCCGAATCCCACCTCACTGCTATCATTGTCAGGATACCTTTGCACTCCCCCTCATCTGCATTACCACAAATGCCGTCTTCTTTTTTACTATGGCATAAAAGTCTTCAACGCTAGCGTCGGAAAACATCCAAGAGGCGCTGCAAAATCGAGGAAGCCCAAAAAACATTCTGAAAATGTTATTATATTGGATGCGCGGGGCATTATATGTCTTCAGCCTGAAACTAGCCCACAGGCCACACGTGTAGAAACTTTCACAGTAGGCTCAAAACAAAGTCAGCTTTACTTGGGTACTACAGCGTCTGAACCTGTGCACCAGCATTCCGCCTCTGACTGACAACCCTGCGCTCCCGCTCGATATCAAGATCGTCATTCAGGTCCTCAGCCACAATATGACCTAGTTATTTGAAGTGCGAGACACGATTCAAAGGAACTCCGTTCAACATTATTTTTGGCAAGTAGGTTGTACCGATTAGCTTGTTTAGCCCTGATACTTATGGGCTAAGCAGCACCATATCATCTGCATAACTATGACATCACAGATTACATAGGCACCGCGTTCCATAGCGATTACAAAGAAAGCAACGTCATCATACATATGCCTAGATTTACCTGTAAAGTTCTACGATCCTATCGGCAGAAGCGAGTAGTATTCTATGCCATTTTATTCTTACAAAACCCGGGTTAAATTTTCATAAAACATTACAACACTCCTAGTCCTCGTTATCATATGGTTAAATAATGGGAACAAAAAAACTAAAACTAATGCAACTCTTTTTTATCAACAGGAAGAATTCTATACAATTTAAAGCTAACATGGTCATTTGCATTATAGCTAATATTTAAAACGGGATAATTACCGTGTATGTTTGTTTTGTTTACTCCGTGAACATGATGTTTGCAACAGTGTCGAAATATTGGGTGCTCAATAAAACAAACATACATGGTAATTATTCCGTTTTAAATGTTAGTTATAAGGAAGAGTTCTCATTGTCTCAGCAATTTTTACACGTTTCAATCCTGCAGGAGCTCAAGATCCAGACGAGGCTTTCCACCATCTTTCTACGCAGGGTTTTGGAGTATTTCGGCCACATTGCCAGGACAGACAGTGACAATATAGAAAAACTTGTGGTCACTGGCAAAGTGGAAGGAAAGAGACCTAGAGGCAGAAGCCCGATACGTTGGACTGACCATACACACGCCACTCTCGACACCACACTACACGAGGCTCTCCACTAGGCATCGAGGTGGTCGAGTAAGCTTTCATATCAGAGTTGGCTACATCGGAACAGTTTCTAGTTTGTAAACAGCTGATGGATATCTAGCCCTAAGGGAACTATTTAATAGACACTTCAGTGATATTCCAAGATAGCAGCATACAAATATGTGCTTCACGAGTACATAGTGGCTTGAGCTATAAATAGTTGAACCACGCAAAGTCGTCATCATCATCAACATCATCATCATTTCAGCCGAAAGACGACCACTGCTGGACATGGGCCTCCCCGAAAGATTTACACAATGGCCGGTCCTGCGCCACCCGTATCCAGCGGAATCCTTCGACCTTCACCAGGTGATCGGTCCACCTTGTGGGAGGCCTACCCACGCTGCACCTTCCGATACGCGGTCGCCACTCGAGAATCTTTCCGCCCCAACGGCCATCGGTTTTACGCGCAATGTGCCCCGCTCACTGCCACTTAAGTTTAGCGAATCGGAGAGCTATATCGGTTACTTTGAAAATAGATGTCATGTGCTAAAGAAAACGATAAACACCATCGAATACAAAGCGATGATACTCAGAGTTCGGCCACAGGCGTCTTGCCAGTACCGAGATTTCATATACTCGAGAAAATTGCCAGCATGCGTTAAGACCAGTTGGCCATTTGGAAAAATTCCCCACGTCGAGCAGGATTCTACTCGTAAAACACGACCTCTCTGAACAACGGTCAGATTGCTCTGCCAATTGAGCTATCAACGCCCGATCGACCCCAGCGAATGCTTCCTCTATTTCTTTCATTTGGTTATACGCCTTAATGATTATTGGTCATTTCGACCAAAAAAAAACAACTTTTTTTTATATGCTTTGATACATGGTAGGTAAGTAAATTTCATTTAGAAAAAGCCCACTTAAAATACAAAAAATAAGTATTTTTTTGGTAGAGCCGAGTTTTGCAAACAAAGACATCACATTGTCACTTCGAAGGCTGTCAAAAGTGATGTCTAGACTAGACCACATATTAGCATTATCACATTCCAAAACGCGTTATTTACCGAGTGGCGGTAAAATTATGTTTAAGTAAAAATTGCATGTATCTCTGAAACTAGCTCTAATCTAATGCACTTAATATGACATTTTTTGTTTCTTTTAGCCTCAAGAATACGCTGTTAAAATCTCTCGCAATGCTCACGGGCACCGTGTATATTTTGAAAATAATTGTTATCAAATACTATATCTGCTCTTCCTGTAATATTAGATGGCATTTCAAGTCGAACAGTGCAGTTATTGTCCGCTATCAGTACTCTCTAGCATACTCGCATGTAACATGATGCTTATTTATTTTAACGGAGGCGCGATGATACGTTACTGTATTTGTTCTTTTCACTTTACCCGTGCCAGGAAAAATAAAAAAAGTATTATGGGACAATCTTACCGGTTGGCATAGTTGGTAGTGCCCCTGCCTGCTAAGCCGATGGTCCTGGGTTCGAATCCCGGTAAGGGCATTCATTTGTGTGATGAACACAGATATTTGTTTCTGAGTCATGGATGTTTTCTATGTATTTGTATATTATGTATATCGTTGTCTGAGTACCCGTAACACAAGCCTTATTGAGCTTACTGCGGGACTTAGTCAATTTGTGTAAGAATGTCCTGTAATATTTATTTATTTTAATCTTACACAAATCGACCTAGTGCGACGGTAAGCTCAATAAGGCTTGTGTTGTGGAAACTAGGCGACGATATATATAATAGGTAGATACATATAAATACTTAAATACATAATATAAAACATCCATAACTCAGGAACAAACATTCGTGATAAACACGTAAATAAATGGCTTGACCAGGATTCGAACCCAGGACCTTGCTTCGTAGGCAGAGTCACTACCAACGAATCTAGGAGGCCGTTAAATATAGTGTATAGTGTAGTCATAAACAGCTACATACCACCGCGCGCTCTAATAGCATGCCGGCTGATAAGGTTATGTAGCCGGCTGAAATTGCGTTTGTTGAACTTGAATAACCTGCGTGTAATGGATATGTGCACGGCTGTGGTACCTGCCTGGCTACTTTACTATTATATATTTAAACTCGGCACAATTCGACAACAAGCATGCACACACACACACGCACACACATACCTATCTATACCTACTTATTGGATTAAAGAAAAACAATTTACAAATACAAATACAAATCATTTATTCGTGGCAAATTTAAGATACAATTACATATAAGAGACAAATATACAAAAAATTACCACGAAATGGTCTCGCCTCAGCATAATGTCGACCCGAAAGTTTTTTTTTTTTTTTTTTTTTTTTATGCTATAGGGGGCAAACGAGCAAACGAATCACCTGATGGTAAGCGATTAACGTCGTCCATGGACACCCGCAACACCAGAGGTGTCGCAAGTGCGTTGCCGGCCTTTAAGGTGGGAGTACGCTCTTTTCTTGAAGGTTTGAAGGTCGTATCGGTCCGGAAACACTGCTGGCGACAGTTCGTTCCACAGTTTAGCTGTGCGAGGCAGGAAGTTTCGGGAAAAGCGCACAGTTGAGGACTGCCAACCATCTAAATGGTGAGAGTGGAAATATTGTCGCGTAGGGCGATGGCGGAAAGAAGCGGCAGGGATTAATCCGAACAATTCCTCGGAACACTCCCCATAATACATGCGATAGAAAATACAGAGTGAGGCCACATCTCTACGCAGCGCCAAGGGATCAAGCCGATCAGAAATACGTTGGCAGTTGACAATTCGAGCTGCTCTCCGTTGGATGCGGTCTAGAGGAAGAAGCTGGTACTTAGGTGCCCCTGCCCAAAGATGAGAGCAGTATTCCATATGCGGGCGAACCTGCGCCTTATAAAGCTGTAGGCGATGGGCCGGCGTGAAATACTGCCTCGATCTATTGAGCACACCGAGCTTCTTCGAGGCCAATTTGGCCTTACCCTCTAGGTGGCCGCGGAACTGGACTTCACTCGAGATGTCAACGCCAAGGATTCCAATACTGGCTGTGGCAGATAGGGGAGTGCTCTCAAAACGAGGTGAACGCTGTTCTTCCGGCCAGACCATTTTTTAACTTTACCAAATTTAACTTCTGTAGAATCCTTTCTTAAATACTTAGACATATAAAATAATATATAAAGCTGGAATGGCACTTTATTTGTTTCACTATCAGTAACTAATTCATCATCATCACCACAACATATTTATATGCACGGTAATTTGTTAACCTGCGACCGAACGACCTTCATGGGCCAGTCTGAAAACCAGCGCCGGGCCCTCTGCTCGGCTTAATATGTTGAGACTGGAACTTTTTGCCCGACTATGTTTACATGTAATTCTAGATTAATTAATTGTACTTAGTTTATAAACTTTTTGTGGCAATAAACATTTTTTCATTCTTTCTTTCTTTCAAAACTTTATTGCACAATACAAATGGTAAAAATGGTGGAATTAATGCCTCAGTCAACCAATAAGCTTAACCAGATTTACTATAATTAAGCTATTGCATAGCTTCTATCGCGGGCCTTGAGCGCGGAGACCGAATCCAGAAATTCCGTAACGAAAAAAAACCTGACGCTCCCCACTCCGACGGACCGAAACCGACTTTATTCACTTTGTTACAAAGTTCTTTATCGGGGAAAGGATATATCTCCAAACGAATGTCGCTAAGTGTCATATTCTATACAAAATATTGAGGACAGTAGCTCTTATTACCAGAGATACGGCGATGTCAAACGTCAAAATAAACACTATTATTTTAGTCCCGCCAAAATCAAATATGTTAAATCGATTTTGTAATCGATGCATAATATACTGGCTGGATCGAATTAAAGGCAAAAGGCGCCTAATTTTTTATTTAGACTGCGAATCGTTTTGTTTTTTTAATCGATACCTTAGTGCAAATGCAAAGTCGTACTAAGTACCATTTTAAATTTGTGAATCTTAAAATCTTTTACACTCCTATTTTGAAGAACCCCATACTGTAATCTTTCGGGAAAACGTCGGCAGGGAGCTCATTTCACAGCCGGAGCGTCCGCGGGAGGAATTTCCTCTGAAACCGCAGTGCGCGACCATTTTGGTTACAAGGTGTGTGGATGAGCGCCCTGTCGATGGCGAGCGGTGCGATGGTGAAAAGAAAACGTTGGCTTAATGTCAAACAATTCTTCAGAACACAACCCATTGTATAGGCGATAGAACACACATGAGGAGGCAAAGTCTATCCTTGGACTTAAGGATCCAATACCAACCGTGACTTTGCTCTGGACCGAGTCAAATGGTCCAAGCTGGTATCCAGGTGATCCTGCCCAAAGGTGACAGCAGCACTCCATATGGTATCTGACCCTATACCTAATGTTAACAAAAGATTCAGACGAATTGAGAACCTCCTTTTATTTTATGAAGTCGGTTAAAAAGGTGCTTTGAGATATCCTTTCTCCTGTGCCAATTTTCTAAGTGTTGGGTCTGTATTTTGTGAATTTTAGCAATTTTCACAATAAAATATCAAATCAACTTTTTTCTAAAATAGGTAGGTAATTTAATGTTTTTCTTACTCAGAATCTCGAGCTCTTTCGATACTACTAGGAGAAGAAAAAATACAAAAAAATATTTTCTAATCCTGTACATTTTTTTAAAACCCTAACGTTAACAAAATGGAGGTCACAAAACCTAAGTAAAATTTCTGAAATTTTACTAATTTTTTTTCTCCTAGATCGTAAGAGCTCGTTATTTTGAGTACCTAGGAAAATTTAATTTTAAAACTAATTTGATTCGATCTCTTATCCCAGTACATACCCAAAAAAGTACAAGCGAGTCCCACTGTGTTTTAAGTATACTGAATTAAAAATATAAGAGTTAGTATGCTTATGGTAACGTATGTTGTCATTCGTGCTCTGAGAGGTTATATCGACTGCGCCAATAATTTGCCTTTTTTATGTCAGAACCATTTTCCTAACGAAAGAACAAGATACTACGAGTGATATCAAAATAAAATAAATGTGTAAACTTCGAATACCGCTCCTGCATGCGAACATAAACTATCATCAATCCACCCCGTTTTAATTACATTTAGCATCTGCCTACCTCGCACTTTCGAGGCTGGGGGGTTTTACTATCGCCTGCCGAGCCTTTGCCTCATTATCATGTATTAATGTATCCTCCTGACGAACGAATATCAAAATTTGCCAATTTAAATTTAACTCTGTCAAATTGACAAAGAGTCAAATTTTCATTGGGGCCTATGAACTACGTTTAGGACGCGGGTAGGTAGTCAGGAGGTTAATTTCAATAATTTACAGGAATACTTTTGATACAAGTAGATTTTTCCTTTTTTTCGAACGAGTATTGGTGATCTTAAATTTAAACCAACACGAATGCGAAATACACGTACATATATCATACAATTTATTTATCATAAAATGTTAATGCATTATGCGAGGAAATCTATAATATAGAATTATTAGCGGTGGTGTAACAATATGCTTTGTACACCGGGGTGAGCGGCGGGGCTCTCCGGGGGACCGGGTGTACCATGCAAATTCATTCCCGCACGAATGCGGATAAGAATCACTTTGTATGCGTAATATTACGCCTAAAAATAACACTTTCTGTTAGGTTAGGTGTAATCGTGCAGTTGACAATAGCAGTGAAAGAGGCGGTAGTAGGTATCTCGCCTATATACCTATGCCCACTCCCCGCGCTGACCGCACCCCCCGCGCCGGCCAGTCTTTAGACGCAGGGGGCTGCCGCGCGCAGTAGCGCAGAGAAATCGTCGCGAGCGCATCTCACTCATGATTATCGGATGCGGATCGTTCCGAAACATGTCGAACTATTTTCGACTTCATTGAAGAGAGTAACCCGATATAAGTATATTAATATGCAAAGTAGTTTTTAGCCAAGACTGCCAGATATAAAAATGCCACGTTCTTCTCTGTGTTTACACCTTTCATTGAGTAGTAACGATATTTTTGCAGGTTACGGCTATGCTTCTAATGGAAATGGGTAGGTATAAGTATAGTCGCCACTCAGACCACCTCAACTACGAGGAAGAGCATACAAGACAACTTGCGGTCATCGCACATTTACAGTCCCGTAGTACGAGTAATTTAGTAGGGTAGGGAGGGGAAAAGTCGTATCTCGCGCGTATTTAATATACGTATACCGGACTCTTAACGAGATTCAGTGTAGTACCTAAACTGAATCGCGTTAAGACGTCACGGTAACGCCCAAGATAGCCTAACTGACGAAATAAATGGTAGTCGAGCGACGGTAATGACACAAGTCTCGCGGGAAAGCACAAAGAGACAGCGAACAACGACTCCCACTCGTATCGGATTACTGTGGCCTTGTGTGCCAGCGAAAACACACATTAATGGCCGCAAAAATAATGCGACCCGTTTTAATAAAATTACGTATCTCTTTTGTTTTTAGTCACGACATGTTTCGGAAATCCTGTGATGCCATTATCAAGCGTCGAGCACCGTGCGCGAAGACGCAGGTGGGCATAAAATCGCCGTCAATCGAACTAACTAACGATGCAAACAAAAGACATTAGATGTTTTGTCACTGTGTCTCCTTGTATTTTCACACTACCTCATCAAACACCACTGAAACCATTCACTACTGAAACAGGTCATCACATAGGTAATTATTTGCGTCTCATTGTCCCATCTATTAGTGGCTGTGTGAGCTGTAGATCTCACGAGATGGTATTGACACCAAAGGTACCAATTCCCGCGATAAAATAAAAACTGAATCTACAAAATTATTCATGCTATCAACAAATTTGCTTACAGAATTTGACAGAGTCTGATATTAAATTAAGTGATGACCGAGCCGCGAAGGTGACAACACCATAATCTGTCCGACGTTGACTGCCCGATGCAGTCGAAACATGTCACGCCTATTGTGATAAAAATACGTAAGTTAACTGTTGCAATTTAATACCCGTAATAGTCAGCTATAAACATAATCGCTCCATGATTGTTCTGAAAACACGACATGACAATTTACATAAAATATGCACATGTAAAGTCACTTGCATACAGGGCCTATACCACAAAAATCGAGCGATGGCGGATTCGTATCTCCATTTCTGTCACACTTGCATATTGGGGCGACCAGGAGGTTTTCCCGTAATGCCAATTTTCGATGTGCGTGGTAGGCGTGCTGGTCTCAATTTCACCCCGGCGACCTGTACGGCGTCTATGGGCTACGGGCGCCGCTTACTATGGTACGGGCTGTATGCTTGTTTGCCGCCAACTTGTCATATTTTGGTAATAAAAACATCATTATTATCATTAAAAACGAATACTTTTGTGAAGACCAAGAGCTCTTCACAAAAATATACTGTAAAGGTCATTCATTTCACTTAGTTACTTATTCAAATTCAGGGACGGTGCAGTTTATATTGTTCTTATTTAGAAAAGTCCCACTAAATTAATCTAAAATTTTACCTTACTGTACATTCTGGGAAACCAGTAAAGATACTTATGCCACCTCATGCATTTGGTGTGGCCCAGCCTTAATCCTTAAAGAATCGGCTTAGAGTAAATAAGACAGGTTATTGTCAGCACACATCGTCTTATTGACACACTAACTGCCTCAGACATCACATGCGATATTTCGAATCATATATTAAACACACAATACTTATTCATTCAACATTGCACTTTAAACCAAAGAAGTAAGGCTTAAATTGCAACGAAAGATTGTTATAGGAACTTGCGGATACTTTCAATTTTGTTGGCTTTTTGTTGCTTCAAAGTTAAACAGTCGTATAACACTGTTATGTTTGTTTAAAATGTGTCGTAATGTAAACATGTCAAGGGCGTGTTTTGAATGCCAAGATTGGATTGACGTAAGTTTTCAAGATGGCCTCCGTGAACAAAGAACAATGAAAATTTCGTTCCTCTTTTCTTCAGCTTTAGCGTACGAATCTACTTCGGAATCCCTAAATATTTCTGTCCTATTATTGCATTCTCTAATACCGTTTGACATTATCATAATTTGAAATTAAACACTTTAGAACGGATTAATCGCGTTTATTAACACCATGATCCTACGTTTCGAGCCCTTTACAGCACTCGTTTTCACAGGGTTAAGATGATGACTAAGAGAATGCGAATTCTCCCCGTCAATCAGATACGTTACGTTACTTGTGCAAACTACCTACATACAAAAATATAAAAAAATAATTTACAAGTGCAACCACATGTGGCATCTACCAATAACTTGAAACTAGACCCTTTTGTAGCAATAGTTCCTGTCTCTATGCCCATTGTTTCACCACAGTCGCGTGTCAGAGTCGCCGAGTTAAAAGATAACCATTGCTTCCTCTGCAATAAATCCCTTTTTTTTGACGTGGTTGTGTTGTAGGGAGTCATCATCCTTCTCGTACATATTTACACATTTATATATCTATCTTTCCTTAATACTGGGCACGATGCAAGTATTCGGTCTGGTTCTCTCTCCCGTCAACTCCCCTCCTCGACTGCACAAGCCCTACACTCCCAACCTGTACTTTTGGCCCACTGGTGTCTCGGGCAGGAGGGCCAGCTGAGCAGGCCAAGGCGGCAGACGATGTAGAGAATATGCAGGAAGGCCCGAATACTCGTCCCATCTCGGACTGGATAGGTCCGGACGGAGGCAGTTAAACCTCCAAATTATACGCCTCTGACCGACCGTCCTGGACCGTACTGGTACGTACATTCGAGCAATCTCGATTAGGCTCTCCGTCCCTTCCTCCTTGGTGTGACCAGCGCCTCCGCGTCCTTGCAGCTGAACGGCTGGCTGGTGGCGTCAGTTAACGATAACGATAACGATAACGAATAAAAACAAAGGTTGGTCTACAATGCCCAGAGGGGCTTATAAAGCTAGTAATACATAGCCTGAAGGGCATTCTATAATATAAAAAAAGTGTTTAATTTCAATGAATAACAATCGCGGTAACAGAAGACAATATTATAATCATAATTTGTCCTAAACTCATAAGTCCTTATATTGTTTACCCTAACATCGTTTTAAACTACTTTTTTAGCATCGACTCGACTCTGTGTGAGCTCACAGTTCTAACCGGTTCTGTTCTGTGTGGATCTATATCGGAATCCTTGAAGTTTTTATTCTATTTTTGCATTCCCTAATACTGTTTGACATAATGATCATTTGTCCTAATATTGTTTACCCTAACATCGTTTCTAGAAGGGATCCGACTGTGTGAGGTTCACAGTTCTAACCTGACTTAACCGACTTTTCTAACAGCGATTCGGTTCCGTCGGAAGTCGGTTTTGGGCAATAATTCGATTATAGCAAATAATCGTCAGGACAATTGATCGTTAGGGATAAAGATCACAAGGACAAAATAGTTCGGGTAAGTGACTTTAGGACAAACGATATTAGGGATGTCGAGGGAGACCCTTAGCGCACTTGCATTATGCGAGAGAAGACGGGCATAACGAAAATTCAATCGTCTAGTTCCCTCTCTATTGCTCTCGCATATTCGACAGACAAAGAGGCAAATAGACGCACATACGAACGAAGCGGTCCATGGTAGCCGCTCTGTTTGAAGTGTTTCGTCAGTAGCTACTAAGTTTACACGGTGCCCGTGAGCATTGCGAGAGATTTCAACAGCGTATTCCTGAGGCTAAAAGAAACAAAAAATGTCATAATTAAGTGCAATGGATTAGGGCTAGTTTCTGAGATTATTGCAATTTTTATTTAAACATAATTTTACCGCCACTCGGTAAATAACGCGTTTTGGAATGTGATAATGCTACTATGTGGTCTAGTCTAGACATGCCTTTTGACAGACTTCAAAGTGGCACTGTGATGTCTTTGCAAAACTCGGTTCTACCAAAAAAACAATTGTTTTGTATGTTAAGTGGGCCTTTTCTAAATGAAATTTCCTTACCATGTATCAAAGCATTAAAAAAAAGTTTCTTTTGGTTGTTTTTTTGGCCGAAATTACCAAAAATCATATGAAATTTTTTGTTTCTTTTAGCCTCAGGAATACGCTGTTAAAATCTCTCGCAATGCTCACGGGCACCGTGTATGTTTACTTATTTTATTAGCACTTAGAAGTAGGTACCTCATATTGTTATGTACATTTTTCCTTTTTATTGTTAACGAATTCCATAAATTCTTGTTTACGTGAAGCAAAACTGGTATATTAGAAATGGAATGTTAGCATTTAATTTTGATTACAAATTCTATATTACTTTGATTTGGATATTATAAATTCGGTCAGATTTAAACACAAAAAGATGTTAAACTCTTGCTGTTCAAGCTTGATAACCTTTATTTGCATGAAAAGGTAGGTACTACAGGTATCTACTGCTTTTTTATGGATTTGTACCTATGATAAAAATCATCACCACAAGCTGTCGAAATTCTACAGTTCGGGGGGAGTTATCTCTCCAGGGTGCGTAGCCAAGATGCCAATCGCTCACGCTCAGTCGCTAACGAAACGCCATTGTCACACTAATACGGAAGAGTGATAGAGAAAGGTAGGTACGATACGTTAATAAGCGTGAACCATTGGCATCTTGGCTACGCACGCTGTGGGTAATAGTTAACAGCTTGTCGGCATTTACTAATGAATTTTTCAATACAGTTGCTCAAAAAGTGCCCGTTTTTGGCTGTTTTGCGTGCGCTAAGTCAGTTTTTACGAACTAGTGATTTTTACTTTTTTTTTTTAATTTAGTTTTGTTCCAATTCATTCAGTTCACACACCTCTAAAGTGAAGAAAACGGAGACAATCACAGGTACTAGTATAAAATAATTATATTCACGGCTACTTAACATTCTTTTAACTATTTACAGTTATACAACCTCACATTACGTAACTTACCGTTGCGCAACTTCGCACCTCAACTAATACCAAAGTAAGGCGAATATGTGTACACTTTTTCATCATAATAAAAGGGATTAAGGCGACGTCATGTCAAATATATAGGTTCAAATATGCGCGAGATACGAGTTTTGAACCCGCGAAAATACAACATTTACACGTCATCTTAGTAAATAGGCATACCAAAGGATCATAACTATACAAGGGGTTACTTAGCCACCCAATATCTCAATATCCAGTACTTATACGTTCCTCTGAACTCTCAGTCTCTCATTTTTGTAAATATTGTCAGAGCGTGGAGTAACATGACCTTTCTCTGCGAGCCCCCGAGAGCAATAAAACCAATGTCATACATAACTTCTCATATTTTATAGCGATATTCAGAGTTATTTGAAGGGCTGTTTAAGAATAAAAAACACTAGAAATAGGCATACACTATTTTAAAAAAATTGATAGAGTATGATATAAACTTTAATACTGCATATTCATTTACTTAATAATTTTTAAGAAAAAAAAACCGACTTCATTTGGTTCCCGGTAAAAGTTAAATTTTGAATTTGTTTGAGTTAGCCAGTTTACTTCACAAATATCCAATACACCGCACGTGTACGATTGAAAATTGAGGAGCTTTCTTAATGTCCCAGGGCTTCCATCATTACATGTGAAGTATAATCAAACGGAACTCCCTTGTATAATAAAACAAACAAAATAACAATGTGTTAAATTGGATGACAGACTGTAAATTATCGAGCAGTTTCAATATGCCATCCCTGATTATCAACATCATGTCCACTCCAGCAAAATGATAGCCACAGTAAGAAAATGCCTAAGCTAATTATGAACACCCTCTAATCACAATCAACGTGCCGTTCAAATTTGAGGAGTTCTCTGAATTTTTCAAGAACTCCATCATCAGAATAGAAATCAAATCAAAAAGATGAATGACACAACTAGGATAATAAGTAGAGCTAGGTTTATCGACCAGTTCCACTTTGCCATCCCTGGTCTTCATCATCAGGTCCACTTCATCAAAATGTTGGCTCCCCCAAAACAATGTTTTAGTTACTTAAGGAAACCCTCAAATCAGAATGCATGTGCCGTTAAAATTTGAGGAGTTCTCTCAATCCCTCATGAATTCCATCATCAAAATAGAACTATAATCAAATAGGACTATCTTGAAGGTATTTCTTTACAAATAAAAGATGAATGTCTCAAATCGGATGATAGAGCTGGAAATTACCAAGCAGTTCCACTTTGCCATCCCTGGTCTTCATCATCAGGTCCACTCCACCAAATTGATGATGTTCGTAAAGAAATGCTCGAGTGTCTTAAGAAACTACCCAAATCATCATGCATGTGCCTTTCAAATTTGAGGAGTTCCCTCAGTTCCTCATGGATCCCATCATCAGAAATTGATTTTGAAAAAAACGGGACAAACCTGGAACCATCTATTTTCAGCCAAAACAATTTTTTTTTTAATCGGATGATAGTCCTGGGAATTACCAAGCAGTTCCACTTTGCCATCCCTGGTCTCCATTATCAGATCCACTCCACCAAATTAATGATTTTCGTAAAGAAATGATCGAGTTTCTTAAGAAATCACCCAAATCAGCATGCATGTGCCTTTCAAATTTGAGGAGTTCCCTCAGTTCCTCATGGATCCCATCATCAGAAATCGATTTTGAAAAAAATGGGACCAATCTGGAACCATCTACTTTCAGAAAACAAAAAAATTTTTCAATCGGTTCAGTAATGACGGAGTTCTGAGGTAACATACATTAAAAAAAAAAAAAAAAAAAAAAAAAAAAAAACAGACGAATTGAGAACCTCCTCCTTTAGAAATATTGAAGTCGGTTGAAAAAAGTTACTCTTTAGCCAGTAAACTTGGCTAATGTTTGTGTATTTTGTGTGAAAATGTTCAAAGGTGTCATTTATTCCGTAGAAGACTATAATTATACTGAATAAGAAAAAAATGATTTATAAGGCCGAAAACCAGATAGATGTTTGAAGCTCGCTCATCAAAAAATCGTAGAAAATAGTGTATTTTTCAAAAACTGACAGCAATTTTGAAAAAGGTTTTCATTTATTCCATTTAAATTGAAATGATCTTTAAATTTTTGTATCAAAACATATAAAAATGTTTCTGTAACTAAGAAAACTCATGGCAAGAATTTCAGCTAAATCGACCAAATTTATATACCAGCCTCTTACTACGCTCCACTTTACTCGTATACCTCAACTAACTAGCAAAGCAAGAAGCTTGATAACCAGCCTGCTTCCAGTTTTGCAGTTAAATCTTTTCACCGCCGCAACTTTACTCTGGAGCGAATTTCCTGCAAGTGCTGATCTCTAGTTACTACTAGATGGAGCATATATGGCAAATAGTAATATCATAAGTTAGTTTTTGGGGAGAATATATTTCGAGGATTTCAATTGCATATTCTAGTGAAAGAGCGATGGTATCGTAATAATTTATTAACGCAACTACACTTATAGCACTTTCAAACCAACATCCGTAAAATGGGCATTGAATTTGGGAACATAACCTATATAGTTTTTGACTACCCAGAGCATCTGATAGGTGTTCATATGTCGAGATCTTCAGTGAGGATTCACTAGACAAAGTTCTACTGTAATGTTATTAAAACCTTCAAATCCCAGTCCAATCCATAAAAAAGCTAGTGGGTATCGCAACCCTGGGGTCTCGCCCAGTGAATCGAGTAATATGTTTAGTCAAAAGACTATTGATAATACAATTATCTTATCTATTAAAAACTGTTTAAAAATCGATAGTTAAATAATTTGATTTCAAATTATTTAAATACATTCATGTCTAAAGCAAGTTTTTTCCGTCTTTCACGGCAAAACGGAGCGACGAATTGACGTGATTTTTTAAGTAAGGATAGTAGAAGGGATGGAGTGTGACATAGGCTACGTTTTGTAGCTTTCTTACGCGAGCGAAGCCGCGGGCAAAAGCTAGTGTTTAAATAAAGGGAGATCTAATATTAGGTAATCTACGTCTGCAAGTCAAAGTGCTTGCTCTTTATTCAAGTCACATAAATGTGTCAACGACAGGTATGAGTGCCGTACTTACATACGTAAAAATATGTGGCGCTATACATACGTACAGGGTGTTCTTAAGCATTTTTGCTTTAACTATATTCGTCATCATATCATGACGACCGGTTCGCGTAGTTGGCAGTGACCCTGTGCTATGCCGATGGTCATGGATGTCTTCTATGTATTTGTATATTATATGTATCGTTTTCTGAGTAGGTACCCGTAACACAAGCCTTTTTGAGCTTATTGCGGGACTTAGTCAATTTGTGTTATAATGTCCTGTAATATTTATTGATTTATTTATTTTAATTCGAGTGAGATGAGGGAGATAAGAAATTTCGATATTTCGTTGTTTGCCAGTAAATTTGCCTTTTTGTAAGTTGAGACTTCACCAACACACAAATAAATAAATTAAATTCTTTCACAAAAACATCCTGAATCCTTTTACCTTCAATTTTTTCGTCCAATGCTTACTTTTTTACATACTTTCTTACAATTGTACTGAAGGCCTAGTATAAAAGTTGTACGACACTTACTTCTCGATCGCATTAGAGTATCGAGAGTTCAAATTATGTTTGCTGTTTATTTAAATCATCCGGCAACTTTCATATTTTGACCTCTCGATACGCTAACGCGGTCGAGAAGTTAATGTCGTACAATTTTTATACTAGGCCTTCTGTATAGTGGCGCCATCTCTCGCTTCTAGTTGCAAAATAATCTGTAAAAATTATTTAGAGGGCAGCACTAGACGTAAGTCTGAGCTGTAGGATTGGCGGAACGCACCTTAAACGATTAAAATAAGAAAGGATTACATATATTTAGAAAATTTCGGACTCTGGTTGCTGTGATCGGGTAGCCCAGTGGTAAGAGCGTCTGCCGCGGAAGGAGGGCGCTGGTTCAATCCCAGTCCTGCTCACATCTCTTTCAATTTATAATACTTTCTGACATAAGAGTCGATTTTTTGTATTTATGCGCCAAGATGACGATCCACTTAACGATTCGAACTATTCCAAAGTATATTTGACCCAAATATAAGTGTCCCGTCTAACACATTTCAATTATGTTCGATTCTCAAGAGGGTTCTCATTTTGAAATATTTTAGGACCATTAACTCAGATTCTGATCATCCTTTGACATTTCTCTGTAATGGCTGATAATAAAATGTAATTTCAGCATACTTTAAACGGAATATTTAATCAAAATTAGAAATAATTTCTTTTCTTTGCACGCAAATTGGTAGCATTCCGTAAATTGAGTTACTTGTTTTTTAAGACTGTGGAAAGTAAAAAGGTTGTATAGAGTAAAATACAAAATCATGTTTGGAGTCTTTCCGGCGAGTTATTCTAAAGTTAAGGGCTATAAAGCTTGATTTTCTTATTCAAGCCTTATCTACAGGGTACTCCTTTTCTATAACATTGCACAAAAAAAATATTGTATAGATATGGATATTATTAGTTTTACTTTCTTGTGACGATGATGATAACCTGGTATTCCTCATCAGGTCATAGGGCTCTCAGATGGGATTTCCATATTTCAGTCTTCCAGTTGATGCAGCCTTCTTTGCAAACATTGCGCCTCCAGGCCCCAATATCACCATGCTGACAAGTGTGAAAGAGGCATATATTCAGAAGTGGAGGCAAGATCGATATCGATGCGGAAAAGGTCAATCAAAACCAAACGACGCCAGGTTGTGTCCCAAAATTAGGTCAAAAACGCATCAATACTTCAGACCTTACAATTTTAAAAGCACGAATCAAATTATTAATTAAATGTAATAAATGTTTTGATTCATGTTTTTTAAAGTAGTCACACTACTATATATAAATTATAAATTGAAAGAGATGTCATATACTACAGAAAAAGGAGGGCCGTGATCGGGTAGCCCAGTGGTTAGGGCGTCTGCCGCGAAAGCAGGAGGTCGCTGGTTCGATCCCAGCCCTGCTCACCGGGGGCCATGGTCACTTTTTCTGTAGTATATGACATCTCTTTCAATTTATACTTCAGACCTTGATTATGCGTAGATTCTCTGACAGTTTCTGACTCAACACTTGAAAATCAGCCTAAATTAAACTCCCATACAAATATGATCATAAAACACCGTTCACTATTGTAGTGCGCACGCAGCGAGGTGCAGCGAGTTATTTTTAGAGATTCCAGAACGTTATGTTATGACCCAGGAGTTACAAAGGTGACAGAGTTACGCATGGATCAGAGTTAATTTACTAGCATGCCGAATTTTTGTTTATTGCGAATCCTTTTGTTTTTAAAGGATCGGCAACGCGCATGTAACACCCCTGGAGTTGCAGGCGTCCATAGGCTACAGCTACGGTGACTGCTTAATATCAGGCGGGCCGTATGCTTGTTTGTCGCCGTCGTAGTATTAAAAAAAATCATTGACATATTTGACAAGAGAACTGGTGTTGCCACGCGTGCGTTTGACATGCATTTAGTTCCACTCAATTTAACATCTACCTTCGTCCGTTGCACTGTATTGTACAATTCTTGTACAATTTTTAAAAATATTTTAGAATTTTGCTCAACAATTGTAAAGCATGAGTTAAATCATTTATTATTTATAATAAACTAGCTGGTGCCCGCGACTTCCTCTGCGCAATATCTTTATAAATTGTAGCCTATATGTTTTTCTAATGTACATGCATAAGCGAAATTATTGTAAAATTTCATTAAAATCCTTTCAGTGGTTTTTACGTGAAATAGTAACAAATATCCATACTTACAAACAAATTACTTAAATATACAATTATCGTTTGATATTTACTAACACTAGTTATGGGTAAAACACTGCTTAATAAATAAGGACACTGCTTTCTTCAGTTCTCAGGACAACGTTGTAAGATGTGTAGGACAGTGCCACTGACTGCTGTGTAATTTCAAAAATGTTACTCTGTCACGTATATTACTTCAGTGCTGCCTTTGTGCCAACGTATGAGAGAAGCTCTGCCGCGCTATTGTGTGAAGAAACACACTCCGGGCTGCCACTCTGAGATATCTGAATTTTATTAGACTACAAAACCTTTCCAAATTAACAAGAGAAGATTCATACAGTGAAAACGGAGGACATAATACTGTTAGCTCTTGTAAAGTTGGAGCATTAATGAAGTAATTCTCTATTAAGTGTATATAACTATGTATATGATATGAAATTTAATGTCCTTTTCGCTTATTGTATTCCAAGTACTCCTTGACCATATAAAACACAATAATATTAAGGTAAATGAACTAAATTCGCGGTACATTATTGTAAGTTTATAATGATGTGTACAAAAAACGAAAGCTTAAAGTGTTAGGTATTTTATTTAACCCCTAAGGGGACAAAGACGGGGATCAACTTTTTAACCACTTCCATGCGAACAAAGTCACAGACACGGCTAGTTTAGCAATATTCTAACACGAAATCAGAGTTAAGGCTCAATTGAAAGGTTAAGAAGATGTAATTTGTAGAACAGACCACCTATAAAAATTTGTACCAAAGTTTGTGTTTTGTAGGTACCAAAAATAACTGAAGTCAATTTAAAATTCATATTTGGTGCCTTACCTACAAAAATCTGTGAAAACTGTGATTGCCACTCAGCCTCAATAGCTCCGGAAAATCCTTTTTCACAAGTTCCAATACAGTTCCACAAAACAATCTCTAAAAGAATTTTGTGCCAAAGGCAGCAATCAATCTTTGAACGAATGTATGCCAATTTTCTATTACTAACGACATGCAAGGAAATTCATTTTCAATCAACTTCAGGAGCAGATACAAATACGAGCGATGTTCTGATTTTAAAATATTTATTGGTTATGGTATGAGCTGAATTTGATTTGATCGTTCATTGCTTTCTGCGAGACGCTGACTACGTTGTGTCGATTGGCAAAAGTTGTAAAAATTGACACCAATCGCTGAATGACCACGACCGCTCTATCTAAACTGAAACGATAAAGGAGAAGATAATGAAAAAATACAAGTTATGTTACTTTACTTTTTAGTTACAACAAATTTCTCATCTCAGTAAATTTTATGATAGCTAATTAAAAACTTCGATTTCGACAATATAAAATATATTCTTTAAAATTTCGAACAACTTTGATAAATAAGGAAATTTGATTTTATTATTTTAAAAACAGTTGGAATGACGTTTAGTTCGAAAAAGAGACAATTTCAAACAATATCGCATGAAAGTCGTATGTTGTTATTGTTGTTTGATATCGAACGATATGAAAATCGAAGCCAACGCTAGTTTATCTCTGAATTATTGATTTAAACTATTTATTTCCTATTTATTTGTTAACCTCATAAGGCCTAATCTATTTTTTTTTAGGACAAGTGCAATATTGACCAAGTGTCCTACAAATAGGACATCATATTTTGAAGCATAATATTTTAAAAATGAAGGTTTAATTTTCATCGACAAAGCATCATCTGGTGGGTCGTCAGGTATACCTAAATTGTGTTGTCCTAGAAATAGGACAGTGGGCCTTACGACCCACAAACTTCATTCCATACTAATTCAACATAGCCTCCTGGCGACTGGGTATCAAAATTTGCCTATTGAAATGTAACTCGGTCAAATTGACAAAGAGTCAAAATTCCATATATTCCATGCTTATGTACTACGTATAGGACGCAGGAAGTCAGGAGGATAGGGAATTATCTACCAGTCAAACTACAGGTCAAACAGAGAATCACTATTTGTGGTTTACATGTTTAGTTAGTTTTTTGTTAGTAACTTAGATCATAAACAAAGTATCAATCATTAAGTTAGTATTGATTATTAATAAGACAATGTCATGATATCTTCCTTTGCGATAAACAAACTACTGTCATGCAAATGGCCATTAATTTTACAGCTGCTTCCATACAAACAACACCAAACTTGATTATCATACAAAACAAAACAAGTCTTTCTATTCTAAGCTTAATGTTGAATAGAATACGATTTGAATTTGCATGACCATTTTCTCTCATTGTTATATAGAGTAGCGTACAAAGAGCGACATGCTTTACTAAATCGATAGACCGTATTCCGTTGACATAAGGATCACAATCGGTCAACCAACAATGGCGGCGGTATGTTTTAAATAAGGCGAATAATTACGCAAATCGCCAAAGCGTGTTACAATGTGACTATGGATAAACCCGATGACCTAACGGACTGGACTTTTAGCGTGATTGTCATTTACGCGATTTGAGCTAAATTTAGTGATAAATATTTAAAGAAAGAAAGGAGAAGTGGGCAAAAAAAAAATGAATGACGTCGGGCGGGACTCGAAACGAAAAGCTCGTCGCTTTTCCAACTGAGCTAACGAGATAAAGCGCATATAAGGAGGGATCATTATTATCATCATCAATTCAGCCGAAAGACGTCCACTGCTGGACATAGGCCTCCCCCAAAGATTTCCACAATGACCGGTCCTGCGCCATCCGCATCCAGCGGACTGCGACCATCACCACGTCACCTAAGACTAGATATTTATAAATAAGATAATTCAGTTTCAGACCTGAAATACCTCCTGACTTTTAAAAATAGTTCAAGGAACTATTAGTATTCACTTCACGATTTTCACACATAAATTTACTAAACCAGTCTTTCTCCGGAACCACGCAATGTCGCCCTTGAAGCGTCGAATGTTAGGTTTTATAGTTCAAGAAAATTGCTTTTATTCACATTTAATTTAAACATCCAATATTTTTTCAGTAATTTGAAATCAGCTGAGCATGCATACGGGTATCGCCTTAACATGCCGTATGCTATTGAACTTACGCGAAACTGATAAAAACATCATCAAAGCCCGAGTCAATCGAGGTCAACAAAGCAATAGAGAGCACTATGTTTATCAGTAAACGTATGTATGTTCGTTTGTATTTAAACGTTGGTAGCCCAGTGGTGAGAGCATGCGACTTCCCAAAGGTCGCGGGTTATATATGAAATATCATTTGATATTTACCAATCACTCTTCGGTGAAGGAAAACATCGTGTGGAAACCGGACTAATCCTACTGGCCTAGTTTATCCTCTGGGTTGGAAAGTCACATAATAATTGTTTACTTAAAACTAGCGCCTAAATTATAAATTGAAAGAGATTTCATATACTACAGAAAAAGTGATTAAGGTCCCTGGTGAGCAGCGTGCGTAGCCAAGATGCCAATCGCTCACGCTTAATAACGTATCGTAGCTACCTCTCTCTATCACTCTTCCTTATTAGTGTGACAATGACAGTTGCGTTTCGTTAGCGACTGAGCGTGAGCGATTGGCAACTTGGCTACGCACCCAGGCCAGGGCTGGGAACCAGCGACCTCTTGCATTCGCGGCAGACGCCCTAACCACTGGGCTACCCGATCACCGGTGACCGCGTCTGCCACGAATATATGATATCTCTTTCAATTTATAATTTATATATAGTAGTGTGCCTACTTTAAAATATGAATCAAAACATTTATTATAAATAATGAATGATTTAATTCATGCTTTACAATTGTATAGCGCATACATTTTGAAAACCCTAGGAAGAAAACAATTTGGTAGGTATATATTATAATATATAGTTAGTCGAACCGCACAAGTAATGAGCAAACCGGATGCGTCGCACGATGTTTTTAATTACTGCAATTGATGGCATACCAGCGCTACTGACATTGCCATGGTCCTATTACTTAAAATAGATGAAAAATAAAGGAGCTGGATTTTATACCTATGATAAGTTTACTGTGGATAAGTAGGCCATTTTGGTTAGTGTCTCCCACTTTATTTTTAATTTGATATTTTTAATGTGATTTCTGCTTAGAATTGTGTTTTCATTTTTTTAAGGGGGAGTTTGAATAAAATTATTTATATTGGCTACGAACAGGTTATTGATCTAGTAGCCTGGATAAAGGGCCATGCGCAAATTTGTATGGAGGCTGGCCCCAAAACAGAGATGAAACTTATGTCTATGAACAGGTCTTATTGTCTGCTTCATTTCATTATATGGGCAACAAGTTGAATTTTATTGCCGATTGAAATTGAATTCTATTCGTATTAAAACGCCAGTATTAAATATGTAAGTAAAAATATTCACAACCGCTCGGCGATGATGGCGGATCCACACAGCCTTTTGTTTTGTTAGAGGGGGAATTTTATTTATTTAATCGTATGGCAGAGTTACACGTCGAATACAATGGGGAATGCGTTACGCATACCACTCGGGTGCATTTAATTTACCAATTATTGGCTGACAAAAGTTTAAATATCTCAGTTCTGCAATGGAATTCAACTTGGTGTCCATATAACGAAAATAAGTAAATAAAAATAACTCTCAGCTCTGTTGGGTGTGGGGCCAATTTGCATATGGTCCTTTCCATCGCGATTTTGTGTAGATACTGTGTCCTCTTCTGACATGACTAAATAAAATAAGTAATAAATGTGACTTTATTTTGTATACAACATCTATTCAGCCTTTTTTAGATGCCAATGAGTATTAAATTCCGTACGTGCCTCGGAGAAATCTTGCAGAATCGAATACATTCACGGAAAACATTGAGAAAAATTCGGAAAACTTTACTATTCAAGACGAATAAAGCTCGGCTGAAATATTGCATGCTTCATTGATTCACGGTCTCCTACATAACAAAACCCAGAGTGTTATGGAAATGAAAAATATGGGTAATAAATATAATTTTAATTAGAAAACTCCCGTGAATCAACACTTGAGTATTAACATATTAAAACACTTGAACTCTTACTCACGTACTACGTAGAGCAACCGCCGCGGCTAGACGCATGACACATGAATAAGGGACACGGACTGTTCCGAAACATGTCGAGCTACTTTCAACCTTATTGACGTGAGTAACCCGATATAAGTATTTTAGTAAATATAATATCACCTGTAAAATTTTATTTTTTTACACAACATACTGAGATTATAGGAAAGTAGTGTCCGGTCGAAGTTTCGGTCAAAGCAAAGGTTCAGTTTCGGCCTAAAACCAGTTGAACCTTTCGGCTGCGCCGAATCTTACAATATCCTGCTTTCTTTTTAGAGTAGTTTAATTTAGATCCAGTGTCACTGTGACAATGCTAAAATTTCAATCCATGAAAAGTGAAATTGGACCGTGGAGATGTTTCAAACTCAAACTCAAACTCAAACTCAAAATGTTTATTTGTGTAAAAGCAGGTAATGATACAGACAGGTGTTCGTTAGGTGAGATATAGTGCTCCACTTTTTGCCATATGAGGCATACAAATATATGCAGTGGGCGGGTGTGATTGACTTAATTTAATTATAAAATAGTTTTCCTTATTCCTATATCTGAAAAAATATGGCTCACTGACATTTTACTCAGCGTTCTAATCATATTTATCAAACGTTCGGTTTCGGTCTCAGTCGAGACAAGAATCAAAAGTATCAAAACCGAACCTTCTGTTTGGGTTTTGGCAAAAGAACATGTTTCAGTGAGACACTAATGGGAAAGCATGGAAAGATCTTGCGGAGGCCCTACGCGCCCTACGATCGACAATAACAAAAGCATCACAACAAAGCGCGTTTACAATATCTGACACTACTTTACTCGCAGCGTGTCACATATTTTTGCATTTTTGTTGTGAAATTTACTTTGCACACATTTTGCAGCGAATGCCGGCGAAATTCGTAACTCGCTCAGGAGGCTCTATCGAATAATATACGATTGAGTTAGATGCTTTGCTCTGTGACTTTATTTTACACTCCCAGAGCATTTTCAAGTGACGATAAATCGAACCGATTGACACTGATTTGTCTAACATACATATCCTTTTTACCGATATTAGAGGAACATATTGTCTTTGAAAAAGACTAATGCCTTTGGTAGCTTGATATCAGTATAACTTGATAATCTGCTGAATATAAAACGTTGATGCATAGAACCAATGATCGTTGTAGCAAAATGGTTATCGAATAGGCACGCCTTGGCAAACGTAGTGTGGGACTCCCAACTAGAAATGGACCGATGACTTGAAAAAAGTAGCTGGTGAGGTCACAAAAAAGACCGTACTTTATTGCATACCCTTTTGTGGCCTGCGTGCAACAGTGGACTGCAATAGAATGATTGATTGAAACGCTGATGATGTTTCTCCTTATCTGTCATTAACCTTTCTGACCCACATCATAAGCGCCACGTTATCGAAGTGACAAAACTGAACTTTTTGCATGTACGTTAAAGTCTATGTTGCTTTGAGACGGATTAATACGAAGCGGACATGTATGTCAATCACATCGTAGTTTAAGACAGTTGGACCCACGAAGCGAATGCATACGTGTTACATCAAAAAGTAAAAAAAAGTAATTTATTGTCTTAAATAAGTACTTCAAAATAAGTAACACAACACACAAGAAGAAAGATACATACAAGAAAAGCATAACAAAAACAAAGGTCCAGGACTCAGCATTTGCTGCGAGCCTGGTTAGCTCCACAGCGCTGTTTTCCAGCTCGCACCTGTCTCAAGCCTTTAAAAAAAAACTAAAGGCTTGCTGTAGAGGAAACCACGCTTCCAGTGCGTACTTAAAAGGTTTACGTTAAAAGCGACTAACCGCTTAAATGAGTCGTGTTCTAAGGACTTCCAATTCTCGATCGACTCACTAACACAGTACAGTGCAATGCAGTTAAAATTCCACGGCAAACGTCGCATGCAAACTCGACACTTTAATAGTTTTACAGTGCGGTGCATAAAAAAGGCGCTGCGTGACCTTTCCATAGCATTTTAAAAGCTAGCTTTAGGCTGCATATCCATTATCCACTAGGGCTGTACGAGAATGCGTTGCGAGTAGAAAATGAAAACAGGTAAACAATGTCTCAGAAAGAAACGAAAAGTGGAAAGATAAATCTAAATCTAAAGTTAATAAATTAAATTTCAGTTAGCCGTCACATTGGGGTCCCGGTCTGTGCCCCACATCGTTGGCCCTGCGAAACCGATGTTGACCGTCTTGGGCACTACGGTCTTTCCTGCCAAAAAAGCGCGGGCCGCTTCTAGAGACATGCTGCCCTACATGACATAATCCGCCGGTCTCTTGCGTCGATTAGTGTGCCGGCTCTATTAGAGCCGACCGGCATATCCAGAACTGACGGCAAGAGGCCGGATGGTATGTCTCTGGTTCCGTGGAGTTTGGGACGGGTACTGGTGTGGGATGCAACCTGTGTAGACACACTAGCCCCGTCTCTTGTCCACCGAACCTCTGCGAGGGCAGTGGCAGCGGCAGAGGCGGCGGAGAAAGCAAAGGTGGGAAAGTACAGTGGTCTCAGCGCAGAATATAATTTTGTTCCTTTCGGCGTCGAGACCTTTGGTCCGTGGGGCCCTAGCGCTCTGAGTCTCTTCAAAGACCAATCGAAGAGACTCAGAGACGCCACAGGAAACGCAAGAGCTGGCATCTTCCTCGCTCAACGGATCAGTCTTGCAATCCAGCGAGGAAATGTTGCCAGCGTCCTCGGTACCATGCTGCAGGGGCCTGTGTTAGATTTATTATAGTTTTTATTTAGTTTTATTTTATTTTTAATCTAGTTTTATTTTAGTTTAGTTATACTTATAGATTTAAATTTGTGTTTGATTATGTTTTAGTTTAGTTTCTTACAATAAATTAATCTAAAGTTGTTTTAATTTTACCATAAATATGTATGACTCACGAGGCATTGTATAAAAATTTGTAACATTCTGCATCTTCGCAACACTCGGCTGTCTCACATATTGCTGGTGGAAACGCTGCTTTAGTGTTTGTATAGGCTCTCGTTTTTAGACTGACTTTTATTTTTGCTTGCATTTATGCACGTGTGCGTAATGAAGTGGGGTGGGCTTTCATAGAGTATAATACGAAAAAGTTAACGCCATGTTTTCAGAAGGCCTAGTATAAAATTTTACTGGTGAAAGAAAAACTATTTGCGGTGATAATTAAAAAATAATTCTTTAACCTTTATGAATCCATACATGTTACAACAAAATATAAAATGCCTATGAGAAAATCTATCTTCACTTTTTTTAATTGTTGTAGTTGCCACGCCTTCCAGATTCTGCCACCTTTCGAGATTTCGCTTTAATGAAATGAAATAAAATGAAATGAAAATGAAATGAAATGAAAATGAAATGAAATGAAAATGAAATGAAATGAAAATGAAATGAAATGAAAATGAAATGAAATGAAAATGAAATGAAATGAAATGAAATGAATTTTTTTATTGGTAACATTTAGGTACAAGTCACAGTACAATTTTGTAGTAGGTATTTATTGTAACATAATAATAAACATGTCACTCTTATATAAAATCTTATACAGTAGGTAATAAATGATTCTTAACAATTAATATGATTATCCTTTTTTTACATAGTTAGTGGCATTTGAAAAAATTCATTATAATTATGCTTGTTACCTCAGATCAGCTTTATTCTCTGTTTTAGCTGTCGTAGAAAAACGAGCGTAGGTAGGTATGTAACGGCTCATAATTTGTTCTTAAAACTCTCGGCTCTATCTCGACTACGTCTCGTTTTGTAACAGTAACCCTTGAATCTTAAAAACCCTTATTATATCACTGTTGCTTATTTATACAGGGTGGAACGGCACGACGATCCTTTCCTCAAAAGGGGGATTGTTTAGATTTAGTACTGTATTTCCTCTAAAGAAACTAGGCTCATATTCGTAAGCGTTTTTAAGTTATAGGCAGTTAACTTTTGATGCAAAATACTGCAAGTGACAACCCTCATTAGGTTCAATAACATTTAACAATAACACAAAGGTCAGTGACATTTACCAAAACAACATTTCTACCCCATAATATTTCCCAGTCAATATTACAACTGTGTGAACTACCCACTTACAATAATCTAACTAACCATAGATAAATTAAGACTAAGGGCAGTTATACATGCAGAATCGTAGAATAGTTAACAAGACATTAGGTTCATAAAGCCCATCCTATACCTACTGCCTTAATAGCATACTTCTATCAAGAATAACAACATGTTTGTACATACACTACATGCATACTACCCACCCGCAACAATATGGCGGTTGCCTCCCGGTCCGCTTTACAGATAGGGTATGCAATCGGTTTATTTCTTAGGTATTTCCATACAAATCGGTTAACCAACTGCATTTTCTAGCTTCCACGCACCTCCACCCCGCCTAGTATGCTCTTCTGGCGGTGTATTATGGGCTTTATGAATCTATTTATTGTAACTGCCCTTAGTCTCAATTTCTCTATGGTTAAGTTTGATTCTTGTAAGTGGGTAGTTTGCACAATTGTATTATTTTGTTTGGGAAAAATATTAATTTCTACTCAGTCTTACCCGTGATAAAACAGTGACGTAAATAAATTGCAAATTACGTGATAAAACCTATTTTCAAAATGCCCTTGGGAGCCCGCGATTACCTAAATTTGCTTATGTTATACGGGGAGTGTAATTATAATGCCGCCGAGACGTTACGACGCTATCGACAAAGATATTCTCCACCACACCCAACTAGCCGTACTCGTATGTCAATTTTACGGGCCTTTGATCGCGTGGCAAATAATCAGCCCATAGTACCACGAACAGGCCAAAACGACCAACATTGCACCAAGGTTTGAAGAGCGAGTGCTGCGGTATGTCGAGCAAAATCGAAGTAATTTTTGTAAACATAAAGTGTCACATTACAGTTACATGTAGGTATAGTACATAGTAATAGCAGGGTTGTCACTAAGAAGAACATTAATTAATTTTAATATTTTTACTGATTGTTCGTAACAAAAATATAAACATTACTAATCGATTCTCCATCACTTAAAGTAACCCCCCTTTGCGAGAAGGATCGTCGTGTCTTTCCACCCTGTATATTAGTTTATGCAACAGTGATATAATAAGGGTTCTTAAAACTTAAGGGTCGCCGTTACAAAACGAGGAAGTCGAGTTTTGTAATAATAGACCCGAGAGTTTTAAGAACCAATTATGAGCTGTTGCATACCCTAGTTTTTCTACGACAGCTAAAATAGCGTAAAAAGCAAAATCTAGAAACGTGGCAGAGTAGGGAAGATGTTGTGCCCACTACAGAAAAAAAAACAACAACAGTGCTCATATATTGTATGAAAATCCATAGGAGCAGTGTTTTTATGGAATACCATAGACAACGTTATAATGTATACTTTTTTAAATATCGCTGTCAGTCATCTAATTGACAGATAGAAGTGCTGGAGTAGAAAAAATACTATTTTTTATTCGTAAAATAACTTATACCACTAAAAGCAAATCATATTGACAACTGAAGGAGGATAGTTTCAGCTATTCACGCAACGTATAATATAAATGTTTGAGATAAAATTACATACTGTATATTATATACGAGAAGAACTCAAAACGTTTCTAATATACACAGAAACACTTTTAATCTGTCAGTCGAGTCACGCACTGAATTACTAGAGGCAGAGACGAGTAAATAGAAAGGAATGGTAATAAATAGAAATACTAAAGAAAAAGATCAAGGCCAAGCCGAGGTACGCCTCCTTCTCCTCGACTTTGTCTCCGATCGTGTTGGTCTTTTTCTTTGACGGATTAAGGGAAGCTGGTAGGTCCTATGAACTCCCGGCCACTGGTATGTCTATAGTGGAATGTTAACTTTGTAAAAATTTACCTGAATCAGGAAGTAGCTTCCCCTTGAGCTCCAAGTCGCTCTCCGCCGACGTGGCCCCGTAATTCTTAAACGTCTTCCCCGCCGGCTCCTCTGACTTGGTCACCTTGAACCGTTCCGACATCTCCACTTCACTACACTCACACTACACTGGTCAATATATTTACACACTGGTTCAACCAGTTACGATTTATACACTAATTACGATATGAAATTTGAATACTATTTATGCACTGGTTAAGTTGGACATACACTGGTTTAGCCAGTTACGATATGTACACCTATCACAATACATACACTGGTTAAGTTGAAAATACACTGGCTTAATTACTTACGATATGTACACTTATTACGATATTGACACTTGTTCAGTACGCAACTGGTTGCGTTCAATATGTGCACTCGCGATGCACACCTACAATTCACTACATGAACACTTGGTTTTATGCACAATGGTTAGATATGGACACTGGTTATAATACGCACAACTAGTTGTGATATGTACACTGGATATGTATAAGTTGACACTTCACTGCTCGATCGACGTCGAGTCAAATTGGTCACGATGCGTCAGTCGTCCATTTTCCTGAAATAGAAATAATGGTAAATAAATATATCCATTCAGTCGAAGAAGACTAAAGTAACTACCTACTCAGACAGTACGAAAGGTCAGTGACGAAGATCGATGTGTTCGGTTTGACGGTCATTATTTACAACTAGCTTTTACCCCCGGCTTCGCTCGCGTTAGAAAGAGACAAAAAGTAGCCTTTGTCACTCTCCATCCCTTCAACCACTTAAAGAATCACGTTAATTCGTCGCTCCATTTTGCCGTGAAAGACGGATAAACAAACAGACACACACAGTTTTCCCTTAATAATATTATAGGAGATGGTATGGTATAAGAATAGTATAGTATAGTAAGTATGGATTCATGGACACGTGTTTGTAGTAGATCTACTATCATAATTTTTGGTTATTTAGGAGGACGAGCCTTCACCTAACGAACATCAATAGACAAAAAAATTGGCCAAGTGCGAATCGGACACGCCTATCGAGGGTTCTACACAAAGGATGCTCCCCACACCCATAATTATAAGGTTTACCGATTTTCGGTGTATTTGTGCTACAAACACTTGTTTTTTGGCAAATTTTGTGATTCTAGATCAACGGGAAGTATTCTAATTTTATTTCCATTGCAAATATATGCACACATAAACGGCCGTGTCTCTTGGTTGCGTTGACGCTTCTCACAGCTTTAAGGGACCGCAAACTTGTGTATTTAGTATTAATTCCAACTTTGCTTACTCTACGCGTTCCCGAGATAAAGAGTTTTGACAGACAGAATATAAAGTGATCTTATAAGGGTTCCTTTTGAGGTACGAGACCCTAAAAATCTGGCATTTAAACGCTGGAATAACGGCCCTTGATGTCAATAAGGGCCCCAAAGCATTCGAATAATGGGGCTATCCGGTAAAGTTTGTCTGACCTTTAAAGGCCTTTTGCTCTGTAATATACGTACTTAGGCCTTGGTCGTTCTGACAAGCCAATGCTCACCAAGCTTTGTGTAGCGAAGGGTCGTGTGTTTCTTTTGTTAATTTCTCCATACTGAACAGCGTCTACCCGCCGCAATGCTTCAAAATAACTAAAGACGCGCCAGCGGGCGGTAGACGCGGGTAGCGGATCCGCACGCCACGGGCGAGAAAGACCGCTCCCGAACATTCCCGTCATTCCCGAACACACCGTTCGGCTCGTGCGGTTAAGAACGACCAAGGTCTTTTCATCAAGGAAACTAAGGATAGACTGACTATGTCATATGATACATCAGTCACACTCTTGTCCGACTTTGGTAAGTTTTCATAGATTTCGATCGCAGAGACTGTGAAAGTGCTTAACACTTTAATAAAATAGCAGTTTATATATTTTACATGTCAATTGCTTGAAAAAGATAAAGTGGCTTATACGCATGTAATGCCTGAATTGAAGAATAAGTATCTTTCTGTGTATCTTTCAAACACGTCACATTAAAGTCTAGCCTATTTTTCCGTCTGTACTGAACACTCCACTCATATATAGGTACTATAAGCAAAACACACCCCTAACTCCTAAAAATGATTGAACAAATAAAGAGACAATGTTGAATCGTATTGTTTGTCCTATACAAACAAAACACGTGATTATTGATGGTCCGTTTTCCTTTGTAATAAGACTCAAAATCGATCAGACATTTGCGTTAACGATGGTACAAACAGAAACATCCTTTGTTGACCATCAGTAGACCTTACGAGGTCGCAAGAAGGATTAAAATCGGTTAGTCAAGAGTAACGTTGATAAAAACAGCAGGGGCCTATTTCACAAGTGACAAGTGTGACAATTGTTAGTATCATTCCTGGTATTGCAAGCGTTTATGGTTGACCTATGTATGGTAAATATTTGTGGCTCAGCGGTAAGGCGTGAGACTTTCAATCCGAAGGTCTCGGGTTCAAATCCTGCCGGCTCGTACCAATGAGTTTTTCGGAACTTATGTACTCATACGATATATCATTTGATATTTACCAATCGCATTTCGGTGAAGGAAAGCGTGAGAATACCGGACTAATACCAATAAGGCTTGTTTAGAAGGTCAAATGGTAGTTGCTTTCATAAAACCAGTGCTTACGCCAAATCTTAGGATTATTTTCCACAGCCCCTATGCTCCCAGAGCCATGGCATTAGCCGGGAAAAATGTTAGGAAGTAGAAGATTGCAGTCGTCTATGGCCTAGAGGCGCCGCTTACTATTATGAGGATGTACGCTTGTTTGCCACCAACATGTCACTTATAAATGTTAGATATGCGCAAGGGGGTGCTACGGGAGGGTGCATGACCACCAATCAAGCGAGTTTAACACTAATTTATTGGTTGCATTACAAAACAGGTTATACTCTACTCTTGACAATTGTCACAATAAAATACGATATATGTCACGAAATTCCGACGCAGGAAGACTCTCATACCAAAAAACTACCGAATATTCTTTAAAAAAAAACTTGTGACAATTGTCATCAAGTCTTTACTAAAGATTATTTATTTATCGAAGTGATGGCTATCAAGCGATTGTGAGCGGTTTCCGAAGCTTATTGACGCCTGAAACGCTAGGAATTCAGTAATTTTCAGAATTGTCAGCGTGGTTAACAAAGAAATAAATAATTAATATATTCCGTTGTGGTGAAACAGGGGCCTGGACTCTTTATTGACCGTCGGTGAACGTTACACCCTTGTAATAAGAATTATAATCGATCAGTAAACAGTGTTTGTACACATGCCGTAATAATTAAGGGAACACAAACTAATACAATTGTTTCATTTGCTTTTTGCGTTCGTGTGGTAGTTATAGGTATCTCGTACCTTTTTTGTTTGTTTGAGTAATTTCTTACACGTGATTTGAGCTATCCGAGCAACCGCCGCATGACTCATGAATAAGGAACATGGACTGTTCCGAAACATATCGAGCTATTTTCGACTTTATTGACGTGAGTGACCCGATATAAGTGTTTTAATAAGTCTTCTTCTATTTGTTGGAGTTCAAACTATGCCTATAACTCGTCCATTTCCGTATTTCAATTCAGCGGTAAGGCGACCTTATCTCCACAACATACGGCTCACTTTTGTTAGCAAAAATGGCACAAAATATATTCAGAAATAGCGTATTTTCAAAACAAATTCGGTGCTAGTTATGTTATTTCAGTATTAATTTCGATCTGCAAAGTTGCTCGAAAGCATTGTCATTATTATTCATACTAAGTATTCATGTAATTCGCGTTAATGTGTGCAATATTGTAATATAGCCCTTTAGACTTAACATTACCAAGTTACAACCAAGGCTCGGATACCGGTTAAATTTTCAAACCGGTATCATGTACTTGGCGCAAAACCTTTATATTTCGGTTACGTTCGTGAAACCGTATTTTTAAACCGGTTTTTAGAGTAATATTTTTATAAAGTTCTTGTTCGTTTAACCGGTTTAGAACAATAAAAACCGGTTTTGCGACGCAGGATAAACAAGTCACAGTCCAGTTAGCAAAGTTTAAAAAGCACGTTGTTTCGCATATTTAATCATTTTTAAGCGTGTTTTCTTCTGCCGCGAACAACATAAATTCAAAGAAATAATAATATCAAATATTGAAGAAATAATATTATAAATAATATAAATTCAGTATTTCCCACACTATTTTTACTTTTTAGTACGAGTATAATATTCCAAAATAATCACAAATTATGTTTTAACAGTTTACTCCAGGTTTACAACTTTTACACTATTGCGGTTTAAAAAAATGTTAGCAATTTATACAGAGTGAATTTTGTATGGGTCAGTGAGGGCACCTACCAGATCCTGTGCTGCTACATAAAAAGTATATTTTTAGACCTTCCCTTCCTTTTCGATTTACACCGAATGGAGATAGGCGTTTACAGATTCTAGAATAAAAACCTACATGGTAAGAGAATGTAAGCTAATTTCCAGACAGTATTTTTTTTAATGGCGATGTATTCTACTCCTGTCTGAGATGAAAAGAAAATAAGTATGGAAAAAAAATCCGGCTATAAATCGAAGCTCAAATCGAGGAAGACTTCCCACACAATAGTTTCTATAAGAATATTTTTTTTATTTTCATAGATATTTTATTTTCATATTAATCGTTTCAATTAAGCAATTACAAATAAGTTTAATTCCACAAAAATATGATAATAACAAAAAAAACATTTTAAAATATGTATAGATAAGATGCCATAAATCCTCCGCCTGACGGCCTGAGGCATAGTTCCTGGATGCTACGATTGCCACGTAATTGCTTTATTTATAGTTGTACCTATAAGTGATTTTAAAATTGATAAAAACAAATAATTACATACATTTATATCTGTTAATAATTCAACGTTCACGAAATTTTATTTATAATATTAAAGATAACATTTAGAAAAAATACAATTAATACTAAAATTAAAACTAGTATAAATATAAATCTGTTAATTAGTATACTTTCATTTTTAGGGTTCCGTACCTAAATGATAAAAAGGGGGTTCCTTTTTATTACTTTTTTTTGTCACCATTAAAAAACGTCTCGAGAACTACTTAAGCTACCGATGTTATATTTGGAATAGTTACAAACAAGGTTACTCTAGACACAATAAGAGAGAATCTATCTCATAATTTAATTTACATACTATCAATGATGATTCGATGATGTTACTCGAGCTAAAGACGGCAGATGGAGCGAACGCGTACTCCACTGGTGGCGACGCGTAGAGAAACGGTCGCAGGGCCGTCCTCAACGAAAGTGAAATTACGACATTGTGCTGTATGCAGGCTCTACCTGGACAAGAATGGCGGCTGATAGGGGTTTATGGAGCACGATGGAGTAGGCCTTTGCCCAATAACGGGCAGCAAAAAAAAACAGAAAAAAGTAATTTTGTAAAATGTATTATTTGGAAAATAATGACTTATGTCAGGCATGTCTTTCCCATCACGGAACAATGGTGTTCCGGACATTTGGGAGGCGTACGCGGAGCTAAAACCAACACGCAGAGGCCCTTTCGACAATGTAATGAAATGCAAGGGGTACACCGAGCGGATGTTGCACTTGCCCGAACCATGGGACGCACGCAGATGCAGCACCCGCCAGGGTGTATGAACTATTGAGATTTAATGGAGTCTAAAATATACTGGACTTTTAGTTTAGGTGAAAGTGGTGCACTAAATACTGGGTTATGGAAAATAAAATCAGGCGTCTGCCTAGGAAAAAGGTAAGCAATTTGATTTACGACAGACGGTGACTCGCCCACATAAGATGGGCCCCCACAAAAGGTGACATCTAGGATGGCTCAAGGGGGCAACACTGTGTACGAGTATCAGGGATGAAGGTAGAGAGGTGTCACTGACACATAGCCAACTCGCCACTTAGCTTTCCACATCTACCATCCATTAGGTATATTCTTATAATATTATTTATTATCAATGAAAAATACCCGATACAAGATGGTGCTAAAATTTTATGTTTAATTGGTGCGTCATCACGTCATGTGGGGTGTGAAAGTGCCAAATTTTGACTAAAAAAATGTGTTTTATTTCATCTATACTTAAACCAAAATGTAAAAAAAGATAATTTTCTTATTTTGAATTTCAGCCGTATGGGACTGATAATTATGTTTGTATTACATTTAACGGCATCCTGCCTGTTGTTAGGACTAATAGGAAAATACATGAAAATGCATTTAAAAAAAAGTTGTGCTTCCTGCGTAGTAGGTACTTGAAAGAAAGGCGAAGATTTCGGACTTTTTGCTTTTAAAAATTTAATAAAAAGACAGGATTTTTAATATGCCAAAGATGCCTACGGTTCTTAAACATAACATGACAAGACTGATAGGCGTGATAGTAAAATGTTAAGTTAATACAGTTTTTTCTCCATATTCAATGAATAAGTTTTCTTTAATAAACCAGAAATTGGGCCCTGTAGAACTTTCTAGCTCGGGACACGGTGTCATTATTTACTCTGTACCTAATATTTACTTTAAAAAATAAAAAAAGTTTTTTTTTTTGGTTCCATGTCTCATACAAACTTTTTATTCTGGATAGGAATTGAATAAATAAGCACAAATAAATGTTTGTAAAAAAATACCGTTTTCTCGTAACCTGTAGATATGTTTTTTTTTCTGTAGAGGCCACTAACATTAATTTAAAATCGAGGAAAGGTCTGAAAATCATTTTCGTGTAACAGTTCGGGATCTGGTAGTTGACCTCATTGGCCCGAAAAGAAAATACACCCTGTAAGAACTTATATTTTGATTTCTTTTAAATAAATTATTGACACTGTTGGCTGTCACCTATAAATACAAGCTCACTGGTTTGCCTATTTTTTTTTACCTGTCTCTACTATATACATGTATGCAAAATCATAAAACTAAAATTGTTAAAGGAACCATCCGTTCGTACGTCTTGCGACTTGAACACGAAATCTGGCAACGTAGCGTTTAGACCGTCAAGTTGCTTTTCGGATAAACCGGTTAAATCCAGGATTTTATTATGTTCTTAAAACGTTCGCGTTCTTTTGAAAGTTCGGAGTAAAACCGAAATAAACTGGTATTAACCGCTATTTTTTAAACCGGTTCCGAGCCCTGGTTACAACGCGATGTAAATTTAGGTGTTTTAATGCAATATTCAATTTTATGTAACTATTGTATAGGTAACACCATCTTTATTGCTTTAAAACCTATTTCTTGGAATTAGTAATGTAAAATAAATAGAAATTTACTTGCATTTTGTATTATCAGTGTTCTCAACTTTCGGAATCATGTAGGACAAATAATTTAGGGGTGACGAGGTCGAAAAACTATTATTCTAGTCCGTCAGTGAGATTATCCAAAATTATTAGACACGGTATTGTCTTCTGTTACCGCGATTGTTATTCATTGAAATTAAACACTAGAACGGATTAATCGCGTTTATGAACACCATGACAGGTTTTCACAGGGTTAAGATGATGGTGTTAATGAACGCGATTAATCCGTTCTAAAGTAATAGACATGGTCTTTGCCTTTATCTAGATTACTAGAATTGACGAAGATGAAGAGCGTCAAAGTTCCGGGGTGGGGGCTGGTGACGTCACTATTAGGTAAGAATTGTACCTACCTAATTGTGACGTCACGTGAAACTTTAATGCACTATATTTCCTGTTAATCAGGGCGGCGTGGATGTGCCGGTTTCATACTAATGTAGTTTCTCAATAAACATCGAACCTAATATATATGATATAATAGAATGGTATAAAATCGTCATCCCTATTCTACGTAAAGTCGCAGGCAAAAGCTATGTGGCAATAAATATAACGCTGTTGACAGTTTATGACCCTGTATATATTTTACGAGATTCAGAACAGTTAACCCAACCATAGCTTCCGGTGACGTAGCATCAGCAAAACTCAAGGATTCAATCATGGAGCTAAACAAATGAATAAGGACTTTGTATGCTATAAAGTTAAGCCTGATTTACTATGGAAGGAGGTCGACTGTAAAATTTTGTGACTATGTGACTCTAAATATACTTTGTTATTAGCTCATACAGGAGAAGTAGAGTCATGTATTATAGTAGAGGTATTGTGTAGTGTGCCTCGAATGGTTTGATAAATAAATAAAGCTAAGTGATTTTCAGTGAGTGATTTTCTGCCTATTTTAGCTGTTTTGTGTAAATCACAGGACAATCCAACCATCCCCGCTTATACCCTCGTGGGAAAAAAAAAACAATCAATATTTGTAGGTACCTGAGAAAGAAAACAATATTCAAGTTTAAAACTAAGTTTTTACTGGCTCGACAACGCCACAATTTCTTCAAACGCATTAGCCAACGAAATTACCTACTGCAGTGAGCCAATTACACATTGCGGCCACCAGCCAGTCCACACTCCGATGCAGAATTATTTCCAAGTCACAAATATTTGAAATAATAAAAATAAGGGTTCACGGTTGGAGTTTTCCGCATTGAGTTCACGATCATTGTAACTAATCCCCTTAGCACTTGATTAGGTATTTTTAGCATCTAATAGTAAACACGTTATCTAACCTCAGGCTCTCGCTTCGCTCGGTGTCGCACCTAATTTGACTAAGTATAGTTGTTCTACTAGTATAGTTTTACTTTAAAACTTTTAAAATCTTATAAATTGAAAATAGATGTACTTAACTAAAAAACACCAACACCGACGAAGGCCAATCCGAGAATCGCACTCGGGTCTTTAGCTTACGCGGCTAACGCCATAACCACTAGGTCAACTGGTTTTATCGAAATGCCGGCGAATTAATCGAGTATATGCAATGTTAGTAACAAGCAAGACGCCCGTGGCAATTAGTACGAGCAAACTAATATTATAGGGTACACTATTTTGGACTTTATAGACATGAGTACCCTATAGTATAATAGATCAGTTCTTATTCTACTACTAAGATGGTAGAACAGCCAATTTTAAGGGCTGTCACCGTAATTAAAATAAATGTTTTCGGTCTAGTCCCATTATCTTGACCTTGTGACCCTAATTAAGACTTAAAGTAGAATAAGTGTTCCTTTTTACTGCTAGAAATACAATTATTATTACTTCGCCTACAATATCGTAAAAAGACCAAGTGCTAAACTTAAGATGGATTTGAAATTGATTATGATGGATGTAGAACAAAAATATTTATACTTCGTCAAGAAAAGTTGAACCGAAAGTTGTTGTATTGTTTGTAAATACAAAAGTATATAATGTTTCACTCGAGTTCCTTTTTAGCACAATGAATATTACTTAAATGTTATTAAGCTCTGAAATAAATAAGAGTTCTGCGAGAGGAAAATTGTAATACCGTGTATCACAAAGAGATTTTCCTACTTATATTTTAAACGAGAGAGTTGTTAATATTTTTCCGTATCTGCTGCTGAAGCTTCAAGTTTAGGGATGAAATCTAAATACATATTATAAATTAAATTAATTACAACATGTCATAAAATTAAAATTAAATTACAATGTACAAAAAGTCCTTAACTAAAAACACATACACCATACACCTAACAATCATACTAACAAAGTCAAGCAACTACCCATAAATTATGAAACCGCGCCCTTCCGGATGCAAAGGTGCCCATGATGAAAGGGATGAAATTATATACAAATAAATATTTCATATTGGAAACGCGCATGTAACACCCCTGGAGTTGCAAGCGTCCATAAGCTACGGTGATCGCGACCACCAGGCGGGCCGTATGCTTGTTTGTCACCGTCGTAGTATATTAAAAAACGTAACAGACTCATATTAGTTAAAATACCTTTTGAACCTTTTTGACCAGCGCAAATGTCAATCTGGCAGATAAAGACAAACAACAAATTAGTTAAAGGAGGTTTGCTGAGCGTTTATGAATAACGGTATTAGTTATAACGTGACAGCCATGATGGCCATGGCAAGTCAGAGCCAATGAGTGACATCACGGAATCATCAATCGATGGTGTCAACCACCCGACACCGACGCGATCCGGTATGCGCGCGCGCAATTGATCCGTATTGACGGCCGGCTGCTATTGGAGCGATCGGCAATTGATCGAGTGGTAATGGAACAATTAGGGTTATTGGTTCTGATTCCCTTCATGCAAATCTTAGGCAATTAAAGGAAAAACGTTGCGAAGAAGCTTTATGTAACCATACTTTAGAATGTCAGTGTCTATGAAGCGAATTAAAAGTAAACGGGAGTTTTGCTTTAAAAATGTTTTCATTTTTACGTTTAGCTACAAATTTGGATATCCCCAAAATGGATTTATTGTAGCTGAGATCGTAATTTTTTATTTCAGATTCAATCACTAGTGATGAAAGTATCAGTTCTATAAAATAGAATACAGTGAAACCTGGATAATTGAAAATTTGGCAATTTGGTCTCAATTAACTGGGTTTCCTTTTAAGCAGGTCTTGACCAATTATCCAGGTTAAATTTCGTTTTAATTATAGAGGTTCTCGATTATAGAGGTTTCGGTCTCAGTAATTTCTTTTATGTAGGTCATAATCGTAAGGAAGAGAATGAATAAAATAAGAAGCATTTATGAGTCACATGTTTATTTTATATATGATAGAAATTAAAATTATTAGGAAAGTTTTCCGTACAACGTCATTTTAAGCAAAATGTCTCTAGATTACTTTAGTTCTCAACAAGTCCCTAGTGTCAAAAACAGGCGTTTCTTATGTATAGTTGCCTTTATTTTTAGTAAAAAGTTCTACCCACGGAATAAACTAGTTGAACGTTAAAGCACAATACTGTCTAACAGAATATTGTCAAAAGTAAAATCCCCTCCTTTTCTTTTACAGGTAAAAAATCTGTAAGTACCAACTAATCACAAAAAATATTAACAACACTGTTTCCATTATAGAGGCTCGAGATGCCGACATTCCAATCACAGAGGTCATATTCATAAAAATAAATCTAAAATCGGAATTACATTTAACCAGGCACCAAAATTTCGATCATAGGTCTATAGTTGTCAAGCGACCAGGACCGGACATTTTGCTGCAATTATACATGTACCTACTAGCTTTTGTCCGCGGCTTTTCTCGCGTTAGAAAGAAGCAAAAAGTAGCCTATGTCACTTTCCATTACTTCAACTATCTCCACTTAAAAAATCACGTCAATTCGTCGCTCCGTTTTGCCGTGAAAGATGGAAAAACAAACATGCACACACACTTTCCTATTTATAATATTATATTAATATGAATATATTAATAATTAATAATATTAATAAGGTATGGGTTTCATTTGTCAAAGTCTCAATTACCCAGGTTTCACTGTACTTACAAGCAATCTAACACGGGAATTTAAATTAACTTTTATTAAATTAACTTCAAAAATAAGTAAGGCATTCGAAAATCTCGACGAATATTAAAAATCATGACCATCTCTGAAAAATACTGAATCAGCTCAGTTTAATCTGAAGAACGTACTTTTGTTTTTTGTCGAGCATTTTATTCACTGCAAAGGAAATTCATTACCCAGATACCCGAAGCCGGCTCACAGCAGTATTATTCACAAATCATTTAGGACTCGACTGTTAGACTGCCCAGCGAACCATTTTACGAAAAAGAGAGCAGGATTGATCTAATTGCAAGAGCATGCGAAAAATAAAAAGGCGAAAGTAGGCGAGCGCGTCCAAATAAACCGCTTAATCAGAAATATGCTGTTTACAACTAAACTACATTTTTTGTAGATGAATGCTTTTACCAGATTTAGGAACTAGTTATTATTCAACATAGATATAGAATAAAAGAGCTGGATACTCAATCGGCTGAAAAAAATGAAGCCATAAAAGTGCAGCAGTTGCGACTCTTTTTCATAGTCTTGTTTAGAAAGTGACGTCCCGTAAGTGCCAACAGCCTATATACTTTTGACAGTGTTGGTAGTTCTGTATATGAATTTGACACTTAATGCTTACGTCAGTAAGCTCTTTTTCGTACGAAACATTTGTGGTTTTGTATCATCATCAATGCAAGTTCGCTAATGTTATTCTGACCCATATTTTTTGACGTTTTTGTTCTGATTTGTGAGTCTATTTCCTTTAATGAGTCAATATTATTCAACTATTTAATTAAGAATAATGTTTATACATTCAAGGGTTTTGATGTTCTGACCAAAAATATGTAAAAATGGACCAATGTTTGAAAAATAAAAGTATGGAAGGTTTTGTTAAAATCATGTTTTTTACGTTTACCAGTTTGAAGGAAATATTTTGAAGTTTTATGTATATGAATATCAGGTACCTATTTCGGGCATTTTCAATTATATAAAAAAAAATATATGATAAATCTTCTGCCAATGTGACTGGGTTAAACTTTTTGATAACTATTCCAAATTTCAAATCAGTAGCTTTAGTAGTTCTCAAGATATTTAACGATGTGACAGACAGACAGACTGAGTCGCACCAATAAGAGTTCCTTTTTACCATCTTGGTACGCAACCCTAAAAACGCTTAACACTTGGTTAGTTAGCTAACCCCGGGTTTGCAAATGGCCCTTAGTGGCAACGCAATGTCAGGTTATTGCGAATAAGGGGATTCCCAGACGACACCCGGGACAGATCTCTTGCCAAGACTTGTTGATATAAGTTTAATAATATGTGTACATTTTGTATCCTAGGCCTATGGCGTAAGGTTCACATTAGCGTGTCTATTTTAGACGTGACAGAGCTGAGTCAAGCCGGGTAAGACCTTGTGAAATGCAAGGCTTACAAATTTAGGGGAAATACAAGTAGAGATTGTTATCTTATTTTTATGCAATGAATAAATTACCTACAGATACAAAAGGTATTTAAAAAACGTACACGTACATACTTTAGATGTGTGGTTTGGCGTCATTTATAAACCCTAAATTGTTTATCCTTATCTGTCATTGACATTTTCCTTTGTTAGAAAGGAAGAAACAATAATTAACTAATGTGACTGTTAACTCCCATCGATCGTGGTTATACGGAGATGGTCGAAATTTATATTTCCATAGCCGGCGGCGGCTTTCATGGAGGTGACGTTTGAAGTCAGTGCCAAGCCAAATAAACACATTACCGTTCTCTCTGAAAAGTAATAAATATGATATGACGACGTTACTGGCATGCATGGTATTAATGTCGTCATTTTTTTTTCATCAAATGTTTTCACACTATAGATGTGAAACTTGGTGGCCTTATACGTTTGAGCATATTGATCTTCCAATCAATATATGGATTGTCTGAACGTATACGACCGGCTAATTAAATTAGCTTTAAGGTTGACTCACACTAGCACGGGACGGGACGGGACGGGACGGGAAAATCTGTCAATTTCTATAGATAGAATCACGTGATAGCTCGGAGCCCTCGGATGTCACGTGACGCTTTCAGAAATTGACGGATTTCTTTTCCCGTCCCGTCCCGTTCTAGTGTGAGTCATCCCTTAATATATCCGCTGTAAGCTAGTTGAGAAAGTACAAAAAATTCGGACAAAAGCGTTATTTATAGATGTAACTGGCAAAAAATCATGAAAAAGTAATCGCTTAAGTTAACAAAAAAGATGATAAGTATTTTTTTTTCGTATTAGCCTTCTTTTGCAATTTCAACCGCAAAAAGTCGTTAAAACTTTTAACTCCATTTTTACCCACTTAAGAGTTGAAAAACAAAAATATTATCTTAGATACTTGACTGATGTCAGAGCTGCATCAAAAACAAAATGAAACAAATTAATAAGCTCAGATTTTAGAAAATTAGAAGTAACTAAGATTCACTGCCTAGGGTGAGATTTGAACTCGGGACTTCGGGATTCTATCAAGAGGCAATAAAGTTTCATTTTTAGGGTTCCGTAGTCAAATAGGAACCCTCATAGTTTCGCCGTCTGCGACTTCGCTCAGTGATCGTTCGTACTAAAAAGTATAAATGAACAATGTACACATCAAGCATATCGACAAAGTGATATAATAATGCTTTTTTTTCATTTCAATTTTTTTTCGTTTTAATCCTAAAATGTGAGGTGAGGTATCGTTAACTAGGTATGTTAAAAAGAAGAGGGCTTCCAAATATTTTTTTTTGATAAGGTAAAGTTTGAAAACCGGCCAAGTGCGAATAGGAGTCGCCCACCGAGGGTTCCGCACAATGGATACTGGCCCATTTATGAACTACGCGTTACGCGTTCCCAAGATAAAGGGTCTTGACAGACTGACGGTTGGACAGCCGGACAGACGCACGAACAACAAAGTGATCCTATAAGGGTTCCGTTATTTCTTTTTAAGGCACATAATGTGTAAATGTGATACGTTGTACCTAAGGGAATCGGGAAGGCATCCGGGACAGTATGTAACCCGAAGCTCAAATTCCAGGGAGCTCGTAACGAATGAGACAAGTGTTCGACAGCCCGCAGGCCGGGCGTCCCTACATACATCAGGAACATCCATAATTCAGGAACAAAAAAAACCGAAAACCAGAAGTCCTAATTGAATTAGTTTACCAGGGAGAAATGCAGCGCAGCATTTTAGGTGTAAAGATGATGCACACAACACTACGCTTTACTCCAGAACAAAAGATGATGCATTTGGAACACTACGCTTCACTCCAGAACACACATAGCAGACGTAGGCGAGGAAACTGCCAGAGCTAAAGAGGCTAACAACAGATAAATCATTTCGCACTGTCTATTTGTATCAAAGTAAACGAGATCAAGCTATCACCGGCCGGCCTAATTTTTAGAAATAAAAAACCCAAAGATTATTAAAATAAACAAAACCCTGGACTATTTGCGAAATTTATTTCGTCTAAGTTTTAGATATGAGTATAAAAAATATAGACATACGAGTATAACCGTTTAATGACGAATTTAAGACCAATCTTTGCAACTAATTTCTATCGAGCTGATTTCATTAAATTATAAGTCGGCTCCATCTAAGATCATTGAAATATGATTAAAATGAAATATGATTTTTTTACAGTATTAAAGGAACTAGTTTTTCTTAAAATACTGTTTAAAAAACATGAATTAGGTGTTACTAGTGGGAATGGGCTGGCCACAATCGTACTCCGCTATTAGTTACTACTTTGATTATTACTGGAAGTTTCACACCGCCCCGAAATTGGTCTGATTGAGATGCGACATCGCAATTCAACTCTTTCGGCCGACCTCTGCACTCTCCTCAATCATTGACCGCCACTTAACTTTTACACTCGATACATTCCACTTGAAACACTTTGGGTAATCATTTAAAAGCTCGTAGTGTTTTTGTATTCAATAAATTCAATTTAAGCGATTTTTTTTTTGTTATTTGGGTTAATCAAGCCGCTATGGGTACGGTCTCTTTACATTCCACTTGAAACACTTTGGGTAATCATTTAAAAGCTCGTAGTGTTTTTGTATTCAATTTAAGCGATTTTTTTTTGTTATTTGGGTTAATCAAGCCGCTATGGGTACGGTCTCTTTACATTCCACTTGAAACACTTTGGGTAATCATTTAAAAGCTCGTAGTGTTTTTGTATTCAATTTAAGCGATTTTTTTTTGTTATTTGGGTTAATCAAGCCGCTATGGGTACGGTCTCTTGGGTCATGTTAAGATCACGGCTTTGGCGGAGAATGCGAATTCTCCCCGTCAATCAAAAAAGTTACTTGTGCGAACTACCTACATACAAAAATAATTAAAAACAAAAAGACAGGTTGGCAATTTTTTTATTTTGTTGTCGTTTTTTGCGTCAGATTTGCAAGAAAGTTGGTGGATATGTAGAGTTCCAGGAGTACCTTTGTAGAGAATTGTAGAGTTAGAGTAGAGGTAGTTTGCACAAGTAACTTTTTTGACATGTCACGGGCATTCGATTTTGTTCACCATGCAAAGCTTTTAAATAAACTAGAGGCCTATGGTGTAAGAGGAAATGCTCTGGAGTGGATACGCAGTTACTTAGCAAACAGAATGCAATGTGTAGAAATCAAGCAACTTTCAATAGTTCCAGATAACACTAATAAAACATTAATAAAAAAGACCTACAGATCTGAATTTAGAGCTTGTAACATTTATTTATTTATTTAACCTTTATTGCACAAAAGAAACCTTAACGTACAAAAGGCGGACTTAATGCCAGAAGGCATTCTCTACCAGTCAACCTTAAGGCAAAACAGAAAATTTGTGGGCGGTGCTACTAATAGTCAAAACCGAAATAGTAAGAACAAGTCAATCTATAAATATTAATTACATATACAGTAAATACATTATATAAACATAAATACATTTAGGTATATATAGATACATAAATACATACACACATACATATAGATAAATACGAGATTCATCGAAAATAAACTCTAAACTTTCAATCTGCTAGCAATAAGAGCACGGACAGACCTTTTAAAGGCACATTTGCTAGGTGATTCCTTGACATTAAGGGGAAGTGTGTTCCACAGGCGCGCCACTGTAACAGAGAAGGAGTTTGACATAAAACCAGTGTGGTGGACAGGGATGGAAAGGGACAAATTTCCAGAAGAACGAAGTTGACGATCACGAGACACGCCGTAATAATGAAATAAAGACTTGAGGTATGTGGGAAAATGCGGGTCATTGAGAATAGAAAAGAGCGTACAAAGCATGCGAATATTACGTCGCTGACGAATAGGAAGCCAGCCAAGCTGAGAACGGAAGGAAGACACATGATCATATCTCCGAAGACAGAAGATGAAACGGATACAGTTGTTAAGAAGGCGATCCAGCTTATCCAGAAGTTCCTCGTTCAAGTCCGGATAACACACATCACCATTTGTGTGCCGCAAGGAAGTATACTGGGTCCTTTGCTGTTTTTACTTTATGTAAACGATTTGCCAAAAGCCACAACACAGAAATATTTAATGTTTGCTGATGACACAACGCTAGTAGTACAACGTGATAGGAAAGACATGTTTGAAATGGATATTAACAAAGGACTGGCTGACATTATAGAATGGATGAGAATGAATAATTTACATATTAATATATCTAAGACTAAATTTATACAATTTCAATCATATAATTCAAATCCAATACCAATTACAATACAATATGAAAATAAATTAGTTGACGAAACAAATTCAATAAAGTTTCTGGGTATAATGATAGACCAGAATCTTAATTGGAAACACCAAATTGAACAAATAGGTAATAAATTAAATAGTTTTGTGTTCGCATTAAAAAGGCTAAGATTAACTGTCTCCAAAGAAGCTGCACTAACAGCTTACCATGGCTATGTGTCATCACTCATCAGTGCTATCTTATGGCTTAATACTGTGGGGCAACTCTGGAAATGTTGATAAGGTTTTTAAAATACAATAGCTATGTATAAGTGCGGTATGTAATGCTGGGGAGGATGACACCTGCTTGCCGCTATTTAAGAAACTTAAAGTTTTGCCATTGCCATGTCTGTACATAAGGGATGTATGTGTTTTTGTCAAGTCCCACCCTGAATACTTCCTTAAACATAGTGAAGTCTTGCTGAGACAGATGAGAGCACATAATTCGAATCTTTTGCACAAACCCCGCGTATACAAAGATATATACAAAAAAAAATATTTAACATGTGCATAACAATTTTTAATAATTTGCCGGATGAGCTACAAATACTGTCGGGGGGAATATTCAAACGGAAGTTAACAAAATGGCTACTTGACAAATGTTTTTATAGCGTTAAGCATTATTTAAATTTTAAGGATCCGATGACATTGTACTAGTTATAATATGTAATATTGACATTCTATATATATTGAATTATTGTAAATATTTTACCTACCTTGAATTAATATTTGTATGCATGCTTGCATACAAATATTAAACAAATATTACAAACAAATATTAGCATGCTGAATACACAGATTTTTTAAAATGTTTTTATTATAAGGCCAATTGTTACTGTATTCTTCTGACAAATAAAAATTTGAATTTTGAATTTGAATTTGAAATTTGATTGACGGGGAGAATTCGTATTCTCTTAGTCATCATCTTAACCCTGTGAAAATGAGTGCTGTAAAGGGCTCGAAACGTAGGGTCATAGTATTAATAAACGCGATTAATCCGTTCTAAAGTGTTTAATTTCAATGAATAACAATCGCGGTAACAGAAGACAGTATTCAATTATAGCTATATTAGCGATTTCGATAATATTATTTTTGTTCCAATTTCGAACACATCTGACACAAGAAAAATTGATTTGACCTCTATTCTAATATCAGTCGAGATGACGTTTAGTCTGTAACGAATTGTAAATTGCATACAATGACGCAAGCAAGTCGCACGTTATTTTGTTATCGAACGATATGAAAATTGGGGCCAACTCTAGTTTGTCTCTGAATTTAAAAAAATATAAATGTCAAAACTTGAATGTCATGAAAATTTTTATTCCTGAAAGTTGCAATGGCGGTCGATATATATTCGCGCTTGAACGCGTAATGGAGAGTCATGATATGTGTGTATATAAAGCAGCAGCGTATGTAATTGTAAATAATTAGGCATTAAAACTCGAGTGTGGGTGAATAACATCACACGAGTCTCATTATATACAATCACATAAACTACTATTATGTACGTACACTCGGAATCAATTAAACTGTAGGACAGCCGTAGGATCCGATAACAAGAGTTGTGCATGAACTTGCAAAGTTTGTCCTAGTTGTACGACAGGCGACACAACTACGCCATGTCGTAAGCCAGGTCATCAGTTCCAGTTGGCAAAACTTGAGTTCACCTCCGTCATACCGTGGGCAACACAGCGACAAACTAAAGTTAGTGCCAAACGTCCTGTGCATTCGGCGAAACTTGAGTGCACCTCCGTCGTACAGTGAGCAACACAATTATAAACCAACGTCAGAGTTAAGTATATTGTACAGTTAACGAAACTTGAGTTCCATTGGAACTGGACTAAAGTCTTGGTACTGAAATCAACGGACCGAAACATGGTCGCTAAGTTAGACGAAGTGACGCTACTTCAGCTGAATAGCGGTATTAGTGTTTCGTAAACCTGATTGCTATGAAAGGTCACCAAATTACTTACATAAGCGGCAGTTGAACCCTTTTAAGGCTAATGGTACCTCCTGCGATGTAATTTTGAAAATCAACTGATTCCGGGCATTCGGGCACTCTTTGAATGCGTCTCTACAACGGCTATTAAAACAGAATTACGAACTGAAATTATTATTTTGTTAAGCAGAAATTTCTGCGAACGTTACCATAACCTCGGGCGGGACTCGAACCCGCCCTAAGATATATGATGAATATGACACAGACCACCACAGAGACCACAGACAGAATATATGTTAAACTACTTAATCTTTTCTTGATTCCTTGATGAAAATGGGGTATCGCATTTATTATTTGTAAAAGCTTAGCAAGTCGAAAACCTGCAAAACTTGAGACTATTTTCGAATTGGCACCATTGACTTAATAAAATAAATAGATTCCTACACAAAACAGAACTAAAGCGCCAAATCTTTAGTGAACAATTTCGCATTGAAGATGATGAAAACGGTACATGCTTCGTACGAAAAAGTGCTTAATGACGTAAGCATTAAGTGTCAAATTCATATACAGAACTACCAACACTGTTAAAATTTACAGGCCGTTGTCACTTAACGTCAAACATGCATGGCCCATACCAGAAACTAAGGAAATCAACAAAAAATTTAATTGAATGTACTGCTTATAGAGTGAAGGACACAGTTCACGAAAGAAATCATATCAAATGTTGTGTATATCGTGTAAAACCGTTTAATTTAGTTTTATTTTGTTTATTCTTTTTTTGTCTTTCTGTTTCACTATTTTCTTTTGATATGGTTTCTTGTAGAACCACATATTGTAAATAGTTTTACTACTTTTGTAATTTCTTTTGAAAAATAAGTCCCGCCGAGTTTCTTGCCGGTAATAATTTTCTCGGGCTGTGGTGTAGGAATAGAACCGGTAGTAGCTTTTTTTTGACGTTCATAAGTGCATTGTAATGTGCCTAAATTGAAAAATAAAGATATTTATCATTTATCATTTTGTCACGTTCCAAACAAGGGTATATGAAAAAATGCTGAAGCACCCTTATAGCGTTAATTTTTCGGTTGATTGGGTATTCATTTCATTTTTTCTATATCTATGATTAGCCCTAATTAATTTCATTGACAACATTTGACCTCAAAAATAGTGTACTATTCATCCAACTTAACCTCATATCCATTAAAACCAATGTAATAACAAACAACATGATCAAATCAAGATTTCTGGCACAAGACCCGAGGGCCTGAGGGGATTTACTGAACTTCAGCACTTACTAGTTGGAATGGTTTCGGCAGGTAGCTGAATTGGGTTATCTGTTATCTCAACGTTTCATCTGCGTTTGTCATGCCCGGACTATTTAGTTGGAAGGCAGTAATTTGGATGTCAATGGGTCATTCAAATAAGTAAATGCTTTAGCAGGATTATGACGAATTTGCTAATAGTAATTTATGCAACAGTGATAAAATAGGGGTTCTTAAAATTGTAGAGTCGCTGTTACAAAACGTGACGTAGTCGAGTTATGTAATAATAGATCGGAGAATTTTAAGAGCCAATTATGAGCTGTTGCATACACTAGTTTTTCGATGACAGCAAAAATAGCGAAAAAGCGAAATCTTGAATGGTGGCAGAATGTGGAAGATGTCGAATGACCACTATAGAAATTAAAACAATTTTTTTTATGAAAATCCATAGGAGCATCGTTTAGCATTGTTCTTATGGAATACCATGGACAACGTTATAATGCTATTTCAATATCGCTGTCAGTCATCTAATTAACAAATAGAAAGGCTGGAGTAGAAAGCTGGGATATACACTCTGCTTTTCACGTTGATTATCGTGGAACTAACTGTAAAGCTTTAATTATTTTAAACGTCAAACATCTATGCAATTATGACGTTTACTTAACGTCATTTTCTTCGTCGTCTTTGTCACCCTGTGCTATCGAAATCTAAGAAACTTAGCATAGACAGACTCTAAAACCCAATCATTGATTCAGTTCTCAATGCAACCAAACAAGTTCTTCATCGACAATCAAATTGCATCGGTCTGATTGCATCTGCCAGCGATTGCATCGAACGGCGAATTAAGTTGCTACAAACATCGAAAATCTCTACATTTTGCATCTCCCTCTCTATCGCACTTACTTCGAACGAAAGAGACGCAGGAACCTCAATTAGTTCATGGTAGCTCTGCATCTTGTTTCTCAATAACCGAGCTCAAACGTCTTCAGTTCGATTGACGTTTTAATAAAGTTCCTTTTTAGCTACGGCTTCGATAGTGCTGTTGCTACAAGGGCGTATAACGAAAATCGAACGATTTCGGATTTGTGTCTCCACCTCTGTCACACTTGCATATTGGAGTGAAAAAGAGGTTTAACAATGACAATTTTCGATGTTCGTGGTAGGCATGCAGATATATCAGGGCAGCTTTGATGCTCATAAACAACTCAATCACTACCACTGATGCACTCGTATTCAGATTTTTGTGACGTTATTTGATGGCGACTGTGCAGTGTGCTTGAAATATGTTAACTGTAGTGTTTGACCGAAGTTTCGGTTTCGATTTTGGCCGGTTTCGGCCTAAAAACTATGTTGCGGCGAAAAACTAGCCGAAAGGCCGCTTGGCCGCGCTGAAACTTAAGCAAGAAAGAAAGATTTATTGTCACACAAAAAAAATACAAATATTACACAACCAAAAAAAAACAAAAAAGTGGCAACAGCGGTGGACTTACAATATCGTACTTTCGGGTCGCGTTAGACTAACGTCAGATGAGCTCGGCACGGCTGGCAATATGCAATTTCAATCCGAGAAAAGTGAAATCGGACCATGGAGATGTTTCGTTATTCGTATACAGTCAAACCTGGATAAGTGAGAAATGGATAAGTAAGAAAACTCTATAAGTGAGAGTAATAGCCAGGACCCGTCATTTTAAGCTACCAAAAGCGAGAAACAGAAACCTCTGTAATAGAGAGTCGTTTATCCCTCATAGACCTCCGTAAATGAGACTGCTTATCTATAAGTACCTCTATAAGCGACGGTCGAGCTTTATTTACAAATTTAACGTGTGCTATTATATGACTCATTCTTAACTTTCGTGGAACTTCCTACCATTGTTTTAGTATTGTTTTCTCGTCAATATCGTACCTATTCTATTTCGTGGAACCAAATAATGTTGTTATTTTATGTGCCTGTGTACCGCCCTGTTTGTCGGACTTACTCAGTTTATAGTTATCAATTGCGAAGGAAAGTTCTGTTCTGCATCATGTCTGTGTGTTTGTGTCATCACATTTTTTTCAGCGCTTTAATCACAATCATATTCATATTCATAATTCCTGCAAAATGTAAAAAGCACATTTTAATTTTATCATTATATATGACTTTTAAAATGCACATATCGCAAAATAGTAGTTTATGCAACAGTGATATAATAATGTTCTTAAAACTTGAGGGTCGCCGTTACAAAACGAGACGAAGAATTTTAAGAACCAATTATGAGCTGTTGCATACGCTAGTTTTCCTACGACAGCTAAAATAGCGGAAAAAGCAAAATCTCGAAAGGTGGCAGAATGTGGGCACGTCGTTTGCCCACTATAGAAATCAATAAAAAAACAACAATGCTAATATCTTGTATAATATCCATATGAGCAGTGTTCTTATGGAATACCATAGACAACGTTATAATGTATACTTTTTTTAATATCGCTGTCAGTCATCTAATTGACACATAGAAGTGCTGGAGTAGAAAAAATATATACTGAAACTAGGCAAAAAAGCTAGAAAATATTGTATAACAGGGGACAGTCGTCTGATTTAAAAATGAGGTTATCACTAACGAGGCCGGTGAGCAATTTACAACGCGCTTCGCTTTATATCTACGTGGACTACTGAGTTCTTGATTGTAACAACATAAAATGAATTAACATTTATTTTCTAAATAATTGTATACGGTAAGTGTAACTTACGTAACTACCTACCTCTACCTACCTTAAATCTAAAATAGGTCCTTGAGGCATTGTGCCTAGGATGATGGCGACATTTCCTCGTTGTATCGCAATGCTGATACGTTGTGCGAGGAAGCCACCAGCTCTTCGGTCACCAGTAACATCGACCTGCCGTTTCGCGATTTCTACGAAAAACTTGCGTGCACTGGGACGCCAATCACCATGGACCAGTTTTCGACCCCGAATGGTACAAAAAGGTACTAATAATGAAACATATATTCTAAAACTGAATTTGGACATTGTGCAAAAGGGAAATTTTAATGAAAAAGGGACGTTGCACGAGGCGTTTTGCAAATTAGAATGAAGAAAGTACATGTTGGGACCACATTAGATGGGCACGGGCATTTTCGCGATAAGAGATCCAAAGAGTTATATTTCAATGATTTTCATACTCAGAATCACGAGCTTGTTCGATCCTACTTGAAGAAAAAAAGAGTCTCAATTTTTTTCCTTTTCGTCACCATTTCTCAAACACTTTGTACGGCGGTTACAAAATGGAGAAAAACGTTTGAAAATTTGATACCTCTTTTTTCTCGTATTGTTGTCTACTAGATTGAAAGAGCTCGTTATTCTGAATAGGAAAACATTAAATTGACCTACCTTAAAACAGTTTTTTTTAAATCACTTCTCGCCAAAGTTCCCAGATAGATACTAATTGGAAGCCTACTTTCAGGTCACTTCTATTTTTTCACGAGCAGTTACAATTTTTAAAGGAAACTCCAACAACTCGCATACATTATATTTCATCTCTATTTCATTTATCTATACATATAAAAGGAAAAATCCTGACTGACTGACTGACTCACTGATCAACGTAGGGCCGAAACTACTAAACGTATGACCCTGAAATTTTCACAGTACGTTAAGTGTTTAACAAAGGTAACGAATAAGACGGGGTTTTGAAAAAAATAATCTTCTAAGGGGGTTAAATCGGGGTTGAAAGTTTGTATGGAAGAAAGTTTTTTTTTAGATAGAGACTCAAAAGTTGGTGTAGAGGTTTGTTATTAAAATACAAAAAAAGTAATTTTAGCGTTTTGGAAAAATCAACCCCAAAGGGGGTGAAAAGTGTGTTAAAAGTTTGTATGGCGGAAGCGTTTCCCTTTTAGTTATAGACTACAAACTTTGTGAAAAGAATCCTCATTAGAGTTTACAAAAAGTGATTTCAGCGATTTCGAAAATTCGACCCTTATAAGGGTGAAAAGGGTGTTGAAAGTTTGTATGGCGGAAGGTTTTCCGTTTAGCTAGAGACTTTATTTAATGTGTAAAGGTTTCTCATCAAAATACAAAAAAGGTGTTTTTATTTATATTTATAAAAGAAGAAACTGACTGACTGACTGACTGACTGACATATCAACGCACAGCCCAAACCGCTGGTACTAGAGATTTTAAATTTGGAACGTAGGTTCCTTATAAAGTCAAGATGTGCACTAAGAAAGGATTTTTCAAAATTCAACCCTTATAGGGGTGATTTGGGGATCCAAAGTTTTTATGGGGAAACAAGATTAGTTGGCCTATTCTATTTGAAACTTTACAGGAACATTTATAAAGATAAATGAGTTAGCACGCGTTTAGGTTTTTTGAGAATTCAACCCCTAAAAGGGGGAAAAGGGGTGAAAAAGTAAAAACAACAACATGGGTATCGTTTTATGGTTTATCGGGTCGCTGATTACAAAAACAACGACGATTTTAAAATCTAACGTGGCGATTGTGAAATACCATCTTCCCTGTTGCGAAAAGTAGGAAATTCGCAACTCATGGCGATTTAAAACACTCCCTTCAGCCGTGTTTCAATTTATCGCCACTAATTGCGAATTTCCTCCTTTTCGCACTATTCTAAAACAGGTATATTTAATGTTTTCCCTTCATCGCGAGATCTTTCGATCCTACAAGGAGAAAAAATGCGTCACAATTTTTTTTTCCATTTCGTTACCATTTCTCAAACAGTTTGTTCAGCGGTTTCAAAATGGAGAGTACGTAAAACGTTAGAAAATTTTGGGAACCGTTTTTTTCTCGTAGTTTTTTCTACTAGATTGAAAGAGCTCGTTATTCTGAATAGGAAAACATTAAATTTACCTACCTTAAAAAAGTTTTTTTAAATCACTTCTCGCGAAAGTTCCCAGATAGATACTAATTGGAAGTCTACTTTCAGGTCACTTCTATTTTTTTACGAGCAGTTACAATTTTTAAAGGAAACTCCAACATCTCGCATACATTATATTTCATTATTAATAAATAAAACTCTGAATGGCTACATGTATTTACCGTAAATCTAGGTACTTTAAATGAATAAATACTTTGATAGTATCTTTACACCTTTGTTGACGCAACTAACTAACCGAACATAATCCTTATCACATAGTATTATGGGTCATTGCTGTTGCATGACTTCAACAAACTGTTTTGAAACTAAGCCCTCCATATTTCACAAAGAAATAGTCGTGACCTTCAAAAACAATTGAAACGCTAACACTTATATCATGTTTTACGTAAAGAACGTCACATGTTATGTTAATTTGTATACCCGTCTAACAATAATTTCTCTAAGCCTTATGTCCTTGTAATAAAGCTTATAATTAAGTAATAAAGTGAAGTGTGGTACACTCATTACGTTTACTAATTAGGAAGGCCAGTTTGGCCATTTGTTTATTCAAACATTTCGCTGTTTACACAGCTTAATCTATTGATAGAACGTTGTGTCGGATAAATACGATAAAATACGAACAAATTCAGTATTATGACCGTGTATAACAATTTAATTGGCTCTTAGATTTATTTAAAAGTGTTTATTTTTATGGAAGTCATTTTCTATAACTTCACCAACACAATAACTTAACCAACCTAAATGAATATCACAGCATAAGATAAGAGGGCTATCAAGTGTAACAAGATTCATCTAACGATCAACTAATAGTAGTTTATGCAACAGTGATTTAATAAGGGTTCTAAAACTTTTCATACAATATAATTATGAGCACTGTTGTTGTTTTTTTTTTTTATTCTATAGTGGGCACAACATCTTCCCTATTCTGCCACGTTTCTAGATTTTGCTTTTTACGCTACTCGTCGTTTTAGCTGTCGTAGAAAAACTAGGGTATGCAACAGCTCATAATTGGTTCTTAAAACTCTTTATTATGTCACTGTTGCATAAACTACTATTATACCTAACAAACCTCAAATCAATTAACAAATACTTATTGTCATCCAGTAACCAAAATAAATTACAAATAAAAAACCCACTTGTAATAAATTGAGAATTTGTAATTAAACACTTTAGAACGGATTAATCGCGTTTATTGACACCATGACCGTACGATTCGAGCCCTTTACAGCACTCGTTTTCACAGGTTTAATATGATGGCGATTAATTCGTTAGTTAATTAATTTCAATGAAAAATGAAAGCGCGGTAATAGAAGACAATATTTAGTACTTAGTAATGAAGCTTACATTTTTATACCTAACATACATTTCAACATTGTACTGTAATTACTAATTAGTGACAGCGAACAGATTAATTGGCTTTAGCAGTTATGTATATGAAACTCTGCGATCAATACATACTTATTTTGGAACATTAATAATAAAAAATATATAAAAATCGTATAAGTACATCATTTCGTATCGTATAAATTGTATTTAAAAATGCTTGAGCATATTCTGAAAATTTGTGTTTTTTTTATTGTTAGGAAATGAAATATTGTAATATGTTCATTCAATTATTCACACAAAACACCATTTCATTTATGTATACTCAATGAATTTGATTTTTGTATAGTCAGCTGCGGAGATAACGGAACCCCTGCACAAAAGTATGTATGGGTAAGCACTAAGCAGGGGGTCCGTTATCTCTGCAGCTGACCATACCATTTCGTATCTTATTATGACTCCTGTTTCGCCACATTGATATTGCGACAATAGGCTAGACAACAAATAAAATCTAATAAGTTCGCCTGTTAGATAATTAAAAAATATTCGACACGAATTTTTTCTTTTGTTGGTCAAATGTAAAACGACGGAAATACAGTGCATTAAAGTTCCGCGTGACGTCAGAATTAGGTACGATTTTTACCTCTAAGTGATGTCACTAGCCCCTACCCCGGAACTTTGATGCTCTGTATCGTCGTCAATTTTAGTTAAATTTAAACAGGAAAAAACACGTGTCTTATAAATTTGGATAATCTAGCTGACGGGCTAAAGAGAATAATACTTTTTCAACCTAGTCGTCATCCCTACTGTAACATTTTTCTATGAACTATGTCGCTAATATTGTCACATGGGTAAAACAGCGGCCTGATATGGTATTGTTACTGTGACATGGTACGAAATGGTACAGAAATCAAATTCCTATACCGTACGAGTATATGGGTGTCACTCTTTTTCAGTCTGTCTTATATTAATGTCATGCATAAGTAATTTATAATTTTAAATTGTCAATCTACAAAAATATGTCGCGAATTTTATTTAGTCAGTAAAAAATACCAATTATTATAATAAATTAAGTAGTAATTTTAAATTTGTCAGTAAAAAATACCAATTATTATAATAAATTAAGTAGTAATTTTAAATTGTTGAGTCATTAACGAGATAAAAAATATCAAACAACTTAACCCAGACCCTGTGATAAAAACAGCATAACTTTTATCGTCAAGGTCGTTATCTTAAATTATGTAATTAAATATGAATCTTATAGCTTAGATACAAGGCAGACGATTCTTTAACTATTTGAAGCACGCCTGTTGCCATACAGAATCGTTTCAATTACTTATAAAAGTTTGTATTTAAACTAGTTCGTTCGTAGTATTATTAAAATAAATTTCATTGTCACAACATAATATATTCGAATATCGATGATGAATTTTAAAACATGTTTGATAACTAAGTAAATAGCGAAATGTGCAAATAATATTTATTTAGTTTAACTTTATTGCTCAATACATACATACACTTGTCATTTGTAATATGAATTAATGTAACCACCAAATCACGGTTTTTCAGGAGAAGTAAAAAACTATTTCACTGAATAGAAAACATGTCATAACTTTTAAAGTTTTCATTATTCTGAAATGATGTTTATAGTATTTTTCTTGATTTGGAAAGATTCATTTGATGATTAATAACAATTTTGGGCTACTATTTTAGTTTTGGAAAAAGTTGGCGCTTACGTTGTTTTTCAAAACAATATTGTAGTTACATTAGGAATTTCGTGAAACAAATCTAATACAAATTTGGTAGTTTAATGTAACTCACAAAAATGGTTGTAAGTCAACGCGCATTTGACCCCCCCGGAGTTGCAGGCGTCGATAGGCTACGGTGACCGCTTTTCATCAGGCAGGCCGTATGCTTGTTTGCTGTGTTTCGTATAAAAATGTCTCACGATAGTTTAAATTAACTTTAAGTCTATTTTGATATTGGTTGCCCGCCGGTAGACTCACGGAGTGTTCGTGTTATTTATGGATAAATATTTAACATCCTTGAACTCTACAATTTTGACTTATTTTTAGTCTTGTAACGAAGAAGGGAGTAATATAGCAATATGAGTATTCAATTTAAACTTTCGTGAGTCATACTGATATTAAATTGAAACGGTTAACACTCACGTATTTTTATCACAATAGGCGTGACATGTATCGACTGCATGGGACAGTCATCGTCGGACAGACAGAGTGGTGTTGTCACCTTCGTGGCTCGGGCATCACATACATATTTACATATCATATCAATTATGATGACAAAATGGTTAAATACTATTTAAACAGCCTCCTAGCCTAGTTGCTAGCCCCAGCATATGAAGCAGGGAGTCCCGGGTTCGAATCCTGGTCAGGGCATCTATTTGTGTGTTTATCACGCAATATTCCTGAGTTGTGAATGTTTTCTATGTATTTAAGTATTTATATGTGTCTATCTATTATATATATCGTTGTCTAGTACCCACAACACAAGCCTTATTGAGCTTACCGTGGGACTAAGTCGATTTGTGTAATATTGTCCCACAATATTTATTTAAGTATTTATTTATTATATCACGTGGAAAATTTCTCTTCACTCTGTCTTTCCGAAGATGACTGCCCGATGTACTCGAAAAAATGTCACACCTATTATGATAAAAATAAGAGTTTTAACCGTTTCAGATCAGGTGATATTTAGGAACTTTTAATTTCTAAAAACATAATTCTAACTCTTACGTTTTCAACCCGGCTCCTTATAGCGAACCAACACACTTGTATGTGTTTGTGTTTACATCTATGAATCACATAAATGTGTTAACAGCTACATAATATACATAACATAGTGTGAGAAATTGAGTAAATAAATAGGTGATAGAGTAAAAAAGTAGACTATGTAGAGTAAAAATCAAGATCTCGTTCAAGTTTCTAATATATCGCGCTACTTCGAAATAATTGCGAATATGTAATTTTAGAAAGTTATTTACTATGTAGGTACCAATACCACTACATAGTATAAAACAAAGTCGCTTCCCGCTGTCTGTATGTATTGTACTTAAATCTTTAAAACTACGCAACGGATTTTGATGTGTTTTTTTTTAATAGATAGAGTGATTGGAGACGAAGTTTCATATGTATAATAATGACCCGTGCGAAGCCGGGGCGGGCCGCTAGTAATGCAATAAAACATAATCAAGGTCATAGCCAAGGCCAGAATATATAATACTTATACCTATTCATTTGCGCAAGTAAGTTTTTTGATTGACAGAGTAAATTGTCATTATTTCAGTCATCATTCAACCATGACCGACTGCTGTAAAGAGCTCGAAACGTAGAGTCGTGGTGCTAATAGGTACGCGGTTAATTCGTTTAAACAGTTTTAATCTTAATCTATAATAACAGTTACGTATTATATTATTAGGTACTTACCTATATATTTTGTTTTCAACATATTTATATGGTTACCGCTGGCACCTATTTAGCAATAAAGCAATAGTTTATTTTAAATATTTAATAGTCGTAGGTATTTCTATATCCAAATCGACTTAGTTCCACAGTAAGCTATCTTATGTTGTGTGTACTAGACGACGATATAATATAAAATAGATAGTCACATATAAATATTTCAATACATAGAAAAGATCCATAACTCAAACACACAAAATGCCCTGACCAGGATTCGAACCCGGGACCTACTGCTTCGTAGGCAGGGTCACTACCAACTAGGCTAGAAGCCGTTAAAAATAATAAAACCTAAATAATTATTCATGTAAACTTTCCGACATAGTTTTAAATCAGTGAGTTAAAAGTTGTTTACCTAATGGATTTTTTTGAAAAACGAGTTATTCTTTTTTTACATACATGTAGAACCTAACGTAATTGTTCAGTAAGTATGCAAGTGTATTTAGCAGTGATAACATCGATCGCAAATCGCAACTGACCTTCCGGCTGCATGAATGAACTGGTATCACTACGCAGGAATCTTAATCTAGTTAGTAAAACCCAAAAACTTGAACAAACTTCACCTCAACACTAATCCCAGCATATTTACACACACTGTGTCTCTGACCTTTTTTCACTAGTTTTTTTAGGTTATAATTTACGTATTCACTGCTTGTTTGAATGTTTACGATCGAGCGCAGAACGAAACGCGTGCGTCTCCCAGCCACCGACTATCGTCTGACTGAAGTATGGCGCCGCCATTTGCAAAACACACCGAGCGGTGAGCTAATAACAACCAATATAAGTTTGAACTACAAGTACGTGGTTTTTCTCTGTACATGGTCACACTTATACTGGTCAGTGTAATTGACTTGAGTATTGCGCGCGTTGTGAACTCCTGAACGCATCGCTTCTGCGCACGGTCGCTCAGGTCAATAATGGCGTTAGTACGTATGAAATGAGTAGGGACTTAATGCGTTTTGCGTTGTGTCGTCACAGTTGTAGTTTTACGATTTTTTAATCAGGAGGATAATGTGTGTAGCAGGATAATTATAATGAGATTCTCATTGTTTGTGTGTTAAGTGTGGAGTAAGAATAGAAATAAATGGCTTTAATTATTGACATGCGTCGTTTAACACGTATTTTTTTTTGTTTGTGTATTTTATAATAACATGAAGTTAAAAAAACCGGCCAAGTGCGTGTCGAACTCGCCCACTGAGAGTTCCGCTCAAAGAGTGCTTCCTCCATTTATGACAAGTAGGTACTTAAAAATTCTGGAGCCACGGAACTCTCAGTGTGCGGCAATTATATGGTTTTCGGAATTCACCGGTATTTGTGTTATAAGCTCTTGCTTTTTGCCAAATTTCGTGGTTCTAGGTCAACGGGATTTTGATTCCTATTGCAAATGTATGGGAAATGCGACATAAACAGCCGTATCCTTTGATTGCGTTAACGTAGAGTTTTTGTTTTTTTCACAGTTTCAAGGCATCGCAGACCTTTGTATGTGGTATTAATTTCAGCTACCTCTACGCGTTCTCGAGATAAAGGGTTTTGACAGACAGACGGACGGACGGACAAAAAAGTGTTCTAAATGTGTAATAATTAGATATTTGATTGATTTATGTATTTAATTTAAATACTGCATTTTCGAAGGTAGAATAAAATACACTATTTAGTACCTAGCTTATTTGCATTATTTCAAGATGTATTATTTGTTTGTAATCCTAAATAAATAGATAAAAAGAAAATTGTGAAAACCAAACTTATTTTATGAGGAGCTCAGTAATTCGACTTGTGTTTGAAGAACAAAATTAAATGAGCCTTTGTGTTTCTGACATTCAAACAGAAATCAAAGTAAACGTCAACTTCATAATTAGCGACGGTGACAACAATTAAAACAAAATTCAAAATAACAATTCGACTTTCATGCTTGCCAGTCAAGATTGAAGTAAATATTTACAAAGCAAGATATAAATTCATAATCATGGGGCATTTGGGCGTTAATCTCAAGTTGTGTCAACTTCTTAATGGGTAGGCAACGCGCATGTGACCCCCTGGGGCCTTACCATGACTTCAGTTTAGGCTCAGTTGTAAAGAAGCGACTCAGTTTAGGTCGCGACTTAAATGACCGGTCGTCAACTGAATCGCGTTAAGACGCGAGACGTAAGGTTAAGACTTAAGGTAGTTGCAGGCGACCATAGGCCACGGTGGCGGCTATCCATGGGGCGGGCCGTATGCTTGTTTGCCACCGACACACAAATTACATTGGCGACCACGTACCGAAAGACGCTGCGTGGGAAGACCCCAGCAAGGCGGACCGACGACCTGGTGAAAAAAGTCGCGGAAAATCGCTGGATGCGGACAGCGCATCACCAGTCCTTGAGGAGATCTTTGAAGGAGGCCTTTGTCCAGCAGTGGACTTCTATAGGCTATGATGACGATGACCAGGGACCGGAAATTCGGATGCTTTTAAACCTAACCTTTGGCCTACTGAAGACTACACCGCGAAGACTACACCGTCAATTTAATTTAGTCACAATTTAGTTTACCAAAAAAAATTTGTTTACTTTTGAAAAGAGTTTCTCTTAATATTCCATAATCAAAACACAATACCTATTACGCTTTTAAATGACTCACCACGATTTATTTTTATGTTACACCCTGTTTGTAGTCAAAACTGTTTACCAACGTGTTGATTTAACGAAATTGCTGAAAATACTCTTCAAATAAATATTTTGACAATTATCACTATTTCCTGATGTTTGCGATCCCGGAATCCCCGAACAAATAATTTAATAATACTTTTAAGAAGCCGACTCCATCCAAATTTCGGATCCCTAATGATGACACAGATGTTAAAATCAACAAGATGTTATACTACTCGTATGTATTATCAAAATGATAAAATAAACAATAAATTAAATCGCAGGTAACTCCTCGAACCTAAGAAGTTTTGATTAACAACTCTTAAAAATGATGTACTCTTTAGGTTTTCACTTTTTCAAACAAACTAAATAGTATTTTCAATGTACAGTCAACCAATTGGAACCCTAGGCCACTGTAGGACTATGTCATAGTGACGCTATAAATCAGATTGTAAGAAATCTCTTACTGCTTGTCATTTTGACATGGTTCTAGAGTGGCCTAGGGTTCCAATTGGTTGACTGTACGTTAACATCAGCCTATTTGACGTCTCTTCTCATACGAAATTGAGAAAAATTTGCAGTACAATGCGTCTTGTAACTAACTTTGAAGTGTAATAAAAATCAAAACTTATTTTTTTTTTAAGTCACGGAATAAACGCTGGTCAGTTTGGCGATTGCTCTTGTTAACTTATAACACTCTTTTTATCTTCTACGCAAGAAAATTAACAGGTAGAGTTTACGTAACCCTAAAATACGCACTCAATTTATCCTCTACTTATATCGATTTTCGCCTTGGGGCTCGGTCGAATGCAAAATCCCTCCTTTTTGACTAATCTCACCTTTTTATTAGGTGGCCATTTTCTTTTCATGAATTTTAATTTGGTGTTTGAAAGCGAACGGATCGAGACAGATTAGAGTTCAGGGTTCCCTTTTAAGTTTGCTTTTTTATAGTATATGAGGTAAAGTCCGTTGACACTAAAGATGCTCACATGATATTCAATCCTGTAGTTTATTTCATATCATGTAATCTTCTGCATAGCATATACTGAGTGGGCCCCGTAACCACGGTGGTCGGGTGGCCTAGTGGTTAGGGCGTCTGCCGCGAAAGCAGGAGGTCGCTGGTTCGGCCTCAGTACTGGGGGCCGTGATCAGTTTTTCTGTAGTATATTATTATAGTAGTTTCACTACTTAAAAACGCGAATCAAATAGTAGTTTATGCAACAGTGTTATAATACCAATTATGAGCTGTTGCATACGCTAGTTTTTCTACGACAGCTAAAATAGCGAAAAAAGCAAAATCTCGAAAGGTGGCAGAATGTGGAACACGTCGTTTGCCCACTACAGGAATTAAAAAAAAACAACAGTGCTAATATATCGCATGAAAATCCATATGAGCAGTGTTCTCATGGAATACCATAGAGTCTATGGTATTCCTACATTGTAACATTGTCTATGGCATAGACAATGTTACAATGTAGGTATACTTTTTTAATATCGTTGTCAGTCATCTAATTGACAGATGGAAGTGCTGGCGTAGAAAAACATTAATTATAATTCATATATGATTTAATTAATGCTACCTAATTAAACTAAAGTTGCAAGTTTTGAATATTAAATTAAATATATTGCTCCCGTTGTAGGGCCCACGCAGTATAACAGTAGTATAAAAAATACTGAAGTAATTAACCAACTTGATTGTTTTATGTTACTTCATTACAAAAGTTTAGAACCCTACAATCAAGAGAAAAACCTCTCTTCAATATGACCACAAAATATATTTTAGTGTAAAATCGATATGGTAATTTAAGGACCTAGTCATTTTATGTTCTGTTAATTGTGAGACTGTAGCGTAATTATCTAGATCTACCCAACTGTTTTAATAATTAAAAATCAATAATCGGAAATTAGTCCCACTGTCAGTCGTTGCTGTAAATTAACCTGCATTTGACTAATGATTTAAAAAACTCTGTATTTATTCCAGAAAACACTGACATTAACCTCATCACACTCCATTTTTATTAAGCTATTGCATAGTTTAAACCTCTCACGACTATTCCTGATTTCCTGAACTACCAACATCCATTACCACTATGACTTACATCCCAACAAACCATTCCAATATCGACTTTATATCAGAACGCATAAAGCTCAAAATTAAATATCGTGACCAAGTTTTAAGAAGTAAATCTATTTACCACTGGGGGTGAGTACAAAAGATCGTTTAAGAAGCAGCTGTCATGAGGGGACGTCTTGTTGGTGAGACAGGGGTGTAAGTGCCGTAGGCACGGGATGAAGTTACACCTTTGTGTGCCGTAGCGTAGGTGACACTTGGAGATAATTAAACTTGGACTGGATCACTTAGCTATTCTTTGACCTTATTTATTTGTGAGAATGTAAAAGCGGGCGGAGCGGCTCAATGCGCCGAAATTTTAAAACGTAATAAATATAAGAGCCTGGGCAGAGAGTACCCTTTTGTACCATTCGGAGTCGAAACTCTTGGTCCATGGGGTCCCAGCGCACGCAAGTTTTTCGTACAAATCGCGAAACGTCTGGCTGATGTTACTGGTGACCGAAGAGCTGGTGGCTTCCTCGCACAATGTATCAGCATTGCGATACAACGAGGAAATGCTGCCAGCGTCCTAGGTACAATGTCTCAAGGACCTATTTTAGATTTAAGGTAGGTAGAGGTAGGTAGTTAGGTAAGTCACGCTTACTGTATATATTTTGAAAACAAATGTATATTTGTTAGAACAGGGTAAGGGCGAGTCAGATGGGTTCTGTACATTTACGTAATTTTCGTATTTTTTTTATCCTATACCTATGGTACTACCAGGGGCGTGAAAGGCGTTTTACGTTGACACAAATTATATATTTTATTGCAGTGGCTGTTTATGAATGAATTCATTCTTATATTGCTCATGCACTTATGAACGCGTGTGTACATACAAAGACGTAATAAAATAAAACTTAACTAAAAACACTAACCTCATTAAACTAGAAACTATCTTTATTGAAATATTACAAAACCAAACAAAAAGCGACACTACAAAGAAATAAAATAAAAATTAAACTGATTAGAAAAAATACAAATCTAAAGATGGCCACTGTTTGTTTGTTTTTAGTAGTTTCAACTCATTCGATGTTAGATGAAGAATGATGAAAAAAGGAACTTCATGCTTATTTTTTTTAATATAGGGATTTCAAAAATCGTAACTAGTGTTACTCTTTAGCCTTGTCTTAGCCCGCCTATTTAGATGTTATTTGTCTCTATAATTGCATATACGTAATTTGCAAGTGCAAACGACTAGATATCATTAATTCATTACCCCCTTTATCTAAATAGCTGCTAATGAATCTTATTTAACCTTTACTTTAAGGTTATCCAATTAACACAGTGTACCAATATTAGACTGATATTTATACATCTTTAGCAAATATAGTAGACAGATAGAGGAAGTTGGATGACCAGCCTTTACCTTTAGTTTATCGTGCCGTGCGCGTGCGTCACTCTAAGTACTTACACGGGCCAAACAGATTTAAGAAAAACATCACTTCTGTCAAAACATTGCAAGTTAACTTTCAGAGGGTACAAGATTATCAGCATTTTCTCATTTTCCCAAAAATCCCTTTTTTTTATACTACGACGGTGACAAAAAAGCATACGGCCCCCCTGATGGTAAGCGGTCACCGTAACCTATGGACGCCGGCAACTCTAGGGGTGTTACGCGTTGCCGACCCTTAAAAATGGAGGATTCGCCGTGTTGTCAGCTAAAGGGGCAAGCTTTGCTCCGTGGGTCCCCAGCGGTCAACACAGTGAATCCTCTTGGAGCTCTGGCGACCTTACTCGCCAACAGAAACACAAAACTATGACCCGTTATTGTACCGTATCTTTTAAAAATAAAATAAGCTAAGCGCATTGCGCACACAAAGCTAAAAATCGTAACCTAAATCTAGATTAGCATACAGGTTATTAGCCACCATATTTGTAATTCCACAGGTCATTGGCGTCGTGCCTGAACCTACTACAAATATCGAAACATCGAAATTTCGTATGAGTCTCTTTCTTTTCACACAAGCCCGATTGAGAGAGATGCATAGATTTATCGATGTTCGTGGTAGGCCCTCTGGATTCCGTGTTGACCGGCCATTTTATAATGCAGCCAATATTAAAATACTGGAATTGCTAAATAGTTTGAAATTTGTTTTATTTTTTACCTTTTCGCCGGTTGCTTTTCTTACAGATATGGTTTGGAATTCTGAATTTGTCATTTCCTGTATTAAAATAAAGAAAATAAAATAGTAGTTTGTGTTACAACTTACAAGTGATCAAAATAATATATTTCCGGCGAGGGCGTACATTGAATTCCGCTCAGGATTCTAAAGTAGAATCCTGAGCGTAATGAGGGATTCAAGTTTTAACGCCCAAGACGAAAATAATTTTGATACCGTGTGACAATACTATTTTTCACACCAACTAAGAGGGAATAAACAAAGCCGAAAACAGCATCATATCAACACCACGATGCCACTAGTTATTGCCCTACAACGTAAAAATGTGTAGTCCTTGAACAGAAAAGTGCCACTTTGATCCCTCCCAGCTTGAACAGAAAAAAACCCTTTTATGAATGAAAAATACCTCCACCTTACAGAAAACTGCAGTTTAATAACACTAGACCCTACTCATAGTGTTGTGTTTCTGTTGGTGAGTAAGGTCGCCAGAGCTTCAAGAGGATTGACTGTGTTGACAGCTGGGGACCCACGGAGCAAAGCTTGCCCCTTTAGCTGTCAACACAGCGAATTCTCCTTTTTTTAAAGGGCAACGCGCATGTAACACCCTTGGAGTTGCGTCCATAGGCTACGGTAACCGCTTACCATCAGACGGGCCGTATGCTTGTGTGTCACCGTAGTAGTATTTAAAAAATCCTCATTCAGTAAATACCATGTGAAATCTCTGAAATACGTCAATAATTATCATAAAGCCATGGCATGTCATTTAATATTGGTCTTTATTACAATCTACAAAATTTAACCTCTTTACTAAATAAAACTACGCATGACAATCTAATCAAATATGTCAAATTCTAGTGAACCGTCAACACAGGCGTTTGTATTTTTATTTCGTATTATTTAATTTTAAACAAAAATGTCTTCCGACGACCTATCAGGGGGGGACAATGCGGGGAATGTAAATATAACTTTGATGACATTAAGGAAGCCTACAGAGTTGAAGAAGATTATTGATTCGGTGCCAAAGCCGTTGAGGTCGGTGCCAAAGAATGGGTTGCCGCAGTGGTATAGGCTTGGGTTGGAGAGTAAGCTGCCGGTTCCCAAGATGCCAGTTGGGAAGATCACGTTTTCGAGGGGCAGAATTGGTGAAGATGTGAGTACTTCTCCTTCGAGTAATTTATTTATCTCAAGTGCCTCGTCCTCAGTGATTCGTTCGGCTATGAGACGGGTGTGACGTTGAACTGACTTTGCTGTCTAGGGTCATAACACTCCAGATTTGCAAGAACCAAAAGATACAATGTTTAAAAATATATTAGAAAACTTTTACTTCAAAAACTCTGTGAAGGACTTTTTTAACGATGGTAGTTTAGAATTAATGAGATTACGAGTAAATAAATGTCGTTAATGATTTAAAACTGAACAAAATATATTATAAACCATGACAGTTGAATGGCTTGCATGTTAGTTATTAAACTTATCAAGTTAATTTTGTATGGCCTTACACAGTGTCATGGTCCGACTAAACATGACTTTACAATGAAATAAATGAGATAAAATGAAAAAAATGTGTTTAAATAAAAACAACGAAACACCTACTAAAAGCCAACAACAAAACTCGCTCAAGAAACAAAATTTCAAAACAAACTCCCAAATTATTCTTTCTCTAATCCTTACTTAGTAACACTGTGAACATCACAAAGCCCTTATTTTAATTCGTAATTTACGTATATTAAGACTGTCTCGATTTGCATGAAAACCGTAAGAATCCACTGAATACTCGGTATTAAGCCAACGGCTTAGGGTGTCTCCACACAGCCTATGAAAGGATGTCATTACAGACGAGAGCGTCATGGATGTATGTAAACGCCTTAATACTTTAATCTGTGTGTAAGATACGTTTTCAACACGGCTCGGAATAAAGGATGACTGTATTATGAATATTTTATAGTAGGAGATACGGCATACATGAATTTTAATGTCGACTGTTATTTGATTCAATACTTATCTATGTTAGAGAGTTCTTAGATTGAGATTATGCACATGTTGCCTAGCTAAACCTAAGTCCACAGTTTGACGGACTAGATTGTCAAGTAATCCTCAGGCAAAATGTTGCCAGGAATAGCAGAAGGAAAATAATCACGAGTATGTGAAATAACTAAATTGAATTCAAATAATAAGTGTTAATTTGCTAGATTATGTAAGTGTCTGTTTTCGTGGCAGTGCACGTATACAGGATGTTTTAATACGAAATGAGTTAATGACCGATAAAGTCTATCATCATTCGATTACACCGTCGAACGTAATAGTTGTGACACTATTCAATGACAACATTATTCTTTCCTAAAACATGATGTATGAAGCTTGAAGTCATTTGTCTGTCATCGGCATGAAAATTACTGGCTCTGCTGATTATTGTCACACCTGCTGTGGTGAGATAGGGACCAGCTCGTCGGTCTTACCTTTTTTAACCGCAGCTTTGTTGGGAATGTTGGGATTGGCAGATATGGCATTTCTCATACATTTGCAATGGTGATCAAACTGTATGCGGTTCTTCCTGTTTACGTAGAATCACCAAATTGGCAAAAAGCAAAAGCTTGTAGCACAAGGAAAAAATGTGAAAACCGTATAAAAGCGTTTTTATTTTTTGTTGTTGAAGTAAGTTATATCGGAAAATTTTATCTGTATTCGACTTAGAATCGAAAACTCTTTCAATGTAGTAGGAGAGAAAAATAGTAGGAGAAAAAAAGTGTCCTAAAATTTCCATACATATTTTTAACTTTTCCTTGCGCTACCGCCATACTTAATAATATGTGAAAAAATGGAGACGAAATTGAAAACAAGTCGTGGGACACTTATTTTTACCTACTAGAAAGGAAAGAGCTTTGGATTCTTCAAAAAAGATTGTTCTTTAACAAAAAATGAGAGCGCCTATAATTGCCGCGCACTGAGTTATATTTTCAATAATATCTACCAGCTAGGACACTTTGTGAAAGCTTCAAAGCTTCAAATTCAGCATATCCTTCTGATCCACTCCACCATTAAAAATCATTCTAAGCCGGACTCATTTCAAAGTATCAGTGCGATTTGTTTGTAATAAACCAAGATAAGAGTAACACTTAACTACTTATCTTCAAGAGGCTTGTTTATACCACTGGGATTAAGTTTCGCTTCACTGCGACATGGACCTATCTCACTTTGAAGTTGATAGTGAGTTGGCTCTTTGTATTGTGAGATAATGGTTAGTGCTAGTGATCTCATTGAGTAAAGGTAGTTAAAATGCAGGCGGGCATTGGTATGTCAGGGACGAATATGTTTTACGTTGTCACTTTTTTTAGGTTATAATTTTGGCAAAGTACCTAGTGTACCTACAGTCGGCCGTTCTTTTTCTTGTTCTTCTCCTTATTCTTCTGATTTAATGTAATAATTATTTTTTGGTTGGAGGTAACTGCCCAAAATTTTGAATTACCTTATAAGTACAGTATACAGCTTACATTATTTAACTCAAAACGACGTGACAGAGTGGTTAATCGGAAGGCGGTCTTCGCTGAAAAGGGCTGAAAGAACCTTACCGAAATGAAAAGAACTATCAAATAGTCTACTTCAAACATAGGTACATGTTTATTTTTTAATAACGGTATTTTTAGTAACGGTAGAACCGTTATCATTTTACACATGATCGAAAATCCGAACTATCGAGATAATACTGGACCTATTGTAGGTTTTTGTCGGATGTTCCACTAATGAAGTTCTAGTTTTTTAGAGATGATTAGTTAATATCACTTTACATAGTTTACGCCACACCTTAAATTCAAACATAGCTACATTAACAGCTTACTTTTCGCTTTTAAAAGCAGCCAAGATCGCTTAAAAATATTTCATCGAACGTATCACATTTCTGAACATACTTCAGAAGAGAAATGCCCTAAGTGCATACAAAACTGAAGGCTTAACTGTCTTTTTCAGTGCGAAACTGTTTTAGATTGTTTTAAACTGGTACAGTCTCACACATAAGTGACTGGGTAGCATTTCCTTTTTCTAATATACAGGCTGTCCGGTAATTAACGGACAAGCCTCAAACCACGAAGGGCCCTTAGGCTAGGCCAGAAAATTGACCTTATGGTTTCGGGTTGAACTTTTTGTTCCCATACAACATACGTGGTATATTGCCGTTTTATGATACAGAACCCTTCGAGTCTGACACGCACTTGGTCGGTTTTTTTAACTTAGAAATATTATCAGAATTCTAAAGATAAGCTGCAGCGTGTTTCACCACGCTGACATTGCGACAATTGTCAGGTTTTTATGAACTTTTTCTACTCCAGCACTTCTATCTGTCAATTAGATGGATGACAGCGATATTAAAAAAGTATATGTTAGTCTAAAATGTGTTTTTTTGAATTAAGGCCTAATTACAAAAACCGGCCAAGTGCGAGTCGGACTCGCCCACCGAGGGTTCCGCACAAAAGCGCTCTTACTACTTACTCTTACTTACTTAAAAATACTAGTGGCAAGGAAATCTCAAGTGTGCGGCAATTTCAACTTGCTACCTCTACGCGTTCCCGAGATAGGTAAAGGGTCTTGACAGACAGACGGACAGACGGACGGACAACAAAGTGATCCATAAGGGTTCCGTTTTTTTTTACAAATACAAATACAATTTATTTATTCGTGGCAAATTTAAGATACAATTACATATAAGAGACAAATATACAAAAAATTACCACGAAATGGTCTCGCCTCAGCATAATGTCGACCCGAAAGTCGACGCTGTTCTTCCGGTCAGACCATTTTTGGGCCACGATCGCAGCGTGTAAGTATGGCCTAATAGTAAAGAAAAGTAATATTGAATGCATCCATATCCATGACGCTGACGCTTTTGAGGTACGGAAGCCTAAAAAAACGCCGTGACTGCGAAACCAATTTAATGTCGGTTAGTACTTTCAGATTTTTGAAAAATAATTCTTAAATAGTGCTACTCATCATATCAGCCATAAGACGTCCACTGCTGAACATAGACCTCCCTTTTGACCTCCATATGTACCGGTTGGAAGCGACCTGCATCCAGCGTCTCCCGGCGACCTTCATAAGGTCATCTGCCTTTGGGGTCAAAAAGTGCTTGAGTGGAGACCACGGCTTGGCAAACGCAGCGTAGGATGTCCACCCACCAGATGAATAGTGCTACTACTATTTGAGAATTAATTTTCAAAAATCAGAAAGTAAACATCTTTTTATTTGTGACCTCCACCAAAAACTTGAAATTATGTTAAGTTAAGAATATCTCAAAAACTAAGGCATTTTTACTAAACCTTAAAGTCGATTTTTTGAACCAAGCTCGTCTGTTAATTACCAGACAACCGGTATAACGTCTAAGATCCTGGCAGCGCATTTATTTGACGACCGGTTGGCGTAGTTGGTGGTGACCCTGCCTGCTAAGCCGGTGGTTCTGGGTTCGAATCCCGGTAAGGGCATTTATTTGTGTGATGGTCACAGATATTTGTTCCCGAGTCATGGATGTTTTATAAGTATTCATGTATTTGTATATTATATATATCGTTGTCTGAGTACCCGTAACACACGACTTATTCCTACACACTACACTACACCTAAGGAAATCAGCTTAAGGAAAAGATAAACGTCGTGTCGTATCAGGCGGTCAAACGAGAGAGATACATGGAAATTGCTCCACCGACAAGAGTTTGACTCTTAAATTTATGATGATGAAGTAGATATTTGTGAGTTGATCTGTCGCTGACTGTACAGCCTTTTAGTATCACTTAGTTGGCTTCCGTTCCGATAGCCTTCTAAACAGCGTTTAGTTCGTATCGTACGATGAGACCACGGGACGAGGTTATTGTCAGCCAATATTGCCAGTGTCATGAACTTTCGGGTTCCGTGATTTCCTTTTGATAGGTTAAGGAATTGTTACGAACGATTAATACTCATAGTTACAAATACTCATACATTACAAACACGGACTGCTTAAATTTGTCTTTACCGCAGTTGAGTAAAAAACCTTGCATCTAAATAACTTAGTATTGTCGCGCGAGTGAGTCGCGCCAAAAGAGCTTGGGCATTTTCAAAAATAGGGTACCATTTCCTTTTTTTTTAAATAAAGAAGTTTTGGGTTTTTTATAACCAGAATCACGAGTACTATTAATTTAAAAAAAGAAAAAGAGTGTGTTATTTTTGGTCAGTTTTGTAACGCATTTTTTTCATACATTTTGTATGGGCCGTTACAAAACTGTAATTTGTTTTTGTATGGAATATCGAGGACCCATTTCCACTAAAATGGTGCACTTTTTACTTTTTTGGTTAAATAAATGTAACTTTCGTCTCTACAAATATAGAACGGAATAAATTAGCAACTAATTTTCAGCGCTTTATAAAGCTATTTGCATACCTAGAAAGTAAACGAAGTAATTTATGGTCACGAACTTAAATGCCTAAATCCAAATATTACTTAAGTATTAATCCAATCCAGATAAGATTACTTTACGCTGACCTCAATCAGGTGTTAATAATTATAAGTATGCAAAGATAAGTACTAAATACAAATATTTTAATTATGTATTCCTGGCCGTCTTTAGAGACTATATTACATATGAGATTATCTGGATTTGGCTTAGTTTCAGAGATAATACATCTTTCTCTAACTGATTTTCAACATAAATCGTACAAAAACGCATTTTTGACTGCCGTGTTACGGGCACCACAATGAGTTTTAGTTTTGACATACTTATTGACTGATATTAGAAAAAATAAAAAATGCTTCGCTAAAAACCTCTATTCAAAAAATTTATTACATGCCATGTATTAAAGTAAGTTATTATTTTCTCTTATAACTGTATTTCATCTGCGTGAGGTGTGCAATAAAGAGTATTGTATTGTATTGTAAAGTATTAAAAATGAGGAAAGTTATACCTAACATTTTTAGCTTGATTGCAAGTCGAGAATACATGATTAAAATCTTTCGCATTATAAACGCCCGCGGTGTATAGGATAATTTGTAATTATTTATATCTATGCATGTGCTGTTGTATATAAGTATGTGTATGACTTCCCTTTTACGTTAAATTTTAGTTTTATTAATAAGTACTCAGTTTTGATTTATCTATACATTTTTTTGGATTTCCTTGTGTATTGACTCCTTCACCCAAAGGTTGTCTGGAAGAGATCGCTTCTTAGCGATAAGACCGCCTGTTGTCTACCAGTGTTTATATTTTAGTGCTTAATTTATATTGTTTTTATTTCCTCGTTGGTCAACAATACAAGAGTATTAGTATTGTATAATCCTCATAATAAAATATATAAAATCTAGTCAATATGCGAATTGCCTTACACTTTTTCCTAACAAAACAGAATGCCACTACATGCTATAAACGACAAAATAAGGGATAAAAGATTGCCACAGTTCGTCATTTCAGGCTCCATCCGCAATTCCTACAATACACTCGACTCACACCATTATACAACTGTCCACCGCTTTCTTATAGCTTTTAAAGGATCAGAGATCAAGATGTACTGAAATGGGTTACTTTATGGTCTGTGCTTTGTGGATTAGACAGGGTTCAGGGCAACAATAAGCCGCCTGAGATATTGCGATCCCTCTTGATGGGACCTGTATAAATAACTGCCGCTTTCACGGCCGGGAATAGTGTGTTTCTTGGCGGACGTTTTCTTGGGGGACTTAATTAATTATCGTAGGTAGGAAGAAACAGAGCAATGTAATCAAAATTTCCGTTGACTTTGTTATATCTGAGTTCAACGCAGATATAAAATATGGTGGTGGACATCTTACTCAAATATGTCCCATAGCACCTTATGCCGGTGTAATAAGAGCGTAGTACCATTTTTATGAGTCGATTATGTCGAACCATATTTTTGCACTTGACTGTACGAAGCACAATAAATACGTCATAGAATGTGGGTCAGAATGACATAAGCGAACTTGCATTGATGATTTCTCTTCTGATGTATGTTTAGAAATGTGATACGTTCGATAAAAGATTAATAATGTACCTGACACTTTAGAACATTAATACTTAATTCCCAGAATAACTATCTGAATTCAAAGGATATCTCAAAGAGGATTGTGGACGCTACCGGCGACCGTAGAGCTGGCAGCTTCCTCGCCCAACGCATTAGCATTATTGCAATACAGCGAGGAAACGCTGCCGGCGTCTATGGTACCATGCCGAGGGGGGAATATTTATTTTAATATGTATTTTAAGATTATGTATTTTGTTGATAATCGGGATTAATAATTATTGTATGTGTAAATGTAACAAATACACCCGACCCGAACTTGAACTCACCACCCCAATATCTCGGCAACCGTATGGCTGTTTCGACCCATCTGCCAGATATCCTTAAACATATTAGTATGTCACTAATATACAAACATACATATAAACGCTGAATTATTCCAGTAGAATCAGAGAAATCGCTCGCTCGTTTAATGATGTATAAATGCAAAAAATTGATACTTAATTCATAAAAAATTGACAAATAATTAATCAACCGAGCAAAGCCAGACTTTTCCAATCTTCTTTATTTCTCCAACCTACTAGTTGGACCAATCCGATATTGTTTTGTTTGTATGTATAAAACAAAACCGACGCACTGTATCAATTCACGGATAATCTTTATCACTGTAAAGCGGGTAGGCCGAGGTCAATCGTGTCACAAAGCGGATTGGATCAAGATGAGGTTCGGCGACTTATCCGAGGGCAGTAACACGGCCTGCGAGGAGAAACGCCCTGTGATTTCAGATTTTGCAGAAATATTATTTTTATCCAATTCCCCCTGTGACCCAATTCGCCTCGGTATATCGGTATATCCTAATTCCTCGCTCATAGCCTCATACTAACTTCATTCCATTGTTTAGGTGCGTGCGGCCATCTGTTGTTCCAAACTTCCAATTAATTCGGAGCAACATCGCCATCGGTGACCGGATTATAACGGCCACTGTTTAGCTTTTGGACCATCTTATTTAAAAGTAGACTCCATTTCTTTTATTTTTTGTTAAATTTTATGATGATGTGGTTTACATTCGTCTAAGAAATCGGCTCCTCATAGAGTGCAAATACATTTTTTTTGCACTTTGAAAATTATTTCAGCGTCAGAGCGTCTATTCACCTTTCAGACTATGATAACTATGATAAGGCACAAAAACATTATTAAAAAAAAAAGCCGAACAACTTGCCGACTGTTACTTACGAAAAGATGATTCGAGCATGCTAACATGATTCCGTTGTTCGCCAAATTGTTTTCCAGCGACCATCTGTTGTTTCAAACTTCCAATTACTTCGAAGTGGCCGTTACGATCGTTGACTGGCATAAAACGGCTGCTATTTAGGTTGTAAAAAAATTTGTGCACTGTGCCAAAGGCTAACTTAAAAGGAACCTTATTTATTGACTATATTCAAGGCTATTGTCCTATTTACAAAAAAATCTCCTTAACATAACTTAAATATTAACTGTTTAATTATGCATTTGAATAAGCACAATTGCATACGCCTCGATTTTGTAGAAGCAGCAAGACTTGCTGCCGAAAAAAATTACATTATCAGAGTCATATATAGATAGTTTTTCATAGTAGCTACGAAATCGTAAGGGATTTTCGTAACTCAGTGGGAAATTTAGTACAAAAATGTTGTCGCACATTGGGATTTCGTATCTATCTAGCGTAGAATAAGAAACTACCTACCCACCAAATTTTTTTAATTTTTTTTATGTCACGCCGTGTATTTATTTTAGTAAATCAATCCTTGCTACTAACAAGCGGTGTCGCTACGCCTTTCAACCGAGATTCTAAATAGAATAAATACGAATTATGAGCATTTGCTGCACCTATTTCAACATCATTCGCATTTGGACGCATTGGCATTGTACGAGATGTACCTCTGAAATATTGTATAATTATATTTCCTTGACGTGTACCTTTTATGCTACCAATAAATTTATCTTATCTTATCTTATCTTATCATTTGCTCAATAGTTTCGAGCGGGGTTGTATTTGCTCGGCTGAGTGGATTCATAACGAGTAATTTGTACGTCCATCCGTCCGTTTGATTACACCAGTTATCCACAGTAACCGCAAATTGTTGTTGTCAAAGGGAATGCTTTACATCATAATTTTCCGGGGTTCAAATCGAAATCACAATTTTATACTACACTACAATATTACACTCATGGCGATCCTTATTGGGAGACACAATTTAATTATTATTATTATTCTTTAATTAATTCGTGTTTGTGCAGATCATGATGGAAATTCGTATAAATTTGTTGAAATGTATGTATGTATGTAAACTCTTTATTGTACAAAACACGGATAAATTAAAATTTACAAAAGGAAAACAGTAAGTACAAAGGCGAACTTATCCCTTTAAGGGATCTCTTCCAGTTAACCTTTGAGTAGATGAGAGAAAAAATTAAAAGAGGTAGACAAATACACCTAATGTACAACAACGAAACTGAAATGTAAACTTATAATGTAATTATCTTTCATGAAATAAAAATCTATCTAACTATCTATCTATATTATTATAGATATTTTTAACCGAAACCGAATACCGCGGTAACCGAATTAATTATAAAAAAGGGAATTAGAAATGTGTACAGATTAGAAAAAATGTCTTAGTAAAAACATCGGTGTCAACTTTCGAATTTTGTGGCACTCGGTAAAGGTGGCAAAATAAATAAATACATTCAAATAAAAAAAACAGGAATAAAAACATGCTTTTACAATTGTACATTCGAATATTTTAATAATAACGTTTAATTTAAAAAACCTAAATAATTTCGCAATATAAAAATAATACATGGTAAAATTTTCAATGGGAGTTCGGTCTCGGACGCCAAGCTGAGCGGACGCATCCCAGTGTCCCCGAAACAATAGGCAACCGTCACCAGATGTTTGTGCAATAACGCCGACGAAAGTGCCCCAAGTGCGCGTACGACACCAAATGCCCGCGCGACCCATTCTCAATTGCCTGCCGAGTGACGCGAGTAGTGCCAATGTTTTCAATAAATTAATTAATAAGTGTATTGACTCGTACCGTAGTGATATAAAACCGATCGACCGTGCACGTCCACCCCAACCGCAGCGGCAGACAACAGCCACGACCAACTGCAAAGACGTCTAGACAACTGTTTGCACCTACTCCACGGACAAACCCGGTGAGGACGTTCCTTTTCTCTCGCCTCTCGTACGCCTTAACCCACACAATATAGGTAGATATCGCGCACATCAGCTGTGCCACCGAGTAAGTATATCCGGTGCAGTACACGTTATCAGGTGCTACTCCTCTACATCATCTCTCTATCCTCTATCCTTAGTCAGACCTAGATATAGTCTATTCCACCTATTAACTTAAGACACCTTCAGAGGAGCTAACAACTAGCCCTGACCAAGTACGGTATGTATGTACCTACCTAAGCTAGGGTTAATAAGTTGGCCTTGTAGTCTTACACCAGCAACAACGTGGTAAAATCTTACCCATAGGTATAAAACATCTACGCCAAGACCACATTCTAGGAGCCCAATTTAACACCTACATATGCACATTAGGTACCGTAGGTAGGTAGGTACCGGTGCAGCTACAAAACCAACTCCTCCCACTATTACCTTTACCTCTACTTTTACTTTACTTCTACCTCGGCCAAAAGCCAGTCTAAGCAAAATAAAACAAACAGTAGTTGAACTATCTCCTGAATGGTACCTACCCGTTATTAACATTCCATAACTAATTAATAGCCTGAAATTTATTAATATCACAGGCCGAGTCTAGGTAACCATAAAAGCTACTTCATATTTAGCCGAAAACATAGAGTGGCGTAGGAGTTAAAATACCAATTGAAAATCATACAAGCACTGACTAAGTACCTATCTGCCTATATGGTACATATCGGTGCTCATCCAGGCAATCAACCACATAGCAACTTATTTATGGTTCATGGTTTAAGAAACTTATTTCTCTAAAAAGAATATTACAATACACTTATATAGAGAAATACAAACAATCTTAGCATACATTATTTACAAGTGCACGAAAATCATAAAATAACATTTTTACAGAAAGTTTTTGCTCCGATCCCACAGAAACTAAAGCCCGGGAAAGATACTATGCAGGTATCCCAAAACACATAAATCGCGCCCAAAAGTCAACAACAACAAAAACCATATCTGTGTTGTGCAAGCTTTTCCAGAAACTAATATCAAATACCCTTTTAAACAATAGCCGACTTAAAACAAAAACACCATCACTTCTGCAAAACAAGAACTGCCATAAGCATTGTACTTACCAACATCCAAAACCCCTTACTCGGAAACAGAACTATTCTCAAAACAGACTAACTGCGACCGCATGTGCGATCTGCCAATAGCCCAAAATCTGTGCCCTTTGTTGCAATAGTTCTGCCTCTCTGCCCATTGTTTCAAAAGCCGCGTGCCAGAGTCGCCGGGTTTAAAAAGTAATCTATTGCTTCCGCAGTAATAAAACCCTTGGTGCCGTCACTGTGTTACAGGGATAGCGTAATAATACAAAACAATTACATCGAATCTTTCACTTTCGTACAAACAACCCGCCTTAGCCTTTCTTAATAAACCAAATCCTATTAATCAGGCAACACGCAAGTAGTTCACTATGGAGATCTACCCGATGCCCAAAGATGGCAACTGCCTATACAGAGCCATTGCGGACCAACTAAATGTTGTACTAGATAAAAATATCGACCACGTAGAACTTCGAGAGACACTTGCTAATCATTTATACAGCGAAAAAGACGACAGCGACATACGACTAGCACTCAACGGTAGTGTCTCTGATTATTACAGATCTACCAATAACGTTTGGCCCCCCTGCGCCGAACTTATAGAGGAATATGTACAAAACCAGTTCAAAGACGGATTCTGGGGCGGCGAAGAAACTATACTAGCTGCCACGAGATATTTTATGGAATGAAATTAAAATCTTCGTTGTTGCGTTGGACATAGAGAAAGCTTTTGACAGCGTGGATCTTAGCGCCTTAAGGGACATCCTACTTAGCCGAATAAGCACTCCCCTCACTAACCGAATTATTGCGGCCTGTATGAGGGAACGAACTTTCATTTCATGGTTCGGACAAACCACGGAGACAATTAACAAAAGCAAAGGAGTAAAGCAAGGATGCCCACTATCGCCGAGGCTGTTTACAATTTTAATCGACGATGTTCTAAAAACACTAGAGGAAGAAGACGAAGCTCTTACCCTTAACCAGGACAAAAAAAATCACACTTCCCCTAATCCTATCATTTGCAGACGACCTCATCATGATAGGCGATTGCATTGAAACACTTGACCGACTATTAGTGAAACTAAAGGCCCTTTTAAAAACAGTAGGCCTCGTCATTAACGAGACAAAAACAAAGCTTATTATCAGGGATCCCTTCGGCCCACCGGCAGCCGAACACCAACAAAGGAGCCTCGGCGGAGTACCAATAAAGCCCATAGAATCACTCAGGTACCTGGGCACTTATATAACAGCAGGCCACGACAGGCGAGCCGCAATTAAAACCAGATGCGACAAGGCCATTCGAAACTCTAAAATACTATCCAAATTCATACAAAAGTATAACATCGATTGGAGTATCGCGAGATTACTATACAAAATGGTCATTGCACCCTCCATGAGTTACGGCCTCAAGGCTATGGCCCTCACAAGTGGCAATAGGTCGCGGCTTAGAAAATATGAGAGATTTATATTAAAAGAAATGTTAGGCGTATCAAATAGTCCTCCAAAACAAAAAATACAAGAAATCCTTGAGGGAAAATCGATCACAAAAACCATTAAAGTACGTAGGCTATCGTACTATGGCCACATTCTCCGACGATCTCACCCACATCTCCTCCACGCAGCACTGAACTACAGGGAAAGCAGAAGAAAAGTAGGTAGGCCTATTTTCACTTGGATCGACTCACTGAACCATGATATAACCCGATACACCAAAAAAAGCCGGGCTTATTGGAAACGCATAGCACCGGATAGGGACCTATTCAAGAGGAAAGTAGAACAGATCTACAAACAACCAGAGACTGATACCGAGTCCGAGGCAGAAGAGACCAACCAACCGCTACCGGGTCAGGATCAGTGATAGCCCAATAATGGGCGACTACGTATATTAAACAACAAACGTAACGTAAGCGCAGTCAACATCCTTCTCGTACCTATATATTTACACACATATATATCTATCTCTCCCTATTACTGGGCACGATGCTGGTATTCGGTCTGGTTCTCTCTCCCGTCAACTCCTATCCTGGACTGCACAAGCCCTACACTCCCAACCTGTACTTATTGGCGCACTGGTTTCTTGGGCAGGAGGGCCAGTTGAGCATGCCGAGGCGGCAGACGATGGAAAAAATGCGCGAGAAAACCCCGATACACGTCCCATCTCGGTATGGGCAAGTCCGGTCGGAGGTCGTTAAACCACCGTACTATACGTCTCTGACCGACGACCTGGATCGTACTAGCACGTGCATTAGAGTAATCTCGACGAGTCTTTCCGTCCCTCCCTCCTTCGTGTGACCAACGCCTCCGAGTCCTTGCAGCTGAACGGCTGGCTGGTGTGGCCACTTTACGGTTACGGTTACGGTTTACGGTTACATGGTAAAATTTTCAATGAATGTCAATTTAAGTATCATGCAAATTAATCTGTAGAGTCAAATAGTAGTATATCGAAACATTCATAACTGAAAATTAGTCTTTTAGTCATTTAAACTGGATATATTCTTGCAGACGTCAAAGATTGACACCAAAATCCTTGGAAAGTTTAGTGTTATAAAAATAGCAAACCCCTTCCGACCCCCTAAATTGCCCCCTTAAAACATAAATACGCCATTTTGACTTAAGGACGTAATCAACGCCAGTATTTGCTATACCTATTCCGAATTTCAGTTTTCTACGCCAAATGGTGGCTGAGATAAATGTATTTAACCGATTTGAAATCGGACTGATCCCATAAGTTATAAGCTTCGTTAATAATGTTTTGTACGGAGCACTACTATGATTTTTTTTCTTATCGTGAATATGTAATTATTTAGAACCCACTCATAAATTTACAAAGCTTATCTCCCGGATGTGGGATTTGGCAACAAAGCTTCAAAATACATCAAAGATAACATTTGCCTTTAAAACCCTTTTTTCTGGATTCAAAGTTTCATTGTTATCATGTGTGATATCGCTTATCTGCCCTAAAAGTGACATTAAACCGTATTTTCTCCGTTTTTTGGATGTAGAAAATATAGGTTTTCAAAAATAATCCTTTTTGATACATGGTTTTATCGCCGACTGTATTTTTAAAGGTTCACTTATAATTCTTGAGATAAATCCAACAAACCCAAATAAGTACAAAGAGGTTGCGTTGTTTTATCACAAAGTTCTGATGACTACCTCCGGTCTCCATCATCAGATCGGCTCTTTAGTAATAGGTACCATAAGATTGTATTGTCACCCAACTTACATACTTCCGTCTTTCAGCTTAAATGAACAAACGCATTTTATCCATTACTTAGTATTTTGTCACTTTGTGTAGCTACATCTCAATCTACTAATTCATTATACATCTCCCTTAACCTTTATTGTCCAACCATACGAATTTTCTCCCGTTATTGGATATAAAATCTGTTACGGACCATAAACACAGTATACCTTCTCAGTTCCGTCCAGCCTACAAAAATCTATATTCTCTTAGAAGCGTTACCTACAGTATGTGTAGCAGATTAACACCTACGGCTGTATATCAGCTGTACAGCTTTAGAGGCAATAAATCCTGGTTACGGCGGTTGTAAAGAACTCACTAGCCCGGGATTAACTTATGGGGGCATAGTCGCGGCGTCTTATAGGAAAGTGTTTGAGGGAACCTGAGATTGAAAGGGATATGTTTTATCGTAATTGCTACAGCTTGGGCATTGCTACAAATATATCCTTGTAGATATCTAGCAGTTTTTGTTTTTGGTCTTATACATCATATCATATAGTCTTATAAGGGACATAAGTAAGACGCGTAGGCGTTATCTGTACACCTGGTTAGATTTTGCAGCACGTCACACTGAGGTGAAACGCATTAAAAGCGAACCCTCGAAGGTCTAGAAGAAAATTTCATAAATACTCGTTGAAATGGCACGACAAATAATGTACCTACAATAGTATCTTCCGCTTTGAAAGTTGCAGAAATATCAGACACAATACTATTTGTACAGCCATAAGAGCGCGTTACTTATTTTGCAGCCTTCATAGGTGACTGTAAACTTAAACAAATATCTTATGAGCTCCCAATCAAATATCATATGAGCTCCCAATATATTGGCATTGTTGCAGTACTCCATGAAAATGTCTGCAGTGCCGAAATATCGGGTGCTCGCATAAACAAGACATACGTGGCAAATACTTACCCCGTTTTAATCATATTATCTCTAGGTCCGCCGAGTGGGCCTCGGCAATAGCAGCTTCAAGCAAACCTTCGACCTGACCGACCCCTACTGTAACAATGTGTCGTACGACTACGTGCCGATGCACGATCCCCACCTCGGCTCCTACTTCGCGCAGAAGGCAGCAAAGAAGAGGATGAAGCAACTCGGCTTCTGCACGCAGGTTGTACCATCTTCTACAGTGTTAACTAGCCAATTGGGTTGGACTGTAGCAAAGGGGGGGCCGGGACTCGGGGAGATGTTGCTACCAAAGGTCATTGGGCATTTTTGACCCCCTTTATGAAAGTTCGCGTACTGACACCAAACCAGTTTTCAATTATAGAGCTTAATTCCGTTTTTCAAAATATGTCAAAAATTTTCAATTTATCGACCGGGAGAAAAAAGTTATTCAAAAAAATAGGCTGAACATGTTTTTCAACCCTTTTTTCAAATTACGCGTTACGGAAACGGTGTTTATCGATTTATTGAAAGAAAATGAGAAAATATTCATGTGTTTCTATTAATTTCATCCCGAAATTTACGCCAGCCTTTAGTTTACCTACTCGATGGTAACTCGGTTCATCTACGAAACATAAGATGTCGGTAGTAAAGAAGATTTTGGAATATGTAATATATTTAAGTGCCGTCAATCAACAGTAAACATTCACGAAAAATAAACTGCCTTTTTTAGAATTCATTTAAGGTATGTATACCTCGATGTCATTGTTACAAAATGAACCTTTATTTTACTGGAATTTTAGTTCTAATTTACGTCGTTTGTCGCTGTTGTGGCGTGACATCAAAATGAAAAATAAAATTATTTCTGCACACTATCGGCCTCCAGTGTTACATAATAAATAAAATCTATGATTAATACCCTTTAAATTAATTATGTTTCAATTGTCTACTATATAAAATTAAATGCTCATTTTGCTACCATGGCTCCATCTAGAGACAAGTAGAACAATTAAAGCGTAGTTAATTAACGCTAATCGCAATTAATTAACTATGACTATGACACAAATGGGCCAACGACCAAATGTTTGTCGAAAAGGGAAGCCACATTTGGTACACGGATGGTTCCAAGACAGTTGGAAAAGTAGGATGTGGTATCTATGGTGAGAGGCCTAAGCACAGAGCCAGCGTCAGCATGGGCAAACTGGCCTCAATCTTCCAGGCAGAAGTCCTTGCCATTAACATATGCGCGGAAATCAATCTGGACAGAAACCTAAGAAACCAACACATCTACATTAACTCGGACAGTCAAGCTGCTCTGCTAGCACTAGAGTCCCTAGAGGTTAACTCTAGACTAGTCCAGAACTGCAAAAATAATCTAAACGCCCTGGCTAACACCAACAAAGTTACACTTAGATGGGTACCAGGACACTCCAACATTGCTGGAAACGAAGCAGCGGACGAACTTGCCAGAAAGGGCGCGGACACGCCCCTCGTTGGCCCGGAACCGTTTTGCGGAATTACAAAACGAGAGGCATACTCTCTGCTAAACAATCTTGAAAAGATGAGGGCAATCGCAGAGTGGAAATCCGTAAAAGGAAACACACACTCGAAAGCTCTAATATTAGGGTTCAACAACAAAAACACTAAAGAGCTCTTAGGGCTCAAGAGGTACAAAGCCTGTGCGGTGGTCAGAATTCTGACTGGGCACTGCAAATTGAACAAGCACATGTTTCTAATGGGTAAGAAACAAGACGCAGCATGCAGGTTCTGCCAGGAAACAGAGGAAACTGCAATGCACATCCTCTGCTCCTGCGGACCACTAATGCACAAAAGAAGTATCCACCTCGGTAGGCACGAACTGCAACCCTGTGAGATACACAACATTACAGCCCAAAGAATTTGGAACTTTCTGGACTCAACGGGAATCAGTAATGAATTATAAAGGGCTGCCACAATAGATCACAACTGGTCGATGCGGCATCTTCACTAGCCCAAAACAACAACAATAACAATTAATTAACTAAAAACGAACACATATTCCTCAACTCTCCCATGCCCTGCAAGAATGCGACCTATACCACTGAGTTGCAGATACATTTATCTAGACATGAAGCTTTATTTCGTTAGTGTACGCCGTGGGTCAAATGTCCGAACAAAATGCCCAATGACCTTTGCCGTGTTAGCTAAATTCGCAAAATCTGTAGCTCACAGAACCACAAGTTTTATTATTCATATATTTTGCATGCAGTTTATAGACAGCAGAAGGCTGAACTATTCCATATTTCTAAATACATGAAGCTTGATATCTGTTTTATGTAAATTAATAATTCTATCTTGTTCAGGACGGCAGGGCCGTGTGCTCGCTGAAGGACTTCAACCAGTACAGGAAGTATCTGTACAATCAATACATGGACGCAATACATCAAGTTATGAAGGTCATAGTAAGTATCGTATTGCCTTAGTCCCAATCTAGTGAAATCGTTTCGCATATCGGATTTTCTACCAGGCTACCATGAACATCGAAAATTGGCATTTACGGAATAACCTCTTTTTCCCTCAAATATGCAAGAGCGACAGAGAGAAAGATACAAATTTTCGATTGCTCGATTCTCGTAGTAGTAGGACAGGTTTCTAAAAGGTCTGCAACATGCAACAAAACACAACACGTCTAGAAGTACAGATCGTAACGAAATCTTGCGCGGAATGTCATTAACTAGAGCTTCATACATTTTCCGTGCCAGCTTTAGTGAATAAATCGGTGATGCTGTAAGTATGCCTGAATGATTATCATTTATGTCTAGCAATTTCGTTTGAAAATTGGCTGATCTCCTAGAAAATTTTTCTCTAATTTCCCTATATATTTTCTTCACCTCAGCTACCTCACCTTCAGTAAATAATCTCAATAACCCATTTTGTTCAGGACGAACGCTGCCGGGATGATCTGACCCTGAAGCGCGTGGAAAAAGACGTTGCCCGCCGGCTGGATATCTTCAACAGATCGGAACGCGCCAGAGAACATCTGGAGAAGGTAGCGAAGGAAAACGCTGCGGAGTGGGCAGAAAAGAAGCGGCTGTAAGTTGCAAAAACCACAAAATACTTACAAGGCAAGATTTATTTTAATAATGATACTTGTTTGAAAGACGTGACCTTCGGCTGCTAGTTGGAAACCTTCACAGGTCAGAGCGCGCTAGAAAGCATCTAAAATCTAAAGCAGGAGAACTATAATTGAGCAATAGAGGATAACAATGATGCAGGCGATTTATCTTTTTCTTTTTACTCTGATTACTTCTTAGTTTTATTGAGACATGTCCGGGTTAGAGATAATCACCAGATCTAAGCGGATTACACTTACGCATCACTTTGCTATTTTACATAAATAAATAAGCTTTGGGTAAATTACATGCGACCAGTTTTAACCAAAGACGCAATGCTCACCTAAATAACAAAGCAATATATTATTTAAGGCGCTGGTTTTACATACGAAACTATTGTTTTGTACTAGAAAGTTAACTAAAACATCATTAAAATTGCGACACGCTCGCGAAAGTTGCAACAATTCTCACTCGGTCCGCCATTACCTAAAACTTTCCCCAGTCACCGATCCAACTAAAACTTCATCGCTTTCCGTCCGAACGCAACTACTACTAATGAAATTTCGTGTAGCTCTAGCCACGTACTGATTTAAACCTTCACGAATTTCACAAATTATTAACTACAAGATTAAATAAAAATGTGCTACACAAATAAAACGAATTGATAACCAATGTTTGGGGGGTGTTTACTTATTTTAAGTCCAATTTCTGTCTACCAGACATAAATAAGTGCTGTAAAAAGTTGGAAGCGAGGTAGCTGTTTTATGACTAAGTAGTCGCAGGCGCCGCCGCGCGTTATATCTACGTTTACTCGGTTTACTAAACTAAGTTGACTCGGTCATATAGAGAGGATGGAGGGAGATCGGAAGGTCACGCAGGCATACATCAGTCGCTCAAGAGTAGGGCGTGCAAACCGGTTTTTAATTACCGGGGTTTAGAAGTTTGGTGGTACTTCTATACTGTTCAGAGGGTGACCTGTACGGTGAGGAATAATATGCACTTTTATTTGACTCCCTATATTGTCCTGTCCATTATGTCAAACAGTTTTTCAGAACACAACCCATTGTATTTGTTAAGAGCTAATAACAAACGCACTACACAAACATCATTCAAATTCGACATGCGCGCGAAATTTGCAACAATCCTCACTCGGTCCGGTATTACCTAAAACTATCCCCAGCGACCGATCTAACTGAAACTTTACCGCTTCTCTCCCGAATGTGTCTAGTGTGTCTACTTTTGAATTCTCGTTGTAGCTTAGCTCCTGTCGAATGGATGGGTAGTACCGATTCAAACATATATTTTTTTACAATTTTAACTAAAACTCTACAATTGTAAAGCAGAAATTAAATCATTTATTAATCATAATAAATGTTTTGATTCACGTTTTTACGTATACACATATGAAGCAACCCAAGAACAACAACGGTGGTGGATAATACCTTACGGCGTTGGATGGTATTATCTAACATCCAACTACTAGTATCTCATAAATTGAAATACATGCCATATACTAAATAAAAAAACCAACACCTGTCGGAGGCCAAGCCGCGGATCGAACTCGCGTCTTCAGCTTACGCGGCTGACGACATAACAACTAGGTCACCTGGTCTCAACAATTGTGGCAAAGTAGTCCATAGACGCCTGCAATACCAGTAACAATGATGCTGACAATAATCACACTTGTCACCATGGTAAAATAGCCGCCTGCTTGTGTATGAATACCACAACTACTAATCCAAACATCGCCACACCATTTTCAACCTTATGCTCAAGGGATAGAGTTCTATAATATAGCCGTATAGGCCTACCGCAAGGCTCTATACTAGGACCCATAATTCTCCATTAACTGGCAATTAGTATTTTGGTCGGGCTTTATAAATATTTGTTTGCTGAAATTGCTGCTTTCACAATTTGGTTTCAAGTGGCTGTTAGTATTTTTAATGCGTAGGCCTTTAATTGGAAATTATTGCGCCATTTTGCGACTTTATTTTCGCTGGTTAGTAATTAAGCCTATTATGTTTTAAATTTACGTCTTGAAATGTATTTGCTTGAAATATAAATACAGTACGTATCAGATCGAAAGGCAAAAAAAGAAACCCGTTAATGTTTAGATCATACATCTAATGGTACCTAATTTATCAAAAATACGACAGTTTTTACCTCAGGTATAAAAATATATTTTTCAGTCCTCCGGCCGGTAAGCGCCACTTTACGCAAAACTAAATTGCCGCCTGCCGGCTCCGTCGGGCAGAAAAATAATATACAAACCTCGGCCGTTAAATGGGAAAGCCTCGGATCACATGTTAGTCGACCTCGGCTTCGCCTCGGCCGACAATTACATGGGATCCCAGACATTTCCCACTAAAACGGCCTTGGTATGTAATCTACTATATTGTTATTGTTTTGCATCTCCCCTGTATTATTTGTTTACAATCTTACAAATGACATATCTTTAATTATCAACTGACAGACAGGCGTCAAAACTTGTTGTCATCTGAATTTTTACCTAGTTACAAACGCGCTTGCACGTTGCCTATACTCGTAACTACAGGAATTATTTAAATGATTACCTAGATTACTTATAAACAGTACTCACTCATAGCGCATGTGCGTTGACATGACGACGTCAATAATGATGAAAAAAAGTGTATTCCGTACTAAAAAGGTGCATACAAAAACCCTAAAATATTAGTTAATTAATGATTCGTTGCCCCTACCTACATATGAACAGTACGCAGTACGCATGCACTGTCAAAAATCAAAAACGTAAACAAACCTATCAGGATGTTACAAAAACCATTAACCGACTGCAAAAGAAAGTGTTCAAAAAATTCATTTAGTATTTTTATGCCATAATACATGTATTGTATTGTAGCACGTAAAATTCACGTCATTACAATGTACTTGAGTTCCCAGTCAACCAGTTTTAAGGTTTGCTCTTCTTTGTGATACAAACTGAATATTTGAACGCCTATTCCGGGCTTATATTCATCAAAAAGTATTAAAACAAATACCAACCCCTTAACAGTGAATATAGGGTTGAAAGCTTTATATTTTCTCTGAGAAATCATTAAAATTACATAAAAGAGAAACGCTCAGATATCGTTTGATCAATAGCCCAGCTAATGACGTCTAGTTTTCCAGAATCTTATTAGCAAAGTTTTTGAAACAGATGATATTAATGATAAGATATCTTTACCTGAAACGAATTTGTGGATTTTACATCTACTAAGTTTGTTTTCGACTTTAATGTCTGGCATAAGAATAATGTTTAAAATTTGGGTATATTCAGTGATAAAACCTTGTTCAGACTTTTAAGAATTTTAATAGTTTTGAGAGACTATTGAAAAAACATGATTTGTATTTTATGACTGTTGTTTAAGACTTACAAAAAGTTTTCAAAGTGTTTTCGTGGTCTTAATAAAATATTTATAAATTTATAACATAAAAGGGATATTTGAAGGGCGTTTTCAGTTTATCGCGTAAGAATGAGGAAAGAAAAAAATCCTACGCACTTCGGCGCATAAGAAGGATTTTCATAGTTTAGAAAGGGTCTTATTATAATTGAAACGTGGAAAGATTATATTATAAGAGACTGATATTTTTACAGACCATTGGGCAAATGTTTGTCGAACATGTCTGGCGTACTGTGAGACGTTGGACTGATTTACTCGTATTATACAATTCTGTGTGCTAGTTACTATAATTAAGTGATGCTACCTTTGTCCATACTTGAATGTTGAATTATACAGTGCCTTGGTTTCTCTGTCATGCTGTATATTTTTTGTAAATAAATAATAATAATAATAATATTGTAATTTTACAGAACTATTCTCATTCCAAACGATAATTAGGTATTGTTGTTTTTTAGAGTTCCGTACCTCGAAAAGAAAAAAACGGAACCCTTATAGAATCACTTTGTCCGTCCATCAGTCTGTCCCTCAAGACCCTTTATCTGGGATACACGTAAAGGTACCAAGTTAAAATGAATACTACACACACAGGTCTGTAGTCCCTAAAAGCTATGAAAAAAAAAACTTCTACCCCCAACGCAATCAAAACATAAAGCCGTTTATGTCGCATTTCCAATACATGTGCAATGGGAATCAAAATGGGGTAGGGTAAACTCAGGTTATTTGGTGATACTTACTTCTAATTCAGTGGTACTTACTACACAGAAAAAAACCTTAAAACGTTGCCAAAAGTTTAAATTCTTTAAATTCTGGTATCAAAATAATATTTGAAGATTTTGAACTTTTTGCAATTTACTTAAGTTATTTCTTCTGTTTAGTATCACCGAATTAGAAGTATCACCAAATAACGCGAGTTTACCCTACATCCCGTTCACCTAGAATCCCGAAATTTGGCAAAAAGTAAGAAGCACAAGTAAAAGAAATCAAAAACCTAATAATTGCCGTGCACTGAGATTTCCATGCCACCAGTAGTCACTACTAGCACGACATTGATTTTCCAGACAGTAAAACCACAACAAGTCTCGAGGATCGCAAATTATTTTCCCTTCAGCTTGTTACTAGAAACAACCAAGGTACTCTTGTAAAATTTAATACTCCCGCAGCGAACAGCAATCTCAGAACAATTGAGTTATGAGCACACATCCTTGAAACTAAACGTTTGATTATGAGTCTTACTAGCTTGAAATAGGGTCTAGAATTGTTTTGGGGAGTATAGATTGAGCTTGTAATATAGGACACCGTCGGCAACGTAGATTGATCTAGTGTGGACTTAAAAGTGTATACCGTCATATTTCATACGGTCTCAATTTTATTAAGAGGGGGCAGAGTGTTTTCAACGTAAACGACAGTTACGGTTAAGACTGTGGCGTCCTCAATTATTTGCAAAGACATACAAGATGCATGTAATTATTATCACAAAGAGTGTGTCTACCATATTCGTGTATTTATAATCTACAATAATGTACAGTTTAGTAAATATGTCTACGCAAAGACGCAGCAAAATTGAGAAAAACGCGTGTCAGCGTTTATGCCAAAGTGAATGAAAAATCATTTGCTTTATTTTTAAAAACTAACTCTATCCAATCTCAAATATACAAGCTACTGAATTCGTATAGTCTTATTACATAATACTGGTTCATTAATTAATTATGATTTTTTTAAAACGTCCTAAAAATCCGCCATACAAAATTACTATGGAATCTGATCGTTGAAATATAACAAGTGAGCAACACCCGAAATAGTCAGTCGGCCCCGAATGTTCGAAGCGACACCACGTCTCTCTGCGGAGCGTCTACATCTAGAAATAAATCGATGTTCATTGTGTACGTATACTGCGTTATAGGTAGCAAAACGGTATAAGAATTTTTTTACCATTTTTTGTGTTTCCAAAGGAAATAGGCAATAGCAACCAGTTCAAAATGAATGACATACAGAGTTAGTTTCGTTTATACCTCATTGTATATAGTGTCACTTGGACCGTAGAAGATGTCCAAGGTCTGATGACGGAGTAGAAAGGTGGCCACCGGAACTCAGGAAGTAGTTGATGTAATACCCCCGTGTTTGGACTCATTTGTATTGTTTTGGCGGGCACTTGGACCGTGACTGGTGTCCAAGGTCTGATGATGAAGCAGAAAGATGACCACCGGAACTCAGGAAGTAGTTGATGTAATACCCCCGTGTTTGGGCTCGTTAGGTTTGTTCTGGTGAGCACTTGGACCGTGAGTGGTGTCCAAGGTCTGATGATGGAGCAGAAAGATGACCACCGGAACTCAGGAAGTAGTTGATGTAATACCCCCGTGTTTGGACTCATTTGTATTGTTTTGGCGGGCACTTGGACCGTGACTGGTGTCCAAGGTCTGATGATGGAGCAGAAATATGACCAGCGGAACTCAGGAAGTAGTTGATGTAATACCCCTGTGTTTGGGCTCGTTAGGTTTGGTTAGGCGAGCACTTGGACTGTAGGTGGTGTCCAAGGTCTGATGATGGAGCAGAAAGGCGGCCACCGGAACTCAGGCAGTAGTTGATGTAATACCCCCGTGTTTGGAGTAATTTGTATTGTTTTGACGAGCACTTGGATCGTGAGTGGTGTCCAAGGTCTGATGATGGAGCAGAAAGGTGTCAACCGGTACTCAGGAACCAGTGGGTGGAATACCTTCGTGTTCAGACTCGTAGATTTTGTTTTGACGAGCACTTGGGCTATACATGGTGTCCAAGGTCTGATGGTGGAGCAGTAAAGTGTCAACTGGTACTCAGGAACCAGTTGATAGAATACCTTCGTGTTTAGACTCGTTAGTTTTGATTCGACGAGCACTTGGGCCATGCATGGTTTCCAAGGTCTGATGATGGAGCAGATATTTACAAATATATTAAAAAATTATAAATTATATTTATTACATTAATATTTATAAATTTTGTAAGGTTGACTCCGATTTGGATAAAAATCGATATCTGAGGATCCGGCGGACTGATTAACATGAATCTTGAGTCAAATTTGTTAAATATTGTTTAAACCGACGCCATCTTGGATTTTGTAAAATCAACTCCGATTTGGATAAAAATCGATACCTGACTATCCGGCGGGGTCCTTAACATGAATCCAGAGTCAAAATTGTAAAATATTGTTAAAACGGACGCCATCTTGGATTTTGTAAGATCAACTCCGATTTGGATAAAAATCGATATCTGAGGATCCGGCGGGGTCCTTAACATGAATCCAGAATCAAAATCGTTAAATATTGTAAAAAGCGACGCCATCTTGGACTTTGTGAGATTAGCTCCGATTTGGATAAAAATCGATATCTGAGGATCCGGCGGGGTGATTAACATGAATCCAGAATCAAAATCGTAAAATATTGTAAAAAGCGACGCCATCTTGGATTTTGTGAGATCAACTCCGATTTGGATAAAAAATGATATCTGACGATCCGGCGGGGTCCTTAACATGAATCCAGAATCAAAATCGTAAAATATTGCAAAAAGCGACGCCATCTTGGATTTTGTGCGATAAACTCTGATTTGGATAAAAATCGGTATCTGACTATCCGGCGGGGTCCTTAACATGAATCCAGAATCAAAATCGTCAAATATTGTCAAAAGCGACGCCATCTTGGATTTTGTGAGATTAGCTCAGATTTGGATAAAAATCGATATCTGAGGATCCGGCGGGGTGATTGACATGAATCTTGAGTCAAAATTGTAAAATATTGTTAAAACCGACGCCATCTTGGATTTTGTAAGATCAACTCTGATTTGGATAAAAATCGATATATGACGATCCGGCGGGGTCCTAAACATGAATCCAGAATCAAAATCGTAAAATATTGTCAAAAGCGACGCCATCTTGGATTTTTTGAGATTAACTGCGATTTGGATAAAAATCGATATCTGAGGAGCCGGCAGGGTGACTAACATGAATCTTAAGTCAAAATTGGAAAATATGGTAAGAATAGACGCCATATTGGATTTTGTAAAATTAACTCTGATTTGGATAAAAATCGATATCTGACGATCTGGCGGGGTCCATAACATGAATCCATGGTCAAAATTGTTAATTAACGTCAACACTGACGCCATATTGGATTTTGTAAGATAAACTCTGATTTGGATAAAAATCGATATCTCATGATCCGGCGGGGTCCTTAACATGAATCCAGAATCAAAACTGTATAATATTGTAATAAGTGACGCCATCTTTGATTTTGTGAGATTAACTCCGATTTGAATAAAAATCGATATCTGACGATTCAGCGGGGTCCATAACATGAATCCATAGTCAAAATTGTTAAATAATGTCAACACCGACGCCAAATTGGATTTTGGAAAATTATCTCTGATTTGGATAAAAATCGATATTTGACGATTTTTATCCAAATCGGAGTTGATATCACAAAATCCAAGATGGCGTCGATTCTTACCATATTTTCCAATTTTGATTCTAGATTCATGTTAAGGACCCCGCCGGATCGTCAAATATCAATTTTTATCCAAATCGGAGTTGATCTTACAAAATCCAAGATGGCGTCGGTTTTAACAATATTTTACAATTTTGACTCAAGATTCGTGTTAATCACCCCGCCGGATCCTCAGATATCGATTTTTATCCAAATCGCAGTTAATCTCACAAAATCCAAGATGGCGTCGGTTTTAACAATATTTTACAATTTTGACTCAAGATTCATGTTAATCACCCCGCCGGATCCTCAGATATCGATTTTTATCCAAATCGGAGCTAATCTCACAAAGTCCAAGATGGCGTCGCTTTTTACAATATTTAACGATTTTGATTCTGGATTCATGTTAAGGACCCCGCCGGATCGTCAGATATCAATTTTTATCCAAATCGGAGTTGATCTTACAAAATCCAAGATGGCGTCGGTTTTAACAATATTTTACAATTTTGACTCAAGATTCATGTTAATTAACCCGCCGGATTCTCAGATATCGATTTTTATCCAAATCGCAGTTAATCTCACAAAATCCAAGATGGCGTCGCTTTTTACAATATTTAACGATTTTGATTCTGGATTCATGTTAAGGACCCCGCCGGATCGTCAGATATCGATTTTTATCCAAATCGGAGTTAATCTCACAAAGTCCAAGATGGCGTCGCTTTTTACAATATTTAACGATTTTGATTCTGGATTCATGTTAAGGACCCCGCCGGATCGTCAGATATAATTTTTTATCCAAATCGGAGTTGATCTTACAAAATCCAAGATGGCGTCGGTTTTTACATTATTTTACAATTTTGACTCTGGATTCATGTTAATCACTCCGTCGGATCCTCGGATATCGATTTTTATCCAAATCGGAGTTAAGCTCACAAAATCCAAGATGGCGTCGCTTTTTACAATATTTTACGATTTTGATTCTAGATTCATGTTAAGGACCCCGCCGGATCGTCAGATATCGATTTTTATCCAAATCGGAGCTAATCTCACAAAGTCCAAGATGGCGTCGCTTTTTACAATATTTAACGATTTTGATTCTGGATTCATGTTAAGGACCCCGCCGGATCGTCAGATATCAATTTTTATCCAAATCGGAGTTGATCTTACAAAATCCAAGATGGCGTCGGTTTTAACAATATTTTACAATTTTGACTCAAGATTCATGTTAATCAACCCGCCGGATTCTCAGATATCGATTTTTATCCAAATCGCAGTTAATCTCACAAAATCCAAGATGGCGTCGCTTTTTACAATATTTAACGATTTTGATTCTGGATTCATGTTAAGGACCCCGCCGGATCGTCAGATATCGATTTTTATCCAAATCGGAGTTAATCACACAAAGTCCAAGATGGCGTCGCTTTTTACAATATTTAACGATTTTGATTCTGGATTCATGTTAAGGACCCCGCCGGATCGTCAGATATAATTTTTTATCCAAATCGGAGTTGATCTTACAAAATCCAAGATGGCGTCGGTTTTTACATTATTTTACAATTTTGACTCTGGATTCATGTTAATCACTCCGTCGGATCCTCGGATATCGATTTTTATCCAAATCGGAGTTAAGCTCACAAAATCCAAGATGGCGTCGCTTTTTACAATATTTTACGATTTTGATTCTAGATTCATGTTAAGGACCCCGCCGGATCGTCAGATATCAATTTTTATCCAAATCGGAGTTGATCTTACAAAATCCAAGATGGCGTCGGTTTTAAGAATATTTTACACTTTTGACTCAAGATTCGTGTTAATCACCCCGCCGGATCCTCAGATATCGATTTTTATCCAAATCGCAGTTAATCTCACAAAATCCAAGATGGCGTCGGTTTTAACAATATTTTACAATTTTGACTCAAGATTCATGTTAATCACCCCGCCGGATCCTCAGATATCGATTTTTATCCCAATCGGAGCTAATCTCACCAAGTCCAAGATGGCGTCGCTTTTTACAATATTTAACGATTTTGATTCTGGATTCATGTTAAGGACCCCGCCGGATCGTCAGATATCAATTTTTATCCAAATCGGAGTTGATCTTACAAAATCCAAGATGGCGTCGGTTTTAACAATATTTTACAATTTTGACTCAAGATTCATGTTAATCAACCCGCCGGATTCTCAGATATCGATTTTTATCCAAATCGCAGTTAATCTCACAAAATCCAAGATGGCGTCGCTTTTTACAATATTTAACGATTTTGATTCTGGATTCATGTTAAGGACCCCGCCGGATCGTCAGATATCGATTTTTATCCAAATCGGAGTTAATCTCACAAAGTCCAAGATGGCGTCGGTTTTTACATTATTTTACAATTTTGACTCTGGATTCATGTTAATCACTCCGTCGGATCCTCGGATATCGATTTTTATCCAAATCGGAGTTAAGCTCACAAAATCCAAGATGGCGTCGCTTTTTACAATATTTTACGATTTTGATTCTAGATTCATGTTAAGGACCCCGCCGGATCGTCAGATATCAATTTTTATCCAAATCGGAGTTGATCTTACAAAATCCAAGATGGCGTCGGTTTTAACAATATTTTACAATTTTGACTCAAGATTCGTGTTAATCACCCCGCCGGATCCTCAGATATCGATTTTTATCCAAATCGCAGTTAATCTCACAAAATCCATGATGGCGTCGCTTTTTACAATATTTAACGATTTTGATTCTGGATTCATGTTAAGGACCCCGCCGGATCGTCAGATATCGATTTTTATCCAAATCGGAGTTAATCTCACAAAGTCCAAGATGGCGTCGGTTTTTACATTATTTTACAATTTTGACTCTGGATTCATGTTAATCACTCCGTCGGATCCTCGGATATCGATTTTTATCCAAATCGGAGTTAATCTCACAAAGTCCAAGATGGCGTCGCTTTTTACAATATTTAACGATTTTGATTCTAGATTCATGTTAAGGACCCCGCCGGATCGTCAGATATCAATTTTTATCCAAATCGGAGTTGATCTTACAAAATCCAAGATGGCGTCGGTTTTTACAATATTTTACCATTTTTACTCTGGATTCATGTTAATCACTTCGTCGGATCCTCGGATATCGATTTTTATCCAAATCGGAGTCAACCTTACAAAATTTATAAATATTATAAAAGTGACGTTTTCTGGGTAAAGAAAGATACCACATTGTCGCTTATTGATAAAAATGATAAGGCGCTTCTGTCATAAAGAATCACTTGGAAAACCTTATCAACAGGCGACAATGTGGTACTTTTACCAAGAAAACGACACAATTTTTTAACGATTTCATAATATGTGACGTTTTGCGGTGAAAGGTACCTTATGGATGATCGGCGCTTACGCTGTTAACAAAGACGCTGCTGATAATAATGCGCTGCTACGCGACGTAAGCGCCGACCGTCCATAAGGTACCTTTAGCCGTAAATAGCCACATATGAAATAATAAAAAATGTGCTTTTATTTAGAAAAAGGCACTATGCCATTCTGCCGGTTGTCGATAAGGCGCGAATGTCATAAATATTAGTTTAGAAATGAACCTTATCAACAACCGACAGAATGGTACCTTTCTTTAGTACTAAATACAAACACAAATAATAAAATCATTTGGAAAAACCGAACAAATATTAGGTGAATTAATACAATATCTGTATCAAAGGATTATAAAAATGAGGAATTCTAAGATTTCTAAGTTATAACCTTTTAACGCCCGAATAATGACGCGCCGGTGTAGTAGTGTGCGTGCGCGCACGCACACAGATAGCGAGCAGTGCGGGGCCGCTAAATGCCTATTTCGTGTCCGCGGCAAACACTCTGCCCGCTCTTAAATGAGAGCTGAGTGAAAGCTTAAGTTGATTTATAAATCCGTGTTGAATATAAAGTAAAAAAAAGAAATAAATAAATAGTTGGGAACAGTGTCACACAGGTCGACCTAATCTCAAACTAAACAAAGCTTGTACTATGGATAAGTATGTTTATACTTCTACATGGGAAACAATCAGGCATAATCAACACACATAGTTAAACAAATAACAGATACGTAAGCCACACAGTTTCCACTAATAATCCAGTTAAATTGTAATTTAAAAGGCCCCTAGTAAGAAAGTTATGGGGTAGTTGTGATTTCTTTCATTTCATGTGTAGTTTGGGGTGCTGAATCCGAATCTGAGGTTTGCATACTAAATTTCGAGACGCAACATTAAAAAAAAAATAAAAAAAAAGAAAAAAATCGCCTTTTTTCCGGTTTTTTACTTAAAACTCGAAAACTATTAACTTTTAGTAAATAGTCTGTTTACAGAAATTAAAGTACATAAAATTTTCTACAAACATCACTATTTAGTTTTTTTTTTCGAATGAGCCGTTCGGTCTCAAGTGCGCGTTAAAAATTGGCAATTTTCAGCGGTTTCTGCAATACTCACTTTAAACGTTCCAAAACTATTTTTTTTAAATTAGATCGCAGTATGGAAAAATTATATGAGCCGTTGTCGTTTAAAAGGTCCCGGCTGAAGTTCTTCGGTGACGTTGGGTCCTGCATATTCTGTTTGACCTGTAAAAAAAGAAGTGGAGTCATTTCTCAAGGAGAAAGAGGAGATAGAACGGATGAGGATTACAAAATTGATTGTTCTTTTTTTTTAATTTTTTTTTAATGTTGCGTCTCGAAATTTAGTATGCAAACCTCAGATTCGGATTCAGCACCCCAAACTACATATGAAATGATAGAAATCAGAACTACCCCACAACTTTCCTAGCAAAAACACTATTTAACTGCATTATAATGACTAGTAGCAGTAGTAGTTTCAGCTGCTCAGCGATATTAAGAGCTTAACAATTACTTTAGTCTTTTTTTTACTTAATATAATAATGCGACTTCAAATGAAAATCCAGAACTGACATTGGTAAAATTTTACTTTATTATAGATAATACATATACTATTTTAACCTAAAACATTGTCATTTGCATTATAATTAATATCTAAAACGGGATAATTACCATGTATATGATTTATTGAGCAACCGATACTTCCACACTGTTGCAAGCGCCATGTTCACGGAGTAAATACATAACATATACCTATTTAAGATTTAAGTATTTATGCATAGAAAACGTCCATAACTCAAGAACAAAAGATTCTAAATAGAAAACTCCCGTGAGTATTAGACATATTAATATACTTAGACCGGGTTACTCACGTCTATAAAGTCGAAGTGTGCGCAAAGCAATCGCGGCAAGCGCTTCTCACTCAAGATTATGGGGCGCGGACCGTCCCGAAACATGTCGAGCTATTGTCGACTTTATAGACGTGAGTAACCCGGTCTAAGTATATTAACAAAAGATTCGTCTGACTTGTGTAAGCTACTCCAATATATAGATTTTTGCATCTAGACTTCACTCACACTCACTTGAATTCACTTGCAAATCATACCGAAGTCTGATTCTTTGTATTAAAATTACAACTCATTATACTGTCTTTTAGGGTTTCGTACCTCAAAAGGAAAAAACGGAACCCTTATAGGATCACTTTGCTGTCCGTCCGTCCGTTTGTCTATCAAGACCCTTTATCTCGGGAGCGCGTAGAGGTAGCAAGTTGAAATTAATACCACATACACAAATCTGCAGTCCCTTAAAGCTATGAAAAAATCAAACCTCTACGTCAACGCAATGAAAAGATACGGCCGTTTATGTCGCATTTCCTACACATCTGCAATGAGAATCAAAATGTACAGGGTACTTCCCGTTGACCTAGAATCAGGAAATTTGGCAAAAAGCAAGAGCTTGCAGCACAATTGTAGGGAAAATCCGAAAACCGTATAAATGCCGCACACATAGTTCCGTGCCGTGCCACCAGTATTTTTAAGTGCCTAAATGGTGGGGGGAGCATTGTTTGTGCGGAACCCTCTGTGGGCGAGCCCGACTCACACATGGCCGGTTTTTTGCGAGATTATAAATACTATGTTACTTTAAGATCCAGACACTTCAAAACGATGAACTCAATAACGGAAGCCATTAGACATATGACGGATGGTGATGACGCACCTGGGATGCAATTAGTTGAGAATTGCAACAAGCCTTAATTGTCCTAATTTCCGTGTTTCACAGCCAATGGATCCATTAAGAATCAGGAGGCTGATTCTAACTTGGAAATTTGAACTGTTTTTGTTTAATATTGTCTTATATTTCACAGATTGTTATTCATTGAACACTAATGAACTAATTAATCGCGTTTATTAACATCAAGACCGTTTCGAGCCCGTTATATCACTCGTTATCACAATTTTAGGGTAATGACTGAGAGAATGCGAATTCTTTCCCTTAATCAAATAAGTTACTTGTGTAAACTACCTAAATACGAAAATATAAAATAAAAACAGAAAAAAAGGTTGGTCTACAATGCCCAGAGGGGCCTATAATGCGAGTTATACATTGCCCGAGGGGCATTCTTTTTTTTTTTTTTTTATACTACGACGGTGACAAACAAGCATACGGCCCGCCTGATGGTAAGCGGTCACCGTAGCCTATGGACGCCTGCAACACCAGGGGTGTTACATGCGCGTTGCCGACCCTTTAAAAAAAGGAGGATTCGGTGTGTTGACAGCTAAACGGACCAAGGGCTTTGCTCCGTGGGTCCTCAGCTGTCAACACAGCGAATCCTCTTGGAGCTCTGGCGACCTTACTCACCAACAGAAACACAACACTATGAGTAGGGTCTAGTGTTATTTAACTGCGGTTTTCTGTAAGGTGGAGGTACTTCTCCAGATGGGCTCTGCTCCAGATTTGAGCGACACGACATTCGTTGTGCTGTGCCCTACCACACTAAACGATATGCATCCGCTGTGCCCATACCTCTCTACAAATTCATTCTACAATTAAAATAAAAAAATGTAAAACCCTGTGAGAATTGGTTTTGTTTGTTATGATACCATGTTTGCTTTATTCTTACGAAGTGTGGATTTCAAACTCTTTATGCTTACCTTATAGTTGTATACTTTTTATGATGATTTTTATTTATCTATCTATCTACCACTTTGTATAAGTAGGTACGCGAATCGTGCGCGAAAGAGTCCGAACAAGATGGCACATCGAATAAGCGTTCTTAATTTCACCTTATACCTACATACAGTATGTATCACAACGAAGAGCAAACCTTAAAACTGGTTGACGGGGAACTCGAGTACAATGTAATGACGTGCATTTCACGTGCCTAAATACATGTTTTATGGCAAAAAATTACTAAGAGGATTACTCGAGAACCTTCTTTTTGCAGTCGGTTAATGGTTTTTGTGACATCCTATAAGGTTTGTCTACGTTTTTGATTTTTGACAGTGCATGCGTATTGCGTACTTTTGATATGTAGCTAGGGGCAACTCATAAACATTGACGTTGTTATGTCAACGCACATGCGCTTTGAGTTCTGTTTATAAGTAACCTAGGTAATCATTTAAATAATGGCTGTAGTTATAGGCAACGCGCAAGCGCTTTGTTAACTGTTTATTTGTAACTAGGTAAAAATCCAAACTTCAACAAGGTTTGACGCCTGTCTGTCAGTTGGTAATTTAAGAAATGTCATTAATAAGATTGTAAACAAATTATACAGGGGAGGTGCAAAACAATAATAATTAATGTATATTTTTATACCTCACGTAAAAACTGTCGTATTTTTGATGAATTAGGTACCATGCTCATATTTATGATCTAAACATTAACGGGTTTCTTTTTTTGCCTTTCGTTCTGATACATACTGTATACCTATATTTATTAATATATATAATTTGAACCACATTTTTAAACACAGTGGGTGTTAATAACTCGAAAATCTGTGATGATAAAAAAAGCAAAAAAAATATGAATTTTGTTATTTATGGAGAAATTCATAACCAAAAAAACAGTTTTATAGTTTTTATTTTAAATTATTTTAAATATTTTTTTCAAGGTTTTCTTTTTTTTTCTAATATCAGTCAATAAGTACCTATGTCAAAACTAAAACTCAAAGTGATAACACTGCAGTAAAAACTGCGTATTTGCACGAGTGATTGTAAAAAAGATGTAATTATCTCTGAAACTAAACCAAATCCACATAATTTATATAATATTATAGTCTCTAAATGCGGTCAGAAATAACCCACGGTATAGGCTGTAGGTACGAGTATATCGAATAAAAAAATAAATAGATAACAAATTTCATGTGAAACAGTTATCAAAATGTGATTATGTTCAAGCGATCAGCTACACCTTTATCAATTTTTTCTGTCTGATCGACAGTTTATTTTCACATCATTTTACCAGCAAAAGAATATCAGATTAATAAAAATCCTGTACTTCTGTATTTTTGATTTAGCTTATTTCTTATGGAAAATTATAGACATTTATTCACCGAACACATAAAAAACCCAAACAAATTAAATTTTAAAGTTTAAATAGTTCTGTATGCATACAATGTATTATTTCGTGCGTATACATTGTATTGTGAAGTATACAATACTTCAAGCGAAATTATACTGCCGTATACTTTGCACTGTTTTCAAGTGCTACAGAGAGAGATGCAACGGCTACGAGCTACGGCGTAGATATCGTAGCATGCTTCCATATATCGTCAGGTAACAAGAAAAACTCACCAATTACAATAAAATACAATCGCACTACTATATAAAAATTATAAATTGAAGGACATTATTATGTACTACAGAAAAAGTGGCAAAGGCCCCCTGTGAGCAGGGCTGGAAACGACCCAGCGAACTTCTGCTTTTGCGGCAAACCCAGTCAATTTTTCTGTAGTATATGATATGACATCATTTTCAATTTATAGATAGATTCATTTACTTCTAATTGAAAATTACATGTTATTTAAAGGTATGTCTTAAACATACTAAAAACTACTACGAATTCCCAAAAAAATCATCAAATTTTTAATAATAACAACAATTGGTAAGTGTCACAACCAACACATTTAGAGCTAATTGTCTCTTACAAAACTTAAATTGCCTCTTCGCTGACTTCCAAAAGTCAGCGCATAAAACAGATAACAATAAAATTAATTATAATTTAAAAACTAATTTCAAATACATACGTAGGCTAGAATGGGGTAAGAAGCCGGGAACCCTAAATTATCGCTGAAAATAATTTTGCCGAACATCACTTCCCAACAACTTTTCGCAGAATTTCATTTCGCCGAAAGATCAGTTGCAAACCGTAACGTTTCGCAGACATACCTTTCGCATGTTATAATCCAGCCTAACCTAACCTAGTTAGTAGATGAAAATTCAGCTAAATAAACATTGGCAAATAATAATTTGGTAAGTGTTGGTATGCCAAATAAATCATCGGGGAAAAGTTTGTTGGCAAGTGATATTCTGCTAAATGAAATTCGGAAATAAGTCGCCTAGGGTATGAGGCCGCAACATTATGCTAGATTTCGATACAATTATTGATCTTCTAATTCTAGGGCGAAGGAGCAAGAGCTGAAGATCCAGATGCGCATGAACTACCTGCAGGAGTACAATGAACGCATGCGCAAGGAGAGGGCGAAGCGCGCGCATGAGAAAGAAGCTCGTATCAGGTTGCTATTGTTCTACTTATTTCAATTTTAACATTCATAATCGTCTATCTGGCGTTTTCCCGGCTTATGCCACTGCTGATGAGGAAACTCATCCAAAGATTTGACGTAGGCGCTAGTTTTGCGAAAGCGACTGTCTGATCTTCCAACCCAGAGCATAAACTAGACCTAATTGGACCACACATTTTCCTTCACCGAAAAGCGATTGGTATACCAAATGATGCATTAAATTCGTAGAGCCGGCAGAATTTGAACCCGAGACCTTCCCATTGAAAGTCTGATGTACAGCGGGGCCATCAACGCTCATTTACCTGTCACAATGAACTTACATTTAAAACAGAACTATTAATATTTGAAACAGAAACGTCTGCTATCCCGATACCAAATTTCTTTGAAAGCCAGGATAAAAAAGTGGACCCACCGAGACCACAGACAGTACCCACACCCGAGGTCCCAATTTTCTTCACCACATCCCTCGCATGCGCAGGCGGTTCTTAGTGCCGCGGGTTCGAGCCCCATCCGTGATCATATATCTTTCCACTTTTCGTTTTAAACAGAATAAAATACATCGTTTTATTTCTATTAAATGGTTATGTTACTGACATAACACTTTACTGTAAATATAAATACTTATTCAAAGGTAATATAACATATAACAGACAACGCGTAGAGGCAGCTGCTGAACTGGAGTTGAAAAGGAAGATCACAATGGTGCGCCAGTGGAGAACCAATGAGAAGAACCGGTTACGCCGCTTGAGACTGGAGAGGGAAGCAAGAGCGAAGTTCCTAGAGAGTGAGGTTGGTTCCTACCTGTTTCTTGACATTTGGTACAAGAGTGACTGAAATAGAGTTGAAAAGAAAGATCACCATAGTTCGCTAGTGGAGAATCAATGAGAAGAACCGCTTACGCCGCTTGAGACAGGAGAGGAAAGCAAGAGCGAAGTTCCTAGAGAGTGAGGTTTGTTCCTACCTGTTTCTTGACACTTGGTACAGGAGCGACTGAGCTAGAGTTAAAAAGAAAGATCAACATAATCCCCACAGGGTTTAAACATTTTAATTTTAATTATAGAATGCCCTTCAGGCTATGTATTACTAGCTTTATAAGCCCCTCTGGGCATTGTAGACCAACCTTTGTTTTTATTTTTAAATTATTTTTTATATTTTTGTATGTAGGTAGTTTGCACAAGTAACTTTTTTGATTGACGGGGAGAATTCGCATTCTCTCAGTCATCATCTTAACCCTGTGAAAACGAGTGCTGTAAAGGGCTCGAAACGTAGGATCATGCTGTTAATAAACGCGATTAATCCGTTCTAAAGTGTTTAATTTCAATGAATAACAATCGCGGTAACAGAAGACAATATTAAGATCAACATAGTTCGCTTGTGGAGATTCAATGGGAAGAACCACTTACGCTGCTTGAGAAAATGTCATCATGTTCACAAGCAAGAAAAGTTTTGATTACTGTCAATTTCAAACATCGGCTTAGTTAAGTTTTTTTAAACTAGGTATTTACCTACAGCCGGAAAGAAAATTGTAGGATTTTTGATGATCTATGAATATCCCATCCGAAAGTAATTTGAGAAATACAGCCTATTATTTTGTCTGTCTGTCCAAACCGTGTCTTTCCTGGGTTATAAAAACTCGTAGGTACTCGTACTCCCTTGACAAACACCATACTTTATAGTTAATAATATTAAATAAAGTATTATAGGTCATTCTTACACAAATTGACTAAGTCTCGCAGTGAGCTCAAGAAGGCTTGTGTTACGGGTACTCAGACAACGATATATATAATATACAAATACATGGAAAACATCCATGACTAAGGCACAAATGTCTGTGTTCATCACGCAAATAAATGCCCTTACCGGGATTTGAACCCAGGACCATCGGCTTAGCAGGCAGGGTCACTACCAACTACGCCAACCGGTCGGCTAGATCCGGTCGGTTCCTAGAGAATATCACGTAGATTAAGACACACTGAATTACCAGGCTAACAGAAAATGGAACGCACGCGTAGAAGCCCAGAACGCGAAGATACAGGAAGAGGCGTACCTCCTCAAGATATATTCGGAGGACATGGCCGCTGGTGCACAGAGGAGAATCAAGTAAGAAAATACCATTTATGGTTCTACTAGTCACTTGATACAAAAAATACTTAAGCGCAAGTTGCTTGAAATCTTTAGAGAACAACCGACAGGCGTTATGGCCGACGAGTTTAACTGTATAATTATACCTTCGCGTAAGAGGGTATCTTTCTCTGGCCAAGAAGGTATCTTTACTTATTCAATTCTTGTAGCACCTTTTGGTGTTGTGAGTATATGGTCTTGGAATAACTAAACACGAATATTTCTTTGGGATATCTACCTTCAAAACTGATTTCTAATTCACGCCTATTGTAATAAAAATACGTGAGTGTTAACCGTTGCAATTTAATGTCAGTATGACTCACGAAGGTTTAAATTATATGATTACTATTAAATTGCAACGGTTAACACTCACGTATTTTTATCACAATATGCGTGACGTGGTGTGATAAAAATACGTGAGTGTTGTCCGTTGCAATTTAATATCAGTTTGACTTACGAAAGTTTAAATTATATATATGATTTCTATTTGTTGTAGTGATAATATTAGCATTGGTTTACATTCAGGTCGTGATTAAACTCTAAACCAATAAATCGGTTGTCATATTTCCTTCCAGTAAATCCGAGAAGCACGCATACAACACGGATCTACAACTGCAGTGCATCAGGCTGCAGAACCTCAAAGAGGCTCGCGGTGGAACCGCCAAGAAGGCCAAGCTTGTGGTGAAGATGGGCGTCGAATTTGAGAAGGTAATCACGATCCTATCAGCCTTGACCTCACAAGCATCAAATAAAAAAAATGCTTGTCTTCTCTCTCTGACATCGCAGATGTGGTGAAGTAATGCTTTTTGATGAGGGCGCTGAGGTGCCATTGTGTACTTCGTCTCTGTGTATATTATTGAATAAAAATATTATAAGTGCGCATACTAAGCTGAATACAAGAAAAACGAGTTGAATATTAATTGATTCTCAACATATATTGTAGACATAGTGCAAAAACAAGTGAACAAACAATAAAATGTGAAAATTATTTGAGAGCTAAAAACAGTCACAGTGCGTGTATTTACCTATTCTTCGAGTAATTAATGGTTGAAGTCAACGGACAATGATATAAGGATGAAAACAATTAAGTAATGGAACTATTGTGGACGCTAAATAAAAGTGAAAGTTAAAGATAACCTAATTGTTCTTCAATGATATTGCAAAACAACTACCCTACGAAAAATTTACTATAGCGCCATCTATCGGCGTTTGCGTGCATTATTGTAACTCCATTGAACCTCGCTATTGATCCCTTACTGTAAATCAGTCGTAGCTTCATAGCGAATAACTACTCACTGCAGTTCGGAAAACAAACACAAGAGGGCGCTACGAGTACGTAAACAAACCGCAAGTTTGACATTTATTAACTTATATAGCTCGAAGTATACCAAAAATGGATGAAGTAATGCGTTTACTCAATAAAATTCAAAAAGATCTCGAAGAGCAAAAGAAGACAATTGTCACAAACGGAGAGAAAGTTACTGAAACGTTAACAACAAATTTTAATAATATATTAGACAACAAGCTTAAAATATTGGAAGATAAGTACGATAACCTTAAGGAAATTCAAGAAAATCAAGAAAAAAGACTGTTTTTTCTAGAAAAGCAGGCAAGACAAAGAAACATAGTCTTTTTCGGTTTGGAGGAAACTGAAACATCGTATGCCAGCTTAGAACACATCATAATAAACTTCGTAAAGCAGCACTTTTCTCTGGAGCTTGACCGCAGAGACATACAAGAGGTTAGACGAATAGGGAAGAAAGAGAACAAAATACGACCAATCGTCGCCACGTTCACCACCCTGGGTATAAAAATAGATGTATTTAAACAAAGGAGGATTCTGAACGAAACGGATTACTACATCAAAGAAGATTACCCTTTATATATCTTAGAAAAAAGAAAAGAACTGCAGGAACAATTAAAACTTGAAAGAGAGAAAGGCAACTACGCAAGATTAAAATATGATAAACTTGTCATACGAAAAAATGTTAACGCTACTGGAAAAAATAAAAGAGTGCTCTCGTTGTCTCCGGAAAGCTCAAGCTCAACCAGAGACGAAGAAAAAACGTCCCAAGCTAGTAAGAAGAACAAGACTCAGGCATCGATCAAAAAAACCTCTAATATTTCGGAAGGGATCGTCAAACCTGGCATACTTAACTATTTGACCAGCTCTAAAAACCCAAGTAGTTCGCCGAAACAACAAAATGATGAAAGTTTTAAGGACCTATAGCAACTAGCCCCTCTACCAAATGAAAACATTATGAAAACAAAGAATACCTCTCTCCCAATCCGGCTGGTCCCCGTGGGAGTAGTAGACTGCAACCCTCCAGAAAGAAAGAAACAAGAACTAAAATACCATACACAAGTACAAAAAACCATACGAAAAAAGCCCTCTACTAGTACGAAAATACTAATATGCACGCTAAACGTCAGATCATTAATTGGCATGGGCCGACAAGAGGAACTAGAATACGCCTTAGAAAAAATAAATTGGGACATTCTAGGAGTGTCGGAAGTCAAAAAAGGCTCTACTGCGTTAACAGAACACAACAATTATATATTCATGTATACTGGCAAAAAAAACGGAAGGAACGGTGTTGGATTTATGGTTAAAAAACAGTGGAAAACTTGCATAGTTGATTTTAAACCAATATCAGATAGAGTGGCAAGACTAGAGTTATGTATTGAAAATAAAATATTAACCCTGATTCAGACTTATGCGCCAACCGGAAAAGCTCCTGAGGAAGAAGTAGAAGCTTTCTATAACGACATTCGCTCAGCATTAAAAAATACATACTCCAATACAATGATTATGGGCGATTTTAATGCCAAGATTGGACACCCCACCCCGGAAGACACGCAAGTTATGGGCACATGGGGCTTCGGAGAACGGAATGATAGAGGTACAGCGCTTATAAATTTCTGTATCGAAAACGGACTCTACATACTGAACTCCCACTTTAAGAAAAAAGATAAGCAAAAATGGACGTGGAGATCACCTAACGGAGAAGTATGTAATGAAATAGATTTTGTAATATCCAAGCGAAGCAACACCAAATGCGTACATAATTTGGAAATTATAAATACTTCCCACCCGACCGATCATAGACTGATTCGCGCTACGTACATACTAGAAGAGACAAGCAAGAAGTCCAGAAAAATATTTCATGGTCAAAAACGCCAAGGCTTTACTCCACTAGAACAAGAATCGCTGAAGAACATCTTCACAGAGAAAATCATCCCGTTTGACGACTCTAACATACAAGAAAATTACAGTGATTTAATTAAAATAATACGACGATGCGTTGCTAGTTTACCTCAAAATCTAGAACGTAAAAAGGCAGATTTTGTAATCACTGATGAGATTAGGCAACTTATTTCAGAAAGAACTGCTTTAAAAGAGAAAAAAACGCCTAGAACCAAAGCAGAAAGAAGTCGCCTGAAAAAGCTATATTCAAAGATCAGAAATAAAATAAAGAAAAATAAACTTAAATACGAAATGAGTATTATTGAGGAAGAAATAACTAAACGTGGATCAGCAAAACAAGCAAATAAACGCCTGGAACAATGTAAATACTGGATACCATCTCTGCTGGACAGTGAAGGAAAAAAATGTACAGATCGAAATAGTATCGTTAACATAGCTACAAAATTCTATAAAGAACTTTACAACTCTGACGCTCAAAACTTTACGTATTATAAAGAAAATACACCATCCACTAACGTGCTACCATTTTTGCAAAGCGAAATACGCCATGCAATCCACATATTAAAAACAATGAAAAGTCCTGGACAGGACGGTATAACTAATGATGTCATCAAAGCGATACAAGAGCCACTGACACCAATTCTGACAAAGTTATTTAACTCAATTCTTAACACAGAAAAGATCCCTGAAGACTGGGAAACATCAACGATATCCTTATTATACAAAAAAGGCGATCCATTAAACATAAATAATTACCGTCCCATCAGTTTGCTGCAGTCTCTATACAAACTTTTCACCAATATAATTCTTAATAGAATTAAGCAGCAGCTAGAGTCGCAACAACCTGTCGAACAAGCTGGCTTTAGGCGAAATTTCTCCACAGTAGACCACATTTTCACGTTACAACAAGTGATTTCAAACTACAGAGAATATGGCAAACAGCTCTATCTAGCTTTCGTCGATTATACGAAAGCTTTCGACTCTATTTCGCATCAATCACTATGGATAGCGCTGAAAAACCAAGGTATTGATTGTAAATATATAAATATATTGAAGGAAATCTATAATAAAAGTAAAGCTACAGTCCGATTAGAAAGAGAAGGAAATAAAATAGAAATACAAAAAGGAGTGAAACAGGGGGACCCAGTCTCACCGAACCTATTTACAGCTCTACTGGAGCATATATTTAGGGAACTAAACTGGCATAATTATGGCATCAACATCAACGGAGAGCGACTAAACCACCTCCGCTTCGCGGATGACATTGTGCTCATTACAGAAAGCCATGAAGAGTTACAATGCATGCTAGAAAGTCTTAACGACAGTAGTGAGAAATGTGGATTGAAGATGAACCCCGAAAAAACCCGTATTATGACAAACAGTGACCCTAAGCCTATCTTTCTCCAATCGAAAACAGTGGAATATACTGAAGAATACATATACCTCGGACAGAACATCTCATTTACAAAAAAGCACATCATGGAAGTCGAAAGACGCATCAAAAAAGCTTGGGGTGCCTATTGGTCACTAAAGTCTGTTTTTAAATCTAATCTAGACATAAAACTAAAAAAGAAAGCAATGGACTCAGTTGTCACACCCACACTCATATACGGATGTCAAACATGGCCGCTGACGAAAGAAGTTATTAGGAAAGTGCAAGTCTTCCAAAGAGCTGCCGAACGAAGTATACTTGGCCTCAAGCTTCGAGACAAGGTAAAAAACATCGACATCCGCAACAAAACAAAAATTTTAGACGCATCGGAACTTATATGTCAATTAAAATGGAAGTGGGCTGGACACACAGCAAGAACTAAAGATGGGCGCTGGAGTGAAAAACTACTGCAATGGTATCCACACGACGCGACGAGGCCGCCCGGGCACCCGCGCCGCCGGTGGCGCGACGACATCGACGCTACGGCGGGCACGGCTTGGACCAGACTCGCCGCGGATAGAGACAAATGGCACCAGCTGGAGGAGGCCTATGTCCGTACATGGACAGTCCAATAGGGTTTTGTACTAACTTAACAATATAATTATTAATTTAAAATAAACTAAAAACAAAATGTATTTCTTAACCGATTATTAATTAATATAATTAATTAGCTTGTCCGTAAAACTCTTTTAGCATGTTAAGAGAAACATTGGACTTCTTTTCTTTTCTTATTGTTAACCATCAATGAAATAAAGCATGTTTAATTTAAATTATATACCTACAGATACTAGATATTAAGGATAACGTTATCAAACTGAAATATGAAATGTAAAATCGTATCTAGTTACTATCTAATTTCTTATAATAATGTAATGCTAAAGACACATGTATCGTTATATCTTCTATTGGAATAAATTGGCTGTTATTATTATTATTATTATTATAATGCTTTTTCATCATTCAGTCACTCATACAGTCACTGGCTCTGTCAGATGTCCTCTTATCTATTTTACCAATTTCCTCAAAATGTGTTCCAACGCTTTCTTACAGTCTAAACGCGGTACAAAGGGCATGAGTCCCGAATACGCTCAAGAGGCGGCTATAGAAGCGATGGCCACAGCCTTGTCGACCACTGGAGACAATCTGATGAACCTCGGTCAGGCTCGAATCCGCATGGACATGGGCGTGGTATTGCCATCAGCACCCGTCAAAGTTTTGGAAGAGGCTAGTATCATTTCCATACCAGTCATCATTATCTTAGTGCAAAGCTTTTGTATAAATAATTCAATGCTCCTGGGCCAATTTGGGCTCGTATGAATATGAACCCTCGTAGCTCGTAGGAACCCTGAGGGTGATGGGCAAAATTTATTCGAATGACGGATGACGGATGACGAATAACCAAATCATTCGCGGATGACGGATGAATTTTCGGATGATTATTCGTATTGAATGAATTGCCACGAATAATTTTTTAAATACCTTATCAACTTCTGTTAAAAAGATCTATCTAATTATGAATTCATAACTCAAGTTTCATTTCAACCGCCTAGTTTCATTGACACAATTTCTTGTAAACATTATGGCCTTACTAGTTGGGATTAATTCTATATTCGGTTATTTGAATGAGAACTACGAGGCCCTTTTTAGACCGAGATAGTATATGTCATTGAAATGTACAGAAACTTGACAAAATTTATGCCATAGAAATTAGGCGGTTTCTTTGCTCAGATTTTCTTCCAGCCCGCATAGGGATTATAAAAGGACTGTAAATAAAAGTGCACTTTAGAAATCAACATGGATTTATTAATAATTCGTAATAAAAATCATACTTCATGATATTCTTTGTTTGAAAACCAGAGTAAATAACATTAACTACAAAAAAAAAGACAAATGTTAATTAATTAAAATTAAAATTAATAACAATCGGACGTAAAATGGACAGTAAATAGCATTCAACACAAAAAGATAAAAAAAATCAACATTGGTTTATGAAAGTTTCGTCTAATACAATTTAGACATTTGCTAATAAATTCGTATGGAAAGGTAAACATAGATAATTCCAACAATGCAGGTGTTCATTTTAAATAAAAGGTGTTATTTTACGATAAGCGACTGTGCGTTTAGTCTCATTAAAGAATTATGGAAGTATGGTCTTATCTCTTATAAGCTCAACACATCTGCAAAAAATGTAATAATCATTCAGGTAGGATAATCTCATTGTGTTGTCGCCGGTCGGCACTAAAAAGCATTTTGCTGCATTAAGATTCCTGCTTCGCCACCTAGGCTCACTCAATATACGAAACATTAAACACGTGCAGCTTTTTACTAGGTATATTACAAAATTAACGGGGCTCATATAGATCACATCGAATAGATCACTAAAGTCTGAGACGATCGTGAACTTTAGTAAAAATTTGTCATTTTTAATATGTTTCTTTTTTTAAATTTAATAGAATAGCCAACAAACCTTTAATATTGTTAGTAAATTTATAGGAGTAATATAATAAGTAAATCATTCGTCAAGTTAAAAACCGGCCGAAATATTTATTCGCCGATAAGTTACTCGCGAATAAATCATCCGCGCATAAATCATCCGCGAATAAATCATCCGCGAATAAATCATTCGCGAATAAAAAATTGGTAGATTATTCGTCATTCGAATGATCATTTAGATAATTTTTTATTCGAATAATGCCCATCTCTGCCCTCAAGGTTATGGTGGATGCAACTGTTCATCTTCGTCATCATCAGGGCCCGTAATTTTAATGCCGATGACAGACAAATGACGTCAGGCTTCATATCATCCATCATGTTTTAGGTTTTACGTTTGAAATAAACCGTTATTGTCAATAAGGTAAGTCCGTTTTACCGTTATCAAATATATATGACAATAGGGAGCAGGTAGGGGCAGATGCTCTTCCTCCCAAAGCTTATTTTTCCTATCATCCTTTAAGTAACTGATTAAAATCATCGCCATCAACACCTCCTTTATTTTCATTATCCTCATCATAGAAATTCTCTTGGACGTCTGTTGTTTGGGTCCACTGGTGCGTTGCGTTTCGTCACGCGGTGTCATACGGCGTCGAGGTTTTTCTATTAAATGAGTAGGACAGTTGGGGACAGTATTTCAGAAAATAAACGTGTAACTGTCGACGGATAATGACATTGTTGGCGTTGCTCAGACAGCTCATTAGTTGTTCCTTCCACTGCCACAGGTGCTGGAGACTGTGGTGATGGAGTTCGCGCGTCGCCGCACGCACGCGCTCATGCGCAACGTCGAGCGCTCGGTGCGCGAGCACGCCGCGATCGCCTTCTTCCGAGACATCCGCCCGCCGCCAAAGAAGCGGTAACGTTCAACAAATATTGTTCAACATAGACGTGTTTACTATTCCAGCTTTGAAATAACGGAGAATAGAAAAAAATCTCCCTCAGGGGAGAACTCGCAACAGGTTCAACTTAGCCATTGGCAGTGCATAGATATGTCTCTTCTTTCTAGCATTCTCCCGGGTTATGTCACGACTCAGGGAGCCATGGGTCCGCTTTGGCAACTTATTCCAAAATTTGATGTAGGCGATAGTTTTACTAAAGCGACTGCCATCTGAGCTTCTAACCCAAAGGGTAATCAGGGCCTTATTCAGATTAGTCCGATTTCCTTACGATCTTTTCCTTCACCGAAAAGCGATTGGTATATCAAATGATATTTCGTGGATAAAAAGAAACTCCTTGGTAGGAGCTCTGGTTTGAACCCGCGACCTTCTGATTGAAAAGTCGCACGCTTTTACCGCTGGGCCTCCAAAGCAGGGCATGGGTAGAAATACATTTTTAAGCATGGCGCTTAGTTGCAAGTTATAGACTTCATGGCTAATAGAAGTGTTGAGCGTAAACACTTTTCATCAGCGCTCTCCAAGCGGGACTAAAAAACATCTCAAATTTCTAGCTACACTATTCACACACGCGGTTGCCAGGTTTACAACGGCAAATAACCGCCGCGACAAAAAAAAACACGATAATGTTCTACGCACTATACGGTGCTGTCAAAATAAAGTTAACACGTGAGGTGCTGCGTAAATGTCACTGAATTCGTTTTTAAAAATGCTTCTCTCATATTTATGACTGTCTTAGACTGTCAGGGATATGTTGTATCTCTGGTGATAGTAACATTATACTGTTTTGTTATTGCAGAGGATCTAAGGAGCCTCGCTGGCGTGCGTTGAAGGAGGAGTTGACCAAGCACCAAAAGAGCCAGAGCAACGCTTCTATACAGTTCGGGAAGATCACCCTCATCCCGCCTGACAGCATGACCGAGCAGGATATGAAGAAAGTGTACAACAGACCACCGACGCCAATGGTAAGTGTATGAGCGGTCCATACATTTCGGGAAGATCACCCTCATCCCGCTGGATAGCATGACTGAACAGGATATGAAGAAAGTACACGACCACTGACGCCACGCGCCAATGGTAAGTGTCAGAGTGATCCATACATTTCGGGAAGATCATGTGATAGGCAAGCACATTGCATTCCTACACGTTGATCACGTATACAACGTAGTGGAGATTAAGTATAGATTAAGCACCTCTCCACATGATAAGCGATTGCCTCATAGGACACGTAGAATAGTTATATATAAGGTTAGTAATACAAGCAGAGAGGGGAGGTTGAGTGTGGAGACAACACAAGAATGTAACGCTGTTCTGTGTGTTTTGGTGCTCAAACCCCTACCCCGGGCTCCGCATATTACATGGAACCCCTGGCCCGGGTTCCGCATATTACATGGAAACCCTGCCCCTGGTTCCGCATATTACACGGTTTGAATTGATATCTCTCATCCCGCTGGATAGCATGACTGAACAGGACATGAAGAAAATACACAGCAAACCATCGGTTCAGTTGAGAGCCTCAAACTAGAGCTCTGTGTCTCACTCGCACTAGCAAACATCAGAATAAGTGTCATGTCAAAGGCCCGGAATTTTGCGTGCGGTTTTTGAAAGTCATAGGGAGAGAACACCAATGTTTATCGACATATCGGTCATTCACTCAGAGTTATTGAGATTATTTATCCTTAATTAAATAACAGTTGCATTCTTTTAAGCAAATACCTACTCAGGTTATCAATTCTTTATTGACTGATTACATAACATTATATCTTTCTTTAACACAATAATACACGATAAATGTGGAAAAAATGTTATTTTATGATTTTCGTGCACTTGAAAATAATGTATGCTAAGATTGTTTGTATTTCTCTATATAAGTGAATTGTAATATTCTTTTTAGAGAAATAAATTTCTTAAACCATAAACCATAATGTCATGTAACACTATCCTTGTCACACCGTGTTATATAACATTTATAACAGGCAGTGTGGGAGCACCATCATATGTATAGACACTGTCGGGTATTCAAGTTGGTATTTCATTTATACATATAACTTTTTTCATCACTGACCGTTGAAAAGAGTATGTATCATTAGAAAGTTTGAGGTATTATTTTTTAAAGACGCTGATAAAAAACTCTCGATATATCGATAAAAAATTGCGTTCTCTCCCTATAACTTTTCAAAAACGGCACGCAATATTCCGGGCCCTGGACATGTCTTCAGAATAAGTGTCATGTCTAATAACGCCTTTATTACTTTAATCAAAACGAGACGCAAGCGGCTAGTTTGACTTCTCGTTTTTACTTAATTGTTTTTTTTTTAATGTGCGTCCCTTCTATACCCACAATAGTGACACGCTGTTGCTTGTTCTAGCCTTCCATGTCGAAACTCGCCGAGCTGACATTTACGGACAAGTTGGATGACCTGACGGATCCTGTAGCCATTGGACAGTATCTACCAGAGCGACTGAAGCTGCTTGAGGTTAGCTTCTTTTGCCCAACAGCATACGGAGGGTTATGTTTTTCGAGCATATGATTGTCTTATTTTTTGCCACGACCTAGTCTATATAATAATGGTGGGTTAAAATGATTGAATAGTAGTTTATGTGATTATATATAATGAAAGGCGTTAAAACTCGAGTGCGGGTTTATGAAACCAGGCGTCAGCCTAGTTTCATAATAACATCACACGAGTGTTTTAATGCCTAATTATTTAATATTACATACACTGCTTTATACACACACATATCAATATATTTTAAATTCAGAGACAAACAACAGTTGGCCCCAATTTTCATATCGTTCGATATCAAAATAACGTGCGACTTGCGTACGCCATTGTATGCAATTGACCATTAGTTTCAAACTAAACGTCATCTCAACTTCTCGACTGATATTAGAATAGAGGTGAAATCAAATTTTCTTGTGTCAGATGTGTTCAAAATTTGAACGAAAATAATATTATCGAAATCGATACTAAATATTATTTACCTATAATTTTCACATTTTCACAGATAAGAAATTTGTTGTAACAAAAATGGGGGTCTTTATATGCGATTTTTGAACGCATTATTAAGGGCTAATGATATGTGGGTATATAAAATCAATGGTGTAATTATATATATTTAACGACCAATAAGCAGTGGATGAGGTTCGCACGGGGCCGAGAAGAGCGGCTTAATAAAGAAGAGGCTTATCCTCAGCAGTGGGTGGTTACGGGCTGAATAGATGGATGTAAGCGGGCCTACTGCGAATCGCGAAGTTTTTTCTACGCAAGTGCGATAGAGGGAGATCACATCAGTTCACAGTAGGGGTATTTTATATGACTACGTTTTTAACCGCCTCTTTGTTCTTAGAATGTGAATTCAGCAGCGAAGCTGTTGGCTCGCTCGGTGGCAGAAATCGTGGATCAGCGCATGGACCTCATCACGGGCAAGGTCACACTACAGTTCATGAGGCATCCCAGTAAGTTACTGTCTTCGTGCCTTCCTTTTCGTTCCTTCATTTTCCAGTGGTATGGCTAAGGGCTGAGTTTTTTGATCGGTAAACAGGTTATGCTATGGTTGCACCTCGGTTTTTTAACTCAAGCAGGTTCTCGAATGGGCACGCCTCGGCAAACGTAGTGTGGGACGCCCTCCTGCCAGGTGGACCGATGACTTGAGAAAGGTAGCTGGTAGTGGTTGGATGAGGGTCACGAATGACCGTACTTTGTGGCGCACCCTTGGGGAGGCCTACGTCCAGCAGTGGACTGCAATAGGCTGATTGATTGATTGAAACAGGCACTATCCCTGGTCAATCCCGATTTAATTAGACTAATTTCGTCGAGTATTTTCCAGTGGAATGGGGCGAAGCAGTAGAAGGGCTGACCTGCGCGGTGGTGAACAACAACGTGAACTCAGCCAGCGCCGACGTGCGCCGCTGCAGTCAGTTCCTCGCGCAGCGGGTGCTCAGCTCACTGCAGAAGGAGATGAAAGAAGAGAAGAAGCGGCTGGTGAGTTACCCACTAATATCATATTGGGGGAAGTAGAAGGACTGTCCTGCGCCGTGATGAACTCTGCCAGCGATGACGTGTGGTGGGAAAGCTCACTGCAGAAAAAGATAAAAGAAGAAATTAAGCGGCTGGTTAGTCTAAAGACTCTTTGCAGACGCATATCTTCAAACATAGGTTCAATTAGGGTAACGAACTGGGATTTACATAAAACCTACGGTCGACGATATATTGATTTAAATATTTAGAGAGACTGGTTTTAAGTAATATCAACATCTTGTAGCTTGGTTTAACGCTTGGTTTTGTTTGTCAAATACTGAGTAGCTCAAAATGCTTATTTAAACTTTCACGATTCACACACATTTGAAAATTTACAACGGGGCTTAATCGCATAAAACATTGAAAAATAACCTCCGACGTTTCAAGGGTGACATTGTGCCCGTGGTCCCGGAGAAAAAGAAAATCTCAAAATGCTTTGCAGTTGAAATTAATATTTTAGGGATACGCAAATGTTTGAATGTTAACACTATATATTTTAGGTCCTAGAATTTCCAGAGCGGAAAAAACATTGTTTGTCTGTTAAAATGGACACGAAAACATTAACCTCCAAAACTGTATTCAAAGATTATGAAAGGGCTAATTTCCAAAACAATAGCTTTTCAAAAGCTTTTTTCATCTCCATTTTTCCATAGCGCCCAAACAAACTTATTCACTTGTCTAAAAATACTCTCTTCGAGGTTTCCTGCATAAATTATCTGGCCTCGGTTTCGTTGTCCAACTTGTTACTAGTGTTGCGTAGGACATCAATTTAAAATGAGTGAGTGAGTACCTCATTTTTTTAAATGAGGGCTCATTTGAGTCATAAATTTGCAGCATCACAAAACAGCATCGACTTATTGGCAATAAACATAGTTAAGTTGTGTGTGTGGTTACCTATAATTAGATAAACATCAACCATGATTGTAAATAGATAATTATAGGAGCGTACAAGATGTATTATCTGTTGGTAATCCTAAATAAATTAAATAAATTTAATAGGTACCAAATTTGCACAACTTAACAAATAATGGCTTTGGGACAAATTTGAACTGTGCTACTATTTTGAGGCGTGAGACATATTTCGAGGTGTATGACAAAATTGAGGTGCATGATTGAATAAGGAGTTATTGAGGCGTGTGACAAATTCAAAGGAGCATGACAAATTCAGGTGAGGAACAAAAATGTTGAAGTGGTACATTTTCGCGGTGTGAGGTACTGTGACAAGCGAATAAAATGGGTGGTACAAATGAGGTGCCTCACGAGTGAGTAGCCCAACACTACTTGTTACCGATTCAAAGTTTACTCGGCGGAATATAGATTGAACGATGTTTGGGAAATGAAGTGCATATCGATAAAGGGGGTTAGCAAATTGATTTGCCGATAGGAGATTATTGGACGTTGAATACAGCACCCATCTAAGAGTTCGCCGACCGTCCAGTGACGCTCTTATTAGTAAATATGGGTTAATAATTAATATTTGAAACGAGATAAATACCATGTATGTTTGTTTTATTGAGCACCCAATATTTCGACACTGTTGCAAGCGTCATGTTCACGGAGTAAACTGATGAGCTGCGAGTTTTTAGTTGTAACTACCCACACGCCATAGCGATCTATTCTCTTACGGATTCGCTTATTTTGTGTGTTGTCGCTAGCTTTACTAAATATCGGCTGCTCAATAAAAACAAACGTAAATGTTAATTATCCCATTTCAAATATTAATTATAATGCAAATTACCATGTTAGCTTAAAGAGAAAATATGGGTATTCAAATAGAACTTATCTCCGTAATAATCACTACATCGTATAAGACAAAGTCGCTTCCTGCTATTTGTATGTATGTATGCTTAAATTGTTAAAAGTACGCAACGGAATTTGTTGCGGTTTTTTTATAGATAAAGTGATTCAAGAGGAAGGTTTATACTTTATATGTATAATAATAAGCCCTACGCAGCCGGGGCGGGTTGCTTGTTTATAATGAACTACGAATAACACTCTCGCGACATGTTTCGGAAACATAGGATTACATTATCAAGCGTCGAGCACTGTGTACGATGACGCAGGCGCCCGTACTGCGTTGCATCTCGCCGCGCGTACTGCCCTCGTTGACAACAGTTTAAATTCATCCATCTCTGATTAGTTGTAGTCTTATCTACTGATTCCCCTACTTTTTTATACCGTGTGTGGCCCATAACAGGGGAGAAGAGTTTGATTGCTACTATCAGCAATCAAACTCTTCTCCCCTGCTGATAGTACTCCTCAATCCCAACATCTTTTGTTCAACAACTTTAAAAATGATGTATTGTTTAGGTTTTCACTTCTTCATACTAACTAATTAACGGTATATATACACGATATAAGCACTTGTTTTAACTCGAAATCATCATCATTTCACATCACTATGAACCTTTGAGTTTTAAACCATACGGAGTAGAAACGTGTCATTTCCTATACAAAAAGGTGTGCTATTTTTTGCAAGGGAGGGGCTCGTAAAATGTACAGCTATTCGTACATGACGTACAAATAGCTATATCAAATAAACGCAAGTCCATACAATGAGTATGACGCTATATCATTATCTATTTTTTTTTTACTGACACTATGAACACTTAAAATTAAAGAGGCATACTAAGCTTTTCATAAAATATACTTTAATACAAACTTTTTTATTTCACAGAAATTGGCATTAGAAGGAGGCGATACAGTAGAAGACAATAATAAAAAGGACTTTTACGTACCGGACAATGTGAAGAAAACCAATTAGTCGTCTGTCACTACCGGATAAATTGACATAATCCAATTAGGCATTTGTCACTACTCGTTTAGAGTCAATGACAGCCTGTCCCAGACAAAAGGATTTATTTCTACGACGTAGTTTGGAATTTGATAAAATTCTTGTTTATTATAAATTGACGGAGAATACAAAATGTTGCAGTAAAATGTGGTGTTGTGTCGTATAATTTCTTAAAACTTTATCTATGTATATTTTATCGTGTATTAATTTTATCAAAAATCGTGTACGTCATTTTCTACCTAATGCGATTTATCTCCCTTAATTTTGTACTCCATGCCATTTGCCTATTCCAACAATTAAATAGTTTTTGTATTATGATATTGATTTTAAAATATATTTAAGGTAAAAAGTGGCAGGGAGTTGCGTGGGTTCGGAATAGCTGTCTCGTTTCGGAAGCTATGAAAGGGATCGTTGTGCCACAAAAGTTGTTTTAAGTTGTTACTTATGCACATATTTACTATTACGGTCAACAATAATTGTTACTTATTATCCAAGGGGGCAAAGTTGTTGTTTAACTCTCGGACTTACATTGAGACTCGAGCAAGCGAAAGATTACCGTAGCGAGTGGTTCAATAACTGGCATCTTGAGCTTCATGAGGGTCTCAAGGCATGAAAGTTGAACACACTTTGCCGCCGAGTGTAATACAACATTTTCCCCTCCACTGTCACGAGGAACATAAAGACTATATACGATTACAAATCTTATCCACGTGTAAGTTATCTTGAAGAAACCATTCAAAATTCAATATCAAAATTTGTCATAGAGTACGCTACTGGTACTTAGATATAGCCAACGGCTTACCAATTTAAGTGTGGGATAAGATTTTACATCACTCCAACGATGTCCGTAGTCATCGTCCGACGATCTGCCCAATACAGTCGAAACATGGTACGCCTATTGTAATAAAAATACGTGAGTACTTGGGTTACATTTGAACATCAAGGATTTGCCGATATTATAAAATTCCCATGTCGAATGCTGGTGCAACGTCGACCACTGGTACGGCGTCGAGCACTGCTCGCCTACCATGAAAATCGAACGATTTCGGTTGTGTATCTTCAACTCTGTCCAATTGCATATTAGAGTGTCAAAAAGGTTTTCCCGTCAATGCCAATTTTTAATGTTCGTCGTAGGCTGGTGCTTCTACGAGCAAGTTAGGTCCCTATTCTAAGTCTTGATCAATGCATCCTATTTAAGTCATCACACGCGCCAACACATGTTTATTGCCTTTAAATGGCTACATTTGAACACTAGGCTATCATGTGACTTGGACGTGGAAGTTTTAACAAAGTAGAAGCTAAAAGCTATAGGTACATGTTGAGCGTGCGCGAACGCATGCCCATTGAATACGGATTACCGTATTTTAGGATCATAGGAAAACGATTCATGAATTCCATTTAACCTATAATAGTAGTTTATGCAACAGTGATACAATAAGCTTTCTTAAAACTTACCCGTCGTTACAAACGAAGTTGACGTTTGTATTAATAATAATAAACTCGAGAGTTTTAAGAACCAATTATGAGCTTTTGCATACGCTAGTTTTTCTACGACAGCTAAAATAGTGAAAAAAGCAAAATCTCGAAAGGTGGCAGAATGTGGAACTTATCGTATGCCCCCTAGAGAAACTAAAAAAAATCGACAGTGCTAATATATTGTATGCAGGAACTTCCACATAGGGGACGGTCCTATCTCGCTTTTCGCCATACTAAATGAACGAGAGAAAACGGTCCACATGAGACCCTTCCAAGTGGTGCTTTGTCCCACTCGCACATGTTGCCAATTTTTATAAGATACTATTTTGGGAGTGTTTATAACAGTTTACTACTAAAAATAAATATCTTCTTATTTTATTCTAGTACTAAATACAAATAAGGATTTTGTTATCTTTTTAGTAAATTGTAAACAATTGTGATTTTCATATTAATAACCCTTTAAATCAAAGATGTGAATAACAAAAAAAAACATTTCAATAAATATGGTAGACATTAGTAACTTTTTGAATATTAACTGGTATCCCCAACTTTGACTTTTTAAACTTTCAAAATACCAACATAAATGGCGCCGTTTATTATTTATACAAATTATTTTGAAAATCAGCTAAAATGGTAAAAACGTGTTGCATAAAGGATTGTCGGAGTGAAAGCTATCTTGGCTGTGGAATATCGTTTCACAGGTAAGCCAAAATTATACAATTTTATGTACATTTTCCGATAAAATTACAAAACAAGCTCGGTAGGGTGACTATGATGTCGGCACGTTGTGAGTCGATTTTACAGGATTCTTATTAGTTAGGGAAAGTAAGAGTAAATTATTCTGAATATTTTTATTGGCCTGTTTATTGTTTCACTTACTTGTATGACGTAGAAAGATGCTTGCTGAAATATATTTCGGTAGGTACATTACAGACACATATTTAAACATAGTACTGTATATACCTAGGTCGTTCCCAATATATAACGTGGCACGATTATTTTCGAGATTATTCGCAGGTAAGTATTTGTATTACGACTCTTCGTATTCCACAAGACCGTATAATAATAATCCAGTCATTGAATTGGAATGGACAGCTTGTATAACATTTTTTATTATTTCGGAAATAATTTATAATAGCCGGTTTTTTTAACGTAACGGATATATCGAAAATCTAGTATTGTGTTGGCAACAAAATATCGTTACATGCTAATCGTCACAAATATGTAGGTATACACATGTTAAGTACAAACGTTTTTCTTGTAAGATTTTTATGGTTTTATGTTTTTTTAGTCGTTTAAAATAGGTCAAGACCAGTTTATACCTATTACAATTTGTTTCTAACGAAATAAAATGACACATTTATCATCTTTACAATTCGTAGACTTAACGGTTTTACGTGAATAAGTTTTCTTCGGTTTCCCTTTTAACAAATAGAAGACAAATAACCGTAAATTTAAAAAATCGAGTGAGTTTAGTTTTTTTACTTTTTACCTACTTCCGGAAGAAAAGTTTGTAGGACTTTGCATATATTATCTATAAATATTGAGAAAATCAGGCTATTATAATTTAATGTCTGTCGAATCGAAACCGTATTCTTCCTGGGTTAAGTGTATGAATTATTCTGGCTACGAGATTATGTATGTGCTAGTACTCACCGTTAGCAAGATGAGAACAATCGGAAAAAAAATGCCTGAGCGACTCTCCGAGACAGCGGCATGTTCAACAAATGTCGATTGTACCGTCCTAATAGGCTGGACGACAAAAAAATCTAATTAGTCCGTCTGTTAGATTATTAAAAAATATACGATACGTATTTTTTCTTTTGTTAATCAAATGAAAAATGAGGGAAATACAGGGCTTTAAAGTTTCGCGTGACGTCACACTCTAAGGTGACGTCACCAGCCCCCACCACGGAACTTTGACGCTCTTCATAGTCTTCATATTCGTCAATTTTAGTTATCTTGAAAAAGGAAAAAATACGTGTCTAATAATTTTTGATAATCTTTCTGACGGACTAATTAGAATAATAGTTTTTCAACCTAGTCATCATCCCTATTAATTACTGTTTGTAAATACTGTCACCTAGCTATTTAAGACATTTTAAGAGACCTTTTTACTCACCCAAACTACATGACAAAGCTCAAATAGCCTCTCGTTCGAGCTTCTCGTCCGAGGCTCTCGGACGAGCGTGTAGTAGGTTGCATTCGCCCGCGTTCGAAACATTCGGCCGAGAGCCCGAGCATGTGGAGGCACCATCCCGAACATACAAGAGCGGTAGAGAGAAGAAGTGGTTCATGGTAACCCTCCAGGTTTAATGGGTATTACACGTGGCAATAATCGTGTCCCGATTATCAGTCTCGCACCGTGTAATAGACAAAAGAGAAATTAGCGCATCGAAAGAAGGTAGGAGGGGCAAGCTACCGTCGATAATAGGGAACCGATGATTGCCCCATGCGATACCCGTTTTAGACGGACGATAATTAGGTAAAGACCCATGACGATGAGTGGCCCGTCCAGATGGAACCATAGAGTACGGGGGAAATTGGCCAATAATGGTCTCGGATTTTTACATATTATCGTCCGCCTAACCACTACCAATATGATGCTCTCTAACGATCTGGAAAGACGATAAAGACGACGATACTAGATCGTGATGAATATGATGACTTAAAAAAATGTCTTTATCGTTAAGTATATATCGTCGATCCAGATCGTTCGCGTAACCGCTCCCAACCTAATATCCCACGTACTTATGACTTATGGTCACCCTAATTAGAAAGAGATGCAACGGTACCGTAGTACTATCTCATGTGGACACACTTTTGCAGTCGCATTGCTCCATCCAGATATGTTCAAGTCCGTGATTGTATGAAAATCCATAGGAGCAGGATTCTACTGGAATACCATAGACAACGTTGTAATGTATACTTTTTTATTATCGCTGTGATAGAAGTGCTAGAGTAGAAAAATTAATAAATTATTAATATTGATCCTATAACATCCTAAGTGACAACCAAATTCATTTTAAATTAAGAACTTACGACGATATGACAAAGTTTACATTTTAAGAGATCTTGATCTTCACTTGTCTCTTTTGTATATCATAAATGCATCATCATACATCGATGTGACCCTTTGGATTGCAAGAACGCGTAAATGCACAATATAGGAGTGAGTATTTTTAACTAAACCAGTAATAAACTATTCTTTCTAAGCAGAGAAGTCTTCTTAAAAATCGAAAAAATCATGACCTCATGATGTCGATCAAGAACTGCTTTCTTATGTTAGATGTTAGCGTCCCCCAAGGGCCATACGAGGGATATGGTGAAGAAATTCCAGACCATGGGTGAATTCTCGGTTGCTCAGTTGACAGAGGACCTATCCGCCAATTAACATACATACATACAATTCAAAACTGTTGAAGAGATTTCGACCTTGGCTTAATTAGACTGTAATTCTTTATATGTAATTGCTGCTTTGCTTAGCATGCACATGTCTAGTACGTGATTAAACTAAGACCGGGCTTACTTAGAGAAACATTCAGAACTGACCAATTATAGACTTTAAGTCGTTACATTAAAGTCTACGACTGGTCAGTGATAAACCTCGAAGCCTTAATTGCTACATCACTCGCCTGTGATTTGGGTGCAATTTGCTGCACACGAGAAACTAAGTTTCTTGGTAGATGAGGGATGTAAGTATTGGTTGTACGAGCAGTTTCATGATTTGATAATAGAGTCCCACAAAGCTAAGTTTATATTTTGATAGCAGACTTTGAAAGTGTTAAGTAAACGTGATAATTTCATGTAATTTTGACGTTTAAAATAACATTTGCTAATATCAACATCGATGGTGATTGTCGTTTGTTTCTCAAGATGGCGATAGCGTCTGTGGAATATTTTTTGTATTTTATTTGCAAAATTTTGTCTAATGTTGTTAAAAAAAATTGACGCGATTCATTTGTACTTACAGAAAGTTGATCTAAGTAGGTGTACATAGGTGGGCGTTTTTATTTTTTGGTGTACTTAGAAAATTTCATACATTTAGTATGGCGTTAGCGCAATGGAAAGTTTGAAAAATGTATGGGAAAGGACACTTTTTGTAACTATCGGTTGATTTTACTACAATAAAAAATAAGTCCACCCAAGTAAGACTTATGTATCTTCTTTTGTGTGTATTATTTTGTATATGGCTGTTTGTTTTCTAAATGAACTAAAAAAAAAAGTATTTCTTTTTCGTGATATTTTTTTTATTTTCTTTTCCCAATCAAACTACGATACTGATTACTGCTTTAAATGGCTCACTTTTTTGTATATTTATCAGATCATTCTTTATATTATTATCGCACTTGATCCCACCAGTTGAAGCAGTTGAATTGAATACCCATTTTGATTCCCCACCTGTCTCGTCTCTGCAAATCGTATTAACCCTATATTAATACAGAATACAGAATCATTTATTCGTCAAACATAGGTTTAATACAACAATACATTGTATAAGATGGTCAGCCCAGCATAGCCCAATAACTCCCCCAATGATCTCGGGAATCGAATTATACCCATTACGGGGATCCCCGGATCCGTAGGAGCCAATAACTTGGCATCTGAAGTAAAGTACCCGAGGATATTAAGCCTCTTGTATGTACAATTGTAAAGCATGAATTAAATAATTTATTATTTATAATAAATCCGCCTATAGGTGGCTTAAACTGTCACGGTACGCGCAAAGCGCATTACCATCTTTCAAACACTGCATACTAGTTTATACTTTGACATATTAATACATTGACAAATTAATAAAAACATGTTCTTATAATACAAATAATGTTCCGAACCATATTTTGTTCCCATTTATATGTTTATACAAATTGTTGTACAACCATACGCACCTGACAGCATGGTGATAACCCTAATGTTAATGTCATTGACGTTTGCATGCTTGAGAAGCTTAACGTTAAATGTAGGAAAGAGAAGCTTCTGTACTTTAGTACTATTACTTATTCTGTGGCAACACTAAGCACGAAATGCGGATTACTCAGGCTAACAGCAACGCAGCCCAAATTTGCATCTAAAAACGTGTGCCCGCTATGCTTCGGCGCCCCCTATGCCACGGTGGCGCCCCGTGCGACCGCACGCGTCGTAAGTAGGCCGGTATTGGTGAAAAGTAGTGCCAACTTTGGCCAAATCTTGGGATTCAATTGCCAAGCGGACCATACTCCCTAAGCCGTAACAATAAGCCAAAAAAACTAGGAAGACGATGACACAATTCTGCGTCAAATGCGGGCTTAAAAAGACGAGCCCTAAATTTACGTTACTATAAGCTTAAAGATCCAAGGGACCCCTCAAGTGTTGCTACGTGACCAGTTTACAATAAAGTATCTATTAATGTAGGCTCTTGATAACGGACGCAGAGGCCCTTAGGCCTGTGAACTTTGGTGCGTCATTCATCTTTGAAGATGAGTGTGGGCTTTTTGAAACCGTCTTTTGAGGGACCTGTTTTAGATAAACCTATAACTATGAATATTTTTCAGTTGCTTCCTTATGTTTTCAAAGCATGTAATTAATTTCCAATTCACTTTGAACAGCAATTATTTTACCTTAAATAATAACTTCATAGGTAAATCTTGACTTGAGTAAATAGTACCAACTACAAATACGCTTTGGTAGCATGAAAATAGTGATAGAGCAACGTACAGCCAAGTGTAAAAAAAAGTATTTTTGCTACTTATTCTACCCTTTGCCATGTTGTGAGATAATTATTCAGGTCCAGGACCCAGGATATTTAATTAGCCAGGAAATTGTATTCATATCATCCGATCAGATATAAAGTGCAAAAAATATGAATCGAGAAAATCGTCTTGGGACACCGGAATAAAATGCTGTGGGACATATTTTGAATTAAGATGTGTGCACCCATATTTTTACACTTGCTTCGTGCTTTTCATGAAAAAGCTAAATTATTATTTGCATTCCCATGATAATTACTAAATCGCTACGCAGAATATGGCTATGCTGGAAAACATGCTGTATAGGGGTTTCTCTCGGAATAAACACAAGTTCCCAAGAGGTAAAGTTTATGTTTGCAACAACCTGAAGTGACAAGAAAATATGAAGCGATGCAGCTGCTGCGTTCCACATGAGTTACATTCAAACAAGAAAATTGCCTTCACACAGCGTTGCAAGTTTACTCGTTCATTTGTCAAGATTAAATTACTTCAAACAATGTTGGTATATTGCTCGTAACTTTAGATAGCTTCCAACTACCGAGTGACAAAAACGATATGACGACCGGTTGGCGTAGTTGGTAGTGGTAGTGACCCTGCCTGCTAAGCCGATGGTCCTGGGTTCGAATCCCGGTATGGGCATTTATTTGTGTGATGAACACAGATATTAGTTCCTGAGTCATGGATGTTTTCTATGTATTTATGTATTTGTAGATTATATATATCGTGGTCTAAGTACCTACCCGTAACACAAGCCTTCTTGAGCTTACTGCGGGACTTCGTCAATTTGTGTAAGAAGGGCGCCAGTGAGATTTAGCTGACAATATTTATATTTGACAAGAGTAAAGTTGGTGCCACTGCGGTGTGTGTTTAGTTCCACTTTAATTTCGAAATATATTCCGTCCATGGTAAGTTTCATAAATTTTCTATATCAAAGACTGGCAGTAAACATCATAATTTCATAGAAGCTTGACTTTAAAATTTGACAGTTAATTTGCATGGAAGAGATGACGTGGTTTGACTGTACAGTCACCTGCAATAGTATATGACGCTGTGAAGGCCGCAAAAATATGTGACACAGTCTTGTTCGTACCGCCATAAGAGCATGTCACATATTTTTGCGGCCTTCACAGCGTCATATACTATTGCAGGTGACTGTACCTACCTTCGAAATATAGTAGCAAACAAATCTTATACTAGAAGAAGGGGGGAAACTGGATGTGGAAAGTAACCTAAGTATACCAATCTATCGCAAGCATCCATTTTCCACAGGCTATGGTGGCCGCTTCCCATCCGGCCGGCTTTGTGCCATCACCATCATTCTGTCTATAGTTTCTATGCCCCTGTAGTAGGACTCTTGGGTTTCAAACTTGAAATATAAAAATTGTAAAGCACGAATCAAATCATTTATTAAATGTAATAAATGTTTTTTAAGTAGTCACACTACTATATATAAATTATTAATTGAAAGAGATGGCATATACTACAGAAAAAGTGAGTGAGGTATGCCTGCGCAGTCTTGGCGGTACAGTTCAACTGCATAGTTGTAATTGCATAGAAAACTACACAGTTGAATGCCACACGCTCATTTTCACCTGTGCAGTTGTACAGTCAAAACAGCTCAAACATACCTCACGTGCATGGCCTGCCTTTAAAATATATCAACCATGCTTCAAACCTTTTCCTCTCATGTCACAATTTATAAAAAACTTAAAAGCTTTCAAAAATCGAACTTTCAAATCAGTGTCAAAATTACAGTAAAAATGTGAGCACTGGTAAAAAATAAACACTCACCAACATCCCAATTTTAGCAACCAACACCAGACATAACATCGAAAATGCAATTGCTTCATGACCACCCGACTGTGGCTGTGAGGAGCCAGAAGGATTCGAAGGAATCCGACGTAGAGGTGAAAGAGAAAAGATCTTCGAATGCCTCGTTGCTGATGAACCCCGTGGCCAGTGGGGACAATGTGGTGACGGGGTTGACGTCAGCTCATAGGCTGAAAGAGGAACTGCCGCCTTTGGTGCCGTGCTGTGAGGGAAAAGAGCTTCAGGTAATTCATTTACCTAATTAAATTGTTAAGTCCGTGACCCTTTTTCGTGCACCATAAGAGGAATAAACTTACGGGTCGCGAGTTTAGACAATTTATCTTAATATAACGATGTTTCGAGTTTCATGTATCATGGTTGCTACTTGACTGATGGATCAGCCAAGTGTCAATGGCGATATTGGCAGAAATGTTCACCTACCCGGTGGAAAGTCACGCGAAAGTTTTAAGTATTATAATACAGAGAGAAATAATTATTCAATGTTTGCCTTTGCAGCGAAAGTTAGTCTGGAAAATATTGTGACAGAGTGGCCCTATCTGCGGAGAAAGCATTGCGATTTACCACCTTGTCGCGGTGTTTCCTGAAAAATATCTAAGTACCTACATGTTAATATGAAAACCCAAATATTCCGAAATATTATTTTCTGATTTTCATAATACCGATTTTTACAATCCCTATATATATAAGTATATATATATATATATATATATATATCAAAATCCCGAGTTTTATAGGTAATCCCTACCTATCAAAACTCCGATCATCTACATTCCGACTCATCACAGCACGAATATTTAAAATTCCGGTTAACATAATCCCGAAGCTAATAAGTACTGATTCGGTATTATGTTATTCGGAATATTGAGAAACGAGTTTTTTCTATTCGGAATTTTAAATATTCGTGCTTACGAGTACAATTACATAAGTCGAAATTTTGATTATCGGAGTTTAGACAGGCCGGGATTTTCAATATCAGGATCATATATGTGACCTACCCATATTCATAAATCATACACACATAAAAACCCCGTTTCCAATAGTTTCAATCACATCAAACGGCATTCTCTTTTGCGTCCCATTTTTATACTTGTCATTCCGCATTTAATATTTTAAGTTCTTTTAAGTTCTTCAATCAACTCAGTCACTTCGGTGCAGTCAACCAAATATGGAACCCTAGGCCACTGTTGGACTATGTCACAGTGACGCTATGAATCTGATTGTAACAAGTCTCTTACTGCGTGTCATTTCGACATGGTTCTAAAGTGTACTTACGACATATGTACCTATCGCCAATTCATTTCTTGTATTGTTAAGTTCGGGATCTGCAAACATTTTAATTTTGTTACAATATTATTTATACTAAAATGACGCTATCACAATACGATCCCAACAGTCCTAATAGTTATTGCTTTTTATATACAAAGCTGTTAGTATATGCGGGTAAATTTCCAATATGGTGTATTGAACTATTGAAAGCGGAGTCTGATTAAATTCGGGTTTCATTCATGTCCCAAATTTATAGGGTGACTTATAACAGGGATTATGATTGACGAGCTCATTGAATAGCATGTTTACATGTAGTGGGATAGATTTGATTTAATTTTTTTTATTTTATTGGCAAAGAGAGCGGCATAGATCTAATTGCAAGAGCACGCGAAAGATGAAAAGGCTATTGTAGGCGGGCGCGTCAAAATAAACCTCGTAATCCGATAATTGCTGTTTACAACTAAACTACAATTTTTGTAGACAAAACCTTTTACCAGATTTAAGAACTAGTTATTACTCAAATATTCAACTATGAATCGTGTTTATAAATTCAAGAGTGTCGACGTTCTGACCAAAAACATGTAATAAAGGACCTGTTTGAAAAATAAAAGTATCGAGGCTTTTGTAATAGTCATGTTTTCACGTTTACCAGTTTGAAGGAAATATTTTGAAGTTTTATGTAAGTATATGAATATCAGGTAAGTTGTTAACAATATTGAGATCTAGACGTCTGAATGATAACAATTTGACCACTGTGGCCTCTTAATACTAAATTACTAAATTACTATGAGAGTAAACATGTTGTCGTGTTGTAAATAAAAATATCGACAGCCCGGTTATCGATAAGTAACACTTCAACATCATATAAGTAATACAAAAGACAAATATAGGTCAGCGCACAGCGTCAGAAAGTAGGTAAATAATGATAACAACATCATAACGGCCTCCTAGCCTAGTCTGTAGTGACCCTGCCTACTAAGTAGGAGGTCCCGGGTTCGAATCCTGGTCAGGGCATTTATTTGTGTGTTTCGAATATTTGTTCCTGAGTTATGGATGTTTTCTATGTATTTAAGTATTTGTATGCATCTGTCTAGTATATATGTCGTCGCCTAGTACTCACAACACAAGCCTTATTGAGCTGACCGTGGGACTAGGTCGATTTGTGTAAGATTGTCCCATAATATTTAATTATTTATTTAACATTGTCAATTTATTTATATTTTAGATACTTCAGAAATAATTTGGAAAAATTTTGGTAACTTTCGTTCATCGTGTGAATTAATTATCCCATATGTCACTCAATAGAGTTCGACTTTGCTAAGTTTCCTAGAATTTGATAGCAAGGACTGTAAAAGTAACGAAACGTCATAGTTTCATACAAATTTGACGTTTATAATCACACTTATTAAAGTTTGACAGTTCCCTTGCTTGGAAAATATATCGTGGTTTGATTCTAATACACACACCTAAATTGTCTTTCAAATCGACGCAAAATGTCACATGTTCGTTGGGGTGGTATGGTATATATTTATCGATAAGATAACAGGATTGTCGATATTTTTATTGCGGCAAGCACTAAACAAATGTTATTCCTGCTAGAAAAATATCTAGATGTAATTATATCACATGCCAATCGTTCCGGGTGCACGTGTGAATCACAATGATTGCAAGTGTTGCAACTAGCTCTTTATCGTATGATTCTGCCTGTCTAAGGCGTCAAAATAATCCATTTCAGATAAACGAGGACCTGGTCCGCAGTGGTCTATCAGCCATCTCCGTGAAGCATGAGAACGTCATCCACTGTCTCAGCACTTCAGAAGCTTGTGGAAGGATCCAGCTCGCGCCGGGGATTGTGAAGGTAATCAGAACTCAGAATCAGAATTAATTTAGTTGCTAAAAACAGAGGTGAAGGTGATATAACATAGGTACTAAGTTTTACATATTTGTCACAAGAAGACAATGCAAATATAAATATTACTTAATATAAGAGTACAATTATGATATTAGTAGCTACAGCCAATTTGGTTTCTCTTTAGGTATTCGCCAACCGAGTAAAACATTCTGTTTAACAGTAATCGCGAAAGTTTATTTTTAAATTGCCAAAGGGATTTTTTAAAGATCTTTCGGAAGAGCATTAAATAATCTGATTGCCATTGGATAGGAACTATTTTTAAACAATTTGGTTTTAATCCTAGACAAGTGCAGGATGTCAGGGTATTGGGTATTAAAAGTTCAGGAGGCCTCACTTACTGTTTTAAATAGATTCTGATTAACCTGTACGAACACACACATTTCGTAAATATAGTGACGGCAATGTTAAAAGTTTAACCCTTAAATGCATGATGATGCATTTTTGACACAGAAACGAGACAAGTGACAATCAAGTTCTCTTGGAATGTAGGCTTTGTCATATCGTTGTAAGTTCTTAATTTGAAATGAATTTAAATGTCACTTAGGATCTTTTAGAATCAATACTGTTAATTCGTGCATTTAAGGGTTAAGTTCTTTAAATAACGGTTTACAAGACATGTGCCGCCGACTACTGGTGTCTATCCTCCTGACTTCCCGCGTCCTATACGTAGTACATAAGCCCCAACGGAATTTTGACTCATTGTCAATTTGACTAAGTTACATTTCTATTGGCAAATTTTGATACCCAGTCGTCAGGAGGCTATGTGTTGACTATTTTTAGAAGCTTGCTACATATATCCGCAGCTGGGATATCTCATACACAAAGAGCGGTTACCCACGCTGACCAAAAGCTGGTGTGAGAATCTTTGAAATTCTAGTTTATGTACAATGGTAAAGCATGAATCAAAACATTTAATTCATGCTTTACCATATGTACAGTATGGTAACGCCATCTCTCGCTTCTAGTTGAAAATAATCTGTAAAGATTAGAAGCGCTCCCGATATTTCGGCACTGTTACAAGTGCTATGTTCACGGCTCGCAGCAAATCAGTTACACCGTGAACATGGCACTTGTAACAGTGGCGATTGTGGCGAAATATCGGGAGCTCGAAAAAACAAATGTACATGGTAAATATCTCGTTTTAAATAGTACCTAATTACAATGTAAATGAGCATGTTAGCTAATCGTATATTGAAATGAATTTGGCTGTCACTTAGGATGTTTAAGGATCAATATTGATAATACATGCATTTAAGGGTTAATGCGTTTTGAATACCAATCGCAGTTAGTAGAAGACAATTTAAACCACTCTACTAGTTTTGTCATGTTTATCCGTTACTGGTATTTTACCTGAAAACCTAAACGTACATATCCGTCAAGACAAGACATCGTAACTTACCAGAATAAAAGACCTCCGCGTTTTTAATCTCCATAAAGCAACAATCTGTATCTCCATTATCTCCATACAAGATATCGCTAAGCGAAGCATGAAACTTGGCAACAAAGAAACAATATACAAAGAACCTTTTTCCTATTGTAGCAGAATACTTGGGGCTTAAACACGATCATTTGTGAACGTTTTATTCATTGATTATATTGTACCTATCTTGTTTCCTAAATTGATTCTGGCGACATATTCGTACTTCAAAAACTAATCACAGAACCTTTACTAACACGTCAAAATCAAAGACAACACAACAAAAAAAAACATTGAAATTAAACACTTTAGAACGGATTAATCGCGTTTATTAACACCACGACCCTACTTTCGAGCCCTTTACAGCACTCGTTTTCTCAGGGTTAAGATGTTGACTGAGAGAATGCAAATTCTCCCCGTGAATCAACAAAGTTACTTGTGCAAACTATCTACATACAAAAAAGCTAAGCTAGCCTGAAGGGCATTCTAAAATTCAAAATAAAAAATTTTAAACCCTGTGAGTAATATACATACGAACATTGGCTTATGGGGCAGAAAGAAGCGACAAGAATACTACCCCATTTTGGCTCATTTATCCCTTTTTAAATTTTTTCAAACAAAGTCCACACTAAAGTCTTCCAGGTCTGTGTCGTGCTTGATCCTAAATGAGATGTTATAAAGGATTCCAAGATTCCCAAGCTGGTGGTACCGAAAAGCCATCCTCTCTCTTGAAATTGGAAACCTTCTTGATTTCAGTAGCCTCCCGCAGCATCATGGGAATGTATCCAGACCAGAGGTTTGCCAAACCTAATAGAAGAGAGGTATGGGCACAGCGGATGCATATCGTTTAGTGTGGTAGGGCACAGCACAACGAATGTCGTCTCGCTCAAATCTGGAGCAGAGCCCCTCTGGCGAAGTACCTCCACCTTACAGAAAACCGCAGTTAAATAACACTAGACCCTACTCATAGTGTTGTGTTTCTGTTGGTGAGTAAGGTCGCCAGAGCTCCAAGAGGATTCGCTGTGTTGACAGCTGAGGATCCACGGAGCAAAGCCCTTGGCCCGTTAAGCTGTCAACGCAGCGAATCCTCCTTTTTTTTTTAAAGGGTCGGCAACGCGCATGTAACACCCCTGGTGTTGCAGGCGTCCAGAGGCTGCGGTGACCGCTTACCATCAGGCGGGCCGTATGCTTGTTTGTCACCGTCGTAGTATTAAAAAAAAATTGAATAGGCATAATTGGCAGAATTCTCTTAACCGACTGAAAATTCGAAGTTTTTTAAAAGATGCCTGGTCCATCCTCTCATTCGTCGTACGAAAAGGGCAGTCACTTCATCATCATCATTTCAGCGGAAAGACGTCCACTGCTGGACATAGGCCTCCCCCAAAGATTTACACAATGACCGGTCCGGCTCCTGCGCCACCCGCATCCAGTGGACTCCTGCGACCTTCACCAGGGCATCATCCCACCTAGTGGGGGGCCTACCCACGCTGCGCCTTCCGGTATGCGGTCACTTAAACCCCTTTTATTTTCAGCGTCGCAATTCATACCGCTGCCTGCACCGTCCGGACTTGAAGAGGGTGCCGTACCTCGGCCGGATGACGCCGGACGAACTCGAGTCCCTGTTTAGGGGCCATGCGGACTTTCCGGCCTGGTCGCAGTGGAACGGTGAGTACAGATGTAGTGCATGTTTTACCCAAGTATTTTAACTCGAACTTATCATGATATTTCAGTCAGTGTTGGTACTAATAGTACCGAGTTCGATTGCGTTTACGAGAAAATATTAGGAGGGCTAAACAATAAACATTATGTACTTCTGTATGTTGTGCAGTCTACACCGGCCGGAACAGGGTGCGTAGCCAAGATGCTAATCGCTCACGCCCAGTCGCTAACGAAACGCAACTGTCATTGTCACACTAATAATGAAGTGTGATAGAGAGAGGTAGCTACGATTAAGCGTGAGCGATTAGCATCTTGGCTACGCACGCTGATTATATAATGCTGGACTTATTCCTAGCTTGTGGTCCACTTTGGCAACTAATCCCATGATTTGGCGTAGCCCTAGTTTAACGAAAGCGAATGCCATCTGACATCTGACCTTTCAACCCTGAGGGTAAACTAGGCCTTATTGGGATTAGTCCGGTTTCCTCTTGATGTTTTCCTTCACCGAAAAGCGATTGGTAAATATCTAATGATATTTCGTACATAAGTTCGGAAAAACTCATTGGTATATATAACAATAAGATATTTTGCAGATAATCAAGAAAATACGCCAAGAGTAATGCTGCCGCCTGACGAAAATATCCGCAACCGAGATCTGAGGACAAAAGAAGCAACAATGACAGATGGTAAGTAAATACAGGAAGGTCAATGACCCCTGAGTTCGATGCAAGTTGCATTTTCGATCAGCTGTTCCGTACTAGAAACTCCCGTGAGAATTAGACATATTAAGTATAGAGTGTGCGCAGAGCAATCGCCGCAAGCGCTTCTCACTCATGATTATGGGACGCAAACCGTTCCGAAACACGTCGAGCTATTTTCGACTTTATAGACGTGAGTAACCCGATATAAGTATATTAATATATTATATTAATATGTTCCATACTAAGTGAAAAAAAAAAACGATTTATTCCACTTGCATGGCATTCAGGGTCATTGACCTTTTCAGCTGTTGAAGTATGGCTCGGGACTTTTACACCCTGTATACGTATGTACCTACGGTCGGCTTCATAGATATATATGCACCTGTATTCTATTTTGAACCGTCTTCCTCTGTAGTAAGATACGAAGTGTATATATATTTATAGACGTGACTGTACAATCTGACCACTAAAGTTTTCAAGTCAAACATTTCTCAATATGCGCGTGTAACTCCGATTTTTTTAAGAACCTACAGGTATAACCTATGTATGTATGTTTAATATGTCTGCACCCACAGTTTCGCTTTAACCAATTTTATACAGCATTGTTTTTCAAAAAAGGAGACAGTTAAAATAGGCGGCAACACGTATATATGTAACATCCATAGAGCAACAGGGGTCCATAAGCAACGTTACCCAAGTGTCACCAGGGAGGCCTTATGCATGTTTGTCATCAAAGTCGTATATAAAAGTTAGTTATACTTCTAGTTCATTCCTTTTAATTAGAAATACCTTCAAGACAAATTATCGAAAATGTTCTTTTCCCCTCGAAATTAATGAATGGCTGACAGCTCAAAGCGAGGTGATTAATTACGTCGTTACCTTTCAAGAGATGAGCCTTAATTATACTTAGGCATTTGGCCGTCCCACATTCCGTACTTAAACAAAAGCCAAACTTTAGTTGAAGTCTTGTTTTCACTAGGTAGTATATTTTGCTGTAGGTATAAATTAAGCGTTAGCAATGTCTTGTAATTAATTTAATTAGACCACCATGTTTATTTGTTTTTGTAAGCTCCCAAAATATTGGCACTGTTACAAGCAACAGGTTTACGGTGTAATTAAGTATCTTGCCTTTTCACCGAATATAACTTGCCAACCAAATTATTATTTGCCAACATTAATTTGGCCTAAATTTTTATTATCAACCGACTTCAATATTTCTAAAGGAGGAGGTTCTCAATTCGTCTGAATTTTTTTTTTATTTTTTTTTTTTTATTTTTTAATGGATGTTCACTCATAACTCCGTCATTACTGAACCGATTTGAATTTTTTTTTGTTTTCTGAAAGTAGACGGTTCCTGGTTGGTCCCGTTTTTTTCAAAATCCATTTCTGATGATGGGATCCATGAGGAACTGAGGGAACTCCTCAAATTTGAAAGGCACATGCATGCTGATTTGGGTGATTTCTTAAGAAACTCGAGCATTTCTTTACGAAAATCATCAATTTGGTGGAGTGGATCTGATAATGAAGACCAGGGATGGCAAAGTGGAACTGCTTCGTAATTCTCAGGACTATGATCCGATTTAAAAAAAAATTTTTTTTGTCTGTATATAGATGGTTCCAGATTTGTTCCGTTTTTTTCAAAATCAATTTCTGATGATGGGATCCATGAGGAACTGAGGGAACTCCTCAAATTTGAAAGGCACATGCATGATGATTTGGGTAGTTTCTTAAGACACTCGAGCATTTCTTTACGAACATCATTAATTTGGTGGAGTGGACCTGATGATGAAGACCAGGGATGTCAAAGTGGAACTGCTTGGTAATTCCCAGGACTATCGTCCGATTTAAAAAAAAAAAAATTTTTTTCTGAAAATAGATGGTTCCAGATTTGTTCCGTTTTTTTCAAAATCAATTTCTGATGATGGGATCCATGAGGAACTGAGGGAACTCCTCAAATTTGAAAAGCACATGCATGATGATTTGGGTAGTTTCTTAAGACACTCGAGCATTTCTTTACGAACATCATCAATTTGGTGGAGTGGACCTGATGATGAAGACCAGGGATGGCAAAGTGGAACTGCTTGTTAATTCCCAGCTCTATCATCCGATTTGAGACATTCATCTTTTCTTTGTAAAGAAATACCTTCAAGATAGTCCTATTTGATTATAGTTCTATTTTGATGATGGGCTTCATGAGGGATTGAGAGAACTCCTCAAATTTTAACGGCACATGCATTCTGATTTGAGGGTTTCCTTAAGTAACCAAAACAGTGTTTTGGCGGAGCCAAAATTTTGATGAACTGGATCTGATGATGAAGACCAGGGATCGCAAAGTGGAACTGGTTAATAAACCTAGCTCTACTTATTATTCTAGTTGTGTCATTCATCTTTTTGATTTGATTTATATTCTGATGATGGAATTCTAGAAGAATTCAGAGAACTCCTCAAATTTGAACGGCAGGTTAATTGTGATTAGAGGGTGTTCATAATTAGCTTAGGCATTTTCTTACTGTGGCCATCATTTTGCTGGAGTGGACCTGATGTTGATAATCAGGGATGGCATAATGAATATGCTCGTTAATTTACAGTCTGTCATTCAATTTAACACATTGTTATTTTGTTTGTTTAAAGGTCTACAAGGGAGTTCCGTTTGATTATACTTCAAATGTAATGATGGAAGCCCTAAGACATTAAGAAAGCTCCTCAATTTTCAATCGTACACGTGCGGTGTATTGGATATTTGTGAAGTAAACTGGCTAACTCAAACAAATTCTTAATTTCACTTTTACCGGGAACCAAATGAAGTCGGTTTTTTTTTCTTAAAAATTATTTTCAACACTTTATTCTCATATAAACCTTCTTACAGGGCCGTAGCTATTAGAGTTGAATTTAAGATAGGGCATTGGTCATTACATGTAGGTAGGGCACATCCAGCGCAAGTAAGCACTTCGGGGTATATCATCAGAGTTGATGGTATTTCTTAAGGTAGGGCATTGCCCCACAATGTCCCCCCTAGCTACGGCCCTGCCTCCTTATTATGATTATTCTTCTTCTTCATCGTTCCGTTCACTACGATGTCCTTGCATTTGTTGCGATTAAGGGGTAAGTATCTGGACTGTCCTCTGCATGGAACCACATGCTCTTCCCATGGTGCTACCCCATCTGGTAGCTATTGGCCCTCTGTTTGGCCTAGTTTGATGCTTTTTCGAGGTTGCGCTAGTCGGAGCATATAACGTGCCCAAAGAATTTGACAATCTGGTTATTTCTAAAATGCATGATGATGCATTTATGACACAGAAACGAGACAAGTGACAATCAAGTTCTCTTGGAATATAGACTTTGTCTTATCGTCGTAAGTTCTTAATTTGAAATGAATTTGGTTGTCACTTAGGATGTTTTAGTATCATTACTGTTAATTAATGTATTTAAGGGTTAAGATAAGAACCCTTATTTTGAAATACCTATGCCCATTAACGTGGCCTCTTCCTCTACCTTTGAACTAAGAAAGCCCTAACACTTATTAAACTGTATCATCCGTGTAAGAGATCCCATGAAATAATATTACTTTCCATTTCAGTCTGTCCAATTTATTTGCTAATTTCCTTAATAAGTCTTCTCTTGCAGATAACGGCGTAGTACTTCGCCCGATCCCCGAGATCAGGTCGGGGGCAGAGGACGTGCCGGTCGGCATGCGATTGCATGGAGCTCGTGCGCGACTATACACGTCAGTGCAGGCGGTGAAGGCGGGAGACCAGCGAGAGTGAGTATGAACTTCCTCCATCAGGTCGGGGGCAGAGGACGTGCCGATTGGCATGCGATATATCGCATGGAGCTCGTGCGCGACTATACACGTCAGTGCAGGCGGTGAAGGCTGGAGACCAACGAGAGTGAGTATGAAGTTCAAGAGATTAATCAAGAGAAGCATCAAGCTTGCGCCGCCATAGTATTATAAGTACCTACGTATGATTCATGGTTCACTGTAGCCATGATTTTAGCGCCTCCTTGAAATTTCTATTTATATTTCTATAATTGCGCTCAGGGCGCTCTCTTCCTCTGCCCCGCCGTCGTTGCGTCGCTGTTTGGGATCTTGTCTCACTTAAATTCAGCCTTTATTACTGTCACACTGCTAGCTAAAGGTACCCTAAGCTAAGGGGGCTAAGGGCCTCTCTTGTCCTTAAGCACAAGAGGGGTTTTGCTATGGTCTTCCAAATTGAAGACTTTAAATGCACCTCTAAATTTCTTCGAGAATTCTCCTCATTAGTACCAGCCGACTGCCTCCAAGGACCATCGGTTAAGATCCACTATTATACTATTGTTTCATATTTCTAACCCTGGCAAATCTCTTATTTACAGTACCGATTCCGTAAATGAAATTTTAGACAACACCATCCCAGAAGACTTGATAGAAGACGAGGTCCAACTCAAAGAAGAACTGCAGATCATACTCCCACCAAGGCCTGATGACGTCACAGCAGAATCATCAGCAACGAGCAATATCACGAATACAACAAGTAACAGTTGAATATTAACATAAACATGGGAATCGGTTTGTACTTAAGGAAGCAGTTATTTGGGAAACAATCCGACATTAAGAATAATATTGATTATCAAAGAGAAATAACTAAACAACAATCATTAAATGCAATGAATCTAGCTTTAGACTTACAGTTGAGCGTTGAAAGACTAATAGGGGAAACCGATAAACTTTTATCAACAGAATTAAATACTTGAGAAACGATATTATAAAATCGTAACTTAATTGCGAAACTTACCTATAGTGATTATTAACAAAGAGACAGCTAAATTATGTCAATTTTCCAAGAAATGAAAAAGCAGAATTGTATTCATTTGTATATGAAATACATTAAAAAAGATATTAATTGAATTTGACACATAAACTAGCAAAATTTTAAAAATAATTGAAATATGAATGAACATAGGTATTATGTTATACTTACGAAAATTCCAGTGGATACTGACGCAGCTAACACGAGGACACTACAAAATGAAGTTTATCTAGGAATATGAGAATGTATAAGCGAATCTGCTCCCTTTGAAAAAAGGTTGCGATAAACAATGCTAAATATCATAGCTAAGGACAATCTGACGAAGGTCTTTAGAAAATGTAAGTTAGACCCAAAACGATATAAGATAGCCAATATACGGCTGAAATTAACTAAGATAGGGCAGAGAATTCGATCCGCCGCTGTGTTAGGTGCTATGTACATTGGATGGATTGTATTAGAACTGATTACATGACTGGAAAATATTATTGAGTTTTATTTAGAAATCTACAACGGTATTAGCTTATTTTTGTTACGTGGAGGAATGCATTTGGCATCCCGCCTAGCCGGGGAACTAGGACGGGTATCTATGTGTCAAAGAGATAGTCATCCTCGCAGCCACCATGCCGGCACTGGCCAGTAGTATCAGCCCCAAGCCCGTCATCATAGTGCCTCTGCCTAGATCTCGGTCCCGGCAGTCTCGGCCAAAATAAGAGCCGAGATCTCGGTCTCAGCTCTCGGCCAAAAAGGGCCGAGATTCTCGGCTCTGGCCGAATCTTCCGTCTTGACACTTTTTTTCCGATTTTTGTGGGTACTCACCAGATACCGAAGAAATACCGTCATCCTAATGCAAGTGATGACTTTTTTCTCAAACTTTGATTTTTTTTAATGTATTGTTTCAATTTTGGCTGTATGAAACAACAGAGTAATTTAGATTATTTAATATTTTTGTGGATCTCTCGGTGGTCGCAAAAAAAGTGGTCCCGGTCGGACCTTACCACACACATGCAGGCATGTCCCGAGTTTTAGTTTTGGTGCAATTTGCAGTTTTCCCACTGATGAGGCAGCCATTTTGGTGACGTCATTAAGCCGTAGTCATCCACTTTAGCCGTCTTCCGTTAGTTTAGGGGTATCTGTGTCTCAACTATGTCTTTAACCACATCCGATAAGAGACCTGACTAAATAGGTAATAAAACAAAATAATCAAATGTGAATTTATATTGAATAACTTTCTACAATATTATACAGCAGACTGTACAGAGTACGTAGCCACTTCTCAGTTGCACCAATGCTATTCGGTTCTTTAAACTAAAAACTCTTATGTTTATTTCTAGTAAAAGGTACCACTTTGTCGGCTGTTTCTGCAATGTTCAACCTATTTTGTAAGTATCTAGTTGGCGCTTATGAAAACAAAAGCAGATTACTATTGTATTAATACAATGCCTTTGTGTTGGTACAAAGCCTTTGTTATTGTTCTAACAACCGATAATGTCAAGATTTACATTTGCGCCTTACCGATAATGGACAGTGGTACATTTTACTTATAACAATCACATTTATACATCATAAGTGCAAAATATCTAATTTAATTGCACTTTTGTTTAAAGCGAAATTTTGTGTACATTGCTAACGGGTAAGGTTTGAGACACGTGTCCTTTATTAATTTATTATTCTTTATTTAATCAGATAAGTTGAGTTTGAATACTTTTAAAGTCAGAAAAAAAAACTTTAAAAAAAGTTATTTTCAAGTCTTTCAATCCCTTTCATATTTGTTCTACAAACACATTTTTCATATTTGTTGTACATTTCTTCTAATTAAACATTTTATTTAAGATTTTTTTATTCCATTGCCACTAGCCAAATAATATCAGTTGTATGAAAAGGACGAATCGATTATTACACCTTTTCAACGCCATTTTAAATAGAAACTCTTTCACTTAAACGCCACGTCACCGAATGAGTGAAAATCTATGTTGCTCTGTGACCCATTAATCCGTCATTGGCGTGGAAAAGGATAAGATTTATTTTCTGACTTTAGCACTGAAACTGTACATATTCTGTTCCGTAACATCTAAACCGTAACCCGTGGCAGGGGCTACTTTCTATCGTGCATACACAAATTTTGGCCGCAATAATCTAATGTAAGCGGATTATATTGTCATGTCATTACTGACTCAGAGTATTAACCAATATATAAAGCATATAATTGCGTTTTTTTTTAAAGTTCTCCCCTAACTTGGTTTTTTACTTGTATGTGAATTCTACAAAGAATCGCGAGCGGCTTCGCTAGTAGAAGTAAAAGTGTTCTAAGATATTTTCCCATCCGTTACAATTTTTTTAAGGTTTTGTATTGCGGTGACGAAATGGAAGGTTTGGAAAATGTGCAAGACACTTTTTTCCCATTAATTACATAAAAAGTTCAAAATAAAAAAAAAGAACGGGGAGAACTTTAAATAAAAACGCCCATAATCGTAACACAAAACTGAAGAATGTAATTGTAACAATAAGATCACACATAAAGAGTAAAACGTCTCGTTACCACATTGTCGGTTCTCCATGAGGCGCTACTGTCAAACACATACACTTGAAAATTCATTTTATTCAGTAGATTATAAATTGAAAGAGATGTCATATACTACAGAAAAAGCCACCTCCTGCTTTCGCGGTAGATGGCTGTCAGTAGTCTAAATTTTTATAACTGAACTCGTGAACTTACAAAGGCATTGTATTAATACAATAGTATTATCTACTTTTGTTTCGTAAACGCCAACTTTTTAACACGTGTGCCTGATAAGATCGGGACTTGCATTGTTACAATTGATATGACCATTTTCTCTCTTAAAAAAGAAATAAAGTTGAAAATGCAATATGCATGCAATGTACTTCTAACCTATTTTGTAAGTATTTAGTTGGCGCTTATGAAAACAAAAGCAGATAATACTATTGTATTAATACAATGCCTTTGTGTTAGTATAATGCCTTTGTTGTTATTCTAACAACCGATAATGTGGTAACCTTACGACTGAAAACGTCGCAAATGTATCTTTAGCACTTTAAAGAGGACGATTAAAATATTTCCTATACTCCGACTTTTCATTCAGGAATTGAGGTCCTGAATGAAAAGTCGGAGTCACACAACATCACTCAATTTCTTCTTGTTTAAGCAAGTATTTAAGTAATTTGATTTAATATATTTGCTTTAACATATATTATTAATAATACGAGAGACAGGATGTCAAGATTTTTGGCCTTAAAAAACGATTTTAGGCGTTAAAATAATGAAAATCTTCACACACTGCTGAAGGATACAATTAAGACAGAGTATTATAATTATGATTTCGGCTATCTTCGACTAAACCACTCATAATCGGCACTGAGAAGTTTTTTTACCGTTTCGACGACGTGTCGATCATTTCCATTATATCTGCAGCTGACTGTACATGTTCAAGATGTTATTATAAATATATGTCATTGTACTCACGGTAAAACGATAGCCTTAGCAAAATTTTTAAAGTAGCACTGCAATTTAGCGTATGATACAAAATGACTGGTGTTTAATCATAAGGCAAGAAATAAAAAGATGTCAAAAAATATGAGCAGGACAAGAGATTATCTCAATAATTATCACGATAAAAACAGTTATTTTTTCGTTTAACGCATTCAGTGCCCCGGATTCGCTGTTCATATGCGCTTTCTCAAGTATCGGCTACAATTGCAGCGCGTAGCACTGGCAATTAATGTATTATTCACCGCTAAGGATTTCTTGTAGCGCTACGCCGTAGCTGATAACACGCATTCCCGCTTTGTAGCGAAAACGACGCATAGAGGCGTAACGTTTCGTTATTGTCGATAAATGAGAAGGGAGAAGAATAATTATACCCATTCTTGAGATACCTCTCCGATAAATATCGTGATCATTATCTCGATAATTCGAAAATACAACTACAAAACCTGCCACTTCATCAGATGGTCCCAAACTAAGCGATACATTGATACAAGCATAATCACATCGTCGTTACAACTAAAGAAAGTACTCGAAATTCGTGGGGATTCTGAGAGGACAAATATGCGGATAAGTCCGTTCGACTTTCGTAGGTCGCGGCTGATGCAGCCGTTCGACTTTCGTGGGTCGCGGCTGATGCGGCCGTTCGACTTTCGTAGGGCGCGGCTGATGCGGCCGTTCGATTTTCGTGGGTCGCGGCCGCGGCTGATGCGGCCGTTCGACTTTCGTGGGTGGGTCGCGGCTGATGCAGCCGTTCGACTTTCGTGGGTCGCGGCTGATGCGGCCGTTTGACTTTAGTGGGTCGCGGCTGATGCGGCCGTTTGACTTTCGTGGGTCGCGGCCGATGCGGCCAGCAATAATATTGAAAGGCAAAAAAAGCGTCACATAAGGAACATTCTCGTGAAATACATATTTGTGCCCCTAAACTCCCCACGTATTGCTATTATAAAAATTATAAACATAACTCAAGTAGACACATGATTAGTATAGTAGTAACTTTTAGATTTCGTTATTGCTTAAGAATTTATATCAAAGACAAATAACCACGTCTAAATTAGTGTAAAATATTGTAACTGTAGTTTTGATGACGTAGGACTATGTCATAGTGACGGTGTAAATCAGATTGTAAGAAATCTGTTACTGGTTATTTTGACATGGTTCTAGAGTGGCATAGGTTTAGGGCTGCCATCCATCCGTTTCCCCGGATTTGTCCTAGTATGGAGTCCAGGGAGTGTCCAGACCGGATTTTTGAAACATTTTTAAGTCAACCCCTAGCAAAATATTTTTTTTTTAAATTAAAATTTGTTTTCTATAGTGGGCGAGACCGCGATTTCAATTAAACGTCCGGGATTTTAAACTTTCTGCTTGGTTTCGGCAATGTCTGCGATGGCAGCCCTATATCCCTATTGGTTTACTATGTGACGCTGTATGGCGCGCCAATGGCGGAATTATAATATTTGTAGGCAAGTCGGAGCTGATTTAGCTTTAGTTTTCTCCAGCTGTAGGAATCAGCCGATGGTAACACTGCTAGATGCCATGTTTAGTTACAAGCTTTTTTTTAACTTTAAGATTAAATCTTGCAAATTAAATGCATTATTATATTCAAATAAGCTGAAATTTCACATGCTTATTTTAGGTTGGCTGACGATACAGTGTTGTACAGTCAGCGATAAAAAATTGTATCAAGAGTTAAATTTATTCTGTGGTACTATTATGCTATTTACTTGAGCTCAAATTTGCGGTTACAATATGTTACACCAGTCTTCGCGTTTTAGTATTATCAAAGATAATGAAGTTATAGACCTTATTCATAAAAAAGTTAACAGCCGTTGAAACTAAATGAGGATTACCGCGAGTCGATTTTCCGCTAGGGGCGCTAGTGGAGCGTGGGTCCTGCGGGAACATTTCAAACGTCACTTTGACAATTCTCTTATACTGACACAGGACCCACGCATGAGTGGCGCCCCGCCTGGTGAGCGACAATACGGTAGCTCCCATTATGTTTTCATCCTTTCTAACAAAAGCTTGTGTCAATCTGATAGATATAGAAAAAGGTTTAGCTAAACTGTGTTTATGAATAACGCCAGTAGAACTAATGAAATATTGTGTTTCAGTTTAACAAAATCACCAAATAGCGCTTATATGTTGAGACATTAACCCTTTCACCGCCGCAATCATCAGAATGCCAAATAAGCCTATAACGCTACAGGCGACAGTTTCACTAAAGCAATAAGGACTTACGCGGAACTCCGTAAAGCTCGTTTTCGCTTAACGCTTAAATGCATGAACAATATTGATACTAAAACATCCTAAGAGACAACCAAATTCATTTCAAATTAAGAACTTACGCCGATATGACACAGTCTACATTCCAAGAGAACTTGATTGTCACTTGTCTCGTTTCTGTGCCGTAAATAAATCATCATGCATTTAAGGGGTAAAGCACGTCATATTTTTTCGCTGGCGTTCAAAAGATTAACTTTTGAATGACAGAATAATGTAAGGAGTCTATTAGCGTTCTAGTGATCCCGTCAAACTGGAATCATGATTATTTATTAAGACTTTAAGCAACTGGGCCTTTTTTTTCTAAGTCAAACCCCCCCCTCACAACTTTTTTAACATGGGTATTTTTAATGTGATTTCTAATCAGAACCGCGAGCTCATTCGATTCTAATACGGGACAAAAAAATCATACATTTTCCAAATTTTCCATTCCGTTACCATAAAACCAAACCAAATTTTATAAAAAAATGGTAACGAAATCGAAAAAAAAAATCCTTGAGACAGTTTTTTTCTCCTATAAGGATCAAAAAGAGCTCGCGAATCTGAGTAGGAATCACAAAAAAATTCCAAATACAAAAAAAGTGTGGACAAATTTTAAATATCCCATCTATTACTTCATTATCATTGATATAATTAGTCACATTTCGCAGGTAAAAGTACAGTCGAGTTCATAAATATCTGTGCAGCTGTATGCATTATATGTAAACACTTACACCTTATTGTCAATGTACTAAGGGAGTACAGATATTATTGAAGCCTTGGAAATGCTCATATATTTATGAACTCTACTGTATCTTATGGACGGTTGGCTAATAAGATACCTAGTACAGAAAAAGCGTTTATAACAAAGTCTGTAAGGTTACCTTTACTCGCGGAACGTCACATTGTGTCGATGTTCACATAAATTTCATAGGGCATTATGTACAACTTACTTCGAATGGACCAGCCTAGTCTATTTTACACAAAAATGCGTTGTTTTCAGTATCTCCAAGAAATTTATTTATAATTCTTACACTTATATATTCTGGTTACAATCGTTTCATACAAAATACATCAACATGAAATTAATAGAGCATAATAAGATAATCTTCGTTATGTACATACATGGTGTAAAACATCAATATGTACATTGATTTACAACAATTTGGTGTTTGTACCTTGACTGTTTAGGGTTATTATTAAAAATGGACAACTATAGTGTTAACTCTTATACATTTAGACAATTAGTTAAGTCTAGTAACATTAGGTATGATTAGTATGGAACTCTGCCTAAAAAAAAACGAATTATCACAAAAAAAAATGCCACTTAGAAGAAATGTGAAACCTTTTTATTTACGATTTCGGATTACCAAAGTGGAAGTAGTTTAGTAATGAAAAGGGAATCTCATACTGTAAAGGTTATACAACCAATAATTTTTAAAACGGGTCACTTACGTAATTTTCATCGACATATTTCTATTCAAATTCAGTCGACAGAAACGATCGAAGCTTGTCGAGCGAAATGCGACTAAAATTGCAGTGAGTGACCCGTTTTGAATATTATTTATTATGTTCGAGTGTAACGAGAGTATAATTGGTTATTAACAAGGCCCGTAATTTTCATGCCGGTTTCATAATGACGTATATAAACACACATGATGTTTTAATACGAAATGACAGATAAAGTCTATCAACGCTCGATTCTAACGTCGAACGTAATAGTTTTGACACTATTTAATGACAGCATTATTCTTTCAAACGTAAAACATGATGTATGAAGCTTGACGTCATTTATCTGTCGGCATGAAAATGACGGGCCCTGGTTATTAATATGAACAGTCAAGATACAAAGACATCTAGAGCATCATTGCGCAGGCGTGTAACTATTACTTAAGTAATACACATATTGCGATCTCTCCCACATTCAATTGATTACTAACAATGCATTAAAAACTTCGAATTTCTACCATATCATACAAAACTGGAGGTACACATTAAATTAATATAATTAAAAAAAATCTTTACTCTAAGTAATCTTTTAAATAAACATACAAAAAAATAAATCAATCGATACAACAAACCTCTAATTTAATTAAATAATGGAATAATTGATTTGTGTGAAACTCGTTCACGATCTATCTAATAATTGAATAGTCCATGTTGTTTCGGACACAGGACAGTCTTGGTCGCACCTCACTGAGTGTTCATTAGTTGTCCGAAGGTTTGCTGCGCGCTAGTAGCCTGATGGACACCGGGGGCAGGAAATTACAAGATTCGACGGCACGAGCGCAGCTTACTTAAATTAAATGGCATCGAAATCCTCACCTGAAATGTGAAAAGTAAAACATTGGACTGTTTGAGTTTATAAGCGTGAGTTTAAGAATAATATGTAGAATAAAAACTTATTGTATTTTATGTTTTTAAAAGTCAATTAGTAATATATTGTTTTTTGTGTTTCGTCCTTATTAGAGGTTACTTCAAATTTAACATAATGATAATGTAGCACCAGTAACAATTCCTTATACCTAGGTGTTAAGAAGTAGAGTCGTAAAAAATGAGGGAATTAATACGACTCCTACTCATCTACGCAATTTCAAGTGCACTAAAACTGCGGACTGCGTACTAAACTAACTGTATGATGGCGCCCCAAAACACAGCTCCATATCAAACAAACGGGTATGAATACGCATAATAGTCGCTAACCGTGGCATACCTAGGCAGCGTGGGCCGCCTACTGCTCAATTTTTTAGTTCGTTAAAATTTAAAATGGCCCAAAACGCAACGCTATATTGAGAATACGCATAGTAATTTACAAGCGGCATACGCGTTCAAAAGTGCATGGGTAATTTTGATAAATGAATTCATACATAAACTGCCCATGCAACTTTGAACGCGTGATAATGCCCCATGACATAACCCCATATCAATGAAAAGAGTGTAAATACGCATGGTAATGGCTTAGCGTGGCAAACCTAGGCAGCGTAGGCCGCCTACTCCTGCGCTCATAACTTGTGCTTGCTAGGGAACCAACAGCCTTTCTCGCTTTGTACGTGGTAATGCCCCATAACACAATCCCATATCAAAGTGAAGAGTGTAAATACGCATGGTAGCTGCTTACTATGGCGAACCTAGGTAGCATGGGCCGCCTACTCCTGTGCTGATAACTTGTGCTTGCTGGGGAAGCAGCCTTTCTCGCTTTGTATGTGATAATGCCCCATAACACAACCCCATATCAAAGTGAAGAGTGTAAATACGCATGGTAGCCGCTTACCGTGGCGAACCTAGGCAGCGTGGGCCGCCTACTCCTGCGCTCATAACTTGTGGTTGCTGGTGAGCCAGGTGAGCCCCTCGTACAGCCCGTCGCCCGTCGTCGCGCACGACGGCTGCACGTACCAGTTGCGGTCTCGAATGCGGGTAAGCCCGAGCTTCTCTTGTATCTCGTGGGGCTTCATTGCTGCAATTTACAATGGTTTAGTTAGTACATGATGATGAAAGGGAGGCCCTTTTAAGGAAGAGAGAGAGCCTCGTATATTGTCTCTAAAACGACAAACATTTCCTGGCAATAAAAAGGGGGCTCTTCTGGCCCTTACAGTTTACACTCGCCGTATAAGTAGTCTAGAAGGTGGTAATTCCAAGGGTCTGTAAGCATGATAAAAGGTATACACACGTATTAACGACGTAAAAAGGCTTCTGTTACATTGTAACACGAATGTCTACTTTACCCTCAGAGGGAGAGAAGAAACGATACTAAGAAAGAAAGATGAACTAATTTATAGTGTCAGATTTCGAAGTATTAATGACTATTACAACTCGAAGGTCGATAAAAGATGATTTTTGACAAAGTTCCTGTGAGTTGGCCCAGGTACCTGAGACAGTGTGAAGGTAGATCTGAGCCAGCTTAATAACTAGCAAGCAGTTGCGAAGGTTCAGGACAGGTGGTCTAAATAGTTGTGGAGGATACGATCCTTTTCGGATCCACTGGGTTATACCTAAGTGACCCTCAACTCCTTACCGTCTGGCAAGTCCTGCTTATTGGCGAAGATGAGTATGATGGCGTCCCGCATTTCGCGGTCGTTGATGATTCGGTGCAGTTCCTGGCGCGCCTCGTCGATGCGGTCACGGTCCGCGCAGTCCACTACGAATATTAGACCCTGAGTGCCTGGAATTTACAAAGATCAATGTATTTTTTACACGTAGAGAATTTGTTGCGTCCGAAGTGGGCCTCATAAGAAGGCTCAAAGTCACCCAAAGGGCAATGGAGAGAGCTATGCTAGGAGTCTCTCTGCGAGATCGTATCAGAAATGAGACCATCCGCAGCAGAACCAAGGTAACCGATATAGCTCTCCGAATCGCTAAACTTAAGTGGCAGTGGGCGGGGCACATTGCACGTAGAACCGATGGCCGTTGGGGCGGAAAGGTTCTCGAGTGGCGACCGCGTACCGGAAGGCGCAGCGTGGGTAGGCCCCCCGCAAGGACTGATGACCTGGTGAAGGTCGCAGGAGTCCGCTGGATGCGGGTGGCGCAGGACCGGTCATTGTGGAAATCTTTGGGGGAGGCCTATGTCCAGCAGTGGACGTCTTTCGGCTGAAATGATGATGATGAAGTTTTGCCTCTCTTTCACAGTTGTAATTTCGTGTAAGTGCGGAAGAGAGGCAACACTCCATTCACGGTCCGCGGTAGGTCCCATATTAGTTATGATTTTATGTAACACGGCGTGATACATGGGAATTGTGAGTGACAATGTAATGCGTATAATATAACATTTGCTGCTAATGTGGGAGCACCGTTACGGGTCGGTTACGCATCCTTGCAGACCCAATGCAAACTTTCCCCGTATTTTTGATAAAAATTGCGTTCCGGTCTGTGATCTTAATTATTGCAGCCAAAAAGCGCATCAGATGAGTAAACTGACTGAAACATGTCCCAAAACATACAAAATGAATTTGAGATATGTCTTAATCAAGCTTATTGACTGAGGGATTAGAATTGCTACGACCGAAACAAAAACTATGAATACGGTCAAAGTCAATGATGTGGCATATATAGTAGACGTCGAATAGGTATTTTATAGGCCGGCTCATAAGTATTTGAGGACCTCGCCCGCTACGATATATCTGATGGCGACTGTACAATGTAAAGGAACGTAACATATTGACCGGTCAGTTTTAGTACCTACGGCAAGGCAGGCTCACAAATAAGTGAATAAGGCGGTACAGTTGAATAATTCAGCTATCAAACGGGCGTATACTCGGAGCGAAGCGGGCGAGAAGTAGGCCGACGGCCTAATTCCGAGTTCAATCCAGTCTTATGTCGAGATGAGGACTGATTAATAATTAAATGTTTTATTAAAATGAGTCTGCAGCTTGCTTTTGATAATTCGGGATTTTCCTCTAGCTTATTTTTACTTGACGAGCCTCCGCCCGCGAGATAATACGCGTGAAAATCGTTGTAACTTTTAACTACGTTTTGACTCTCTAAAGTTGAAATCTTTTTTTTTTGAAACTTCAAAACATTTGAAAAACGGAAGTTCACAATTTCAAGGAAGCTGTAGGTTTGTCAGTCTCAATGTAACGCAGTTTTAAATATTCATATGAATACTTCGTACAAGATCAAAAAGAACCGCAGTACAGTGGTTTACGTTTAACAAAGAAAAAGACATCAGGATGGTTAGTCCACAATTTTTTAGTCTACACCACTAACTCTAGAACGTAAAGTGACCACTTTTTGATAACAATGGTCGAAGGTCAAACCACGCCAACTCGGCTGCATCGACATCGCTAACGTAAAGATAAAGCGAAACAAGTAATATAGGCATTTTGTGTTGTGACCAAAAGCGATATGACCCTTTTATTTACCTTGTCGTTTTGCATTCTAGCCAATGAGAGATTAACCCCATCGTTCAGTTTAGGACCTAAACTGAGTCGCTACCATACAACTAAGCACAGTTAAGAACTGAATGGCGTTAAGACGTCATGGTAAGCCCCCAGGGCAGTCAATGTGTCCAATAGGGATGATGACTAGGTTGAAAAACTATTATACTAATTAGTCCATCAGAAAGATTATCAAAAATTATTAGACACGTATTTTTTCCTTTTTAAATTTAACTAAAATTGACGAATATGAAGAGCGTCAAAGTTCCGTGGTGGGGGCTGGTGACGTCACCTGTGAGTAAGAATCGTACTCAATTGTGACGTGACGCGAAACTTGCGCTGTATTTCCGTCGTTTTTCATTTGACGAACAAAATAAAAAATACGTGACGAATATTTTTCAATAATCTAACAGACGGACTAATTAGTTTTTTTTGACATCAAGCCTATTAGCAAATCAAAAGTCAGACGCGTTTAAAACAAACGTACCAGGAACTTTAATAGTTGTTGGTTGTGTCAGACATTAATTTTTATTAATAGACTAGCGTTGTGCATCTAATCTTGATTTATTCAAAACAGGTGCAGAGGATGAATCGAGGGAAGTGACACCCGGAAGTAAGATTTCTTTGTTTAAAGTTCACTCACACATGAGCATAAGTTAAAATCGGGCTAATATGCATTTATTATGAACTTAATTTTGCCCGCGATTTCGTCCGCGTAGGATTAGATTTTTGATATCCTATGTCTGTTCCCAGGAGTCAAACAATACTCGGGTTAATGAACTATTTCTTGTCACGAGATGCCATGGTTTATTTTTAAAATCACAGTTTTATGTAATTTTCACAAAATATGTCTTTTTTTTGGTAATTATATTCCCTTTTCACGATGGCCCATCTACCGAGCATGTCAGTAGAACATACTACAACGTTTCTTCTAACAAACGGTGCTGCATTTGTCTCCTGGCTGACGGGACAGAAAAACAACAAGAAATAGTTTTTTTTTTACTACGACGGTGACAAACAAGCATACGGCCCGCCTGATGGTAAGCGGTCACCGTACCTATGGACGCCTGCAACTCCAGGGGTGTTACATGCGCGTTGCCGACCCTTTAAAAACTTTAACACTCCTTTTTTGAAGAACCCCATATTGTAGTCCTTTGGGAAAACAGTGGCAGGGAGCTCATTCCACAGCCGGAGCGTCCGCGGGAGGAAGTTCCTCATAAACCGCACGGTACGAGAACATTTAGGCTCCAGGGTATGCGGGTGAACACATATGCGGGTATGCGGGTGAATAGTTGATTCATCCTAAAATTTCATCTTAATCCGTTCATCGGTTTTAGAGTGAAGAGCTAAGACACAGACAGATTTACCTTCGAATTTATAATATTAGTATGGATTAAGGCGAAGCGAGTACAGATGATGGTTAAATAGTGTAACGTAAGCGTTTTGACGCTCCTTGAGTAGTCAGTCTTGTCATTGTGGATTTTATAATAAATTACGATAATAAAGGGCACACAGTCTAAACGAAATATTAAACTACTAAAACTGCATCAACTAAAGTTGTCCCTCCTATTATATAAACGAACTACACTACAGTCAATTGTTGCCTTGCACTGTAATGCAGGCGTTATTACACCGCGAGTCACCTATGTGACGTATGCAACGTCATCGCGGGCTGCGAGGGGAGAGGAACGACTGCATCTCGTTCATTTTCGCCTGGCGGTGGCAACGCGATGAGCGACGCCAATTAATATTTCTGCGGAACAGTACGGCTAGAGGCCGAAGTGTTAGAAATAATGCTAATAAGTAATGAAGTAAATTTGTTTTGTGAGTGAGTGTTATCCCCCGCTCGGGGGTTCTACCACCTACGCTACCTACACCGGCTCCGGAGTCCACGTGTTTCTATGCTGCCTGCCGAAGACCTGCAGACCTGGTGACGTCACCGCCCCCGCCTACACCATCACCACGGCACCAAGCGCGTGCGGCAGGGAAGTGGTTATCTCGAATAAGGCTATCACAAGTGAATACGGGCTCAATTCTAAATTGTTAATAAGGACCTACACCCTGAGTTTTAGCTTCAATATTTTTCTACCCCCTACTTAGTTTTTTTTGTATAATTTTTTGTAATATAAGTTTTTTGTTATTTATTATCAGCTGTTTTATTCTAAAACTAAAAAATACCACAACTGGTTACATTGGCGCCCAATATAGGTTTTCTGAGCCGTATTCACTTGTTATTGCTGTGGTATTATCTAGTAATCTTTGGTGTTGGTGTTTGCCTTTAGCTTTAAGTTTGTTGCGTGCTCACCAAACTGTGCGTTTTAATTTAAATACTTTTCTACTGCTTTAATTCTATATCAACTACTGCTGAAAATTTTTTTTGTGTGCCTACCCACATTTTGGTGTTCACCGTCTGTATACTTTTTAAGTTTTTTTTTCTGGTTCTTAGGCCTTGCTTATTGTGCTGTATCCTTCCGGGAAGTAATTTTCTCCTTAGATTGATAATATTCGTTTTGTAATTCGCAACACACACTCACGAGCTAAACATGTCTTACCAAATTAAATATCTGTCGTTACAAAAGGCCGAGTTAGAATACGAAGTGGGAGTTAGGGGAGGTAACATAGGAGAATCTGTTCAGGAGCTTAGAAAACAAATTGTTAAACTAGGTCCGCTGTTACCCTCTGAGGATATTTTGGAGTCCCATTTGGATCCAAACACAGATTTAGCTCAGGTCAAGGACACTCTGATCAAAACTAAGGATAATATAAACGCTCTAAAAACTAAATATGACAAGAATGGTTACTCACGGACAGAGACTATGCTGCATCATGTCTATTACCGACTTATTAGGGTAGACAGGGCGCAGGCGGATCAATCTATATACTCAGATCTGTCTAAAACTTTTAAACTGCAAATCACTGAACTTAAAACTTTAAAGAATGAAGCACCTTCCACTTCATCTGTCTCAGACCCGCTCTCCGACATCATTTCGGTTTCTTGCGAGAAAAGGTTGGTTTCCGACGTAGTTAGCAAACTCAAGTTCTCTGGCGAAACGTGCGTTCGGTCTTTCATACAAAAAGCTGAGGAACTAGCGATTTCTAGAGGTATGTCTAAAGACAAGCTTTTGGCTTTTGGCTACGAAATTTTCACTGACGCTGCCCTCCATTGGTTCCGGTGTGCTAGAAACAAGGTTGAGTCATGGGACGATTTAGCTAAGCTCTTAAAACAGGACTTTGGTCAGACTAACTTCGACTATCTTTGGATGGCGGAAATACAGAAGAGGACACAGGGCGAGCAAGAGAATATTACAATTTACATCTCCATTATGCAGGGCATGTTCTCTCGGCTTACCAAACAACCGTCAGAGGAGGAGAAACTTGAAATACTGTTGCATAATATACGTCCTACATACGCTAGCACTCTGGCTGCCTCTCCTAACATTCCAAGTATCGAGGGTCTTAAGGATTTATGCCGCAGCTACGAAAATATTCAGTCTCGGTCGGCACATTTTCGTGAACCGCCTAAAGCCAACTCTGACACTCTGGCTCGGGATTTTGCATACAAACGTCAGAATTCTAGCACCGCCAATAATAGGTTTGCCGCTCCGCAGGGCCATGGTAATTTCAACTACAGACAGGATGATTATAAGCCTAGATCTTTCAAACCCTTTCAAAACAACAACAATAGCAATCAATATGCAAGAAAGTACACGGAGCAACCTAATAGCTTAAATGTAAATGCAATAGAGACTAAAACTACCCTAAACACTAAAACCCAATATTGCCCTAGATGTCGTGTCGACTCGCATTCTTTAAAGTCTTGCCGCCAACCACATTTCCTAATTTGTTTTAAATGTGGCAAAAAAGACGTGCGTTACCCGGACTGCCCCGTTTGTCAATCATCTGGTAAAAAAAACTGAATTATGTGGGTTGCAGAGACAATGAAAGCGCGAACGATGCAGTTGTCGTCAATAAACATGACAGTGCTGACTGGTTTGATTGGCTTAATTTCATTTCAAGCTTCTTTTCGTGTTATTCTGTTTCTTCAATCCACAATGTTCAATCAGATATCTCCCGTCCTCATGTTATGGTCGAGCTTCAGGATAAGCCTCTTGTAGGGTTGCTGGATACCGGCTGTCCTGTAACTATTCTTGGTAATAATTCACATAAATACTTTCTGGATCAGGGTTTCACGTTACAACAGGGACCGTCAGATTTCATTTCCGCAGGTCGTCACAAACTACCCTGTCTTGGGGTGATGCACATATCAGTAAAATTTCTGGATCAAACTCACTACCTTACGGTCCACGCAGTACCCGTAGTACAAAACTCTCTCATACTTGGCATGGATTTTTGGAGGAAGTTCGACTTATTTCCTAAACATTTGTCTTGCGTTTTGATGCGGTCTGAGTCCGAGGTTGCGGTTGCTACTATTGCACCTGATAATAACGAACAGCTTTGTAGCTACGATCATTTAACAAACGATCAAAAGACGACAGCAGACCATATCATCTCGCAATTCTACGACATATCCTATGAAAAACGCGGTTTAGGTAAAACTACCCTAACTACCCACGTTATTGACACTGGGGATGCTGCCCCCATTCGTCAACGCTATTATAGGATGCCGCTAGAAAAACAACGCGTTCTCATTGAGCAACTCGATGAAATGATAAAAGATGACGTAGTTGAACCTTGCGAAAGCGCATGGTCGTCACCTGTGCTTCTAACGCCCAAGAAAGACGGTAAACTGAGATTCTGCTTGGACAGTCGTAAGCTTAATGCAGTAACTAAGAAAGACGCGTATAGCCTACCCTATATTTCTGAAATTTTGGACAATTTACGAGACGCAAAGTACCTTACTAGCCTAGATCTTTCTAAAAGTTTCTGGCAAATACCGATTAGACCGGAGGACAGATGCAAGACGGCTTTTTATATACCATCCCGGGGAACATTCCAGTTCAAATCTATGCCGTTTGGCTTGGTTAATGCGGCAGCTACGCAACAACGTCTCGTAGACCAGCTATTCTATGGTCCAGAATTTGAGTACAAAGTCTTTGTCTTTATCGATGATATAGTTATTGTGACACCTGCGTTCGAACAACACATTTCTCTCTTAGTTAGGGTTAAAGAGAAGCTGAAAACCGCTAATCTAACAATAAACTACGGAAAGAGTCAGTTCTTTAGGAAGCAACTAAAATATTTGGGCTACGTGGTGGATGCTAATGGTCTGCACGCTGACCCAGATAAAGTTGATGCTATCGTGAGTTATCCTACTCCTAAGACTCGTAAAGATGTTAGGAAATTCTTAGGCACGGCGTCATGGTATCGTAGGTTCATACCTAATTTTAGTTCACTGGCAGCTCCTTTGACCGAACTAACGTCTCAAGCAAAAACTGCACCTCCTTTCGCTTGGTCAGTTCAAGCAGATGCAGCTTTTAGAGCCTTAAAGAATTGCCTAGCATCCACTCCAATATTATCTTGTCCAGATTATTCAAAGGCATTTCAGGTACACTGCGATGCTAGTGATGTAGGTATTGGTGCAGTACTCACGCAAATTCAAGACAATAACGAGAGAGTGATCGCGTATATGAGTAAAGCCCTTACTAAGCAGGAACGGAACTATAGTGCTACCGAACGCGAGGCTCTTGCTCTTCTTACAGCGGTGGAACATTGGCGTTGCTACCTCGAAAATGGTCTAAAGTTTACTGTCTACACGGATCACTCAGCATTAAAGTGGTTTTTAAACTTAAACAACCCTACCGGACGTCTAGCTAGATGGGGTGTAAGACTTTCTGCGTTCAATTGCGAAATTAAACACCGACGTGGCTCCGATAATGTAGTCCCTGATAGCTTGTCTCGCATACCTATTTCAGCTATCGATACGGTCGTACCAGGTACACATAATCGTGTCGCAGGTATAACAGATCCTTGGTATCTAAACATTCTTAATGGTTGTCAGAATACACCCGCATCATTTTTAGACTATCAAGTGCTAAACGGTAAATTATATAGGTACAAGAGAACTCTAAATCCTCTTGTAAGAGAGTTTGAGTGGAAAGAAGTCATTCCCTCAGACAACAGACGGCTAATTCTTCAACAAAATCACTCATGCCCAACAGCTGGTCACTTCGGCGTTCTAAAAACTTACAAACGACTATCTCTAAAATATTTCTGGCCGGATATGCATAAGGATGTGACTGAATTCGTAGCTAATTGTGATGTTTGCAAATCGTATAAACATGCTAACCATACCACTCTAGGCACTATGGGACGGCCAAAGGACTGCAGTAGGCCTTTTCAAATGATTAGCACAGACTTAGTCGGTCCACTTCCGCAATCAAGAAAACAAAATACATTTCTGCTTGTCGTAACATGCTGCTTCACTAAATACTGTTTGCTATTTCCAATACGTCGAGCTACTGCGGAAATTATTACGCGTATATTGGAGGAACAAGTATTTCTGGTACATGGGATTCCTAGAACCATTCTAATGGACAACGGAAAACAATATGTCAGTAACACTCTTAAGGCGTTGTTCGCAAAATATAAAATTCCGGATGTTAGATATACTCCTAAATATACCCCTCAAGTAAATTCTGTAGAAAGATACAATAAGACTATCGTTACGGCCATCTCTTGCTTTATAGAGAACAACGATCACCGGTCTTGGGATTCTAACATCCCAAAAATCCAATTTGCTATTAACTCTTCAGTAAATGAGGTGACCAATCGTACACCGTCGTTTTTAGTCTACGGTAGGGAATTGGTAACTTGTGGCTCTCATTACTTAGATAATGACACTATAAATGACTTAATATTCTCGCCAAGGGATGACTACGCAGAGAACTTGGGTGCGCTACGGAACATATTCGACCAAATTCAACTTGCCTTATTAAAAGCACACTCCAAGAATTGTGGTACATATAACCTACGGCGGAAACAGGCCGAATTCAATGTGGGCGATATCGTTTGGAAGCGTACTTACTATCAGAGCGATAAGAATAACAGATTTGCCAAGAAACTAGCACCTAAGTTCGTTGAATGTCGCGTTGTCTCAAAAAAGTCACCATTAGTGTACGTTCTTTGCGATAAGCAGGGAAATAATTTGGGTGATTGGCACATCAAAGATTTAAAACTAACCAATTATAAATCCTAGTTATGACGGCAACTAGTTATGAAGCTTAATTCCCCTATCGGTAAACAAATGTTGTGGTTTCACTCTGCTGTAGTCCCATCCGAGTACTTTGAAATTACTACTTTTCTACTAATATACATGTATTAAAACGTGTTGAACTTCTACCAAGTTCACCACCATCTACTTTCCTACTAATATACACGTATAAAAGCGTGTTAAACTTCTACCAAGTTCACCACTATTGTATGTTTTTTTCTTGTGAAAGGAAAATCTAAAAAAAAAAAAAACTCGACAGGGCGTTAAAGCATTGAAAACACATAATATATCAACACCTATTGTTGGCAATAAGCGAGTAAAAGTAAAAATGGTACAATTACTCTGTATGATAGAGGCTGGACGCATAATCTAATAGGCTACGGCGTTTAATAATTGTGGAAGAATGTCAGGTTGGTATGAAAGAAAGGAGAATGTGGCAAATGAGTGCATAGGGCAAATTGCTAATAAGTCAGTATAACGATAGAGGATTTTACCTAGGTAAAACCCTTCCTAAACAAGGGGGGTATGTAACGTAAGCGTTTTGACGCTCCTTGAGTAGTCAGTCTTGTCATTGTGGATTTTATAATAAATTACGATAATAAAGGGCACACAGTCTAAACGAAATATTAAACTACTAAAACTGCATCAACTAAAGTTGTCCCTCCTATTATATAAACGAACTACACTACAGTCAATTGTTGCCTTGCACTGTAATGCAGGCGTTATTACACCGCGAGTCACCTATGTGACGTATGCAACGTCATCGCGGGCTGCGAGGGGAGAGGAACGACTGCATCTCGTTCATTTTCGCCTGGCGGTGGCAACGCGATGAGCGACGCCAATTAATATTTCTGCGGAACAGTACGGCTAGAGGCCGAAGTGTTAGAAATAATGCTAATAATATTTAAATAAGCTAAATAAGTAATGAAGTAAATTTGTTTTGTGAGTGAGTGTTATCCCCCGCTCGGGGGTTCTACCACCTACGCTACCTACACCGGCTCCGGAGTCCACGTGTTTCTATGCTGCCTGCCGAAGACCTGCAGACCTGGTGACGTCACCGCCCCCGCCTACACCATCACCACGGCACCAAGCGCGTGCGGCAGGGAAGTGGTTATCTCGAATAAGGCTATCACAAGTGAATACGGGCTCAATTCTAAATTGTTAATAAGGACCTACACCCTGAGTTTTAGCTTCAATATTTTTCTACCCCCTACTTAGTTTTTCTTGTATAATTTTTTGTAATATAAGTTTTTTGTTATTTATTATCAGCTGTTTTATTCTAAAACTAAAAAATACCACAACTGGTTACAATAGGGCTTTGAAATGTCAACTTACATTCATCAAAAAGTGCAAAATTAGGTTTTTTTTATGTCAAATATTCCAGTCACATGGGACTCTATTGACAATTTTATTAATTTACGATAAATTATAGTAGTTTATAACCAGTTCTGCTGGTCTAAAGACTGCCTCTTTATACTGTGATTTAAGGAATGGAACATACTAAAATAAACTTCAAACTTACCAGTATAGTAATGCCTCCACAGCGGACGTATCTTGTCCTGCCCCCCGACGTCCCACACGTTGAATTTGACGTTCTTATACGTGACGGTTTCCACGTTGAAGCCGACCGTGGGTATCGTTGTGACTGACTGACCTAATTTTAGTTTATATAAAATAGCTGAAGCACACGTTAAGGATATATATTGTAGTATATTTATATTAACAAATATATAAGAAAAAATATAGTCTAGTTGGATAAATCAAAACATTGACAGGCGGTGATAAAGATGAGAACGAAAAACGGCCGGTCTCAAAGCGCGCGCTCATGAACAAGGGTCACGAATCGATCCGAAACATGTCAAACTATTTACGACTTTAAATTCTAAATTAATCATAAGACATAACCCGCAAAGAGACACATTAAGTATATCCCACAGAAGCGTTTCTCTTGTAGTAAGGAGTACACAATATTTATCTTCTGTTAAGCAGAAATGTCTGCTAAGACAAAAAACATCTTAAAAATTAAGGAAGTGTCATGTCGAGAAATTAATATTCTCTTCGGTTATCGCTATAAGTACCTACTCATTAAAATAAAACCTCTTTAAATTGGTTTAAAGTGTTTTATTAGAACAGTTTAGATAAAGCTATGTATATTATTGTATATTTCCTATAACTATTTAATATTGGTGTTGTTGTATAATCCACACGTTTTGAATAAATTATTTGTCACGTTTTCAATGACACAAAGTCAGGCATAATTAACGATGATGTATTTTAAGGAAAATCTGCAGTTTTGTTTGTGAATCCGCGCTGTAACCGGTTAGTAACCAAAATTTACTTCAAATTGTTTTTGTATTAACTTCATGAAATTTTATTCTGGACATTAAGTCAACAAAACTCGAACCTTAAATGTGAAACGTATATTTAGGTTGTACTCATATACATATGCAGCTAAAAAGTAATTAACATTGCGGTCTATAAAAGCATTCAAAATCAAAATTGCATCACCAATCCCTTGGCGTTAAACATACGCGAACTCACTTTTTTTTTTCATTATACCACGCAAAAAAATGTACCCAAGACTGACGATTTCCATTAATCTCCATTATTTCGTTCATAAATTTCAGTATTATATTGTATTCCAGTGAATTGACGCAACGATTACGTAAGCAAAACGCACAAATGGATCCAAAATATACCACTAAAGCAGCAGCAACACAAGTGAGCGAAAGTGCACCTGCAGTTGCAACCAGCTGAGCGTAAAATTATCCAGTGCAGCGTATCGCGTGCATATCACCATTGTATCACTTCGGGATAATTGCCACTGGTAAATAGGTCACATGCTGACCGACTATCTATATCGGGTTTGTTTTTAGCTCACCAGGCGGCGCTAGTTATGCGTGAGGTACCTACCTGCCGTCATGTCTGAATGGCACAAATTCTAACTTTGCATTGACTTTTACAAAATAGGACTCAATGTTGTGAGTTGTAACGCTATAAATGTCCTTAAAAGACGCTCATGAATTTATTAGGCACCTTTTCGGTATGATTTAACGCAAAACATAGTAATTTTTGCTTTTTACTATCTTAAACAGGATTTTTGTGGTCTAATGGCATACTATTTGTATGTATAATAGAGAAATTCTATTGAAAAATCTTGATATCAGTCGAAATCGACAAAATTTTTGCAAAAAATTATTTATATTTTTACATACTTATACTAATTTACGAAATTAATTCAAGTTTTGGCTCTTTTACTATCTAAAATTAAAATATGAGTATCATATTATATGACTTAAACAGTTGGTTAAAATTACCTTTCGTCATAATTTTAAGTACCTATAGTTTTTCAAAGGCGTAAGGGAGCAAAAACATGCAAATACTTACTCGTATTTACCATATATTTTTCTTTTATGACTCTAAACACACAATCTCTCGAACAAAAGCACAAAAATTCTAAACGGCGGTAGTTTTCATTAAATTTATAACTGACTTCTTTCAGAAGAAAATTTTCGTCTAAAAGTATAAATGTCTGTACATTACGTCAATTTGGCACTTGAAATTGTGGTGTGTAAATCCTGCAGGAAAGCAATATATCTTAACTTCCGTAAACGATTTATATATGTATAATGCTAAACTGCCTGGCTACCGGGCCCACGCGGGCAGACAGCCAAATAAATAAGCGTTTCTAGCCTTTCTACATTACTTCGTACTTATTCACGGTACCTATCTTCTTTAGACATTCCATTTTAGACTTAGCTTTCCAGTCACGAATATACGTCTCCATAGGATATCTAGTTTTGTAGTTTAAGTACTAAATTTTATTCGTATATAAAGTTTAATACAAAAACTAATTTTACAAACACAATTTTGGGTGAAATAATAAAAAATAAAATAAAAAATATCACGGGAAAGTGTAAAATTTTCTGCCGCGAAAGCAGGAGGTCGCGGGTTCGATTCCAGGCCTGAGCACTGGGGCCTGGTTCAGTTTTTCTGTAGTAGGTACATGACATCACTTTCAATTTATAATAAGTATTATGGGAATTTTACATGAATATTTAACAACTCCCACAGGAAGCTCCAATGTGGTTTATAATCAGTTACTTAAAGCATTCGTAACTCATTTTAAACGTTTTAACTTTTAAGGTGCGTTTCGCCCATCCTACAGCTCAGACTTACGTCCAGTGCTGCCCTCTAATCTTTACAGATTATTTTCAACTAGAAGCGAGAGATGGCGCCACCATACTGTACAATTGTAAAGCTTGAATTAAATCATTTATTATTTCTAATAAATGTTTTGATTTATGTTCCCAGCCCTGCTCACCGGGGACTTTGGTCACTTTTTCTGTAACTAGTATATGACATCTCTTTCAATTTATACTCGTAGTTTATACTATACTATGCATTCGTAACTCGTAAAAAAAATCTATAAACGGACCCCAGGCACCCTGAACCGAGGCAAATGCCGGGAAAACGCTATGAAGAACGAGTAAAAACACAAATAAATATTCCATTCAAGTCCACGAGTAATTTAGTGTAGACATCTATACCCGCTGGCATCTACGTCGACTCCCTTTCAGTGCATCCTGCTCGCACTTATTGGTGTGGGTGTGACGCAAATGTAGATTACGAGATGTAAACGAGACATTTACTACAGAAAGTCGAGGCAAGCACACAAAACAGCTTCGTATGCAGGATCACTACTTCACTACCGACTTGGCTAGGTCGCTAAATAAATAATTCCGTGAGAAAAGGTAAGTCGAAAGTGGAAATACTTCAAGTATTTATGTGTAGGTTGTTTTTTCAAGAGATAAAGCATTCTTAGCGTACATAACCTTTCTAGTCGGGTTATATGGTCAGCACGCGATCAGCCGGTGAATGACTATGTTGAAAAAGGTTTAGGACGGTACAGAGGTTCGGTTAAGCCGGGTTTTTTACACAAACGGGCCTGAAGGGATATATTGTGCTGATTTTATACGAATCGTTTTGATACCCAACACCCAACCGCGTTAAAGTAGCGTAGTAATGCAAAGATATGAGATATAGCATTGTGGTTAAGTGCCTTTTAGACGGTCCCCATTAAAGATGCAACGGATATCCGGTCAATATCCGGTATCCGGCCTATCCGGCCATATTTTTGCTATCCGCTCGAATACCAGATAGTAGCTTAGTATCCGGCCGGATACCGGATAGTGAATTAGCACGAAATTTATTTATAAAGGGTAGGTAAAAACTATTAAAATAAAAAGTAATCAAGGTCAAAGGTCAGTTTAGTGTTTCAAATTCAAATACAAAATTTTAAACACTGGCATTATGTAAATAAGTTTTCTATAAAACATGCCTATAACTATATACAAGTTGCAACATGTGCCAAGAAACGCGCACGATCTCGAATTAATTTGGTTGTTTAAAAAAATACCGAATATTCGGCGGCCGGATACCGGATATTCAGCGGATACGACGGCCGGATATCCGTTATCCGGCCAAACCACTATTCGTTGCATCTCTAGTCTCCACCACAGCTCCCGAAGATCCAACGCCACCGTGACCTTGGCCGGTGCTCTAATCTAGCAACACATTAGCCTTGTCACCTGCTGTGTAGATGCCCCATTAGTCAGTCAGTTTAAGAGTCACAGTTACACTAGTACGACATTGCCCGATTCCCCAGTACTAGGTAAGCTAAGTGAATATATTGCCCGGGCATTAAGCTTTGCTAGTGATTAAAGGTTTGAGCGCTTCCGTGCTCAACTTGAAGTAGCTGCGCTGAATATTGGATTTTAACTAAAGCCGTGAGTTTTGAAATTAAGAAAAGGATAATCAGTTAAATTGGGTTTAAAGTAGGGAACCGTAAAGAAACGCTCAAAAACATTAAGTACAGAACCACATTTTGTACGACTCGTTCAGTGGCTTACGAAAGTCACGAAAACCAAACTTACAATTAAGAACTAGTAATTTAATTTTTTCTTTATCAGTAACTTTTAAAACTTTTTTCATTATAACGGGGAAATTAGTTGTTTTTTGAATTTAAACACTTCAGATACTAAAACAAAACACTAAAATCATGCATGTACTTTTCAAAATTGGAAAGTTCCTTCGTAGATCATCAGATCAGAACCAATGGCTACAAAGAAACAATCATCAAAATTGATTCATAATCGTCCTATATATCGCGTAACATAAATTATCTACTATAAAACAAATAGTCAAGTATTTTCGCTCACCATGCGGCGATTTGTGTGAGTTCTGTGTCAAAATGAAAACTTAACTTGACGCGAAGCCAAGTAACGTTTGCACTGTTTGCAGTTATCCGCCAGATTCACAGATTCAGGCGAATTTACCGCGGTAATCACTTGAAAACTTCCTCTTGAAATCAGTCGACAAAGCCTGTATGTGCCGAAGACAATATATGTGTGTCTATGTGTATGTAAAGGATACTAGTCTTTCCAGCGGCGTCGAGGCCCAGCATGAGTATCCTCATCTCCTTGTTGCCGAAGATCTTTGATAGTAGCTTCCCCATCTCGCTTTGCTCGCCTCAGCCGCTCAACTGAAATAAGGAAAAACTGAACGTTAATAAAATGAAAAACATTTCAAACAAACTTATATATCTACAAAAAGTTAGGGTATTCAATTAAACTAAAGACAATATTCCTATTTCTACTAGAAATACATTAGATACCGGTTTTTCAGTACCTATTGCGTCAAAACAACCAAACAAACACTTGCAGGGATGGAAAGGCAGGGATTTAAAAAATGTTTTGACTAACTAAAGATTTTAATATACCGGGTGTGGCCTGCAATAGGAACAATTTATTTATTTTATTTATATTTTGACCACTCGATACGCTAACGCGATCGAGAAGCAAAGTAAACATAGGCCTTCCGTAATAGCCTAATCACCCGTGTTTTAAAAAGACCGATATCGTACTCGTAACACAGAAGGTAGGAGGGCATTCCATTCCTTGGAAAAATGATTGGGTTCATCAATTCCAAGTCGCTTTCCCAGCCAGTCTTGATTTTCTTTATATTTTCTATTTAGTTGAGAGGCTGGCCAATCATTAGGTACATTAAACCGGCCGACTAATTCCAACTTATCTCATTAAACTTGGTCCCTGGCTGCTATCGATCGGCCGCTTTCAAAGTGTTTTCTCGGTACTTTCTAATTTGCCATAGATGATGTCGTTGGGGACTAAGGTGTCTTGTCAAGTAAGAGCTTGTTTTGTTAGTGACATAAAAAATTAAAATTAAAATTTGTAAGCAGAAACATCTGCTTGACGATAGGTGGGTTAGTTATTTATTAGGTAGCTTAGTTGGTAGAGCGGTGATCATGTAGCCTAGGGTCACGAGTTCGATTCTCGCTTGAGGCCATGAGTTTTTTTACTTTTCCTAAGATATACTAGTTTGAACTGATTGATATATCATAACAAATTTTAGGGTAAGGTGATTTTTTTCCAGGGGGTATAAAAACAAGACACCTCTAAGTCCCCGCATACATGTACGAGTACAATTACAAATTCAATTATCAGCTCTTATAAAAATGAAGAGTTCCAAATTAAAAAAAAACACTACAAATTGCTCCGGGACTTAAGAGGTTAAGTTAAGTTACATTTTTACCAGAGCCTGGATAAAATTGATTCTCCAACATTTTTTCATAGTACCTGCCTGCTTCGCATCTACTCGTACGTTTATAAAATAATTGCTCAATCAATCGATTGACGTCCAAATTGACCCACATCGAATTTATGCAGACCCCACTTGTCGCGACGCGTATGGTTTTATATTCTTTACTTTATGTATTGTAACTCAGTGGGATAAAAAATTGAAAATATTACTTTAAACCACATACGCTCGCGATAGAGAAATGGACAAAGAAGCATGAACGTACCTTTGTCCCTGGAGGGACTACGCCTACTTCTCCGTCCCTCGCACTCGTGGTCTCACTCCTGCGGGGCCCGCTCGTCCTGCCTGTGGTTAGAAGTGAATTATGAATTCACCATCGTCACTGAGCATCTTTGGGGTTCATAACATAGATCCTAGCCAGGAGTTAATGTATACAATGGATCATGAGAATAGTTAATCATTCGGGTTACACTTTCCACTCCCTCAGTCACATCTCCCGTACACTTGCGCACAGGCTCATCGACACCTTTCTCCGGCTGCCGATGAATCTGTGTTGTCCCCTCTTGAGACGTGTGGATACCGGTTTCCAACCTATAGTCTTATGGCCCCCTACTGGGGTCTTATTGCGTTGCCCTCTACACACTCCTATCCCGACCTTAGCCACTGTACCCTCGTACAGCAGCCTGCATCCCCTTTCCAGGACCAGGGTTTGCGAAGCTATATATGGCGCCTTCACGCAATGTTACGTCTTCACGTACTTCCGTCACCACGGGCTATCCATCCGTCGACGGGCAACGTCACTTCAGACAGTGACTCATTAGCTTATCAAGGTCCCCACAGACACCCTCAGAAGTAACATGAGGGCGTGGGGACAATGTCGGTACGCATACCAAATGGATAGGAGTCAAGGAGGGCCTTAAGGGGCTCGTATGGTACAACAGTGATTCCATTACTGGTTAAACATTAATCATTACAACATAGAACACCTTTCCCAGGTCTCTTGGCATACGGGTAGGTAAGTTATGGCTAGGTCCAATTAATTAGACATCATTACGGAAAACAATATGACTCCAAATATAACAAGATCATATTAACGGAGGGATTACTAACAAACCACCTGATCCTTAGTGGTATCCATATGATATTTCATAGGAGACAATTACATAGAATTCAGATAACAATATAAACCACAAAGAATACTCAGCTTTAGGAAAACTAGCTTCGGTAGTTTTCCGCTTCGTAGAATTCCACCAACAACTCTTATTATCACACTTAGTCAGAACACGTGTTATGGCGGCAAATTCCGCCAGTCAAATGGCCGACATTTCGGAACCATTGAATGATGTCGAATCTCGTTCACCATAGACTATCTAGGTTCACTCGCCATGTGGCGTCTATTTCCTGTCACCATAGACTAACACTATCACCAGAGACTATCGCGCAGTATTTATAAGCCATAAATTACTTTTAGTAAACTACCTTACTTTCTGTCAAGATTGACAGCTGTGTAGCTGTCAAAGTCATCGCGAAGCTCGGCATTCGCGACACTCCCTACAACGAGAAGAAGTGAAAACAAAGAGAGCGTCCACTGCTGGATCATCTCCCTGGCTTTGATGAAAGCATTATATTACTGTCACGGCCGAGGTGATACGTATTTGACCGAATCATCATCAAGAACAATATTAACGTAATAATCATTACTGTTAGGCCAAGTTGCTCTTTCTGGCAATACAATTGCATGAAATTTATAGACACTTTTGCAATTATTTAAATTTCCAAAATAATTATGAAAAGCATATTGTTAGTGTCATATATCGACATCACCGATCTCCACATCGGTTTCTAAAGCTTATAAATTTTCACTAACTCCTCGTGAGTTTTCTTTGCTCATTGGTGACGTAGCAGCTTCTTCGCCTGCAACGTCCTACACTTTAAGTGAATACAACTGCGCTAAGGCTAACATATGTACACTCGTTCCGTTCCTGCCTTAATTTGAGCAATACGACACATCTCGTCTATCGTTGCTACCTTTCTTAAGAGATATAGTTTGGCTACCTTCCAACCTTGTCTATTTTTATTATTAACTTTGATTTTTACTAGGTACCGTACCTAGTCCTCTGACGGTTTTAGTTTAGACATACACCATGAATGTTTTTGAAAATGTAAATACCTCTTTCTGAGGCTCCGAAGATACTGATATATAACCATCTTCAAATTCTTTTCGTATGCTATGCTAGTAACTTTTATTCCAATTATGCACAAGATCGATCTTTATTTTTATATTAGATTATAAGCAATTTACTGTAACTAACAAGTTGTATGGACTATTTGTCTGCAATAAAGTTTTTTATTATTATTATATATTTGTTTCCTTTGGGGTAAGGTTCCATAATCCATGGTATCTAAAGATCAGGTTCTTCCTATCGCTATTATGTTAGTTGTAGGTATGTATGTAAGGTATGTTTTCCAATTTTCTCGTCCACATAAATAGATTTTCTGTCAAGTTGTTGTCATACAAACTTTGACCATACCCACAAGTCTTTCTAGAAACAATCGATCTACGATCCTAATCGAGAAATAATACGTGTCGTATATTTTAATAAACAAATTCGCATATTTTCCGGTTCTTTCGGTTTAACTAGACGAACCTAACTAGGTATTCTGTTCCCGTAAAGTAAAGGATCCTGTATGGTTCACCTATACAGATAATTTTATAGACATAATACTTGAGTTGCAAACTTTCTATAGTATGTCACCAACTTTAACATCTTCATCTATCTACGTCCGTTGGAGTAATCGACAGACCCTCCCGAACAAAGAGAGAATCTTTATTTGATGGCTTAACAGACCATTCTGCTGAGTCTTCTGACAAGAACTCGGGTCCTGCTAGCCACTTCTCCATTACCTCTTTTAGTTGAGCGGATTTAAGTAGTATCTACATACAATATCAACGTACATCATACGTATCTACTCGTATTTATAATTAATAAATCTTAAACTTCAGCGTAGAAAACTGATTATTTATAAATTGGTATACGATGAAATTAACCCCATGAGACAGGCCTAGCCTAGTGTGGTGGTCATAGGTAAAACTAAATATTTTTTGGCAAATAAACAACTTTTACTTTACTTTACTTCTACTGGCTTTCAATCAATTGGTCACGCTCTAACTTAATTTATTTTTTATTGTTCTTCATTTTCTTCGTGACACTCAAAGTGTAAGGAATCTGTCCCATTAGCACCAACCAGTGTTCAAGTAATATAACGTAAGTACAAGGAAATGTCTGTCCAAATAATTTGCTTAGTTATTTCACCTTGTAGTGCTTTCTTAACATATCGGATCAGGCCGTGACCTACGAAAGATGCAACAAGTTCTAATTTTGGATTATTCAGTTCATCTTGATCTTTAATTGGAATTGTACGAGATTTTTCTATTAAGTACAAATCTTATTTCGCTACTCTACACTATGTTCACTATGTGCACTAAGTACCATTGCATAATTATGCTTTAGTTGACGCATATGTAAAGCAATGTATGGAATAGTTACTTTGTTTGAGGTTTTTTTTTACACAGCACAGAGAAACGCAAGTTTACTTTTCAGGTTTTAAGTTCTTTCTGAACGTCTTTTCTTCTCTTCTCTAAATCTTCTAAATGTGGGATTCCCATTTTATAGTGCGACTAAAAGTGTAGAACTCAATAAGTGCTACTAAATGTGAACTACTATAGAAACCAGTTGTTACATATATATCTTGTCAACAAATAAACCAAGTAAATTTAAGTTAATACTATTTCCCTTGCAAATGTGCCTTCATTTAAATACAACCAAGTGAGTTCTCTCTATTACTTTTCTAGCAAATTTATATATAGTGAACGTCAGCATATAACTTTGCAATGTGTTTTCCAACTTAGCCTTTCTAAGTTAGCCGACTATCTCTTGATTCATTAGTTAATTACTTATATATTTACGAATTGACTGCGTTCATACGACATATGCAATTAATTATTAATTGTATGTTGTATACAATTAGTGAAACTTCATTGGTAAACTTTTATTTTTAAATATTTTAACTTTCTTGTACTTATATGATTCTGTTTATGAATTATCAACATGTATCAAACAGTGTTGTGGATTGTTTTATAATATTTAAATTAGCATGTCACTGACACAGACTTTCAATGTGTCCACATTGAACAAACACAAATCTATGGTACATTGCTATACGAAACGTAATACAGTTTCCTATGTCAAGAATCTCCGTGTTCTTGGATTCAAATGGCTTCATAATTGCAATAAATTCTACAGTACGTATATAAGGACCATTGTTCTTATAGGTACCAAGCATATTTTAATAAGCTAACTCCACTATTATTCTTTAGATAGTGTCCTAGGAGATCAGTAAACATCTCCATATAATTGATTTATTCTAACAATTTGATGTTCATTGTTACCTTCATATATTATATTATTAATTCTTTAGTTTGTGTTGCAGTTCTAACTGTAGTATACAACGTTTTAGTCCAATCATTAATAATTTTCGTTTTGATATTATAGTTTAGCTTGGTCAATGTCTTATGCTTGTCAGACCAAGATCGTTAGATTATCAAGAACTAGTTTTGCTATACACTGTTATAAACTTTTGTATATCAACAAGTAAAACTTTTGTAATGACCTGTAATATTGGATCAACCTTTGACTGCATAGCAACTTGTGTTCAACAAATAAAACTTTACTATTTTACTGGTATATTTTTCATACAACCTTACTTTGACCTTATAGTCAAAGCACAGATACAAGATTGTTGATGACGATTTGTGTACCTATCTTAGAAGGTGTAATGTAAGTTTGACCAATTGATATATAGGTCAATACATGAAACTTTCATATGACAGTTAACGTCACCTGTCAAACAGCTTAGGCAACTTACTATTCGCACTTATAGAAAGACACAAACAAAAATATAATTATAGTGTTGCTTTCTAAAGCCTTATGACACTCATTATTGTTAGAATGTGCTTTAAGATTCCACAAATCTTGTATAAGCGATTTTACCGCTAACCAATCTCACATAAAATGTATCCATTTTCATGTTTTAATCCAACCAGAATACTTTCATAATTACTGCTAGCTTTATCTTAACATTATGTCGATTATCGACACGAATATATATATCTTTCAAATTTGCCTTTTAGTCTTCAACCTTTGAGTTTGAAGTTATATTAGCTATGCTATTTATCAATATAACTACTCAAGTATAACATTGCTTCATCGTATTTCGATCTATATTTACTAAACTTTTCGCTACCATGGAACAATTCAATGTTAAGTTACTCAAAGAACGATTGCTAGTGTAAGAGACAAATCTACTAACAATTTTCTTGGCTAACACCAATGTCTCAAATCCCTTCCGGATTTTGTTAGTAAATTAATGTGTCCTTAATTATTTTCTTTATTTCATAAACAATTTCTTCTGGAATTGTCTCAATTATCAGAAATCTTCCTTCTTGGATTTGTAGTAGGTATCTTCTCTTAAGGAACTCAAAACTCTGAGATGTCCCAAATCTCGTTCAAGACACGGATTGTCTTGCAACTGTTCATAGAATCTGCTTGTTTAATCTTGCTTAAAGCTGAATAATGTGCATATTGTACATTTTTGACAAGTTTCACACGTCCATCCATATATATTATGAATTTATGAATAATAACTGTGATAACGTAAGTAGTTCATGCTGATCGCTCCTAGTCCTTCGACCAGTTTCTTACAACGTTCAAATACATGAACTTTCGAATCACTAAATTTTTGACTATTTACTAGAGATACGAGTTGTACCGACTACGACAATTACGACAAATATCGCCGTGATATTCTAACATATTCAGCTTGGGTAAATGCCCAGAAACAAATGTACTACATAATAGTTTCCGTCGATGAAATATAAATAGCTCTTTATATTCCTATACTCGCGGCTCACAGAAGCTTTCTTCTGCTTCCGATTAGACAGCTGATATCTTGGAGACTTTGTCTATGTCAGATTCATTAACCAGAAGTCAAATTATGGTTAAGTTTAGGCTTAAGCTTCTTTAACACTACTAAGAATGAATCCATTGGGGAAAAACAGGAGGTCTGTTTTACATCAGGTTTATTATTATATTTTTTAGCTTTGATGGTCAATCAGTCTAAATAATTACAATTTAGCCTAAGTGATGTCTTTATTATTTCTTCCATATCATTTAATTAAATGAACGCTAACGAGTACAAGACACGCCCATAAATAGAGCATTGTACGACTTATTCAGTATATCGTGCAGCGTACGATGCTTAAATTAATAATCAAAAGATAATGCTTTTGTTTAGTCAACAACCGAATTCATCATATTATTTATAATAGGAAGCACACTCAATTTGTGCAAGTATCCAAAGCAGCGTGCTTTGTGCAAACGTCATTTATTGAAAATTTGTGCAAGCACCGCGTTCATAGTACTTCGCAGTTTAAAGTTATGAAGATTTTCAAATTATACTTTAATTAATATGTTGTGACTTTAATTAATATATTGGGTTCAACTTATAGTTGCTAGAAGTTTAACACTACTACTCGCGATTGGCATGGCAATCTAGGCTCTCAACGAACACCAATAAGTTAATTCATGAGCATGAGCAAAGTCAGTAAATAAATGATTTTAAGTTATGTATTAATTGAGTTTAATATTGCAAATTAATTTCTTTATACGTATACCTGTAGAGCAGTAGGTATACTAATGAATCCGTTTCTACCAAGCATTTATTGTACATGTTGAATGACTTTAACAAGGAAGTAAATGTGTAGGTACCTCATATTAATTAGGTATACCAAGTCAACACTTCAAAAAAAACAAAAATCAAATAATGAATTATTCTTCGTTATTAAATTCAACCCGTATACTATGTATACGTTAGAGTTGATGTTTAGTTTAACTATAACCTAAGATTCATTATATGTTGGTTGATTCCAATATTGTAAACAAACCAGTAGTAGGTATGTAATTGAGATGTTTTCTATTAACCATGCTATCTATACACCAATGAATTTTCTCAAAATAAATTTCTAAGTGTACCTAGATATTATTATATGCAACTAGGTAATGTTCGCCTTGTCTTTAGACTAAAGGTACCTACAATAATTGAACTAAGTATCCAAATTATCATCAATGAAAACTATTTCCATCTACGGTTGATGCTTCATGTAATTCCAGAAGTAATGAAGGTTTATATCATTTTAAATTACGTTAAGGTTTTTTAAGGTTTGTCATGAAATAGTGATAACTATGGAATTTAATGTCTGTGACTTCAATTATCTTGAATAATCATTCGTGTATGAACTTGTTGTTGTATGTCTTTAAAACTAAAGGTTTAAACAATTAGTCAATGTATTCTCTAATTCCATGTCTACGGTGTAGGTAATGCAAACAATTTCCAAGAAAATCTATAAATAGACTATCTATCTATGTTTTTATCAAATGAAATGTTATCAAAACCGTTACGGCAATATCATCATCTTAGCCGATCATTATAATGATATTATTGTATGTTACAAATCAAATGGCTATGATGTATATTGTTCTAGATAATTGCATCAGTAATATGCTCAGCATATTAACGCTCACTAATGTAAATATCGTCCATGTTTTTATTAAGTCTGCAAGCATGAATTTAAATCTATATTTCTTTTCAAATAAATAAAATTTTCTAACTTAAATGTTGGCATTTAAGTACTGCAGTAAGGAATCTCTATTATTGATCAAATAACCAAAGCAATATTCACTACAAATAGATTCATTTAAAAGTAAGACATGTTAATTTTATAATGCCAGTCTAATGCATGTTTTATTACTTATTGCTTATTATTTCTTGTCAATCGATGGTCAACAAATTAAAACAGGATTAAAGAATCCAAGAAGTTAATTGGTCGTTTATAATGAATATATTATTTCATCAAAAGGAATAATTCTTTAGTGAATCACCTAGTCATAAACTGTTGTGTCTACCATTTTTACAATCTAACCCATTAATTGTCCAATTACTTCTCTAGACTGGATGTCGTAATGTAGTATCTCTTTTAAAATAAATAAGACGATTAATCAAATAAGAAGTTCAACAATATTGATCAGAAGCGATTATTTTCAGGCAACGTCTGACTTCTCAGACTCAAAACGCAGTCAAACTCAATACCTAATGTCAATGTAAACCACTCAATCCTCTATGTAAATCAAACAAATAAATATGTGCTCAATGGGAAATACATAATGATTTTCTCCTTTAAATTTAAAGAGTTTAACTCGCAAACCTATGATAATTAATTGATTCTGGAATACTTCACTATTGGGCCATGAAAGTAATAAATTGACTATGTACTTTGTATACAATCGAACTAGAAAGTGTATTTTCTTCAGAATACTTTATTACTGATTAAAGAATACCTTTAATGCCATTAATCTCCTTAAGCCATTAAAATAGTGGTAGTATTAGTTGTATAAATATGCGCTAATTATCTACCAGACAAGTATTAGCAATTTCTATATGTATATATGTATACCAAGTAGAAAGTATTTGTACATCATAACTACAAGAACCTCAGTACCAAGAACACAAATGAAACCACTCTGTAATCACTTGTGGAAAGTTGTGAAAGAGGCAAAGAATTGCAAATTTATTATGTTTTCTATTTGGTTTCAATTAAATTAATTTCATGTACATGTCTGCCAAATAAATTAATTTCATTATATGCTGTATGTGTCAACATAATAACACAATTTAGAACTGTTAATTCTCATTTGTCTCATAAATTATAGAAAAATAAAACTACTTTTGATTTATGTACTTAGGATTTGTCTAAATCTGGGTAGGCAATTAGGATTTCAACTCAGCATTTTTCTTTCAGAAACTTATTAAACACTAGGTTGAGTTGAGTGTAAAGTTACACATTGTAATAATATGAGAATTCATAACATAGGTAATTTATTCTAATCTGATCATTTACTTATAACCGTTTTATCTAGTCACGAATAGCCTTTATTCTTTTATCATTTATCTAATTGTATACTATCCTAAAAGAATTAGTCTATTCATCAACAATTTAGGTGAGAAATATCTTCAGAAATATTTTCTACAAACCAACTTCATTAAACTTGACTTTCATTTCAAAAGTTACAACGTTACATCCCCTTTAATTTGACACAAATCATTTATTATCCGATTCATTTTGTAATAATAATAAAGCTACGGTCAATAGAATGAAAACTTAAATAACAAGTGACTGTCACAGGTGTAATTACTAAATACCTAATAGTACTACGGTTCAGAATGATTCTTACTCACATTTTAACGTTTAGGTAGTTAGTCAAGTTAAATGTTACTTCGTTATTTTTTCGAATATGTAGGGTATACAATGCGCTGTCACGCATGTATTACGACACATCATGGTACAAATTAAAAAATCAAATTGAGTACTACGTTCATTAATCACTTAAGTACCATTATCAGTGATAGAACAATTGTTTGAGCAACAAATTATGCCTCGAATATTATTGACATCATTAGAACACCTTTTCATCAATAATTTATTAATATTGGTGTTTACTTAGCGTAGATATAAATTTTTGAAATATAATTATATCTGAACACAACTGTAAGTCAACACGCGTTGCACGTTACACGTTATCATAGAAAACTACACCTTAAAGTGGAATAAATAAAGTTATACTCTGTACGTCTTTACGAGACTAAAGAAATAAATCGTTGTTCAATAGAAACACACTTCAGGATTAATTAAATAACAAATATCTTAATATTGTCTTCTGTTACCGCGATCGTTATTCATTGAAATTAAACATTTTAGAACGGATTAATCGCGTTTATTCTTACAGTATGCAAATTCACAAAGAAACTGACAACTGAAAAATACAGCACTTATAGGGCACATGATTTTGGTTTCGTATGTGTGAGTAAACCCAAGATTAGCCAGCCAACACGAGAGCAAATGCAAAAATTCATAAAACCCGCGAGACTTCAACTTGATTACTAGATTATACCATCTAATGTTTCTAGTAAGAATATTAGCTCTTTTATCAATAGGTACTTGTAACATAAACGAACGTTTATGAACTCCTCAATTGCATTTCATTAAATAGAACTACTTTAACGTCGTGAATTTAGATATATAGATCTATCACTCTTATAAATGGTTATTCACTCCATAAAGGATTTCGAACGCATCTTCGACAACTTCAATTGTTAATATTGTTATTCGCTATTGCATTGAGACTATTTGAGTAATTGAGAACATTGTTTACGACCTTGGCCGTAAACTAATTGGATGATGGTTTCATCCAGTTTCAATAAATAAATCAAGGAACTTTATTTCTTGCAAGTTCTTATATTAAGCCGTGTACATATCCGTCTGCGATAAATCGTATCGGATTTCTCAGATTGTTAACCGTACCTTCACATGTGAATTAAAATTATAAACTTTATACTCGTATTCAAATTAGACATTATACGAGTGATGCTTCGCAATAAATAACATATTCGGGCATAGTTCACACATCCCAGCATTTCTCCACCATGTCGCGACGCGTATGGTTTTATATTCTTTACTTTATGTATTGTAACTCAGTGGGATAAAAAATTGAAAATATTACTTTAAACCACATACGCTCGCGATAGAGAAATGGACAAAGAAGCATGAACGTACCTTTGTCCCTGGAGGGACTACGCCTACTTCTCCGTCCCTCGCACTCGTGGTCTCACTCCTGCGGGGCCCGCTCGTCCTGCCTGTGGTTAGAAGTGAATTATGAATTCACCATCGTCACTGAGCATCTTTGGGGTTCATAACATAGATCCTAGCCAGGAGTTAATGTATACAATGGATCATGAGAATAGTTAATCATTCGGGTTACACTTTCCACTCCCTCAGTCACATCTCCCGTACACTTGCGCACAGGCTCATCGACACCTTTCTCCGGCTGCCGATGAATCTGTGTTGTCCCCTCTTGAGACGTGTGGATACCGGTTTCCAACCTATAGTCTTATGGCCCCCTACTGGGGTCTTATTGCGTTGCCCTCTACACACTCCTATCCCGACCTTAGCCACTGTACCCTCGTACAGCAGCCTGCATCCCCTTTCCAGGACCAGGGTTTGCGAAGCTATATATGGCGCCTTCACGCAATGTTACGTCTTCACGTACTTCCGTCACCACGGGCTATCCATCCGTCGACGGGCAACGTCACTTCAGACAGTGACTCATTAGCTTATCAAGGTCCCCACAGACACCCTCAGAAGTAACATGAGGGCGTGGGGACAATGTCGGTACGCATACCAAATGGATAGGAGTCAAGGAGGGCCTTAAGGGGCTCGTATGGTACAACAGTGATTCCATTACTGGTTAAACATTAATCATTACAACATAGAACACCTTTCCCAGGTCTCTTGGCATACGGGTAGGTAAGTTATGGCTAGGTCCAATTAATTAGACATCATTACGGAAAACAATATGACTCCAAATATAACAAGATCATATTAACGGAGGGATTACTAACAAACCACCTGATCCTTAGTGGTATCCATATGATATTTCATAGGAGACAATTACATAGAATTCAGATAACAATATAAACCACAAAGAATACTCAGCTTTAGGAAAACTAGCTTCGGTAGTTTTCCGCTTCGTAGAATTCCACCAACAACTCTTATTATCACACTTAGTCAGAACACGTGTTATGGCGGCAAATTCCGCCAGTCAAATGGCCGACATTTCGGAACCATTGAATGATGTCGAATCTCGTTCACCATAGACTATCTAGGTTCACTCGCCATGTGGCGTCTATTTCCTGTCACCATAGACTAACACTATCACCAGAGACTATCGCGCAGTATTTATAAGCCATAAATTACTTTTAGTAAACTACCTTACTTTCTGTCAAGATTGACAGCTGTGTAGCTGTCAAAGTCATCGCGAAGCTCGGCATTCGCGACACCACTACTGATGTTCTGATATTGAATAGGTATTTATCAACTGCGCATTCACCAACTCTTTGCAGGTAGGAAAATTCATGTTCGACGTGTCGAGCCTAGTCAGTGGACGTCAAAGATATGTGTACACTCTTGCATCTGGTTTGGTATTACAAAGGTGTAGGGTGCAGAGCTGTGTTAAACATAGGAGTATACATTATGCCGACTGGCCCATTACGGACCATCGATTCGAGCATTTTATAAATCTACGTTTGTGAAATCAATTATATCATCAATCAGGTGGATTTGGAGCCGACAGTCTTATAATTTCTATTTAAAACGAGATATTTTATTTACTATGTACATTTGTTATAATTTAAACTTTCGTGAGCCATACTGATGTTAAATTGCAACTGTTAACCCTCACGTATTTTTATCACAATACGCGTGACATGACTGCATGGGGCAGTCATCCATCACATCACATGTCACGCCTATTGTGATAAAAACACGTGAGTGTTAACCGTTGCAATTTAATGTCATGAATATTTGTTTTTGTGAGCTCCCGATATTTATATCCTCGTAAATAGTAATTATAATATAAATTATTTGGCCACTGAAGGACGACATTTTATATGTCATTGGCTCAATTTGTATGGATGGATATAATCAGTCAGAAAAAGGCACAAGAGCAAACACTTCCAGTGTCTATTTTTGCAATTTCCATGATTATAAAATCAACTAAAACTCGTATAAATATATAGCTGGAATCGCAACTACATACTATATAATGTCACAGTGTAATGATCCCAATTAATGTTCATATCTAGGTATTTATACCTATTTAGGAAAATTCCGTGACGTTTCATAGAGTATTTGATTTATTAAGAAGCCAATTCTGTAAAGCTGAAGAATATAACGTTGATATTAAATTCTACGGCCTATATACAGGTTATATAAAACACTTTATGGAGGAGCAGCATGTCGCAACAGCGATACCAATATCGGATGCGAGCGGGCGGGAAGTGCAGGTTAATTTGCATCACGTGCCAGTACTTCATGAGATTGCAACAGTTTATATAGAGCGCCGAGCGTGGAAACTCATTTCGTGGGTTACGGTTAAGTGTAGGCGCGTTTTATTAATGCTGAGGGCTTTGCGCTTCTGTGATCACGCTAAATGTAGACCACCATAAATTGGCCAAGGGCTGCTTGTGCCAACCAGGGTTAAATTCCCTGTCAAATTATACTAAAAACGCTTAACTCCGGGTGAGTTGGCTAAAAGTATGTGTCACACGGTATCAAATTTATTTTCGTCTTAGGCGTTAACGCTCGAATCCCTCATGACGCTCAGGATCCTACTAAGTAGAACTGAGTGGCTATTGTAGAATCCAATCATTCGGAATTCAATGTACGCCCTCGCCCGTAATATATCATTATGATCCCTTGTAAAACAATCTACTATTGATATTTACCAGGTATATATATTTTCCTATTAAGGAAAACATAGCAAGGAAAATTGATTAAATACGGGAACTAGGGTAAGTATGCGGCAGTCGTAGTCGACTCCAGACTTGCTAGGATGCTAGGAAGACGCTGGATGCTGACTCATTATAATTATATTCCACTTTACAATATTCGTAGAAAAGAGTAGGTACGGGGACGTAAACATATAATCATCCAATTTACACCTAAGTGTGAAACTCCAAGCATATTTATCATAAGTATTACACATTTCAATTCACAACTCCCAAAAGTACACCTCATTATTCCCAATATACCACTTATGGCATCAAGCGATCATACAAGGCGCTGTTAACATATTTCCCAGGCCTTGGCCTAATATGACACTCCAATCCAAAACGGCTTAAGACAACATAAAACTGAAGTCACATGCGACCTTTTAGTATAATGGTGCCGTATCGGCATAATTTATTGATATTAGGCAATTGACACGGCTATATACATGTTCGGAAAAGATCAAATACAAGCAAAATATATCCCAATATTTGCTTCAAAAGTTTGTGTGTTTTTCATTAACTAGAAACACAAGCAATTTATTAGGAAGTTTTGCATCGGACCAATTACATTAGTATTTGATATAACAAGGGTAATTAAGTAACATCCCACGCCTTTGGAAATGTTGAACGTTTGGGTGGTTTGTCATAATTATAATTATTAATTACGAGGTCTGGCTCGCTCAAATTGGAGTACTTTTCAAGACAGACAGATGGATGTCTCATTTATAATTAAGCCCCTTTTGGTTCCCGGTTATTTACAACATTAGTAATCATTTGCGTCTGTTTCTAGTAAAAGGTGCCACTTTGTCGCTATGTTAATAAGATTAATTTCTAAACTAATGTTTATGCCCCGAGCAACTTAACGAGCACCGACAAATTAGTAAATTTTACTAAAAATAATCATATGTTGTATGTATGGTATTATTCGTGAACGTCAAGTCTCAAGACTCTGGGAATATAAATGTTTTGATGTAACAAGCCAATTTAAAGGGATTAAAAAAACCTGCGAAATTTTCCGCCATTTTCATTCCCCGACCGTGTTGAGTCTAATGATACTATAACTGTTGAAATCCATCAAGCAAAGTGCCAATTCCATTCTCCATTCCATTTTCCATTTTTCTTTCATATGTATTCCTTAATTTGATATAATAAAATTTGTGTCATTGTTAATTCAACGATACGAAATTTAGATTTATATTTTGTTCGCGATTAGGTGTATGTATACAGTCAGCAGCAAAAGTATCACTTTCATAAGTGATACCATCAACCATCTTTTCAAGTGTAAGGTGTAATTTCGAGTTTTATCAATACTATCAAGAAAAATTATTTTAAACTTGGTCAGTTATCGGTTAAAAGACGTATAAGTCAAAAGAGCCGCGAAGATACTCCTTTTTCATTGTTATGAGCATGGTCGGTATCTATAAAAACCCTTAAGTTCGTCTATAGTGACGGACGGTAAACTACGGAACTCTACACTGATCATGGCCCGACATGGTCTTGGCCGATTTTTTTGCATAGTATCGAAAGACAAGGTTAAACGATAACAATAAGTGTGTTACCTATTGTCACAACTGTTACGTAAAATGCATACAGCTCGTGCGATAACATGCTCACAGTCATACCAGTAATAATTACCAATAAGGAAATACTTCATTGTCTAAACATCCCACAGTACCCGCCTACCTGGAGTCCGATCAATGAATACTATATTTTTAGAAATGCAAAAAAATACTATGTCGACTTTGGTTTGTAGGTACATACTATAGATTTATTTGATACTGGAGCATTCCATGAAAGGGCGTTTTTATGTTTTGTTATATAAAAAACATTTTTTGAAAATTTTCAGATTTTTTATTTGTTCTCTTTTCAGAATCGCGTGCTCTGTCAATCCTAGTAGGAGAAAAAAAAAGTGTCCCAAGATTTGTTTTCCATTTCGCCATCATCATTTCGGTAGCGCAATGTATAGATAGTATGAAAAATTTATGGAAAATTGAGGACACTTTTTTTCTCCTACTAGGATTGAAAGAGCCCAAGATTCTGAGTAGAATAGAGATAAAGCAATTCCAATTTAGCCAAAAAAATATTTTTGTACAACAAAAAATAAAAATGCCCGGGAGCGGTAAGTTTTTCATGTACTTTTTTATTTACCGTCACCGTGGTATGCTCCTTTAGTTTTTAGTTCAATTTTCAAAAACCCTGGGAACCCTGCTGGACAATGACACCTTGAGAGTGGGGGTCGCTCTGAGGCTGGGCTCCAAAGTGTGTGAGCCGCATCGCTGTATATGTGGGTCGCCGGTGGATGCGAATGGGCACCACGGCCTGAGCTGCTCCCGCTCTGCGGGGCGTTTTCCGAGACACTATGCGATCAATGACTTGATACGTCGCGCCATGGTCTCGGCGAATGTGCCTTGCGTGTTGGAGCCTCAGGGCTTAAGCCGTTCGGACGGAAAGCGGCCGGATGGCTTGACGCTGGTTCCATGGGCCAAGGCTCGCTGCCTGCTCTGGGACGCTACCTGCGTGAGCACCTTTGCTCCATCTCACCTCCCTTATACTGGCAGGGTGGCAGGTATCTTAAACATTCTAAGTACGCCGTTTTGGAACCGGCATACGATTTTGTTCCGGTCGCCGTGGAAACTGCTGGGCCATGGTGTGCGGAAGCCAAGAGGCTTGTTAAAGACCTGGGGCAGCGGTTGCGCGACAGAGGTGGTGATCCCCGATCCGGCTCCTACCTTGTTCAACAAATATCGCTTGCCATCCAGCGCGGCAATGCCGCGAGCATTTATGGCACGTTTGGGCAGGGTGAGAGCCGGACCGAGGTATAGTTAGTTTAAGTTTAAGTTAGCTGTTATTTAGTGTAGTGTAGTTACTGTAGTTTAAGTTTTATTATTAGGCTTAGACTTTATTTGTAATTTTTATTATAAGTATTTTAAATTCAATTCAATTCTATTAATGACCTAAAGCTAAATCACGATGAAAATGATTTACTATTAAAATGGAATGTATTAAATTTTCAAAATAACAAGACTCTTTCTCAGTACTAGTAGTAATTGAAAAAAAAAACACGCGCCGGAACGACCGTGATTTTCTTTCCTAGATCACACAGTCACGTCTGTACCTCACATATGTACCTGTACAATCCTGTCCATTACATAAGGACGAACATCGGTTACATATTTTTAGAAATGACTGCACTAGGTAATGTGTAACCAGCTAACTTAGTACCTGTACCTACTTTCTGAATACAAACTATCAAAAATACGGAAATGGTTTTAGACCAATCAAGATAGTAGTGGTAATGAATAGCAGATTGTTCGTTAGAAACTGACAATGTTTGGTCAAAGACACTAAAATCTTCTCAATCAAATCAATCTCTCTCTGCTTATTTTTTAAGGTACCGTACCAAAATGTTAATTTTGTGCAGTGAAGTAATAATATATAAGTAGAATTGCAGTCATCACGACCTATCGAGTTATCTTTTCCAATGATCGAAAAAAAAAAAACTAGTAATACAATTGTCTGTTTTGCGTCACCTCATTGACTAGAGTACCCATCATCAACGCCCTAGATACTCACTCGTCTAAATATAGACAGAAGACGACCAAGTGGGAAAACTGTAATACACGGAATCGACTTGATTGGTTAGGTTCAGAAAGCTGACAATCTAGATAAAGTTATCTATCGGATTAAGATTAATCTCTTCCCATGGAAATGAGATGTGATTTGACAACTGCCGGCGGGAGATTTGATTGATGGTTTAGATTATTGTAAAATCATTGTGATTGGAAAACTGTAAAAGTTACAAAAACGACTTCCGAATCTAGTCGGGAGAAGGTAAAGATCCCGATTATGTTTTCTTCCTAGCATTTTCCCGCCACGGTTTGGGGAGCCCGGGGGTCCGCTTTGGCAACTAATCCCAAGATTTGGCGTAGGCGCTAGTTTAACAAAAGCGACTGCCATCTGACCTTTCAACCCAGAGGTTTTCCCAAGAGACAATAATCATCTTTATCAGGCTTCTTATTTAGAAGGGATAAAAATACTTTTGGTCTATAAAAAGGCGTTTTTATCATTTGCCAACCGTACCCCGACCTAATTTAAGGCGTTCTCGTTTCACCTTTTACGGCCCCAAGGCACGTTAAAAGCCCATACACCGCAAATGTATACGTATCAGATATTTGACATCGATCTTTTCATTTATGGACTATGAAGTTTTAATGTCCCGTATTTAGGATCGGGACGTGGAATAGGTGAAGAGGGTGACTATGGTTTTGTATTATGGTTCGATTTTCAAATTCCTGTGCTTCTAGTTTCGACCTGTTTGACTTGTTAAAACGAAAGAGCACAGGTGGCGCTTGATAGAGAAAGCTATAGAAGACACGAGTACACCACCCAAGAAGAGTATAACTCTTAAGTTTGTGATGACGATTACAACATTTACAAACTCGTTAATAAATAGGCTAACGTAATCTTCTGCCGAGCCGTGCGTAACGGAGTACCGAAATAGCTCAGAGTTATTGATTTCAGTTCGGTATGCTAATTATTTCTCGTCATTCAAGAACACAAGAACAATGTACGATTTGCGTATTCGGTCTAGTAATTTCAGTCTATGGGGCAGTGGAACAGAGGGATTTTGCTTAACATTATTCTTCTTCTCTCTGACGTTTTCCCGGTTTAGGGAGCCCAAGGTTTGCTTTGGCAACTAACCCCAAGATTTGTAGTAGGCGCTAGTTTTATTAAAGCGATTGCATGTGACCATGTGTGTGTGATTGTGTGTGTGTGTGTGTACTCAGAGGGTAAAGTTTCAGTATTGAATGGTTTCAGTGGTGTTTGATGAGAGTGTGAAAATACAAGGAGAAACAGTGACAAAACATCGCCTTTGGTTAACGTCGTTTGTAAGTTCGATTGACAGCTATTTTGTAATAACTGCAAAAGATGAGTTTACTTTTTAACCCTTAAATGCATGATGATGCGTTTATGGCACAGAAACGAGACAAGTGACAATCAAGTTCTCTTGGAATGTAGACTTTGTCATAACGTCGTAAGTTCTTAATATGAAATGAATTTGGGTGTCACTTAGGATGTTTTAGGACCAATACTGTTAATTCATGCATTTAAGGGTTAAATACGGTAATCCCACGTTAAAACACTATTGTTTATCTCTATCCTTCATTAACGCATTTTGTTTGATAGACAGAGACAACACTTTGGAGAGATCTGCCACATCTTAAGAGGTAATACGCCATTTGACAATCTTACAACGTTGGTGGCCTCTCACAACATTATTAAACCAGTTGAAAACTAGGAACTAGTTGGAAACTGTGAACACTAAAGCTTATAGGACTAACCGATAACTTGAATAATAAACTTATCTAGTTAGACTGGTAGTGTTTCGGATTCAGCGCGGTTGAGCAAGTCGTTAACGTCCTTGTCCGGAAATTCACTTCGTGCTTTGTTATGGGATTGAGGAATTTAGTATTATTTGATATTTTGTGTTTTTTGCACGCTTTTCCTCTACATGTCAGACGAATGTGACCCAGCAAATCAACGCAAAAACATAACATGAAGCGCGTAGTCACCATAAGTGAATATTATAGGAGTATATGAGGAAATGTGATGGTTTGTAGTAAAAGGTCTGTGTCGATTACCGATAAGGCGCTAATGGCATAAAGATTAGTTTAGAAATTATCCTTATCAATAAGCGACACACACTAAAAACAAGCAGAAATGATTACAGTTGACAGGTAATAGAAATAAATTTTTCGTACCCTTACGCAAAATCTCTTTGTCCCTTACAGAAAATTAGTACTAGTGCATATCACAAAATGTCCCATAAACACAGCCCCTTATTTATCATTCGTACATTGGGGCGATTCGTCGGTGATGATTGGGGGTAACTACCCTGCCCCTCCTTCGATTCCCTAGGATCCCTTAGGTTGATTACACAGGCCGATGCGACCGATTGGCCCCGGGATCGCGACGTGTAATACTAGCATAAACCAGTCGTATTTAAATAGCAGCGTGAAATGACAGAAAGTGAGAACACAGTGCGATATCGATAGTTGAACGCGCAAATCATTCACGCGAGTCAATAAACAAAGATACAAATGGTTGTACAAATGCAAACAGTCAAATTATGAACACGCATAAACTTCTTATAAAGCGATTCGTTTTAAAATCAATGAAGCGTTAAAAATTAGTTGTTAAGCGCCATGAAGTCATGAATTATCTAAATAAATGAAGTGCCGTCTGGTCGCAGTGATACCTCTCATAATAGTAATCAGGTTAGGCCACTGGCAACTCCATGGCTCGACCCCAGCGGGGGACACCCTTCTATTTCCGTCAGGTCACCGCCCAGGGCGTCAACCATTTCCACGTCATTTCCTTTTCCCGGTAAATTAAAACTAAATAGAATGGTTGTGGAAATTTTTAACTTCCCGCTAGCGGGCGTAGTGGGACGCTAATGAGGTAGTGAAATGCCTACAAGCTACATTTTAAAATAATTAAAAAGAGGCTGCATGCAATTTTTTTGGACTACTGTTACATAACAAGGAGAGATAAGAAGTTGGAAACCCGTGGCTTAAAAAAAGAAAAGCGTTTCACTCTTAGATTTAGTTAACTTGTTTTATTTCTTAAGGCTTCGCGTGGCGTGAGCGGGTCGGCGCGCGCGGCCCGCTTTCATTGCGCTCACGCTGCGCCGTCATCACGCGCGGGTTAAGCGCGCGTCGCGTAAGCGGGCTGCCACCCGCACTGCCCGCTCGCTACCCGCACTGGGCGCGCGTTGGAAGCGGGGCGCGAGCGCGATATGAGCGCGGACCGGCGCCGCGCATCGTTCATGCGCGGGACGCGCGCGCTTCGCGCCCAGCTCACGCCACGCGCCAGTCTGACGAAGCCTTTACCGCTTAATTAGTACGAAGCTAGAACTTGGATTGGCAAAAAAGTAGTGTCCGACCGAAACATGATCTTTAGGCCGAAACCGAAGTAAATAAACGTGAAACTTAATAGTTATCAAGCATCTCGAGCAAACTAGTTATTCGATTTGTTTTGGTCGCAAAATGAGACTGCCAGTAATTATAAAAGTGCTCAAATATAAAACTTACAATGCATCCAATAATTATGTATTATTATCTTGTCGTCTATGCTGTGTCGTATGACTATTAGGCAAGCAAATAAGGAATATACTTTCAACTGCACATTACTGTAAAACATAGACGCTAACCCCGTTCTCCAAATAGCAATAAACACAGTTGAGCAATGCTAGACCTTATCTCCTTACAATAAGAGTTACAAGCAGTTAATTAACTGTGTCATAGGAACCCCAACCGCCCACGGGTATTGGATCGTTTGGATCGGAGCCAATCGAGTCCCATTCATTCATCTCGGCTGATGCTAGCCGCGGTTGGGAGGCTTCGACGGATAAGTGGATAGGTTCCGTGACGCATCACATCTGGTTCATAAAATAAAAAATTATCTGTATATATGTACGGCCACTTCAATAGTGTCTTGCACATTGGATTAGTAACAATTGCAGGACTGAACAAAAATAAAACTAGCTTAATGGTTTTTTTTTCTTTTAACCGGCCAGTTAGCAGTTTTCTTTGTCACATAACTTAAAGACCATAAAATCGGACTTTAAAATAAGTGTTTTGGCTGCAAAAATATAGCGCATGTTAAAGAAATACACAAAGCATACATTATATATCGATTACAAAAATTTGAATGACGCAAACGAACATACCAGCAATATTTCTTAATAGTCAATGCAATGTGTAGGTAACTCATTCATGACAAATGGAATATCCATTCAAGTCTAAGGAGAATACTAAGGAAAATTGTTAATTTTAATCAGCAAGAAAGCCGTTGCGTCGCACTGGCTACCACGAACAGCATCAAATGCTTTTCAAAATAGTAGAACTTTCCAGAAAGATGTCGGGATGTTTTATTTAGCTTGTGGGACGTTGGCATTGCGTAGACCGAGTAGACATAGGTACTGCAGTAGCGAGCCAAATGCGTTTATAAATTTGTCTGTGAATTGCAGTAGCCAAGTGCTATGTATTTGGCTGTAAATACAGGTAGCGGGCACCTATCTATTCTGAATAATTATAATCATTGTGTGCAATACAAATAGTGTTTCAATTTTCATTTAATGTTTGACACGTCATCATGGCATGAATCGATTAAGAACTGTTGAGCCTGTCTCATGTATCTGCACGAGTTATTACTCCCTCCAAATATGATGTTCTTAGATCATTTTAGTCATCTTCTTTGTCTGTACTTACTTTCTTATAATCGGTACATGCCTTGATTATCTAGCAGATATCCATATCATGTTTAGATATCGTAGGTCCACTTTTTTCCATTTTTAGATTATAATGACAGTTTGTATCTAAACCACAAAGTGAAATCAAGCACAACTGGTAGGAATCGACACCGCTTAGTCGCGTCTCGATGCGTAGAAAATCGAAATTACGTTATCTGTCTCTACCACTGAGTATTCGAATGATAAAGAGGCAAATACACCTTGGTTCACGGTTATAGACCTGCTTAGTGGGTTAAAGAAAAAAGTAACTTTGCGATCCGTGACCGTCTAACGGGACTAGCTTGTTCAGCGAGTTGATGATAGGTAGTAATTTAATATGACGTATCTTTATATGGAGATTGGTGTGATATACGACTTTTAGTTTAGCTTCGGTGAATATTAGTAATGGCAATTTGTTGAGCATTGTGCTTAACAAGTTAAATGATTTTAAGTTGATTTCAGGTGTCTCAAACACAACAAAAAATCTAACAATAGTATTAAAGATATTCTCTTAGTTAATTTTCTAGCATATTACTATATAGCATTAGATGAATTAGGTATCTACAGGTCGCCTGGAAGATATAGCTTTAAGGAGATTAAGCCGCGCACTGAATCCTAGACCACCATTCAAAATAAAAACAAAATATTTATTTTTCAAGTAGGCATGTTACAGTGCACTTTTGAACGTCGAATGAAAAATAAATTTCTTCATTAAAGGTCTTCTCACGCTACGTCTTGTCGAACATCTCAAATGAGAGTAATATAAAAGTTAAAGATATTAGGACTGCGCATTGCAATCTCGATATCCGGCCTAACTTCATTTGCTGTGAGCCCAATATTGATTCACAAAGTCTATTCAGCGGCCATCGAAAACCAAAATACGGACGTGCACGCGCGATTGCATGTTTCGAATTCAGCTGAATGTTGCACGCAGTATGATACACTGTTCCAGTGGTTCCCATCGCTTCAGTGCGTTCCTTGAAAAACTCCAAAAAATATTCGAGTTTCATATCTTCTGCTACACTGATGTTTTTCATGGGCGATCTAGTTTTTATTTTTCCGTGATCACATAGAAAAAAGAGAGAGGTATGGGCACAGCGGATGCGTATCGTTTAGTGTCGTAGGGCACAGCACAACAAATGTCATCTCGCTCAAATCTGGAGCAGAGCCCATCTGGGGAAGTACCTCCACCTTACAGAAAACCGCAGCTTAATAACACTAGACCCTACTCATACTGTTGTTTCTGTTGGTGAGTAAGGTCGCCAGAGCTCCAAGAGGATTCACTGTGTTGACAGCTGGGGACCCACGGAGCAAAGCTTGCCCCTTTAGCTGTCAACACAGCGAATCCTCCTTTTTTTAAAGGGTCGGCAACGCGCATGTGTTGCAGGCGCATATGTGTATAAGCTACGGTGACCGCTTACCATCAGGCAGGCCGTATGCTTGTTTTTCATTCGTAGCAGTATTCAAAAAAGGGTTTTTCATATAACCTAGTTAATAATTTTTTACAAGATAAACAAGTTGAAAACATATCCTGAAATTATTTTGAGTACGTACCTATTACGTACATCAGGGATGATTTACCGCGTGTCACTCTTGTTACTGATTGGCAAATGTGTTTAATATGAACAATAGCTACACTAAAACACTAGTGCCAACAATAAGCCATCTAATCTAGACCTGGGTCACCCAGGTAACCAGCACGATGTTTATGTTGCACGGGTTTCGACGTAGCCGTACCTACTAGGGTTGCCGGACGTGTCCCGATGTTTAGTTTTAACTGTCCCATCTGGCTTTGGTTGCCTATCTCGGACATGTATCGTGATCGGTATTTTCTCCTACTGGCCATCATGATAGGTAAAGTATACGGAAAGCGAAAACCTGGACGACGCAAGATGTCATGGCTTCGTAACATCCAGGAGTGGACAGGGATCAGGACCGTTGAACAACTCTTTAGACTGGCACGCGTCTAGGAAACTTTTAATATGCTTACTGCCAACCTGTTACTGTTAATAATGGAGAAGCATTTTAAAAGGCAGGTCTGGTTTTGTCCCGAGTTGTACAAATAATGACAACATATAGACAATATGCGGAGATATAAAAAGTAAATAATACCTAAAACGTTTTTTTAGCTAAAACAGCTTACACGGCTTGTAGATTGAAGTCTGGCATTTTATGTATTTGTATGTATCTATTTATTACATAGATCGACGTCTAGTACCCACAGCACAAGTCTTATTGAGCATACCTTGGGACTTGGTCGATATGTGTAAGATTGTTCCATAATATTTATTTCTTATTTTATTCCGTGGCGTGACAACCCTAAGCGAAAACAATGGAACTGCACGTAAGCCGATTGAATCAAAGGAGTAGTTGTTCCACGTAAATGGGAGGTTCTGAGGGGCTCGGTGAACAGTGGAGTGGGCTAATTGAATCGTCCGCTATGAGATGTGGAATGCTTTGGTTGTGTTCAATTTACGTTTTGTTGCTTGAAGTTGAAAGTTGAAGTGAAAAATTTAAAGGAGGATGCCAATGAGCATGTACATATATTTTACAAACAAAAAATAACACTTGGGTAAATAGAGAATTTTTGATTAAACACAGTAACTGATATAATTTAAAATTAATAGTTTTACGTTTTTATTACCGACATAACAGCATAAATCAAGACATCTAATATTAACTATGTTTTATTTTTCGACTTTGACTTTGACTTCGAACAAAAAAATTGACATAATGGCGACTTCGTGCATTCTAGAACCACAGCGAGCCTAATTTTCATCGCAAAACGGAAGCATTGAGCTTACCTTGGACTAGGTCGATTGTGTATTACTGCGTATACTTTCGTAGTAATGCGCTGTAACTACAAAGTAATTCAACTTGAGATCACTCAGTTCAGAACTCAGCCGTAAGCTAAAACACACCACAACAAACAATATGCCCCTTAATTTATGTAGAAGACTGACATAAACTTCTAACAAGATAAGCCTATGCTACAATCATATCCAAGTCTTTGCTTCCTTTAGATACGGTCTCAATTTAAAGCTCTCGATTAGACTGATACGTTCTTATCGCTCTTAGTTTGGACAAGACCTTATTTCAAAGGTCTTAGTGCCTTGGGGAACTTTCCTTAATGTTGTTTGAAGCCAAGGTTTAATTAAAGTTACTAATATTAATTAAAGTCTAAGCAATAGGGATCACAAACAAGTAGTAAACTGATAGTGATAATATAGGAATATCTACACGCCCAGATTTTTCTGTCAGATGTACCTGAAGGCCTAGTATAAAAATTGTACGACATTAACTCCTCGACCGCGTTAGCGTATCGGGAGTTCAAATTATGTTTGCCGTTTATTTAAATCATCCGGCAACTTTCATATTATGACCCCTCGATACGCTAACGCGGTCGATAAGTTAATGTCGTACAATTTTTATACTAGGCCTTCTGTATCTGATAATGTATTATGGAGATCAGATTCCTGCTGAGAGAAAAATTCCCCGCGTCGAGCGGGATTCGAACCCACGACCTCTTTGAACACCGGTAAGATCGCTCTGTCAAATGAGCTATCGACGCCCGATCGACCCCGGCGAATGTTTCCACTATTTCTTTCATTTGGCTATAAGCCTTAGGGAGACGCGTAGCGACATCTACCGAAATTGTTAAACACTTGTACGGCATCGATGTTCTAAGACATTTTTGAAATCATCGATAACAATGCACTACACCATACTAAATTCATTTTGTATTAAGCAGAGACGTCTGCGAACGAAATCTGACCGTCTGACCGATATTCGGAGAGGTCGTGGTTTAAAATTGAAAATTTCGTTCGCAGAGGGCTCTGCTTAATACAAAATTAATTCAGATTCCTACTGATCTGTGGGATCCTGGTATACATCGATTGCTTAGCCCGACACAGCTAGTCGGCCAAATACTTTCGGGCAATCCGTCCGATCGGATCTGCATAGCGGGTATCCGTTGGGCATCCGCCGAACTAATTTACCATACATTGATTGGCAGATACTTATATGGCCGCCTGGCCGGCTAAGGCCAGACACATCCGACGGGGACGGATCTGAGCGTGAATTCCTAGCAGTAGCAATTGACACATAATTTAACAGAATTCACCTCGCATTGGTAACTGATGCACAATCTATAATGATTTTGATTTGTATATGTATACCTACCAATCAGCGTTTTTACCCAACTATTACCTACTCAAATTATATAAATACTTTTAGCTACTGAATTTTCTCGCATGTCTAAGAGAAATAAACTAATAACGCACGCATGCGCTTTAACAACAAAAGTGTGAATGTTTTATACCAACACGCGTAGACATGCAGTCTAAATCGGACGGAAACGAGACATATGGTATCAATTAGCTGCAGGATATTGGTACGTTTTATTACTAATTATAGATTTAGTATGACACCAGAATAAGCAGACTTTACTTAAGATAAAACGGAGTAAAATAGAAATAACCAAACTTTTAATATACTTTAGTATATGCAAAGGGTATGGTACTTACTCAAAAATATGTCCCATAGATCAAGAAGAGGGCCAAGGATCCTTGGCCTTCCCTAGGTACCTCAGCCAATTAAAAGAAAACGTTGTCGAGTCGTATTCAGAAGTAAAAAGGCTTAGACTAGAGGAATGACGATTACTCCGCCGACAAGCGCGTAGCTCTTAAATATTTAATGATGACGAGATCAATTGCTGACAACATAAGAACTATGAGACATATTTTTGAGTCGCATGCTTACTCCCATATTTACATTTCACTATTACTTTTTACGAAGAGGACTGTCGCGAACGCCACAGGGAATTTGGGATAAGCCCGAATCGGCTTTCCTTGCAATGTGTTTCTTCAAAGCGACGGGTAAATAACAAATGACATTTCGTACAATCAACTTCCTTGATAAGAACCGGAGTTCCAACAGCCAGTAGCTAGGGATAAAAGTAAGGTTTGCGATTCGGATCCAAAAAGTATTGAATTATTCGGATCTGGATTTAGTTCCGACGCCCTCTCTCAAAAAACAGCCGAATAAACCTCACGTGTTTTGTACATAAGCCCCGAGGTCTTCTGGTATGGATTTATAACGTTGAAGTTCTTAGTCTCACCAACTCTAGCAAGAGGAAACAAATGACATTATATTATGTATTTATTATGTAAGCGTCATAACTGAAGAGCTTACGTTGTTGCGTCAGCTGTTGCTATCTAGAGAATATAGTCGCAATATACAGAAGTAGTTGAACTTGACTCATTTTAACTATTTGAATTGGAATTATTAGTAGGTACAAAGCTACTAGCTGCGTGTGTACTAACAATGAATGTGACGTCATAAATTCATAAAAATAAATATATGTCGAATGCAATCATATGCAATGTAAAGAAATCGTCGGTAGGTTTCTTAATTGGTCTTTAGACGACTACGCAAATAATACACTTTAATATTATAATACGGAGAACAATATGTAATCTGTTTCGTCGCGCACGCTTGATAATGGAATACTAAGATCTCAAACTAGACAGAATATATTATAATATGCAAATACACGAGAAAATTAAAACAGGTACATTTTCGTTAAAATTTAAAAGGTACAACGTAAAACATATTCAATATGATTGATATTTTGAACTCAAACTTATTACGGGATCTATATCGGAATCCCTGAAGCTTTTTATCCTATTATTGTTTTCCCTAATACTGTTTGATATAATGATCATTTGTCCTAAACATATTATGTTCTAATATTGTTTTCCCTAACATCGTTTAAACCTACTTTTCTAGCAGCGATTTGACTCCGTGTGGTGTGAGATCATGGTTCTAAACTAACCTAACCAACTTTTCTAACGATTTGGTTCTGTGTGAAGTCGTTGGGGAATAATTCGATAATGGCAAATTATCGTTAGGGATTATGCTCATTAGGACAAAACAGTTAGGGCAAGTGGTTTTAGGACAAACGATATTAGGGATATTGGGGGAGACCCCATATTACGATATAGGCTAGTCGTGACCAGCATGTAGCTTTAAAACATTTATCTAAGGCGATGATTTACCAATTTTCAAAACTATTAACGAGTGTCCTATGATCCCCTAACGTCAAGCATGGTTTAACCGTATGACCGAGGGGAATCGCCTCGATTTTTACATCGACCCTCCTACTGTCATCCCAGATAGCGCGCCAAGATTTATTGAAGCTCGGGGAAGGTTCTAGATATTATCGAATGCGTGTGTTGACGTAAGTAGTTGGTGTTGGGAATTCATTTGATCCGACATTGAGAATGAGATGTGGAAATCGTAGATAGGATGTCCCGACAAGCGACAAGTAAGAAAATCAATTATTTGATTTGACAACAATGACGGTTGTAGATTTAATTCATTTTTAATGAATTTTGACACCATTAGCGTCTTAGGGACAACCATGATAGGCACGTTTCACTTCTAAATGTGAATTTCACATTTTCCCGCGTAGTGTAAGGTGGGAGTCAAAAATATGTTAACATATCAATAACTTCAGATTATCTATAAGATCCGCAAACGGTTTTATTATCGAGAGCGGTGCGCGCGGTGAGACGGAGTACTCTTGTGGTACTCGATGACTGATAATGGAAATGCAATGACTAAAATACGTGAGTGTTATCCGTGATTTATTATAATTATGATATTCTGAACACAAATATTTTCGCCATACCTCTGACCAATTTAGTTATAGGTACCTAAGTGAAAATGCCCATTCGCGATCCATTAAGTAATTTCATGTTATAAATATAGTCACGGTGTAATTAAAGTAATGTATGGTTTGTGTGAAATTATTGGCGTGTACAACTGAACAAATATAATTATTTAAATTACCTACCTATTGTTACAAAACTTTCATGGTCACTGCAACATAGGTAATTGACTATAGAACCAAATGTCATTTCAATTTCTATTTTTAATGTCCAAGGAAAAAAGGTGTGTAGGTTTTTAATTACTTTTACGTGATGCTCGAGCCGCGAAGGTGACAATACTACTCTGGCTGTCCGACGATGACTGCCTGATGCAGTCGAAACATGTCACGCCTGATAAAAATACGTGAGTGTTAACCGTTGCAATTAAATGTCAGTATGAATCACGAATGTTTAAAATATAGTTTTACGTGTTTTGATCGCAAGTCTATTAGATGGTCGATGTGGAATGAACACCATGAACATATTTAAATACCCACTCGACAATGCACGTCTGTTCTTAGCTTAGCGTAGAGTCATTATACCAGGCGGAAGATTTAGCTTCCACACAGTGCCTGAGAGATAACACTCACGAAGACTTACGTAACGGTTACTTGCAAAAACTGCAGGAAATCCGTTTTTGCGGCTAGAGAATGGTTTTTGTTCTATTTTTAGTTCGGTTAGCGAACTTATAATGGCGGTCTGTTGAGAAGTTCCGTATTATGGAATAAACGCGCATTTTCTTCTTAACTTAGGTTTTATTTATAAAAAAAACAACATACAAATAACAATATATATAACATTTTCACTATAAAAAACCTAACCTAGAGTGCTGCCGGCGACGGAGCAGGGCCCAGGCTGCCGGTGGTTAGGGCCGCAGAGAAAGGAACCGCCGGACTATACGCGCCGTGTCCAGGATTACCGCCGTCTGCATCTGACCCTTGATCCATCCACCTAGCGCGAGTCTCTCAAGATGTTGGTTGAGACTCTTCGCTATGAGACCGTTCGCTGAAACGACTATCGGGACAATGGTCGTCGAGTCAACATCCCACGTGGTCAACATATCTCGTTAGCTATGTCTAGGTACTTACTGGATTTGTCCCCTAGAATGTTTTAATATTACTACATCCCAAGTATATGAGTGAGTATCGGACTGATGCCCACTCGCCTTTAAATAGTTACCAGGTACTGGATACAGCTCTGTTACCCGATCAAACAACTTATTTATACCTGTATTCTTGATCAAATTAGAAAAGACCCCACAATCTACATTCGTAAATGTTATTTTTACATTTAAAGCACCTGTTTGGCCTCCAATACCGCGGAGTATTTTAAGGGCTAAATACGGTGAATAAATGAATTGGACTGATAGGGGAGGTACGATTGGGGTAAATATTTCTGTAAATGTATTACAAGTTGGAATAAGATAGGGGACATGGTTGGGTGGTTTAGCTAAGGGGGTCGGGTTGCAAGTGATTACTCTACATGTGTAAAAGTGGATTTTACTATTGTTTTTATTGCTTAATTCTCAAATAACAGTTTAAAGGTGAGATTATACGTTTAGTTTTATGAATGCCATTAATCTTTTTAACCGTGGTTTAGTGTTTCATTCTATTTATGTTTAATTTTGAAACATGTTTCGTAGTCAAAATGCGCATTCAAGGCGAAGGCACGAGTAGCGGTAATAATATTAGGTATTTAGTTATTTTCATGGTTTTGTAAAATATTACCGAATCTATATCGGGCTGTTATACAATCTGCTTATATTTTTCGACATCAAGTTCGTGAGCCAAAACTTATAAGTGAGTTTGTATATGTGTGAGTGTTTGTCATAACATGAAATCACAGTTTTATTGACAGCGGCGCGGTATCCATAATTATAGATCGATGGTTATTTTAGTGAGTTCCATGATGCTTAAGACTTTTCCACTGATGTCTATAAGTGAAAGGCGTAGGCGAAGCGAAAGTTGAAACGTGATTTGATCACAGTAATCATAGTTTACTTAAAATAGCACTTTTTTTTAATAGGAAATTAGCGGCGCTCTCTCACAACTTTATAAATGCTAACTATAATTTACAACAAATATCATTCTTCAAATATTAATTAACGACATTGTCTATCAGTCGCAACACCAGAAAATCTACTTATGTATAATACTTATATAGAAGTAAGACGTAAATATTTAATAGAATACATTGGCCTGACAGCGTCTGATCATATTTCCAAGATCCATAACGTTAATGGATCATCTAAGAGCATTTATCTATAAAAATACCTTTATACGTCTATTGTATGCAATTCCGTGCATTGACACAATGCGACCGACGCCCCTGGGGTAATTCCAAACGCTTACCGAGTATCTAACATATCCTTGGCATTAGTTTGATATATTCTGTTACAAAAGGCTTACCGCGAACATCCAAATATCGAAATGTCATATCTTCGCCTGTTTATCTAACACGTTTCTCCTCGCTTCGCTCGTCGTCGCACCTATATTTTAACACAATACTTTGAAGACTAGTCTGAAATACTGAAAATGTGTTCTGGTTAGTCTAACCAGTTTTAACTGAAATAGGTAATTAATGAATTAGAATAAACTTTTTAACATAAAACGGGTCTCTACGGTAACTGAATAGAGAACTCTATGTAAAAATTCCAAGATACAGTCTTTTTCCGATCACGCTTGGATGGTTACACGGGTTACATAGCAACACTGGCTCACCCAAACGTTTTGCTCAGTGCTCGGTACCCCACGGGAACTCTCGACATGTAATGGGAAGCCCAGATGTACATTACGTAATCAGATTAAGGAATGTATTCGGGTCACGATACGGTGTCTCTGTAAACCTTCATTCGTATGAATTGAGACGTTATTAGATAAAAGGCTTATTGAAGAAAATTTGGTTGTATGTGGAGTTGTTGGAAATAAAAAAATACATTTATAAAATATATTGATGTGGGACTAATTCGTATTTAATTTATGTATGTCGTGTACCAAGCTAGATCATTGATTAATATTAAGTATAAAATACGTATAAGTCACTAGATGGTACCATCGGAAGATCAGGGCTGGCCAAAGCTAGCAACACGCTGAGATAGAATCATCTTCGTGACACTTGTGCTATTCTTGTTTGTAGTGTACTTGTTTTATCTAATACCATGACTAAACGTGTAATTACTTCTGAATTATAATACCGAAGCATGACTAGGTAAATCCCGTTTACCTAAAATACCATATGTTTTAGGTTATTGATAAGTTTCATTTTTACATTTATTTTCGCGTAATCAGCAACCGACAATGTGGTACCTATATCCTGAATAAGTCACAAATAGGTACCAACTTCATTGTTAGTAAGCTGACCTTTAGCATAGTGTTAGTCATTTAATCACAGCCAGTCATCCTTCGGTATATTTTATCTAAGCTTATCTAGTAGCGAAGCATAGTGACTAACTAATACCGAGTATAGGTACGAGAATCATGTTTTGTATGAAAATACTATCAACTTTTTACATACAACCGATTTTTAACCCCGTGGGAGTGTAAAAATAACATAATCTAGCCCCTAAATGTCCCACTGTTGGACACAGGCCTCTCCAGCGCGAGAGGGTTCGGGCTATAGTCCCTACGCTGGTCCACAGCGGGTTAGAGACTTCACATACATTTTTGAATTTCTTCGCGGATGTATGCAGGACTCCTCACAAACATCGTGAAGCGATCTATTGTCTATTGTACAATGTATCAGTTAGCCAAAGCAATCGAAAATGAATGTTTTATCGCTCACGCAAAAGTATTCCACTTAACGCTAAACTTCTGGTAGCCATTAACATTTCATTGCCTATAAAAAAGTACTTGCGATGCGCCAAACAAAATACGAGTAAGATTAAAACCATATTTAAAAATCTTGTAATAAGCGGTTTTTGCAGCATCCGCTTTGATAGGAATCGAGGTAGCTGATTTCTGGTAAATCAATTATTTTTTAAAAGAAAAGGCGTATATTTAAAATGTAAAATGTAGGTGCAAAGTCCGATTTCCCATGGAAAATTTGAATTTCACGCACTACTAAATTGGTTTGGTAATAGACAGTAAGTCGCTCAAAATGGTCCAAGTTATTATTGAGTTTGTTTTAAAAATTGCGAAAGTTGTAAGCCTTTAAAATGTCGTATCAACACAAAACATAGGCCTTAAACCAGCATACATCAGCGAATAAATTATAAGTCTCTAACCAGCATCTTAGCTGAAAATAAACCTATTATTTCAAGCTTAATATCCTTATATAAAAATCGCCGTCCGTGGAACTTCCTAACAATGTAAACAAAAGGCGTCACATTTTTCTCCTTGTATTTTCACACCACCTCATCAAACACCACTGAAACCATTCACTACTGAAACGGTCGTATTATCGTAACATACAAAACATAAGATAAATAAATTAATCTTGGAGATTTAATTAAAAACTTTAAAATTAGGTTATTGTTATTAGGAACAATATGGCGGTTTGTAAATATGGTTCGACATAATCGACTCATAAATATGGTACTACGCTCTTGTTACACCGGCATAAGGTGCTATGGTACAAATTTTTGAGTAAGATGTGCAGTGATCTTAGTAAAATGCCTCATGTCTGAGGAGAGGCAATGAGACGTATAGACGCTACAGTGGTAGTGAGGCAAAATGCATGCAATAAAATAAAATTCGTAATATAAAAACGGCAAAACTTCACACAGAGAGGAAAGACTTATCAAAAACGGATGCCGTTTTTATACATTCGCAGATAATGAGTACGTGCGGTCTGTTAGCCGCTTTAGGTTGGAGGTTAACCAAATAAGATACACTATCAGGCTGTATATCATTTTAATTAAAATAAACTTTTTTTGATGTCTGTGCGGTTAATTTCAAACGCAAATGCCTACAAATAAAAAAAAAGGGATAACGGTAATTTTATTCGTAATAAATATAATACATGTAAATAACTCTAAATCCCTATCCTGTCTGTGGACTTTCAACTTGTTTCTGAGAGTTCCTTTCAATTTTCAGTTAGAAGCTAAGAGTCTTATCACACTAGCGAACTAACCACGCTTTCAACTCCCCCGCAAATCGCTAGTGTGATAAGACTCTTATTGTATGAATTGTATCTGCAGTTGTTTAAACTTATTGTACCTACTGTATGGAGGACCTTCGGCCGTAGAGGTGTAGACATATAAACGAGCATATGTCCGCGAGAAACAATTCGATTATAGATTGAATTTAAAGTGCTAAAACAGCCAATGTAGACGTAGTTAGTAGTTCTTCTAAGTTTCACAAGAGTGACCCTTGTGTTATGCTTTTGCCTTGTAGTATTGGCAGCTACTTCAATCAAATCCTTACAGCTTGAGAAAATACTGCCAATTTGTTGCCAGTAACGAAATATTAGCTGACACAAAATCCCTAAATCTCAGTAGGGTTGTACAAATTTATATGATAGAAACCACAAATCTCCAATTAACCAAGACCAGGAAATAATTAGGACAGCCCAAGTCTAAAAGACCGTAATAAATCTGGGCTTTACGACGCCAAAAGAGGTCGCCAATAAAAGAATGACGAAACCAGAGGCGTTAAACGACGTAATAGACCGTTTGATGTTGGACTATCTTCAATTATGACGACCAAAGATCCTATTTCGTCATTATGCCAGTTGCGTTGCTAATGTAATAGACAAAATTAAACACACAAACGTGTCAAATGAACATTAATGAAATTATTGGTTCTATTTTCTTAATGTTCCTCGGCTCGGATTTCAAATACAAGCGAATAAGAATTCCCATTATCACATGAATTATCACAGAATGGGCCATGATGGACGATGGTAAGGGACGCAGTTATGAGCAAGAGGGGTTACGCATTACTGTCATGTCTTTCCGCTGTATAGTATCCGCCGCATGTAGGTATTACCCACCGATTCCTACTAGAAAGTTAAAAAAATACGCGAAATGGAATTGCCTGCACGCTAAATTTTAACCACACCAATAGACGAATAAAGCCATTGATTGACTCTAACATTACAAGCAGCTGAAAGGTATGTGTTCAATACTTACTTTTCATCTCAACACCCATATTTTATGACATCGCGTTGGCGTACTTGGTAGTAACCCTGCCTGCTAAGCCGATGGCCCTGGGTTCGAATCCCGGAAAGGAGAACACAGATATTTGTTCCCGAGTTCAGGCGTTTGAATCGGGAGCCGGGTAAAGATTGCATTCACTAGAATATATAAGAAAGGATTATTATCTGTTTCGATCCGTCCGTTCAGAATTACTTATATCCATAGGAGGGGATTCTGGAATAATGTTAGAAAGGAAGAGCGAAGTGGATGTCTTTGTTGTTTGATCATTTTGGTTTAACCTCCTACGGCTGAATCTATTTTTAGGACAGGTGCAATATTGACCCAGTGTCCTAAAAATAGGACACCAATGACACCATATTTGGACCCGGGTATGTCCTTAAACTACGTCCAACAAGTGAGGTAGGGCATAGCGAAACGTCATCTCGCTTGAATCTGGAGCAGCCTGACTGGGGAAGTACCTCCACCTTACAGAATACCGAAGCCATAATAACATCACTACTTACTTTGTAGGTATGTGGTGTTGTGTTCCTCACGGTGAGTAAGGTTTCCAGAGCTCCAATCCCCCCAACCTCCCCCTTAATGACGATGACAGCGCAGATTAATAAGCTACCCCAGGAGGGTACCAGCTGCTCTAGCGCTGGAGAATCCCTTTCTGGGCTTCCATGCTCAGGTACTGTCGTGCCTGAGCGTGGACGCCGAGAGCGCCCCGTTTCGTACTCTGGGGGGGGCAAATCCGCGCTCCGCCATCCGCCATCCTCCCGAGGCAAGAGCAAGACGGCTACGGCAGCTCCTGCCACGCTTGCTGTGGATTTCTGCAACATCAGGGGTTTGCATTCTAATCTTAATGCTGTCCATCATCACCTCGAGACAGCTAAGCCGCCCTTGCTTTTTCTGACAGAGACGCAGATATCGTCTCCAGCGGACACAAAATACCTCTCCTACCCTGGGTACGAACTAGAGCATTCCTTTCTGCCTAGGGCTGGAGTGTGTGTGTACGTTAGAGGCGATATCAGTTCTCGTCGCCTCAGCAATCTTGAAGGTAGGGACCTTTCCACCTTATGGCTACGTGTTGATTGTGATGATCATCCTCGCGTCTATTCGTGCCTCTATAGGTCCCATAGCGGTGATGCCGAAACTGACCGACTCTTGGAGCAGATTCAAACGGCTGTGGATTCAGTGCAGCAGCAGATCCCATCCGCTGAGATCATCGTTCTTGGCGATTTTAACGCCCATAATGCCGAATGGCTGGGCTCCAGCAAGACTGATCATGCGGGGAGATCTGTTCACGACTTTGCTCTGACCTACGGCTTGACACAACTGGTTACTGCGCCTACGCGAATCCCAGATGTGGAGAGCCAGGAACCTTCCCTGTTGGACCTTCTGCTGACTTCTCACCCGGTTGGCTATGATGTATCCGTTGCAGCCCCTCTCGGTTCCTCGGATCATTGCCTCATCCGGAGTACAGTGCCTCTCACGTGCCCGCCGCGTCGGCGAGTTGCTTGTAGCCGCCGTGTGTGGCACTATAAGTCAGCAGACTGGGACGGGATGCGGGTGTTCTTTGCGTCTTACCCGTGGGGGCAGGTTTGCTTCACGCCGGATGATCCTGATATCGCTGCTGACTCTGTTGCTGACGTGGTGCTTCAGGGAATGGAACTTTTCGTTCCATCCTCTGCGGTACCTGTTGGTGGCAAAACCCAGCCTTGGTTTGATCGCTCCTGCAAAAAGGCGTCTCGCCGAAAGCTGGAGTGCTACCAAGCCTGGGTAAATGCAGCGGCGGTACAGGATGTAAAGACCAGCGCTTTAAAAAAGGAGTTTAACTTTGCCTCCAGGTCCTTCAAAAGAGCCATTGCCAGAGCAAAGTCGTTGCACATTGGTAGGATTGGCGAGAAACTAGAGCGTCTCCCCTCGGGAACTCGTGCGTTCTGGTCTCTTGCCAAAGCTATCCAGGGGAATTTCTGCACGCCGTCTTTTCCACCTCTGCACACGGGAAATGATTCGTTGGCCCACGACGCAAAAGACAAAGCCGATCTACTGGGTAAGCTTTTTGCGTCCAACTCGACTTTGGATGACGGGGGACAAGCGCCGCCGACTATACCGCGGTGCGAGAGCTGTATGCCAGATGTACAGTTCCGCCAAAGCTTTGTGCGTAAGGCTCTTCGCTCCCTCGACACCCATAAGTCCAGTGGGCCTGATGGAATCCCTGCAATTGTTCTCAAGATGTGTGCTCCTGAGTTGGCGCCGGTCTTAACGCGTCTTTTTCGGCTCTCCTACTCTTCTGGCGTAGTCCCGACTTCGTGGAAGTCAGCTTTGGTGCACCCGATCCCTAAAAAAGGCGACCGCTCAAATCCATCCGACTACAGGCCGATAGCTATAACCTCCCTTTTCTCTAAGATTATGGAGTCCATCATCAATCGTCAGCTCCTCTGGTACCTAGAGGATCACCAGCTGCTGAGTGACCAACAATACGGTTTCCGTAGGGGTCGTTCGGCTGGTGATATTTTAGTTTACCTGACACATTGCTGGGCACAGGCGATAGAGAGTAAAGGTGAGGCACTGGCAGTTAGTTTGGATGTAGCGAAGGCCTTCGATCGCGTTTGGCACAAAGCACTTCTTTCGAAACTTCCATGCTATGGGCTCCCCGGGAAATTATGCGAATGGGTCAGCAGTTTTCTAGCAGACAGAAGCATTAAGGTCCTAGTTGACGGTGAATGCTCAGACTCAATGTCTGTGAATGCTGGTGTCCCTCAAGGCTGTGTGCTATCACCCACGCTATTCCTCCTGCATATCAATGACATGTTGCAAACTAGCGGCATTCATTGTTATGCTGATGATAGTACGGGTGATGCCTCCTACACCGGCCGCGCCAATATTTCCCGGGAAAACGTCATTGAGAGCCGGAACAAACTTGTGTCCGAAATTGAGACCTCCCTAAAAGAAGTCTCAGATTGGGGTCGACTTAATTTGGTCCATTTTAACCCTACAAAGACACAGGTTTGCGCGTTCACCGCAAAAAAACTTCCGTTCGTCGCGTCACCTCGTTTTGAGAGCACTCCCCTATCTGCCACAGCCAGTATTGGAATCCTTGGCGTTGACATCTCGAGTGAAGTCCAGTTCCGCGGCCACCTAGAGGGTAAGGCCAAATTGGCCTCGAAGAAGCTCGGTGTGCTCAATAGATCGAGGCAGTATTTCACGCCGGCCCATCGCCTACAGCTTTATAAGGCGCAGGTTCGCCCGCATATGGAATACTGCTCTCATCTTTGGGCAGGGGCACCTAAGTACCAGCTTCTTCCTCTAGACCGCATCCAACGGAGAGCAGCTCGAATTGTCAACTGCCATCGTATTTCTGATCGGCTTGATCCCTTGGCGCTGCGTAGAGATGTGGCCTCACTCTGTATTTTCTATCGCATGTATTATGGGGAGTGTTCCGAGGAATTGTTCGGATTAATCCCTGCCGCTTCTTTCCGCCATCGCCCTACGCGACAATATTTCCACTCTCACCATTTAGATGGTTGGCAGTCCTCAACTGTGCGCTTTTCCCGAAACTTCCTGCCTCGCACAGCTAAACTGTGGAACGAACTGTCGCCAGCGGTGTTTCCGGACCGATACGACCTTCAAACCTTCAAGAAAAGAGCGTACTCCCACCTTAAAGGCCGGCAACGCACTTGCGACACCTCTGGTGTTGCGGGTGTCCATGGACGACGTTAATCGCTTACCATCAGGTGATTCGTTTGCTCGTTTGCCCCCTACAGCATAAAAAAAAAATATATATATATATTTTAAAACCTAAGATTTTCAAAATTCAGGCTTTATTTTATTCTAAAAAGCATCACCTGGTGGGTTGTTATACCGAAACTGTATTGTCCTAAAAATAGGACAGTGGGCCTTACGAGGTTAAGATTATATCCTGATCTTATTAGACACAAACTCGTAAAAAGATTTCCTTATTGTGTGATCCCCAACTGTTTAATAAACTACTTGTATTTTACGATGTCGTGTTTGGAATCGTCTATTTCCAGCTTAAGATAAAACTTAAGTGTTTAGTCTAATTTATGTATCAAGATGTTTCAGTGTCAGTTCAGTTATTGTCTTTTCAGTATATTGTTCAAACTGTTATATGTAGTTGTCTTCCTTAGGCTGCGTTTTACCAAATTTTTACATCGAGAATTAAGCTTACTCTCAGATAGTAACGTCAAGTTACTATGGGATTTTGACATTAGTATCCAAGAGTAAGCGTTTGGTCAAATGCAGCCTTATTAAATTACTGCGATGTTACGTAGGTGTATATACAAAACGTAGTTCCAATATATGTACACACGGATTCATTCATAAATTGCCCAGGCAATTTTGAACGCGATGGTACATGCACTTACAAATGTAAGCTAACGATTTTGTAATGTTTTATTATACCATGAGTGCATGGCAATAGTTTGATATTAACCTATGTGCTAATGGTTTATTTATTACTTACCACTCTTCGTTAACATTGAATAACAAAAGACGCCACTTACCTGCAAGAAAAAAAAAAACAATTAAACACAAATAATAAATTAATGAACATTTATTTCTACGCCGGAAACCGTCACTTATGTTATGAACCAAATAAATAAGTAATAATGAAATAGAAAACTAATAAAGGCCAACCACACCGGATGCAATTTAGTACGTAACTCCATGGATTTATAAAATATGCCATTCATAACTTTACTATGCGCCGTACAAAACTATTAAAACACTTCATCTTAACCCTGATGATGGGTGTCATCATCTTAACCCTGTGAAAACGAGTGCTGTAAAGGGCTCGAAACGTAGGGTCATGGTGTTAATAAACGCGATTAATCCGTTCTAAAGTGTTTAATTTCAATAACAATCGCGGTAATAGAAGATAATATTATATTAAAACACTTATTATTACTTTCACCATTTTCACACATTATGAATTTACTAAAACGGGGTTTGATCGCGTAAAACATGTACATTAAATATGTCTAATACTCACGGGAGTTCTCTTTTTAAAATGAGTACTGGAATTCATCTCCTGGATCCAGATAGTCTACCAAAGCAAGTCCCACGGCATTGCTAACGCAGATTACATACCGTTCCACAATCAGGCTTACCGCAAACTTGGAAATTTCGTGTCTGCGTCCCTTTCTCTCTAAGCAAGTGCGACAGAGTAACAGATACATATTTTCAAAGTTTCCAAGTTAGCTTTGTAACCGCAGTTAGGCGACCGCAAATATCTAACCCAGCGACAAACCAGAGATTGGGGATTAAAATGACAGAGTAATTTATTTACCAACTCCGTAGATTAATGAAATCGCCTCTAGGCCCTATTTCATAAATATTGTTACAATTATTATAGAAAACAAAAAGAGTAGATAACGAGGAGAGTACTAAATATTGATAGGTACCTACTGTAAATAATTCTGAAGAATAGTTGTGTATAGCAAAATTATTCAACGTTAACAAAGCTTATTTGTGAAGTTTTCAGGCTAAATATATAGATTACATAATATATATATGACGACCTCCTAGCCTAGTTGGTAGTGACCCTGCCTACGAAGCAGGAGGTCCCGGGTTCGAATCCTGGTCAGGGCAATTATTTGTGTGGTTATGACGAATATTTGTTTCTGAGTTATGGATGTTTTCTATGTATTTAAGTATTTATATGTATCTATCTATTATATATATCGTCGTCTAGTACCCACAACCCAAGCCTTATTGAGCTTACCGTGGGACTAGGTCGATTTGTGTAAGATTGTCCGATAATATTTATTTATATATATATTCCCTTTTTAACACAAGCGAGACAACAAGTGCCGACAGTAGGTACCTTTATAGTATATATGGTGCTACATTACCGCACTAGTGCGATAATGAGCGCTTTATGTGCCTGCGTCAAAAATTAAAAGATAGTACTGTAAAACGTCGTACGATACATGTGCGAATAGGTAATTCGCAACTCGTGTCGATTTAAAACACCCCCTTAGTTCGTGTTTCATTCTATCGCCACTCATTGCGAAATTTTCTCCTATTCGCACTTGTATCGTAATGTACTATTTTAGAAACACCACTTTTTTACGCATATAAGATAAACTTTCACAGTTCCGAAAAGAGTCACTCTTTAAATCTATTAATTCAACGAAAGAAAAAAACTAAACTATCAGCTACACTAAAGAGCAATTAAAACTGATCACACTGTATCAAAATTCTATAGAAAGTAACCTGTTTTGCCTGCACTCAAGTGTAAGTATTTCAATTAGCGTCATATACGTCAACAGGTCGACTTTCAAGACTGAGAAGACAATTTCGTTTCTTGAATAATGTGAACTGGGTGATGATAATTATCTTATATTAAAAAGGCGTAAGTGACTATATCCAGTATATAAATAAAGCTGTTTTTAGTGTAGCATAACTTAAGTGTACCTACATTTATTGTATGTTAATTTCATTAACGGAATGGCTGGATTACATGGGTTTATTTTCGTTCTGTTACTATGTTGTATTCATATGAATTCGAATTCAACTGACATGCATGAAAGCTTTAAATCGTTTTATGAGCTTATAGCCTACCGCGAGCATTTTATCTCACTGTTGCATAATATGCAATATTTTAGACCACTAATAGTACCTAGGTACCTACTTATGTGTGTAGATAACGCAATGTATGCAACAGTACATAATTAGGCCTTAAAATACTCATATGATCCTATTATGAAGCTCGCTGATGCTCGTTTTATAAAACCACACTCGTGTTTAGGACTTTTACTATCGCGGATAACGCGGATAGCCGCGTTGACGTTTAGACTGAAAAGTTCGGCGACATATTTTTTTTTATGCTCTAGATTGTTTTTTTATGCTCTAGAGCATAAAGTAAAACCGCAGGCGGCCGGCGCTCGCCGGCGCCCAGTGAACCCAAGCGCGCGAGCATAGATGTTTCATTTTCAAACAAATATTTTCTACACAATCGAAGTGAAAAGCAGAGTGTACATCTCGGGCATAAATACTCATTTTACCCTAGACACTATATTAACCTCGGCTGAAATAGGTTACTTTATGTCATTGTCATAAAATCTACTATTTCACTAGAATAGAATAGAGTAGAACGTTAGGGCGTCTGCCGCGGAAGCAGGAGGTCGCTGGTTCGATCCACGCTCTGGGCACTGGTGACTTTTTCTGTAAAGCCCGCCGCAGACCGAAACGGCGGAGCGTCGGCGGGACGTAAGCGGCGCGTTGTATAACACTGATTTAAATACGGTGACTCACACCGGCGCCGCGTTCGCGCCGCGACCGCGCCGCGCCCGCGCCGCTTTCGGCCTGCCCAGTCACAACAGCGCGGTGACGGGGCGGCGCCGTAGCGGAGCAGGCGCGGCGCGGAAGCGGAGCAGGCGCAGCGCGGCAGCGGAGCAGGCGCAGCGCGGTAGCGGAGCAGGCGCGGAGCGGCGGGGCCGATCAGTAGTTTCGCCATGTCTTTCTGTCTGTCCGTCCGTGGCTTTGCTCAATGACCGTTAGTACTAGAAAGCTCTTAAAATGTTGTAATAAAGTAAATATATAAAAAAAAAATTGTACTGCAACCAAAAAACTATTAGAAAGATTCATGAAAGTACCTATGTTCACCGATTACTCCGAGCTCCATCGTCCGATTTAGGGGTTTTTTTTGTTCGGAAGGAGTAACCTCCAATTTGGTTCCATAGAAATGTGGTGCTGATCTGATGATCCATGAAGAATTAATGGAAATACTCAATTTTCAAAGACATGTATGAATGATTTCGGTATTTTCTTAAGTAAATGAAGAAATTTCTTGCGAATATCATAAATTTGGTAAGGTAGACCTGATGATGGAGTCTAGGGATGGCATGTGGCACTTCATAAACATAGCCGGTGATATTCTCCGTATTCTTCCCTTTTTTTATTAATGTCGTGAACCCACAATCTTTTCTTGCGACAAAGAGCCAAAAGTACCCAGTAAAAATTCATCTTCCTCCATGACCGGAGCAGGCGCGGAGCGGTGCGGCGGTGGGGCATGAGTGAAGCGGCGTGGTGGCGGGAAGCGGCTACAGTAGTATAGAATACAGCGTTTTAGGGTTCCGTAGTCAAATAGGAAGCTTATAGTTTCGCCATGTCTGTCTGTTTGTCTGTCTGTCTGCGGCTTGGGTCAGTGACCGTTAGAAATATAAAGCTGTAATTTGGTATAAATTTAACACATAAACATCAATCACAAAAACTTATTTTTCGGGTAAACAATTTTTTTTTTCGTTTTAGCCCTAATAAAATGTTAGGTATCGTTAGATAGGTATTTAAAAAAGAATAGGGGTTCTGCTAAAAATATTTATTTTAAAGTAAATATATTCCGAGATATCGCTACGGAAGTTAAGAAAAAATCCCCATTCTAACTTTTTGACGCAAGTAAAAAAACATGAAAAGAATTAGAGAGCTTTATGAAATAATTAAGAAATTGGTCAATTAACCAATTTTTGTACTCCGCTGTCCGCCGCGTTAGAGTGGCGGCGGCCTTTGATGCACCGCGGCGGCACCGCGGCGGTACCGCGGCGGGACCGCGTCGTCACCGCGGCGGCACCGCGTCGGCAACACGGCGGCAACGCGGCGGCACCGCGGCGGTCCTGCCGCGGTGCCGGTGTGTGTCAGACCGCGCAACGCCCGCGCGGCTGGCGCGCGCATTCTGCGCCGCTGACGTCCCGCCGACGCTCCGCTTTTCGATGTGCGGAGGGCTTAATATACGACATCTCTTTCAATTTATAATTTATATATAGTAGTGTTACTAACAATTGTATAGTTACAAAAACTTCACGATTTTCACTCAATATTATGCGGAGGTTAGTGTTCAAAAATGTACTCGATTAAGCCCCGTTTTAGTTAATTTATAACGAAGGAATGGATGGTTATTCCCACGTCCATACTAAATTCTCCGTATCCCCAAGTTCTCCGACCCTAGTGAGTCACTATGCTAGTCAATAGAGACGGATCTCGTTCCCGAGCCGCGGACAAGCGGGCGCCATGCTTGTTTGTATCTTACGACTCTTACATATTTAGGTACATACTTGTACAAATATTACGAAAACCAAAAACAAAAAAGAAATTATGAATATCATATATGTTACTACTATATATTGTTTCTAATGAGTTTCTAACTAATTCAGTTGCACAGATAATGACACCCCAAAATTATAGAAAGTTTGTATGCAGGGGGTTAATTGTGTCAGCAGCTGTAAAAGAAACTATAAAAATAATGAATCCATACTAATACTAATATTATAAATGGGATAGTGTGTGTGTCTGTTGGTCCGTTTTTCACGATCACGGCAAAACGGAGCGACGAATTGACGTGATTTTTTAAGTGGAGATAGTTGAAGGGATGGAAAGTACATAGGCAACTTTTTGTTTCCTTCTAACGCGAGCGAAACCGCAGGCAAAAGCTATTTTAATATAATTACAATAAAAGCTCCTTTTTTATACAAATACTCGTACCTTAGGTATTATATAAGAAAAGGCATCATACATTATATCCTCAATCATTATTATTACTGACCTCAATGGCATCATTATCCTTGTGTCAAATTTAACACCTACGAGGCTTGACCTTTTGGAAGGAAGATTGAACGGCGAAGCGGAGATAATGATTACCATCTGAAAGATTAGGATGAACATAGGAATCGGTCCAAATTTATTTTGCCTTATCAGGGCAAATTCACTACCAATCGAACAATTAGCTGCCAGGCACCTGGACCTGTGGACGAATTCGGCAGGTTTCGTTGCTGGCCTTGCTTGACCGTAACTCTTAGGGACCAGGGTCCAAGAGTGGAAAGGTAGGAAATTACCCGTAGGATCAGCACGCCAAACAATTTTGACGGTTCATGTGCCGAACACCCTGTAGAAACACAACATACAATTACTATTTTAAGTGTGACAATATCGGTCAGTAGCCCAACGTACTAGATCACCCGACCGAAAGTAACCCGGTAGAAAGCCGGTTGACAACAACTCACTTAATTAACTCTGTGACCTGTCGACGGGGCGACAGGGCGTTACTCTGTAGTGCAAAGTTACAAACAGCTACACTCCGTATATGCTCATAGGTAGGTCTTATTCCGTTGTAATAGGGGTTACAAATAGTAAATTAACAAAAGATATGAACACAGCCAAAGTGCCAAACATACGTATACACGACTTTAATGTTCAGGCAATTAAGTCCTATATACATATTATTGGCACTTTGGCAGTATTCATATCATTTTAGTTGACTGTAAGTATTTTATTCGCATAAACTCTTCACCGACTTCACCGTATGCCGACTTGCCGGCTTAAGAATAATACGGGTCAGAACAATCGAGGTATTGGCATGAAACTAATTCTGTATTAAAGAGAATTTCATATTGTATTAAATTCAACCTTCAATGTTCTACATGATAACTGGAAAATGTTGGAGATTCTGTCAGAGGATGTTTTCAAGCGTAGCCAAACATACAAGACGTGATTTTCTCAGTAAATCAGCTAAAAGTTTCCGCGAACAGGATGGTTTATCTCCGAAAACCGTTAATTAGAGCAGAGGTGAGCACTTAAACTTTAAGATTTCGAATTTGGAATCCGTTTAGATATCTCTAACGATTCTTATCGAGATTTGAGGCAAGAAGTACGGAGTGATCGGGTAACTTGGGGATGGATATTGGTAATTTATTGGAAGCATCCGTAACACCTTACGCTTATCTTGGGTAAATGAGATACCTAAGTATGTTATACGTTTACGTATGTAACTTGGTAGTAAAAGCGAATCTTAGAAATTAAACAAATCCTATAGGCTTTACGGCTCTCTACGTATAACATATAACATAAAAAAAAACAATAAATAAAAACTGTTTTCGCGCTATATAGCGTAGGGACGCTAGAGTAGGTACATAGAGATGTATAAGTACTAATGTAAAACATAAATAAAAAAAACTAAGAAAAAGCTCCAGACCGGAAGCCAAAGACCGGAATATGTGAACGCATTTGCTTAAGCTGAAACAAAGATTCGCATCGCACTCGCTCGGTCGATACGTAGCCGAAATAACAGATTAATGGGAGGAACCGTATTATATACCTATCACCAGTCTCTACCAAGAGTTGCTATAGATTTCCAAGGATAGATTTCGACACGTTATCTACGACGCGACGAAGCAGACTGACTCCCGCAACGACGGCGCCGGATCGCGCGGATCACCCCGCTCCCGCTTTGTCGCGCGCGAGCCGGTACCTACGCCGGACTGGGGCAGTGATGTCCTAGCCGCGAAGGTGATAGGTAATGTTTAGGATACAAATTACTAACATTTGCATGCCGAATGGCTGAATATTGTAACTTATCCAATACCCGAACATCTTATTTGTACATATTCTTGCAAATAAATTATTTCTTTCTTTCTTTCTTTCTTTCACCACTCTGTCTGTCCGACGATGTCTGCCCGACGCAGACGAAACATGTCACGCCTATTGTGATAAAAATACGTGAGTGTTAACCGTTGCTATTTAATAACACACGAAATATCGTTTTTTTATGTTGACGGTAGGCTCTCTGAATATTTCGCTAAGGCTCTCGTCGCTAACATGGAAATTTCTATTTTCAATATCGCACCTGCTTATTCGAGCGAAATTTCGTACCTTTGATTTTCGCCTTAAGCCCTCTTGAATATTTTAGAGGCTCGCAATGCTGGAAGTGTATTAGAGCAACGACGACTACGTTATTGAATTTGACAGGCGCAAGCGGAATATAGAAGCGTATAAATTCATTCCTGAATTGCCTATGCACATTTGAACGCGTGTGTAGTTATGTGTATGTTTCTAATTTTTTTAATGCCACCTTGATTCTGATAGTTTTGGAGGATACACATAAAACTTCAACATATTTCCTTCAAACTGGTAAACGTTGGCAGACATCGTCGGACAGACAGAGTGGTGAAAGAAAGAAAGAAAGAAATAATTTCTTTCTTCTTTTTCTTTGCTCCATCCCACTTTAAGTGGGGTCGGCTCTCCTAATTCTGCGGCGCCAAGACGTCCTGTCTTGTGTTGTCGGGTCGGGTAGATTTTCCGTTTTAAGTAGCTTCGTCATACTGGTCCACCACGTCGTCGGAGGGCGCCCTGCCCCTCTTTTTTTTTTTTTTTATTAATTTCACATCGGCAAAATATTCAGCGAGCCCGAACATAAAAAATTCGAAATTTCGTATCTTTCGCTCGCTAAGCAAAGAAAGAAATAATTTATTTGCAAGAATATGTACAAATAAGATGTTCGGGTATTGGATAAGTTACAATATTCAGCCATTCGGCATGCAAATGTTAGTAATTTGTATCCTAAACATTACCTATCACCTTCGCGGCTAGGACATCACTGCCCCAGTCCGGCGTAGGTACCGGCTCGCGCGCGACGAAGCGGGAGCGGGGTGATCCGCGCGATCCGGCGCCGTCGTTGCGGGAGTCTGAATTGTCGGATCGTCTGACGGGATCAACGACAAGCACACCGAACTAACCGTGTCCCCTTAATCGTCACCATACACATTCACGTTCCCTCTAGGAAGCACTGGTTTCCAAGCCGGTGGCAGAGTCCACCCTCTATCGCGGTTGAACATGTCACGCCTATTGTGATAAAAATACGTGAGTGTTAACCGTTGCAATTTAATATCAGTATGTCTCACGAAAGTTTAAATTATATTTCGCATCTTCTTCGCTCGATAAGCAAATGCGATAGAAAAAAAAGTGATGACAGCGTCGAGACGAGAACCTTTAACCGCCTCCAAGCCTAGTCGGTATTGACCCTGCCTACGAAGCAGGTTCGAAACGCTCCTGCCGGGTTCGAATCCTGGTCAGGGCAATTATTTGTGTTAATCACGAATATTAGTTCCGGAGTTATGGATGTTTTTTACGTATTTAAGTATTTATATGTCTCTATCTTTTATATAAATCGTTGTCTAGTACCCGCAAGCCTTATAGAGCTTACCGTGGAACTAGGTCGATTTGTGTAAGATTGCCCTACAATATTTATTTATTAATTTCACATCGGCAAAATATTCAGCGAGCCCGAACATAAAAAATTCGAAATTTCGTATCTTTCGCTCGCTAAGCAAATGACAGCAGTAAATAAAATTATTCCATGTACGTAATAGCGCACTAAGTGGGCGAAAAAATCGCGATGCGATGCGATGCGGCGCGGCGCGGCGCGCCTCTCCCACAGGACACACCGACAAAGTATCAAACTATCAACCGACCATATGGTCGACCAGTCTGGGCATATCATTCACTTGTGGGACGCCAGTACGACAAAATCTGCATCTCCCGAGGATGCCTCGTAGAGAGGCGAGGCACGTGTCGAGTTTTGTATTATTTTTGGTCGTGTGTTATATCTATTTGCGTCTTATTTTTTTTGCTGCGGGAACATTAATTGCGTGCAAAAAATACGCAAGTAGATACGGGATGGCATTAATTGACTAGCACGTTTGGCGGAATAGCAAACATTATTTTCGTTGTTAAGTATCAACCGATTGTTTCTTTGATAAGGCAAAGCGGCACACTCCGGAGCGTTGGAACGTCATCACACCGCGCCACGTACTCCGCCTTAGAAGTGAGAGCCTCAGCAAAACATTCAGAAGGCCTAGTATAAAAGTTGTACGACATTAACTCCTCGACCGCGTTAGCGTATCACAGGGGTCAAAGTATAAAAGTTGCCGGATGATTAAATAAACGGCAAACATAATTTGAACTCCCGATACGCTAACGCGGTCGAGGAGTTAGTGTCGTACAATTTTTATACTAGGCCTTCAGTTGTCGATACGGCTAGAAGCTAGCGTATCGAGCCGACGGCATGAATTTTTAAATGCTCGTACGTGTGAGGACTATAGTATCGAGGTATGTGGGCTTAGTGAATTTCGTAGTTTTCGGTTGATACCTCTAGGGTGTGCAAACCGGTTTTTATTTGTATGGAATTTCGGTTAATAACCGGTTTTTCCATACATTTAAAAACCGGTTTGCACACCCTAATACCTACTATAGTTTGGGAAATTTTCTCAATGGTATTCCAGATCTCTTTATTTGGGATGATGATTTGGCGAAAGAAAAAGATGATATACTCATATACTCTTGTCAAACTTTGGGTTTTGGTAAGGTTGCCAGATTTATAGTGAGTGGCTGAAAAGGTGACCAAAAATATTTGAACATAAACTTTGACTATAAATGCCTATTGACAATGAAATCGTGTTCAGATTTCCGAGGACCTTGATTAATCCATTTAACTACCTGATCGCAACTGTAAGTGTCGATGCAATTCTCGAACTAATATGAAGGTAGTACCTACTTAATTTTGACTTTTTTGAATTAGTAGTTTTAACCTTATTTTTTTTAAACAAATATAATTCAATTCAATCTCTTTCAATTTATAAATATAATTTATTAAAAAAAGAACAAAAATATTGTTTTTCCATGCCTTTCTAAAAAAAACGTAACAAACAGGAAAATAATACAAAAACATCACGAAAGTAGTAAGTAAGACTGGGACGTTAGGTAAGTGAAGAAGAGGATGGATTGGGTAGGGCTGCGCCGTCGTTTGACCCGAAAATGATTCGGAAAGATTTGAATTCGTGCCGTGTAGTGTACCCCGGATACACATGCTCGTAGCACGGATTACGGATATTATAATTTTATACCATTGGTTACTAACAATTACCGAATTTATAATTATGAATAACAGTCAACTGTTATTAAATTACATTTTGATAAGGTTCAGTCCCAAAATAATGTTTACAGTAGTCGCGCCCGACCGTTTGCCTGAAAACGTCCCATACATGGCACTCTTATAGCTCGATAATAAGTATGTGTGATTTCTTTTGAGTGCTTGTATTCATATAATTACAGGCGACTTGTTACCAAGCGGACATAGTTGTTGGCAAAGTTTACAACGTATCACCGTTGTGTTGCATCTTACCAAGTGCATATCATAAAATACGTTGCCAAATGTCGTCGAGCGGTTATTTCGCAACGCTCGCAAGCATGATTTACACTGCAAGTTACAACAGTGGATATTTTAATGCTTACAATACACTGGCTTAGGCTATTTGTAGGCGTTAGTACAGTCAGCGACAGAGGTACTGTGTGGCTACGGCTATAGGGGCGATTTTTCATACAGAAATAATCTCAGTTTCGTAACACGGCCCTTACTAAATGTATGAAGAAATGCGTTACGAAACTGACCAAAAACAGGGACACTCTTTTTTATTTTTTAATAAATAGTACTCGTGATTCTGGTTATAAAAAACCCAAAACTTCTTATATTAAAAAAAGAACATGGTACACTTTTTTTGAAAATGCCCATAGAATACACCATGCTTTTTTTTATTCCGTTAAATTTAAAAGTTTCCTAAACCATCAATTTATTCAAGAAATAGGTGTCTGATGAACCAGTGTTCATCTACACTTATTTATTGAATAAATATCTCAAAAACTGGAATTGTTAAGACACCAGTTTCTTAGAGAAATAACTCAATTTAATCTGACGAATCTTCCCATAAAGATAACAGAAGTCAATAAAAAAGGGTGTAGAAGCAATGTGTTACATCAAAATGGCAACACAAGCACATGCGAAATTGGTGTTGTTCGTGTATATTTTGTCGCGTCGTCGGGTGCGGGGGGTATTCAAAGAAAATATATAAATTTGGTCAGACCATGAAATTTGAACACAGGTTTAAGTATAGAACAATAATGAACTCGCAATAGCCTAAATTTAACCTCCTTCCTAGCTTTTTCCCGGCCGTTGCCACTCACTGCTCTGAGAGTCTGGGGTCCGTCCGCTTGGGCAAGTAATCCCATGATTTGACGTAGGCGAGGCGCTAGTTTTACGAACGCAACCGCCATCTGACCTTCCAATCCAGAGGTTAAACTAGACCTTATCGGAATTTGTTCGGTTTCGTAACCGTTTCTCGGAATTTTGACCAGAGGTCTGAGGACCGAACAAGAATGACCTCGCAAACCTGAATTTAACTGACGGACTTCAATCGATTCATTTATTCGCTCGCGTTTCTTAGAGAGGTGTTCGCCCATTTTCGGTCATGTTTAGACTAACTCCCACTCGCGTACGGCAAGCAAACTGAATGTCATTTGTGTGACGTGTATGAATTGTGTGACCGAGATGTTATAAACCTAACTTATACAAAATAAATTGACTGTAGTGTAGGTACTTGTGATTTTAAATAGAAATAATTTATAACTTTGTATTTCGAACAGAAGTTAATGGTTAGTATCTTTGTGCATAACATTTTAGGTTAATTTAGGAGAGCGTTGGTGGTCCCGCGGTATCACGTGAGTCTTTCAATTCGAAGGTCGTTTTTTATAGTACTCGTGCTATTGATTTAAAAAAAGAAAAAGAGTTCCGATTCTTTTGGTCAGTTTCGTAACGCATTTTTTCATACATTTACATAACTGACAATTTTTTATTGTATGGAAAATCGAGGACCCATTTTCATTAAAATCAAATCAAACCAATCGGTTTTCGGTGAAGGAAAACATCGTAGGAAACTGGACTAATCCCAGTTTACCCATTAGCTACTTGGAAGGTCAGACGGCAGTCAGTTTCGTGAAACTAGCGCCTACCCGTTTAAATCTTGGGATTAGTTGCCAAAGCGTTCCGCAGGCTCACTGAGCCGGGAAAACGCTAAGAAAATTTTTGGTTAATTTGCGTACCTACGTCCAGTAGGTAGGTACCTAATACCTACTTATACTAAACTTTTGTATCTCTCTGTACACGATTCGTGAGTTAAGTGAATTAGTAGTCGACGCGCGTCGGGAGACAGTTGTACGGCGTGTTGGGATTATTTTAAGCTGTAGTAACACTTGTGGCGATATTTCTGTGAAATGTAAATACTTATACGTTTCTTAAGTCGATGGGGATTACCACGAGTCAGTCCGCTAGGGGCGATAGTGGAACGTGTGTAAGTAATGCAACCCGGATTTTTGTGTACTACGCGGGGTTTTCTTACTAAAAGATACACCTGCACCTGCCCGGGTTACAATCCGGAGTCTGGCGGGATGCTTTCAAACGTCACTTTGACAATTCGTTCATATTGACACAAGACCCACGCACGAGTGGCGCCGCCTGGAGAGCAACAATACGGTAGCTCCCATTAGTCGACGCTTATCATCAGACTTTACCGTCACGTCTATCAATATCTATACACTTCGGAACTTATTAAAGGGAAGGAAGATTCGAAATTGAAAACTGGTGCATATATATTTATGAAGCCGACCGTACGTGGTGTGTCGCGATTTATTTTTAGCTATAGTAAGTACACAACACTTGTGGCAAATAATATCCCACACAGATGTTGAATTGTGACTATCATAAGTCCGATCTGTGTTTCTTGGAAGTGTTGGGAGGATGAAGATGAGTCTGAACGAGACAAAATAGATTTACTATTACAAAACAAAATAGCAAACGGATTCTAGAATACCTATTACAATCATGGATACCATCACCAGAAATGGATTTTGCAAAAAAATGGGACCAATCTGGACTTAAAAAAAAAGTACCTATATTTAAATTAAAATCGTTTCAGTAATGACGGAGCTCTGAGGTAACGAAGACAAAAAAGACCACGAATTGAGAACCTCCTCCTTTTGAAATTTTGAAGTCAGGTGAACACAGGTTACTAACTAGAGTAACCAGACGTTTAAAACAAAGACCGTCTTTTAAAGAAATAGGAGGCAAACGGGGAGATGTACCTATCGTTTGTTGGTATGCAACTATCCGCTTATAGACACTTTCAACACCTTGCTTTGAGATGGGAGTACGCCCTTTCAATGTTTCAAGGTCATATCGTTGCGGATGTATTAATTTTGCCGACACTTCATTCTAAAGTTTAGCATTCTAGGGCAGGATATTTTCTAATATTTTTAGTCATTTATAAAGTGCATGCAGAGTTTATTAATTTCAGGACTCAAAATATTTCTCGTCTATAGGCATTTTCAGAAAAAGGTGCACCATTTTAATGAAAATGAGCCCTCGATTTTCCATACAAAAAAAATTGTCAGTTTTGTAACGGCCCATACGAAATGTATGAAAAAATGCGTTACGAAACTGACCAAAAAATACGGGACACTCTTTTTCTTTTTTTAAATCAATAGTACTCGTGATTCTGGTTATAAAAAACCCAAAACTTCCTATTAAAAAAAAAGGAAATGGTGCTCTATTTTAGAAAATGCCCGTATAGTCCACGTAATAAGCATAGAATCACACGTTATTTCTGCGCGTCACAATACAATGAGGTCAGCGACAGTTACTCGTACTCCGGCGCAGGCCGGTGTATTTCGGTGCCAATGTCAAAGTCACGGTCGATCGCTAGTGTTTTGGCACACTTTGGTACACTGCACTGGTTGTGTCGCGTCGCACTGGTGTCCAGGGGGTATAGTGGGATATAGCTCACTCACGCGCATAGCGTTGTCTCACTCACACCGGTATGCGTGCATTCCTGCTTAGATAAAAAAAACAGAGAAAAACGATGACAACATGAATTAATCTCATCTCTCAAAAAATAACATTTATTCTCGAAATATATACAGTGTGACTTACCTACTCTACCTACCTTAAATCTAAAATAGGTCCTTGAGGCATTGTACCTAGGATGCTGGCGGCATTTGCTCGTTGTATCGCAATGCTGATACGTTGTGCGAGGAAGCCCACAGCTCTTCGGTCACCGGTAAGTAACATCAACCAGACGTTTCGCGATTTCTACGAATATTCTATACCAAGAATCATCTAGAATAATACCTTCCTATAAAAAAACGGCCAAGAGCGATTCGGACTCGCCCACCGAGAGATCCGCACAAAGGATGCTGGGCCATTTATGACCTTAGGTACTTTAAAGTACTGGTGGCACTATTGCTATTGCAGCTATTGCCTTGCATAGCAGCTACTTCAATCATTCGTAAAGGTTTATACTACCAATCTAAGCCAAGTCATGAATTATCTAACACACAACACAATCGATTTCTTAGCGTTTTGAGAAGTATTAGAAGAATTGCATTTCGTAAGGGACATTTTTAGTGGAATGCCCCAAAATTTTCAGAGCCATATTTACACTTTTTAGCACAGGTCTTCATTATCAACGCAGTTACAACATAGTAACGGTATTATCTAAATTAAATAAGTGCTGATAAGAATGCTTTTAATAGGTAGGCAAACCGACAATCGCATGTCATGTCATGTTGCCTAGCTCATATGTAAAACGTAACATATACTAATTTAGCTTTTTTTTGGCAGCTCCACTTTAGCATCACGCAGCGAACACGCAATGTGATGTGACAGCTGACATATGGTTCCATACATTACTACCAGCGAAACGCGTTACGTACGGAGTCGCTTTAATATAGACGTTTTGTTGACTATCAAAATGGGTTTCGTTGGAAACGAATGCACGATACATTTGATAGGTAATTGACAAATTGCTATATATGATATTTTAGGATTCTGTACGTCAAAAGAATACACGAAACCCGTATGGGGTCGTGTCAGTCTGTCGGCTTGTCACAGCAAATTTGCTCCGAAGTCTCCGAACCATTAAACCATAAGGTTCCAGGGCTGGTACCTACTACGAAAATCGAAAGATAGCGGATTTGTATCTCCATCTCTGTCTCACTTGCATATTAGAGTGACAAATAGATTTTTCCATCAATGCCAATATTCGAATGCCGGTTGAGTTAAACAATTTTAACTTTCGTGAGTCATACCGAAGTTAAATTTTAAAAATATGGTTAATACTCACGTATTTATATCACAATAGACATGACATGTTTTGAGCGCGGCGGGCAGCCATCATCGGACAGACAGAGTGGTGATCAGTGATCACTGTAATGTCCGGGCCGCGGAGGTGACAACACTACTGTCTGTCTACAAAACCTATATCTCTTGGCGGATTCCAGTGTGATACTGATATCCCAATAGATTCATCTTTGAATTTTGGTGCGAACCTACCGCAGTTGGATTTGTAATAAATAACTCGTTAAATAAATAGGTACTCACATTAGAAACACACCGCCGGCACCCCGGAACCATTCCACAGTTAAACCGTCACAGCACAGCTATCTCACGTTACGAACACATATCCTGAAACAATCGAGAATCACACTAAAGCAATTTTATCAAAACTTGATTACTGCTGCAACGTGTTTCACCACTCTGACGTTGCGACAATAGGCTAGACGACAAAAAAATCTATTTAGTCCGTCTTTTACGTAATTAAAAAATATTCCACACGTATTTTTTCAAATCAAAAATGACGAAAATGCAGTGCGTTCAAGTTTCGCGTAACGTCACTATTAGGTACAATTCTTACCTAGTAGTGACATCACCAGCCGCCACCAGGGAGCTTTGATGCTCTTTATCTTTATCAGGCCAACTTCATTGACATAATCCTTTACAGAAATGAACAAAGTTTCGTAACAAATTCCTTGCACAAATATGACTAGGGTTATGCAATGGAAGTAATGCAACGACTGTTACAGCGGCTTATTAAGGCAAACCTTGCAAATTGCAATCGTGTGGGTAGTCTAAGCTGTGACGAGATTTCAACATTCCATAACCCGTCGTAATCCCAAATCTCACAGCATATCTAAACACACACAGAAACAATGGAACTCCTTGATTGTTGTAGTTTAATAACTACCTGGTTAGATGAAGGTGTCAGTTGTTAGAAGATGTGAAATAACTTAATGGGACTTGTGCGAAACATACCTATTGTTTTAAAAACTTTTTTTATATACCCACATGTCATTAGCCCTCAATAATGTGATCAAAAATCGCATATAAAGGCCCCCATCATAATAAACTTTTTTGTTACAATAAATGTCTTATCTGTGAAAATGTTATTATAGCTAAATAATATTATTGATTTCGATAATGTTATTTTTGGTTCAAATTTCGAACACATCTGACACAAGAAAATTTGATTTGACCTCTATTCTCAATCTCATACGTCAAAATGACGTTTAGTTTGAAAGGAATTGTCAATTGCATACAATGACGCACGCAAGTCGCACGTTATTTTGATATCGAACGATTTGAAAATTGACGCCAATTCTAGTTTGTCTCTGATAAAAAAAAATGCAAAACTTGAATGTCAGAAAAGTTTTAATTCCTGAAAGTCGCAATGGCGGTCGATATATATGCGCTTTGAACGCATCATGGAGAGTCATGATATGTGTGTACACTACATATATAAAGCAGTGTATGTATAAACTACTAGTAATGGGGGGTTAATCCGTTATGGTTACTTTTGCACTGTCCCCTTGAAAACCCTCCCGTTGTTCTTCTTCGCAGCAATCATGACAGCCCTGGGAAGGAATCTTCAAAGGAATGCACCAATTGCCTCTCTTGTGTCACATCGCCACTTATCCCGTCTTTTGTTTTGGACGGTAAGTCCCTAATTCCTTAACCCCTGTGGACCCCGTTGCCCTACTCTAATGCCCGTGCTACAGGGCAAACTTATAGCTACGGTGAAGATTAAACCTTATGCAAAAACCTTGTTAAAACTATTTTGTACTACTTCACGAGAACTCCAATATTTTCCTTTAAAAGCACTCAGCAAGAATGAAATAAGGAAGGCAAACAAACTAAGATGAACATCATAAAACACAGATAGGGAGCCATACATCAAATCCGTTGCCAAAAATATCCAAGTTACGAAAAGGATTTCGCAATCTCCTCTCAGCGCTAGAACGTAATCGATAGTCGAACGATATTATTAATTATTTGGTTAAGTGCCTACTTGAAACACAATTTAGCAATGTTTAATGATGAGAAATCACCGCGCGACTAAATATGATTAAAGTTTTGTAAAAACGTGTTTACATACAGCGACCGAGATAAATTTTGTCGGTAACCACTACGGTAACTATCAGCTATTAAAGCTGGCGAGCGTAACCAAATAGTGATATCATCCTCATTCGCTCGCGATCGCAGTAAATATTAACGATCGACATTCGAGAATAGGTAGGGTGTATTAATATCTTCATACATGGAGATATAGCAGATATTTTTTCCCGATAAATCACAAATAATTTACAAATATACAATGTGTACCTATAGTTGCGTAGGTACCGTCAACCAATTGGAACCCTCTAGAACCTTGTCAAAATGACAAGCAGTTAGAGATTTCTTACGATCTGATTTATAGCGTCACTATGACATACTACAGTGGTCTAGGGTTCCAATCGGTTGACTATACAACGAAAACGATCGATAATGTCAACGACATAAGAGTCGACATATTTTTTTAAATACACATTAGTAACAACGAAAATAATGTTACTATGCTAGTCCGCCAAACGTGCTAGTCAATTAGTGCCAACCCGTTATACCTACTTGCGTATTTTTTTGCATGCAATTAATGTTATGGCGAGAGGGTGGGAACGGGGTATAACGGGTTGGCACTAATTGACTAGCACGTTTGGCGGACTACGAGTAGCATACTCGTAGTAACATTATTTTCGTTGTTAATATGGAATTCCGCAAAGTAACGCCTGATTCAATAAATTACACATTAGTAAAGTAAATTTTCTACAGATCTATCCGTACCCATCAATATTACGTTATCCATTCCGTGATGCACGTGACCCTAAGGGACCTATTAAGTAAGGATGTAAATAACCTCCTTACTCATAGGTCAATTGTTCAACCTTACTATGAGTTTGATGCGACATTTTGACTTCTACAGCTGGTTTGGGCATTTCTGCTGGATCTACCGATAAAAAAATCAATTTCAATTTCAGAGGGTATGTACCCTCTATGGAGCTATCGGCATGTAAGGCACAGTAGGTACACCTAGCTCGCGACAGAGTATCAGTACGAGCTATATGATTAGCGAAGGAGTCCAAATATATTTATGCCATGATTATTCTATTTTGGGAGATGGAATTCCTTGCTCAAAACATGCCAAAATGAAGGTTAAACTTAGCTTGCATGTGTTGCCTGATAAAATATAGATTTAACAAAATGTCAAACCGACGCTACGTTCAAAACTAGGGCGTGTCCAAATATATTTAACCTTTAGCTGCGACAAGCCTTTATAAAGTCGATAGGTCGGGCTAAATATAGGTCGTTCGTGTTATTTCGAGAATCATTGGGAAACGAGTAAAGATAAGGATAAGGTGGTGGGCGAAGGTACTAAGTAGGAAGATCTGTTGGCATTTAGAAAGGTACAATTATCGTGTAGATAAAATTTGAAATAATTTACCACTTTGACGACGTAAAATTATGTCATTCGTACGTATTTATGACTTAATTGTATTAGGCATACTACAGACATATTTCAACTTTCAAGAACATAAATTATAAATTGAAAGAGATGTCATATACTTAAAACATAAAAAACTGACCAAGGCCCCCGGTGAGCTGGGCTGTAATCGTACCAGCAACCTACTGCTTTCGCGGCAGACGCCCTAACTACTGGGCTACCCGATCAAGGGTGAATTTGTGTGACTACTTAAAAAAACCAATAAAACATTTATTACAAATAATACATGATTTGATTCGTGCTTTTGTTTCAAGAACATAGTTATTATTATGAGTACGAGTGACCTACTGCGAGAAAAAGGGATACACACACTGGATACGATTAAGTCTGCACTCCATCTATCTTAATACTGCACTTACATTACGTGAAGATTAGATATTAAATGTGCCTATTTACGTGCTGTGTGCATCGGCCTTTAGCACAAGCGAGATATGCGACTCGAGTACATGTTAAATCGATAGCAACTCGCTTGTGAATCCGGTATTCCACGCATTTGCCACCAAGATTCCGCTGCACGAGTTGGTTTTGTATACAATTGGGAAACTTATAGAGGTTGAAATATAGTGGTAATCTTTTTGGTTACCAATACATACCTACCTACTCCGCTAGAATTGATAATGTTTGCAAACAACTCAAAAGTAGTCAATAGTTAAAATAACCAACTTGATTTAAGTAGTTTCACCAGAGCGCCAAATGTTCCCCCCGAAAACCCGTTGTTCTAAAATATCACCCAACTAGTAAACAAGTAGTTACGCTTCTAAAATACGTATAAAATCCCTCCCTTGGCTCTGACGCAACCAGGTTAAAACCACCCTTCCCTTTACCTGCCCAAAATATTCCGCAAAACAGGTAAATTTGCAAAATAACAGGGAACTGATGCGATGCGAAGGAAACTGATACGATATGGCGAAGCTCACTCCAGTTGCGAAGTCGTACGAAATGTTATATCATGTGGAAAGATAAATGGCCCGAATTAACATAACAATCATGGATAAACAGGAAAATAGGATGGCTTAGCCATGTTTTTGCTCTGAAGATACTGAGATGATATGTCGTGTGGTGCAGGTTTCAGTAGCGCGGACGATATATATATATTAGATAAGCTGACGTACATCAAGTAAATTTCACCAGGTTTTTTATCGAAACCTGTATATATTACCTCTTGTACAAGTACCATGATGATATATACATTTGCTTTTTAAATATATTATTGCCCTGGCGTGTGGCGGTAGGGTTTGCAAATTAGATGTAAGATGATTGACAGCGATATTAGAGCGATGCTCTTATAGATTTTGATACAGTATAATAATTATCAATTGTTTAATTTAGTTGGCATACAATGTCTTTTACATTCTGCCGCCATTCGAGATTACGCTTTTTTCGCTATATTTGGTGTCGTAGAAAAAATATCGAAATAAAATTAATTATTTATTTCAACTTGCACAACTGAGCATGATTGGTGACACACCCTTGTGTGTTTGTGTCGACAAAAGACTGTAAGATAGGTACCTACTTATTACAGCTGACTGTACTGTGATTAGTATATACGCGCACATCACGCACAGACCTGTCATTCTGTGCCTCTAACTAGATTTAGATAAACAACGCTAAGTGCCTCCAAAAAACGATTCCGGCGCCCATACGAACCAGTGAACAGTAAAATTGAATTTCTAGCTTCAAAGCGCTCTTACTTTTAGCGGTAATGAAATTGCACTGATGTCAAGTGATATCAGAGCTCGTCGACAAACCAGGAGCGGCATTCATTACACAAAATTTGATTTATTTATTTTGTTTGTGATAAAAATACGTGAGTTTTCAAGCGTATTTACAAGTTTGATGTCAGTATGACGCACGAAAGTTTAAATTGTATAGTATACTCTCTTCTTAGCGTTTTCCCGGCTTACGAGTCATGGAGCCTAGAGTCCGCTTTGACAACTAATCCCAAGATTTGGCGTAGGTGCTAGTTTTACGAAAGCGACTGCCATCTGACTTTCCAACCCAGAGGGTAAACTAGGCCTTATTGGGATTAGTCCGGTTTCCTCACGATGTTTTCCTTCACCGAAAAGCGATTGGTAAGTTCCGAAAAACTCATTGGGACGAGCCGGCAGGATTTGAATCTAAGACCTTCGGATTGAAAGTCTCACGTCGTACCGCTGGGCCACCAGCTCTCCTCAATCAATTTCAATTGTATAATATACTACCAACGTCAAAACCGCCAGGCTGAAATGGGACTGGGCTGGCCACGATCGCCGTATGCATCCAGAGGTGGGCACTAGCTACGGAGGGGATACCAGTGGTAACGGCGGATTAGCCGACCCAGGAGGAGATGAGGAGATGGCGGGATGACCTAGACGCATTTCTACACTAATTACCTTGAATCGAGAGGTTTGGAGCTCTAGGGGGGAGACCTTTGCCCAACAGTGGGACCCATAAAGGGCTACATAAAGCTTTTAGCATTAAATCCACCTTTTGCGAGTGTAGATTCAACTGTGCAATCAAGAAAATCAGTACAATTCACAATTAGGAAGAAAGGACTAATAAAAACGTCACCAGCACTGCTAAATTGTCTGGAAACACAATCATCACCAAAAATTAATCATCGCAATCTTTTGTAAGCCCGCCATGAATCATAACTCGTGATTAATTAGCCAGTTAGAATAATTACCACTGAGGGCTGGCGCCAAATATATTGAATACATATTACCCCTTAATACAATGAAATAAGGTTCAGAATAGCTGAAGGGAAAATAAAAAGTGAATGCAACTAAACTACGTTTAGGTACATCGATTTTGAACAGCCAAACACTTTGCACAGCTTATACTGTGAAAGTGTTATAATTTCATAGAATTATGACCAGAGCCTGTAATTTTCATGCAAGTTTCGTCATAATGACGTCTATAAACACACAGGATGTTTTAATACGAAATGAGTTAATGACAGATAAAGTCTACCAACGTTCGATTCTAACGTCAAACGTAAGTAATAGTTTTGACACTATTCACTGACAGAATTATTCTAGCTCAAGCTTGACGTCATTTGTCTGTCATCGGCATGATAATTACGGGCCCTGATTATGACGTTTAATATAACAAAAGTCGTACATAATGACAATGAAAACGGATCCTATGTTTATTGAAATTTGACCCTAGTTACATTAGGTATGTAGGTAAACACGTACAAAGAACTCGACACCATACCTTTTTTTTTGTTTCGTAAATTGACCTGATGATGATGTCACTGATTTGCCTAATCGAGGAAATGCTTGATTATAGGTAGTGAAAAAAAACCCGTTTTTTTAGGGTTCCGTAGCCAAAATGGCAAAAACGGAACCCTTATAGTTTCGTCATGTCCGTCTGTCCGTCTGTCCGTCTGTCCGTCTGTCCGTCTGTCACAGCCGATTTACTCGGAAACTATAAGTACTACAGTGATGAAATTTGATGGGAATATGTGTTGTATGAACCGCTACAAAATTATGACACTAAATAGTAAAAAAAAGAATTGGGGGTGGGGCCCCCCATACATGTAACTGAGGGATGAAAATTTTTTTTTCGATGTACATACCCGTGTGGGGTATCAATGGAAAGGTCTTTTAAAATGATATAAAGTTTTCTAAAAAACATTTTTCTTAAAGTGAACGGTTTTTGAGATATCAGCTCTCAAAGTCGTAAAAAGTATGTCCCCCCCCCTCTATTTTTATAACTACGGGGTATAAAATTCTAAAAAAAATAGAGGTGATGCATGCTAATTAACTCTTTCAACGATTTTTGGTTTGATCAAAGTATCTCTTATAGTTTTTGAGATAGGTTGATTTAACTGTAATTTTGGTTAAGTTATTGTGCTTACACTGAAAACGATGGCTGAACCTTATAAGTTTAGGCTCCATTCACCAGGTGTATAAATTGACATAATAAGTTTATTATATTTGCTGCTACGGAACCCTTTGTGCGCGAGCCCGACTCGCACTTGGCCGGTTTTTTAAAATTAAAATTAGCCTGTCCTGGATTCAGTTGGGAAAAGGACCACAAATCATTTTCTTTTCATTTTATTTCACTTTTTTTTTCATAAAAGAAACAAAATACGCGTCTCTTAAAATGCCGCCTTTCTAATTAGCTCAAAAAGTAGAGATGAAAATATGAAATGTTGTTAATTGTAGTAACATTTTATAGACCATTCCTGCTATTAATACGCCGTAAATTGGGACTACGTTTCATACCGGCTGTAATATTTGATGACCCCAATCTCAGCATGGCGCCCTATTAAGCAAATTGTTTACTTCGTCAAGCACAGGAAATTGGTAGCTTGTAAATCAACGACTTACTAATAACGAAGTTAAAATAGCTACAATTTTAAGGTTAGTTTTTATATAACTTATTTTTATATTATATAACTTTTAACCAGTAACTCTATTCTACAGTGTGAGTTACTACCTATCAAAAAATCATGTCGACAGATAGAAATTTCGATTAAAAACACAGTTCTCACATTGCTGTATAGTCATACACAATTCGTACAAATACTTTAGTCTTTGAAATTAAACACTTTAGAACGGATTAATCGCGTTTATTAACACCATGATCCTACGTTTCGAGCCCTTTACAGCACTCGTTTTCACAGGGTAAAGTGTTTAATTTCAATGAATAACAATCGCGGTAACAGAAGACAATATTACTTTAGTCTTATCCATCCATCGAACCAAAATACACAAAAATGCTATTTGAATATGAAACAAATAGTGTAGGGAATATGGTTGAGTTTCTTTAGTTTTAAAATTAAACGAAACAAAAGAAATGCAACTCTGATCCAAATGTAAAAAATTTTTCATTGAACTAATTAGTCCTGTGGGAAGATTGGGTAGGACCGTGATATCCGTGGTCCTTAGGAGGTTATAACACGCATTGCGTCTACAGAGAATTAGCACTAATCGAGTTAAAATTCATCTGCCTTCTTCTTATAAGAATCCTGAGGATCGTGACTCTGCCGATTAATATTTTTGATGGCCACTCTCTATTTCTCTCCGTCCGTTGCTTTGTGCTTTGCGCTAAGAGTCGTATCCAGTTGGTCGGAACGAATATCTGATCGCACCATCGCGTTGGGCTTCTGCTTGGTCTAGAATCGTCCACCTTTCCCATCACCACCAGTCTCTCCAAGTTGCCAGGGTCTTTGCGAGCTATGGCTAAAGTATTGTAGACATTGTAGTACACGTTGGTGGATACTAGGCAGACTTCCCGGTTTGAGTTCGGCTATTATCGAGACATTAGTGCGGCGTGGGGTCCACCAATTATAATCTCTATATAGCAACGACATAAGGTCTACATAAGGTCAGTTATCTGTTTGTACGTCACGGACGGAAACGCGTGCTCCCGCGCACTGATTATGCCGACATAGATCACCGGTAATCAGATGCGGAATTAATACGCCGTTTCCTATTGGTACGTTCATGTGTGACTGACTTTTTTTTAATCGTATGGCTGTTTACATTGGTCGCTCGCTTAAATAAAATAAAATAAAAATAGGTCTTTTATACATTTGTGTAGTTATTTGTGTGTTTAAACTAAAGGACATGTTATACATCTGAGTAAGCAATATAAGCGCTGGTGGCCTAGTGCGAAGAGCGTGTGACTTTTAATTCAAAGGTAGCGGATTCAAACTAGGGAATGCAACCGGTAACCCCAAAGCAAAGCGGTGGAACACTTCAGGGTTTCTAGTCTGTGCGAGTCGGACATACCCACTCGGTTTCTCCCGGACCAAGTTGGATCCATAATGGATTTTCCCTTAAAAAAATTAAAGGGCAGCATGTGCTACCGTCGCACCTGCCTGACCGCTATGACACTCCCGTTATTTGACAACATTGCCAGCCAATATACAATAGCCAACAGCCTCCTAGCCTAGTTGGTAGTGACCCTAAGACGCTGGAGGTCCTGGGTTCGCATCCTGGTCAGGGCATTTATTTGTGTGTTTATCACGAATATTTGTTCCTGAGTTATGGATGTTTTCTATGTATTTAAGTATTTATACGTACATATATATCTATTATATATATCGTCGTCTAGTACCCACATCACAAGCCTTATTGAGCTTACCGTGGGACCAGGTCGATTTGTGTAAGATTGTCCAATAATATTTATTATTATTATTTATTACAAGGTCAAGAACACCAAACACACATGTCTTTATCTGACCTTTTAAACGCAACACAGCATGTCAGTAGTTCAACTATCGAGAAGACCGCCAACTAGGTCGAGTGAGAATGGAAATTTATAAGTGACACAAATATGAGCAGCATTCCTATGACGAGTGGTTGATCGCGTGATGAGTGTTTAATATACACATGTGTCCTCATTTCATGGCCTGACAAATCGGAGACTAGACATCTTTGTTGACTAACAAAGATCATACTGATCAGTCTCTTGATTTTTGTAGACGTTATATTTTTTTCAGTTTTTGACACAGCGCGATTAAAGAGAAAGCGTTATTGTAGATATCATTGCGTCACGCGAAAATCCGATTTTATATGTCGCCTTCAAAATTGCATGGGCAGTTTATTCAAATTTCAAATTCAAATTTATTTATTTTGCAAGAACATACAGGTGTTATGGGTACATGTCATTAGTATAATAGGTACATTTGTACCTATTTTGCATGATTGTATGGTCTACCACAATATGGCATGCAAAATCTTACACTAACTTAATATTAATTAATCTAAAAATAAATCAAATTTATGAATGAATTCATTCATAAATTACCAAAGTGACTCCGTGTATGCACGAGTACACGGAGTATTTTGTACTATAGTTAAATATTCACTTGATAATCAACTGACTGTTGGAAAGTATGGATGTTCAAGAAACTAGTGGGTACGCTACACAATTTCGAAAAACTATATGCCGATTTTTCAAATCTAGAGTTTTATAACATAGGATTTTGATATATAGGATTTATAAAAATTCTTGATTGATGATTGATTAAATCGAAAAACGATATTTCGGTATATTTGGGTGATCTCAGAAATATCGGGTATAAAAAATCAATACAAAACAAAGAGCAAATACCTAACAACCAGAGTAAATATAATATAATACATAGGTATACATTTACAAAGTACATTTGAATGTATAATATGGATCATTGGCCTCATTTAGCATGCCATTAATGATTGCTTTTGTTTGTCAACAAACATCACTCCTAACTAGGTAGGTACCGTGTTTTTGAAAAAACATTATATATTAATTTTGAACAGAAATTGCCGTAATAATATCAGTTGCAGACATTAGTAGGTCCCAAAACACTAGCTCCTTTTCAATCTCAAAGGTATTTAATTCTCACTAAATATAGCACTTTTGATCGTCAAATTAAACCAAATGACGTACTTTCTTTTTCAAATTTAAGTCAAGCATTTTAATTTATATTATTTATAACAGATTACCATATAGGTTAGATAAGTTTTATAGTCTAAAAAAGTACAATTTTTTCCATAAAATTGCCAACTCTCTATTACACATAAGGATAAAAGAAAAACCATCGGTAGGAATTTCCTTCCCAATATAGGTAATGTAAAATAAAAAACTTAGTTGGATTTTGTTTTTATTTTATGAGCTTGTGATAATCATCACTCCAGTTCAATTTGTATTTTCAAAACTTTAAATTGTATGGTATTGGCTTCACTAGCAAGATAACAAGGAAACACCAGGGCAAAAGAAATACTTGTAAACGTTTCTCTTGATACTTACAAAAAGTGATAATATTTTAAACATCCCATCCCATCCCAACTGTCCACAGACAATTATCCATATCAGTGTGATAAGACTTCATTAACCTTAGTATCCGTTATTTTAACTTTTACAAGAGATAAGCAGGTGTTCTAATAGTCTATGGCTTCAGGTAACCTTTGCACCAATGTCAAAAGAATGCTCATTGGAATATGAGCTCTAATATTTTGTGATAAAGTTGATTTTTGAATCATTCATGTTTTTGTTTAGGATGCACTGTCATTCGATTTTTTTAAAAGTATATATAAGTAAACCAAAGTGGATTATTTTTGGGGAGTCTCAGTAGTTGGTACGACAATTGTATTTGCTTGGTCTCAAAGTACTAGACTAATTGTAACCGAAATATGCAATGTGATTGTACAATTTTAAAGCATGAATTAAATAAATCATTATTTATAATAAATGTTTTGATTCATGTTTTTAAGTAGGCACACTACTATATATAAATTATAAATTGAAAGAGATGTCATATACTACAGAAAAAGTGACCAAGGTCCCTGGTGAGCAGGGCTGGGTTTGAACCAGCGACCTCCTGCTTTCGCGGTAGACGCCCTAATTACTGAGCTACCCGATCATGGAGTATTCATCTTATTGGAGCAAATCTGTCAGTCTGTTTCTCCTGCCTCCCTTTTAACTCATCAGTCCATCTCCTGTTTTGGCCTCCTCTGTTTCTATATCAATCCTTCGGATACCAAATACCAATAAGTTACAAGCCTGCTCCACTTGTCGGGTCCTCTCATTAAATGGGCTATCCATTTCCACTTAAGTTTTTTGGTCTTGATTGATGATCTTACTTCTTTGCTCTTCCTTTTTTCTATTTTCCTTATTCCTGTGAAGCTTCTCTCCATAGAATTTGACATATTTGAAGCTTTATATCTTGTTTCTTAGTCACATGGGCAGGCAGTACACATGTATTACAACTTTTTCTTAATATACACACACACATTCATTACATACCAAGGCCGTTTTAGTGGGAAATGTCTCGGATCCCACGTAATTGTCGGCCGAGGCGAAGCCGAGGACGACTAACATGTGATCCGAGGCTTTCCCATCTAACGGCCGAGGTTTGTATACTATTTTTCTGCCCGACGGAGCCGGCAGGCGGCAATTTAGTTTTGCGTAAAGTGGCGCTTACCGGCCGGAGGACTGAAAAATATTTTAAATATTAGGCCATATTGAGGTTTTTAAATAATACTGCTTCCAATGCCTGGTTGTTACTTTTGTTAAGCATGACAAGTAAGAAAGCACTCAGTGACATTGACTGATAATTTTAACGGTTAACAATGACATCCATTAACTAATGACCAAAACATAGTTACTTTGGTCAACAACCTATGACTGTTTGTAAGTATTTAGCTTTTACATGTTTTTTAGTTTGTATAGGGCTCTGTGTTGATATATGCACAATAGTCATGTATTTATAACATCATTATAAGGTGAAAAAAGGGAAGATATTATTATTGTACCTGCCTGACATGTAATGTGTAAAAAATAAATAGCACTGACTACTTGTCAATGATAGCAAGGTAAGGTAATTTAGACAAAGTTAACTGAATGTGCCAGCTTTCTCTAGCTCTATGGAACAATTTTTAAGAATAGGTATATGTATTTAAATGGCAAGTTTATATGGATAATGTGACGTAAAATCCACACACCATTAAATTCCACGATTAATCGATTGAGAATTACGGCCAATACTCGGCAAATATTTCATAATTCACATTAGCATAACAACCGGCAGCTTCGTGCAGCAGAGAATGTCAAATAGCAATTGATTCCAAGGCATTTGTAACCAATTCATTCATTATCTTGCTATGCATACTCGCATAATCACTCGAGCTCGCGTCAATACGAATTATTAGCATGGTAAAAAATTGTAATAATTAATAATCGCATCGTGACGTGAATCATCGCATAGGCGGCAACATCACTTTGCAAACTTTTAAGTTAACTCACGCGGAAATAATTACTTAAAACTTTGGGTTGACATAGTAACATCGAATCCCTATCAAAATTGTCGAACAAGTCGATACATAATGCGGTAAATGCTACGCTATTTAGAAAAAGGCGTAGTCGCTGTCGGTAGCTTGGGCGATGGCGGTCAAATAACGGCTGATGACGGCCACTCAATGTATGGCGGCCGGGCTTTCCTATTGGTTTCACCTTAGAACAAAAACGTAAATTATGGAAATAAATAGTACAAAGTGAAGAGAAACTTACCACATAACAGCAGTAATAGACAATAATTTTCCACGACCCACAAGCACAATACACTCACAACACAAAACACTCCACATTCACGCACGAATCCGCACGATTGACAATTTGACAATTTTGTTTAGAATGGATAGAACACTAGCGCCACGTGTTTGGAAATGCGTTACGCGCAACGTCTTGAAGTTGGATTGTACAGTCGCGACAACTTAACAAAAAAAAACACTTTTTTTTATTTTATTTAATGACCTGGTAACTAGACCTTTAAGCCAAAAAAAAATCACAGATGTATATAGTTGTTGCCATTGTAAAAAAAATATATTTTTTTTAAACGTAATATATTAAGACTGTAATCTTAGTAAAACCTAAAATTGAATATAATTAAATGTGCAATTGTATATTGTATTACAACAATCGGCTACATTTGCGTATTAGAAAAGATGAGTTATATTTTTTAGCCTATAGTTACTAGGAAATAAAATAAATATGAAATCATTCGTTTTGGAGTTTGGAGTGGTCCACTGTTCGCTTTTGACATTGACACTTTACTTATGTGGTTTAATAGATGTCTGAATTTGATTTTAAATAATTGAAAATTTATATATTTTGAAAATGTTGACTAGAAATTGTTTAAAAATTACCAGTGCTTACTCAAGAGCAATTTTATTCAGAAAATATTTGCTTCACGAAAAGCGTTTGCCCACACAATGCTCATGCCAATGCAACTTTAGTTCAGCAAGGTTATGTTTTGATATTTTTTTCATACTTTTATTGATATTTTAATCATTTTTACTTCTTATCTCAGGTATTTTAAAGTCCATACGTGCTCAGATCGCTAAAACTAGCTAGGAGATACTTAAGAGTTTTTCATTGCTAATTTTACAATTATGTTTTAGGTTTATTGAAACTACAGCATTATCCAAAATTCACAAAACTAGTAATTTACGAGTTACATCTGGAACTGGAGACAAAGTTAATTCTGTAACATCACAGATATTAGGATCTTCAGAGGAGTTACTAGAGAAAATGATAGCCGGCTTATCATCAGATATTCATCAGAAAAACAGAATTTATAAGAATGATCTAGCTAGGGTGATTGGGAAGGTGAAAGAATTGAATTTCTCAACTAAAAGACAAGGGTTACTGCTGCTTCAATGTTGTACAGAATTGCTTCCCGATGAGGCAGCTGCTACAAGGATAGCTCTAGCGGAAGAGGTGTGGGCTACTATCAAGTAAGACCTAGTTTCTTTTCTATATGTATATAAGCCCTCGTTATTCTGGGTCAGAGACTATTTTAGAAAATGTCTCTTAACTGGGCGTGCCGGTCGGCAAAGGCCTCCTCGAACTGTTTCCATAACCCTTCTCCAATTTGGACCTACAGTCAGTCTAAGTTCGTCCTCCCATATGGTAAACTGGTGTCCTTGCCTTCTGCTACCTTCCCTGGGGTACCATTCTGTAACTTTCTTGCTCTATTTTCTGTATGTATATGAGGCTAACAAGCAGACATCTTGCCTGATGATAAGCAACTCTCACTGCCTATGGAAACTTTGAACACATGTGCATTGCTGGCCTTTGAGATGGGAGTAGAATGCTTTTATTTTTGTCTACTGTAGTTAGCAACTTGCTATATTTATATTCATAATCATTTATTCATTGCTTATGTGGATTAACAATAGGTCTTATAACTAGGTATATTATGTCCACCACAAACCCTGTGAGGGCACTGCATTTTTTTCCTAAGCTAGCTTAAAATTAATTCAAATTAATATGCAATATTTACATTTATTTATATTTACATTGTAACATGCAATAGTTTCTGGCTTTAGCTTACTCCATAAAAATTATAATACTTGTCTAGGTCATAAAAACAATTGGATACTAGAAAATCCTTAAGTTTTTTTAAGAATACTGCCTCTTTGTCTATAGATTTTAGATATTCCGGTAATTTGTTATAAACGTTCACACACATATGATGGGTACCTGAACTGACAATTTGCAATCTAGTGAATGAGCTTACTAGTTTCTCTCTATTCCTTAGGTTTTGGATCAAACTGCAAGAGTCTTTTGCTTGTTTAAATAGCTGCAGATTATTTTTAACAAATTTACGCAATTCATATATATAAATTGATCTCTATGACTTACAATATCTTTTAATTTTATATTTACCAAAATTCTTATACACCTTTTCTTTTCTATATTATTATTATATTATACTAAGTGGTGCCCGCAACTTCCTCTGCACAATATCTTTATAAATTGTAGCCTATGTGTTATTATGATGTATAAGCTATATTATTGGAAAGTTTCATTAAAATGCATTCAGTAGTTTTAATGTGAAAGACTAACAAACATCCATACAAACTTTCGCATTTATAATATTGTTAATACAATATTAGCTGAAAGTTGATGCTTGTATATCACTGCACTTATTGTTTGTCAAAAAATACTTTACTCTTTTTGAAACTGTTCACCGTGGGGGCACTAATCACTGTCTCCAATAACCTATTCCACTCACATACCACTCGGTTTGATAAAAAGTGCTTCCTAGGATTGCTTGTGCTAGGCAATTGTGATATGAATAATAAAAACATTTTAAATACTAATAAGCCACATTTAGGTTTGAATATGAAAAGACTAAAACAATTTGGTTTTAACCTTTTCAATGTTGCAAGTTTAATCATAATTGGAAAAATGTAAGAAGTAATAATAGTTGAATGCTTTTATATAATCAATTTTAGATATTAACTGGCGTTGACGGCTTTCAAAGTTTAGAATAGAATTATTATTAAAACAGGTCACTCACATTTTGGAAGTCCAAAATTGCTTGATATTTCACTTTGTAGTAATGAGCTTCCTGACAATTTCCTCACAAATTGATTTAATTGGGATTGCTATTTCAAGCAATTTTAACCAAAAACCGTGAGTGACCCGGTTTTTTTGTCTATGTTTCACAATAGTATTTCTAACTACAATGTAATTTGTTTACCTCTTCTAGTATGTCACCAACTCTGTCAGTATTGTGTTTTTGTAATTAAATTACATTTTTACGAGATACGAGGTGGACTCTTCAAGCTACAAGATGGCCAGGCGCCACAGGAAAAAAAAAGTGTAGGACATAATAGAAAATGCAGGAAAAACTGGCAAATTAAAGCTCTAGACAGAACAACATGGCAATCAATGGAGGAGGCGGCTTTTACCCTATCTGCGACCACATCACATGAAACGCACCACATATTAACTTGTAACTTTTAATTACGTAAAAGACTTATATACATGTGGAAATAAAGATATAATAATTAAATTACATTTACAGGCCTCACACCAAGTTCACAGTGGAGCATTATAATCAACTCCTCAAAGTCTACATCGCCAACGGCAAGCGTATCAAAGCAAGCACCTTCATTGACTCCATGGGCACTGTCAAACCAAATACTACCACCTATGAATTAATACTAAGAACCCTTGGTGAGGTAAAGTAGTCCAAACACAGTTATTTAATCTATTGACACCAAAAAGCAAACAATTCTCAGCACACATAGTAGTTATATGTGTTTGCTTTCCATCGTCTGCTTTCGATCGTCAATATTTTGTCTAATATCTAAGAAGACGTTATTGTACACATAATTACATATATACATTGACTTTTAGTATTTAAGTAAGGTGTGCAAACCGGTTTTTTTTATGTATAACATTTCGGTTGATAACCGAAACCACTGAAACCGAAATAACCGATTTTTTCATACAATTAAATAACGGTTTGCACACCCTATTTCAGGAGAATAATAATTAATGAGTTACAATTACTGTGAAGTGATATCACTCAATAATTTAAATAAAATTTCATAGTGTCTATTATTTTGATTTTGAGACGCGATTGATTTGATTCTCATTCATCCTTATTTCTTAGAAAGGAAGACAGTAGAAAAAATCATGGCCCCGATTAAGACTCGAACTCGCGACTCTGGGATAACCGCCCATCGCTCCGCCAACTGAGCCACCGATTTTGTCCACCATATCCCTCGTTGACATGGTTCCATATTAATTTCCATATTTCATTCACCATCTCATGGTTCCATATTTTTATAATATTTTTTTTATAATGTTTTATTTAATTTATTAGTTATATAATTTGTAAATGTTTATTTTTAATTTAATTTTTAATTTTAGTATAATTTTGTTCTATTTATCTCTTTTGTATCTCTATGGGTCTAAGTTATCCGAAATAAATTGATTTTGATTTGATTTGATTTGATTAATCATTTCAGGCGGGAGACATAAACCAGGCTACTGAAGTAATAGCAAACATGAAGAGTCAAGGTTTGCCAGCCACTAAAAGTGTCTTTCACTCACTCATATTATGTCAGGGTAAAGCAGAGTAAGTTTGATTTTTTAATACTTATTGTTACGTTTGAGGGGTGGGTACTTTATAAAAAATGCACTAATTAACCAATAATTAAAACTGAGACTTTATTTCTACTTACAAGACACTAAACACAGTACTTGAACACAATTATCACACACTAATTTAACGCACTCGTCACTTTTACTTCACTCCGATTCGCTATTGATCCGCACTGTATCGCATTCACAACTGAACTACCCTGTGGCTGCAGGCTGCCGCTATATATACCCGTCGGCGGTACTCCTGGTGGTTCCAGAATGTTCCAGCCAAATCTCGCCTCGACAGGTCGGCTTCGATTCTAGTAAGTTCGCGAGTAGGTACCTAAGAACTTCTCGCGATGCTTCTAGACGCGGCTGGGTACTAGGCAGGTGTGTCCGCGAGTATTCGAGAACGTTCTCGACTCTTGCCGTCTCTTTCTATACTTCTCTTTCACACCCTTCTCGAATGTTCCGTATAGCTATCTCTTTCTAAGAGTGGTCTCTTTCACACACTTCTCGAATATTCCGTATAGCTACTAGGCAGGTGTGTTCGCGAGTACTCCAGAACATTCTCGATTCTTGCCGTCTCTTTCTATCCTTCTCTTTCACACACTTCTGGAATGTTCCGTATAGCTCTTTCTAAGAGTGCTATCTCTTTCACTCCTTCGAGAAATTTCGCCATATACTGAATTGTACTTCAGGGGCCCATAAGGGGTCCTGAAAACGCCTGAAAACGGGTTTTCAGGTTATTGTGCCATCTGGTAGAGGGTGGCCTGAAATGAACTGAAAACATGTTTCAGGCGCCTGAAAACAACGGTAACTGGGGTAAATTTTGAATCTTCTAGTATGTGAAAGAGGCACCTCTAAAACGGCCTGAAATCACTTTTCAGCCTGCTGAAAACGCTTCCAAGGCATGATAAATCCCATTTGAAGTTTTGTTCACATGACCGGCGTAACATTATATTTGCTTGCTAAAAAAAGTAAAGTATAGTCTGCCTATCTCTGTAAATTGACCCATACAAGTTGAAAATTGTGTGAGTGACTCGCGTGTATATGTAGAAATCCGAGTCACTCATTTGTTTAACCTAAAGATATAAAAATTTGCTAAAACATACCTACGTCATATGACCACACCACACGAAGGCTTATAGTGGGTAATAAAATTACGTAAAAATATTGCTTATCTATTATCCTTATTTATTTTACGGGTATTCACCCGTAAAATAAATAAGGATAATCCTCATTTGTAATATTCACTTGTATTACTATTATTGCTATTCTCCCGTAAAATAAATGGGGTTATCCTCATTTTTACTTTTATTACTACAGTGGTTCATGCTGTTTTCTGTATCTATGCTGCAACTGGTTTAAAAGATAGACGACATGATTCCACAGAAACTACGAAAACATCCAAGAAGTCCTAACAATGATGAAATCTCTAAAAGTCGAGCAAACCGTCGACACTTATACAACTGTGGCTAGAGCCCTAGCATTCAACAAAAACGAACAGTTGCTACAAGAATTGGAGAAGGCGATACAAAATGGGCATCAGTTTGAGGAGAAACACATTATGGAGATTGTTAAGACTTTGGCTGATGTGAAAATGTATGGAATGGTGCCTAAGGTATACTCGTTTTTACGCCACTTTTCTTGGTCCTCTCAAATAGTAGTCGTGAATAAACAAAAGTCAGAAATGTCCCACACTGACATCGACATTCGTAATATACCTAAATACATACAACGTATCATATAAAAAGTAGGTACCCACGGAAAAGCAAGACTGATATTTTGACCATGACATATTGCGTTTTTGTACATATTTGCTATACATGTACAAGTGCATAGTGTAATATTTTGTTAGAACTAGATGTAGATGTATTGTAGGGACGCCCAGCCGGATACAGGATACATACCCTATTTTATAATTCCAGGTTCTCCGCTACCTCCCAAAAACCACATTAAGTAGTCCCTCCATATCCGCATACATGCAGAGTGTTGCCACATTTTTAGTGTTCCAAAACCACCCTCTGGTAGCCCTGGATATATATAAGTGTTTACCGCTGCCATCGTTTGGGCCTAAAGATGACCAGGGCTTGCATGGACGAAGTCTTGTCAGAGACTGTGTTAAAGCTGGCATTGTGAGTATTTTAAATTTTTTATTTACCATTGTTTGTGGAAGTTAAGTATACGGCGTGTGTAATAAAATATCACCGTGTGGATAATCTCCAAGACAATACACGGACGTCTGAGCATCGTAGGCAATAGACGCTCTTTGCTCCAGCAAATCGCTTCAAAATGTCTCACCATGTTGGTAACAAAGAGCCGTAGCAAGTGAATACAGAGTTTTGGCTCGCTGTCTTTACATAGGTAATTTTCCACAGCCACCCCCTGGGCCCAATTTTACCACGGCGACAGGGGCGACACTTGTCAGCATCATTATTACTGGTATTACACGCGTCTATGGGCTACGGGCGCCGCTTACTATTGTCCTGGCTGTATGCTTGCTTGCCGCAAACATGTTATATATAAATAAAAACATCATTATTACCATTAAAAACGAATACTTTTGTAAAGAGCTCTTGACATATGTCGCAAGAAACACGACATATGTCACGAAATTCCGACACAGGACCATTCTCATGTCAAAAACTACCGACAATTATTTAAAACAAAAGAATAGATCCCGTAATAATTGTAAAAAATCGTCACAAAGAAATTTTTTTTTTATTAAATAAATTAATTTTTATAAATTATCTATTTATAAAAATAAAGTTGTTTATTTGCGAAAAATTTCACACCTTTTTTTTATAAATAGATAATTTCTTGACGATACTTCACGATTTTATTAAAATTATCGAAGTGGTGGCAAACAAACACACCGCCCGCGCGATGATGAGCAGTTTTCGTAGCCTTTGGCCTTTAACGCCAGTAATCGAGTCATTTTAGGCATTGTCACACCTTGTCAGCGTGTTGAAATTGGGGCTTGGTAGCTTTGGTGATCTACAAGTGCATTATAAGTATAGTGTTACTACCACGTTAGTAGCAAACAGCCGTATGAATAGTTATATGATAGGGCAGCTATATTTTTTCCCGCATAAGCATAAATAAACGCGCAAATGCGTTTAAAAGATCTCATACCTATACTTGAGAAATTTTACCTGCTGCTGTTGTGACCCGGTGGCCTCGGGTGTAAAAACGCAGGTTTGAAACTTGCCCTACATACTGAAGCCTGCACTTTAGTACCTAGTTAGTTAGTTTCAGTTTATAATCTTGTGTCTTTGCAGTCTTCGAATGTGCTAGGCATCGTGACGCAAGAGCTGGTGACGTCGGGCCGCAACCGCATAGCGCTGCAAAACGCGGCAGAATGCGCTCTACAACAGGGGAAGGTAAGCGTACCTGGTTTTTTTTAGTTTGACGATACCACGGTGTTTGAGATGTAGTATTGAGCTTCGGGCGAACCTCTAACATTTACTTGATAGAAGAATTAGGGGTAGAGAAGACGACGGCAGATGTCACTTGGCGCATATGAAGTAAATTTTCTACTTTGCCTTGGTTTAATGGTAAAAATACGAGCAATGCCTATGCATTAATTGTTGTATGTTGTTGTTGGTGTTACTGAATAAAGTTTCTAATGTAACACCCCTGGAGTTGCAGGCGTCCATAGGCTACGGTGACCGCTGACCATCAGGCGGGCCATATGCTTATTTGTTACCGTCGTAGTATAAAAAAAATAGAAAGGAAATATTGCTAGCGGGAAGTCTCGTTAGCTCAATTGGGTAGTGTAATTAAATCGTTGTTCACATGCTGGAATCTCTCTAAAGCCGTTAAGATTTTTGTTTAATGATAAGATGTTTCTATCTCTATACTGATAATGTTGACATTTTATTATATTTCCAAAGGCACCGCTGGCACTGGATTTGTTCGACCGCATGAAACAACTAGGAATGCCTATACGCCCACACTACTTCTGGCCTATACTTCTCCGTGTTTCCAAAAATACAGGAGAAAAGGGTATGTTTTTACTGTTTAACATTTATTGTCTTATATGAATATCGCCTATAGTAGGTATTTCTACTACTAACTGCTAATTGATTCAGACGAAGCTAAGTATTTTAAAAGATAATATTGGGAATAACACACTGTTCGTTATTCCTGATATGAAAAACATTAGATATTACAACCAACATCATTTTCTCAAACATGATCGGAAATGTATGCATTTATGTCACGAAATGAAGACATGAAGTTTCTTGTTTATGGCTCCCTACATTTACTTCTTGGCCTTAGGCCGTGAAGTAATGTATGGCGAAAGTATGAACGAAACATTATTGTCCGCTGCTTTAACTTTTTAAATTTTCGTACTAACACTAAACTGACAAAGGGAAAATTACATACAGCCGAGGACCACTAGATACTTGCGACATTAAAAAAAACAAATTCTATGGTTATATGTATGTATATCTATGTGCGGTTAAAAATTGTGCTTGAATAGCTCATTCAAACGGCATGTTTAAAGAAATAAAAAAAGCGGCAAATTATACTATATTTTCCTAGTTAACTATTTACCTAGTAGTTGTTTTAATTTTAATATTTCCTCACATTGTTTGAAAAAAGCACTATACAAGCCTCGGCCGGAAGAGAGATTGCAAGACTCGTTTTTAGTCTACGACTCGGCCGTCTACCCCGAACTCGTCCTGCAATCTCTTACTTTACGGCCTCTGCAATAATGTACTATTAATTTGATTTACTATTGTGTTAAAAAATGAAAATTAAATTATACTTACCCTCTTCCAGGCATAATGCTAACTCTAACAAAAATGGTAGAAATGGATGTGAAACCTGACTACCAGACGATATCGCAGTACACGCTACCCTACGTCAGTTTCACGTCTCCCCAGAATCTGATGAAGAAGTTCCAAGACGCCAAGGTATCGGTGACGACGGTGCTGACCCCGATGATGGAGTATTTACTGAACACGGGGCAAGTTAGGTCGGCTAGTGAGATATGTAAGTGTATTGCTGGGCATGCTCTGAATTGTATTCTTTCAAATGCATGTTAGATATTTAGAATTTTAGATAAAGGTTCAATTTATTTTTCAAATCAAATCAAATCAAATCAAAAGTCCCGAGTACTGTGGACTGTGCTACCTACACTACCGCTAAATATTATTATCTATTTGTCTGCCTAGAAAGTTTATTTATTTCCTCGCAAATGTGATGAAAAACATTGTATGTATGTTTACCGCCCTTAATACACTATGTACGATTTCATTCGTCGTCCAAAAAGCATTGCAATATGCCTAAGTACTTGAAAAATAATAATTTAATAATTGTATTTCAATGCCACTTACACGTTGATAAAATAATGTCTCGGGAAAAGTCTGGCAGTATGAGCAATGCGATGAACGTTACAGCGGAAAGTCAATAAAAACATTTAGGAATCCACCCTGTACTTTAAATAGGAATGTCGCAATTTGGTTTATGTTTACTAATGTCATTAATTTGAACATGTTTAAAGGCGAACTCTTCAAAGGCAAAGTGGACATGGAGGTCATCACCAAACCCCTCTTAAAAGGATACTTGATCAGCATGGACCTCAAGTCCACGCTGCACATTCTAGAAGACGGGGTTCAGAAAGCCTCGGATAAGAGCAAGGACTGGCCAGGGAGGTTCCTGTGCAAATTTATGAAGAAGAAGAACGAGTTTAATGATGTTTTCAAGTTTGTTAAGGTAAGTGATTTCCTTATTTCACATTGAATTCTTGTTTGACATCTTCACTTTAGTCGTACTTTGATTCATTAACATAATGAGTTTTCTTGTAACCTGAGTTGGTCTGTTAGAAATTTATGAGTTGATATGATTGAAATAGGATCACTAAACAAACCTTTTTTTTTTTTCGAAAAATGTTACGACATTTTTTTAGATATATATTTGTATTTATTGTCTAATGAAACTACTACATTTGTAAAGCATGAATTTCATCATCGTTTTGATTCATGTTTTTAAGTAGTCACACTACTATATGTAAATTATAAATTGAAAGAGATGTCATATACTACAGAAAAAGTGACCAAGGTCCCCGGTGAGCAGGGCTGGGATCGAACCAGCGACCTCTGCCGCGAAAGCAGGAGGTCGCTGGTTCGATCCCAGCCCTGCTCACCGGGGACCTTGTTCAGTTTTTCTGTAGTAATGACATCTCTTTCAATTTATAATGCATGAAACTTCTCTATTTTTATTTTTCTGGAGGTTAGGTTATTAAATGCGATTTCAACCGTTTTTAATTATGTGTTCCATTTAAACCACTAATCGCGGTAACCTAATATTATATGCACTGTACACAGGAGCTAAGAAAAACTCCCGTACGAATATCAACATCAGCGGCAGACTACTGTATCTCCCACATACCAGAATCCATAAAAGAAGACGCGGCTAATCAATTCAGGGAAGCCGTCATAGCCATCACGGACGAGAGGTTGATAGATGAGGGGGAATTATTTTCACACCAGTTGCCGCATCCGGTAAGATAAGATAAATAAATAATAATAATAAAAAATATATATTATTATTATTTGTATGTCTTTCCCATCACGGAACAATGGTGTTCCGGACCTTTGGGAGGCGTATTATTATTATAATTATTTTATTTATTCATATTAATTAACACAGCATGACAGTTAAACCAAAGCACTGTGAAATTACAGAAAGCTAGACAATCTAGAAGACATACAATCACAAAATATTACACTAACCACTGAATAACAATAACACAGGAGGCCCCATGTCAAACAGAGGAGGGGCGAGCATCCATCTTCTCACTGAACCTCAGACATTCATCTCGCACTATAGGACATTCTTATACAAATTGACTAAGTCCCGCAGTAAGCTCAAGACGGCTTGTGTTACGGGCACTCAAACAACGATATATATTATATACAAATACATAAATACATAGAAAACATCCATAACTCATGAACAAATATCTTTGTTCATCATACAAATAAATGCCCATACCGGGATTCGAACCCAGGACCACCGGCTTAGCAGGCAGGGTCACTACCAACTACGCCAACCGGTCGTCAATAACAGATAGATTGAGAGACAGAGGTAGATAAGATAAATCATCTTATATTACAGGTTCAGGGTGAAATCTTCGCAATTTTTTTTAAGTCAGAGTTCTATATGGCATAACCAATTATTAGTATATACTCATAATTGGCTTTGCGCATAAACTGTTATAGCATAGTAAAGTTTAGCATATATTGATTAGGCAGAATGTGGTTTGTCTGAATACTCGGTCTAGTTCGAACCTAATCTAACCCACTTTAGTATGCCAATATACTGTCCAACTAAATAGAATGCGAAATGTTGTGCATTATGGCAAACTATGTTTTTGCTATGTTAAAATTCGGCGAAAATCGATTGTTCCAAGTCTATTACGATATGACAGAAGTGTTTCGGGAATTTTTTTACTTAGTAGTTTTTACCAAGATGCTTTGCGATAAATCTACTGATTGAAAACTCCCAATTATAAGTTATTTTCTAGCAAAGCATCGGAAAACTAGCTTTAACTCTTACGTTATTATACCACTATTGCAATTACATTTCCAGAAAAATATGAACGAAGAAGCTCTGAAAGCGCATCTCAACGAATTGGAAGCTAAAGGTATGAACACACGGGGCGTGCTGCGACGACTATTACAACAATATTGTAAAGATGGCAACTTGACTGCGGCGCGGGAGATCATTGACAAATGTGAGAAAGAAGGGGTGAGTCTGATAATATACCTATATTTATTGACAACATTTTTTTAATAGCCACAAATTCAGTGAGTGACCCGAGTTAAACCTTAAACACTCGGGTCACTCACTGTTCACAAACTGAAATGAGTGACCTGTATAAAATATTATTTAATATTCTCGACACAAGATTATTATAGAAAAAAACGTATATTTTAAAGAATATGGTTTTCAATATACGATTTTAAGTTGACAAGGTCATTTACATTACAACTACTATTTAAAACGGGTTATTTACCATGTATGTTTGTTTTGTGTGCACTGATGAGCTGAAATTGTATCTGTTGTAACTTTCATACTGTATCAGTAACTCATCAAAACTAACATGCATTATGTATAAATACCTCGTTTTGAAAGAAGTTGTAATATTCGCTTGTATAAAATAATAAAACTCATACAATTTATAATCCTTGATGCAATAAAAACATTAATCTATTGACCAATTAAAAATCTGTTTCATTATTTTACCGTACAATTCTCACTTCGAATCACTTCATTCAACAATCGGGCGAAAATATAGCATTTAAAAATAAATGCCGTGATTCTTCCTCTGCCTTAGATCCCCAGAGACACTGACAGGGGCAGGGGGCCCTGCTCCCTCCATGTCCCCTTAAACAATCAACCCAAAATTGACCCCCTTTTCCAGATTTTCCTCTCAGCCGGCATGAAAGCCGCCATATTTGACCTCCACGTGAAATCCGGCCATCTAGAGTTGGCCGAACTAGCGTTGGCCGACCTGTCCCAGTCGTCTCCCAACTTCACCTTGGACGAGTTCAAGGTCATCGACTATGCTGCTATGTGGGTGTGTAGGAAGGAGATACAGAAGGCTTTTGCAGCTATTGAGGAGCAGTCAAAGAAAAGGTACATTTGTGTTAATAAATAAATATCATAGGACATTCTTACACAAATTGACTAAATCCCGCAGAAAGCTCAAGAACTATAAAACTCTCGTGAGACTCGAACATATTAAATCATATTTAAAACGGGTCACTCACGTAATTTAGTCGATTTTCGTGAAATTGCGTGAGTGACCCGTTTTAAATATTACAAATACATAAATATATAGAAAACATCCATGACTCAGGAACCTGTCTGTGTTCATTACACAAATAAATGCCCTTACCGGGATTCGAAACCAGAACCATCGGCTTAGCAGGCAGGGTCACTACCAACTACGCCAACCGGTCGTCAAAACGTATTATAGGATATCTTTGTTATCCGTCCGGCCGTCTGTCTGTCAACATCCTTTACCTCAGGAACGAGTAGAGGTAGCAGGTTGAAATTAATACCACATACACAAGTCTGCGGTCCCTTGAAGCTGTGAAAAAACTAAACCTCTACGTCAACGCAATCAAAAGATACGGCCGCTTATGTCGCATTTCCCGTACATTTGTAATGGGAATCAAAATGTATAGGGCACTTCCCGTTGACCTACAATCACGGAATTTGTTAAAAAAGAAATAAAGAAAGAAGCCATATTGTCGAAGAAGAGATATTGTTTTCTATTTCTGCGATTGTTATCATGGATTAGTCTGTTATAAAGTGTTTAATTTCAAACACTGGACTTGTGACAGTCCCCATCGTCAAAATATAATACTAGTAGTATTTGGTAGTATAAAGGCTCTCCAAGCACCCATATAATATCCAAATACATGCAAAACCCCTATGTGGCCCCTAAACCAACAGAGATGAGACTTATGTCTATAAACAGTTATTATTGTCTGCTTCATTTCGTTATATGGGCAACAAGTTGAATTCTATTGCAGATCTGAGATATTCGTATTAAAACGCGAGTTATAAGTAAATTCACAACCGCTCGGCGATGATGGCGGATCCACACAGCCTTTTGTTTTGTTAGGTTGGAATGCGCTACGCATACCACTCGGGTGCATTTATGTACCAATTATTGACTGACAAAAGTCTAAATGTTTCAATGCATGTAACACCCCTGGTGTTGCAGGCGTCCATAGGCTACGGTGACCGCTTACCAACAGGCGGGCCGTATGCTTGTTTGTCACCGTCGTAGTATATAAAATGGAATTCAACTTGGTGATTTATATAAAGACAATAATATTGTCTTCTGTTACCGCGATTGTTATTCATTGAAATTAAACACTTTAGAACGGATTAATCGCGAAACGTAGGATCATGGTGTTAATAAACGCGATTAATCCGTTCTAAAGTGTTTAATTTCAATAAAGACAATAAGTTAATAAAAATACCTATCAAATGAAATAACTCTCTGCTTTGAGGCAAATTTGCACATGGTCCTTTTATTGATGGGACTAGGTCGATTTGTGTAAGATTGTCCCATAATATTTATTTATTTATTTATTGATTATATTCTTTTCAGACGTATATTGGGCGGACGTGGCATAGCTATGAACTGTTGGCGTCTGTTAGACGCCACAGCGACCCATGGGAGTCTAGAAGACGTCAAGCGTATGCTAGACCTGCTGACTAGACTCGGGTACTGCCAGCCCACTAACGCCATGCTAGGCCCAGTTGTCAGGTGGCACATCAACAAGTAAGTTCTTATTCCCTGAAACAAATACTTTTATTTTATTTATTTTTATGTGTGAGTCAGTCGTTCCGTTGTTCCGTTATGACTGAGGATCGTGGTCATTGGATGGCTTGCACTTGGAGCGAATGATTTGCCTCCATCGCGTCATGTGGTCCTGTCTATTGCTTCCCTCACAAGCATAACTTAAAGATCTATACCGGAATGAACGATTTTAAGCTAAAATGGTCATTTACATATAATTTATCTTTGTCTTCACAGCAACGATCTCCCAGAAGCCGTGAACGAATTCACCCGCCTCGCGAAACAACATAACAAAACGCCTCTGAAACACGAACTGCTCTGCAAGATACTTGAAACTATAAGCGATGGCCGCGAAGAAAAGTTTGAAGTGAACGCGTCTTACGGTGGTTGGGCCAATGAGCTCGCTCAGACCGTGCTCAATGTGAACAAGCGGATACATGGCGCTAGTGATGTTCAGGTTGGTTTACTAACTAGATATGTGACACCAAGTTTGGCCATAAGTTCTAGAAGATTCTAGAAACTAGTATAGGATCGAAGTAAACGCGTCTTATGGTGTGACCTGTATGTACTTATCCAGCGCTGATTTTCAGACTGGTGAATATGTTGAGTTGGATCCATTTTGTGATACACACATAATATTATAAATTGAAACACACACATAATATGTTAGGATTCCTAATCCTTGTTTGTCTTGTTTGTTTCTTGGGTTACCGAATTATTGGTTGTTGTTATGTTGGACACTTTTAAAATCACGGTTTTATGGCATTATTTTTTGGTAGCTATATTACCTTTCCATGATGGGCCATCTACCAAGCATGTCAGTAGAACATATTACAACGTTTCTGCTAACAAACTGCTGCATTTGGCTGACGGGACAGAATAACAAAGAAATAGTTGATTCACACTCTTACGTTGTTTTCTGTGATGTCACAAATAAATGTTTTCCTACTCCAGCACTTCAATCTGTCAATTAGATGACAGACAGCGATATTAAAAAAGTATACACTATAACGTTGTCTAACTAAAACACTGCTCCTATGGATTTCCATACAATATATTAGCACTGTTGTTTTTTTTTAAACTTCTGTAGTGGGCATACGACATGTTCCACATTCTGCCAACTTTCGAGATTTTACTTTTTTCGCTATTTTAGCTGTTGTAGAAAAACTAGCGTATGCAACAGCTCATAATTATTATATCATTGTTGCTATTTTCATTCATTCATTGTCTTCCAGCTGACCCTGATTGCCGCGTTAGCCGAAGTGGGGTACAAGAAGACACTTCGGAAGATCTTCCTCGACCCGAGCGCCAAGTTTCACCCGGACGCTCTACTGCGCCGCTGCCAACGCTTCGCGGATGAGCGGAAAGCGGCAGCGCTGCTGACTGTCGCTGAAGCGGCAAAAGACACGCGCAGGGTGCAATTGGACGACATTTATGATCTGATATTGAGTGTCTATCGTAAGTTCATCTATCAATACTTTTTCACAACACCTTTTCATACAATGGTTCTTTCTGTTCAAGCTGGGAGGGATCAAAGTGGCACTTTTCTGTTCAAGGACCACACATTTTTACGTTTTCGGGCATTAGCTAGTGGCATCGTGGTGTTGGTATGATGCTGGTTTCAGTTTTTTTTCCTCTAAGTTGGTGTGAAAAGCAGTGTGTCACACGGTATCAAAATTATATTCGTCTTGGGCGTTAACGCTTGAATCCCTCATTACGCCCAGGATTCTATTGTGGAATCCATCGCTTCATTCGGGTTCAATGTACGCCCTCGCCGGAAATATAATCATTATGATCCCATGTAACACAATCTACTATTTCATATCTCATGCTCTGAAAATAGGTCATTGTTGATTGGATGAAGTTTATGTCGCATTTCCCATACATTTGTAATGGTAATCAAAATGTATAGGGTACTTCCCGTTGACCTAGAATCACGAAATTTGGCAAGAAGCAAGAGCTTGTAGCACAAATACAGGAAAAATCTGAAAACCGCAAAATTGCCGCACACTTAGAGTTCCGTGCCAACAGTATTTTTAAGTATGGTCATAAATGGTGGGCGAGTCCGACTCGCAATTGGCCGGTTTTTTTTTGGTAATTAGGACTCGGTGGCACCCTTAAATACCCAATTATAATAAAGTTACTGATAACACTCACGTATTCCAAGACGACTTCAAAACAGGAGCTTTGTCGAGAGCGCTGCGTGCGGCGAGACGAAACGCTTTAGCAAACGCATAGTGACTATAATTAGGTGTTATTCGTAATTTTATTATAAATAAAATAAATAAATATTATAGGATATTCGATGAGTATCCGTACTTAGGACAAATAGTCTCTTTCAACCAAAGGCAGGATAAAGAGGTCGAAAGACGGATCCAAAACGCTTGGAAGAGCTATTGGTCTCTCAAAGAACTACTGAAGGGGGACTTGCCTTTATCCCTCAAACGGAAACTCACCGACATGTGCATACTGCCAGTCCTGACTTACGGTGCCCAAACCTGGTCACTTACCGAGTCACAAAAGGCTAAACTGAAGGTTTGCCAAAGAGCCATGGAGCGCAGCATGCTTGGAGTGAAAAGGATTGACCGGATCCGTAACACTACCCTGCGTTCCAAAACACGCATTGTTGACGTTGGGGCCAAAACCGCCAGGCTGAAATGGGACTGGGCCGGCCACGTTTGCCGTATGCATCCACAGAGGTGGGCTAAAGTAGCTACGGAGTGGATGCCAAACCGGAAACGGCGAATTGGCCGACCCAGGAGGAGATGGCGGGATGACTTGGACGCATATCTAAAAAACTGGCCAGAAATTGCCTTGAACCGAGCAGTTTGGAGCTCTAGGGGGGAGGCCTTTGCCCAGCAGTGGGACACATTACAGGCTACATAAAAAAAAAAAAAAAAAAAAAAAAAAAAAAAAAAAGGACATTCTTACACAAATTGACTAAGTCCCGCAGTAAGCTCAAGAAGGCTTGTGTTACGGGTACTCAGACAACGATATATACGAGTATAATATACAAATACATAAATACATAGAAAACATCCATGACTCAGGAACAAATATCTGTGATCGGGTAGCCCAGTGGTTAGGGCGTCTGCCGCGAAAGCAGGAGGTCGCTGGTTCGATCCCAGCCCTGCTCACCGGGGACCTTGGTCACTTTTTCTTTAGTATATGACATCTCTTTCAATTTATAAATATCTGTGTTCATCACAAATAAAAATTATATTAACAATAAGTCTCACTTTCAATACACCTTGGTTTTTATTTTAGAACGTGAAGACGACTGGCGCGCGGCCTTGTCTCTCTGGGAAAAAATGCAAGAATCCGACAACAGACCATCACAGAAATTCATTAGAAACCTGTATGCTTTACTCAAAGCCAACAACGCGACTGTACCACCACAATTATCTACACTCCTCGATAGACAGGAGGCCAGCCAGTAAAATTTGATCCTTATACTATTATCATCAGGTTCAAAATCGTTAAAATGTAAGAATTGCGTTAGATTTTCACAGAAGTTCGTAAGAAACATGTATGCTTATAGTCTCTTTCAGCTGAGCCAATTAAGCCAAAGCAATTGTATTCAACAATGGCATTGTCTGTCTAAGAGGCGCAGGCGCCGAATATGCAAAATATATTAACTACACAACTGTTTTGCCGTCACTTCTCAGGTAATAGTAGTAGGTAGTTCGTAAGAAGCCAGCGCAACTATCTTCACTCCTTTATAGACAGGAGACTAGCCAGTAGAATTCCAGTCTTATCGTATTGTAATTAGATTCAAAGTCGCAAAATAGTGCAATAATCAACGTAAAGCCTTCAGATAAGTTATTAAGTATCCCACCGAAGTGTTTGTTTCGGATTTGGCTAAAAAACATGTTTCGCTCTGTATTTTAAAGTTATACTCTGGCACGTTATTAACCAAAAAAATGTTTCTTTTTACTTCATTAATGGGAATTTTTAATTTTCAATAATCGGTAGCGACCCCTAAAACTTGTTTAAAAAAAATACAAAAAAACAGACTTAGTCTTTTTGTCATTGAACACAATAACGGGATGATCCCTTTAAATATTTAATTTCGACACAATAAGAACCCAAAAAAAAATGATTCTTTTTACTTCATTAATGGGAATTTTTAACCTTCAATAATCGGTAGCGACCCCTAAACTAGTTTAAAAATCCAAATTTTTGTCATTGAACACAATAACGGGATGCCCCGATTAAATATCTACCGCCTTATTCATAAAAAAGTTAACAGAAGTTTTAGTTAAATTATGTTTTCTCCCATTCTGACAAACGGGATTGTCAAAGTGACAGATAAGAACAAACAATCATTTAGCTAGACTTTTGTTGAAGTGCGTTTATGAATAACGCAATTAATGTCGACAAAATAAGAACCAGCCTAGCGCCTCCACCGCTTGTGGCTTCGGCACACACGCCCGAAATCATGGCGACCCTGTGAGCCTGCGACCCACGTTAACTTTCGTGCATTTTCGGATGAGTTCGTGCCGGACTCAGTCACGTAACGTTATACCACAGCGTAAGGATGTATTCTATACAGTGGGTTAACTCCGCCGATTTCTGGATCATCGATGGGGGGCACGCGGGGAGCAGACGCCGCCGAATTTCTATGAAAATTCGGCGGTCTATTTTAAGAGGTGTAAATGGAAATTAGTTTGCCAATCAGACTGTCAAGCTTCAACGTGGACCTAGAAAACACTCTTGACCTGAAAGTTCCCCTGAAAACCACCGAACAGCTAGACTTTGAAGTTAACAAATTCATAGTAGACATTCAACGATGTGCTTGGAACAATACACCTAACACCAAAAAACGGGTATTTGGCAACTTTTATCCTCAAGAAATAAGAAACTTAATCGCTGAAAAACGAAGACAAAGAAAAAAAATGGCAGCATACAAGATCTCCGCAGGACAAAACATTATTAAACAACCTTTCAAAGCAGTTAAATAGAAAAATTAAAACTTTCGACGATGAGTCAATGACTACTCAGCTAAGTCGACTGACTAATGACCGCTCCACAGACTATTCTCTATGGAAAATCACAAAAAACTTAAAAACACCCGTTACTCAAGTCCCTCCAATTAAATTGGCAAATGGAGACTGGACCGTAAGCGACTTTCAGAAAGCAGCACGATTTGCTGAACATCTGGAACTAATTTTTCAACCAAATGAAAACAACGACAGCGCTGGCAGCTCTGGTCTAAATGCTAATGTATCACAAGACGAGCTAGAAATAAAACCTGTGACACCTAGAGAAGTTACTTGTGAAATAAAACGCCTGGGACAAAAGAAAGCACCAGGCTATGACCTTATCACTGGTGAAGTTCTTCGCAACTTGCCACGTAAAGCAGTAGTAAAACTCACGACTCTTATAAACGCTACATTCAGATTAAAATATATCCCAGGAGTGTGGAAATTTGCGGAAGTAATTATGATCCCCAAACCAGGAAAGCCAGCACACGAGGTGACTTCATATAGACCAATATCACTGCTACCTATTATGGCAAAATTACATGAAAAACTTTTGTTAAAACGATTAAGACCCATTATAGAGGACAAAAACTTAATCCCTGATTACCAATTCGGCTTCAGACAAAAACACTCCACTATTGATCAAGTCCACAGAATAACCAATATAATTGAAAAATCACTAGAAGATAAAAAAGTGTGTTCCACAGTATTTCTTGACGTTGCACAAGCATTCGACAGAGTGTGGCATGACGGATTAATGTATAAGTTAAAACTTATGTTACCAAAACAATTCACAGATATCCTTCAATCATACCTCTCAGACAGAATGTTTCGAATAAAACAAGAAAATGCTTACTCAGGATGTAAGCCAATTCAAGCTGGAGTACCGCAAGGAAGTGTTCTAGGACCGATCCTGTACCTACTATACATAAGTGATATTCCAGTTCTAGAAAATAGTACCATTGCAACCTTTGCGGATGACACCGCTATTATGGCTGTGGGGGCAAACCACCAAGAAGCAGTGGAAAAAGTACAATCTTCCATTAACGTTGTATATGATTGGACCACAAAATGGCGAATAAAACTCAACGAGTCCAAGTCCGTACACATTGACTTTACGAACAAGAAACCATCATACCACCCTATATACATAAATAAAACCGTGATACCGTACGAAAATTCAGCCAAATACTTGGGCATGACACTTGACACTAAGCTTCGCTGGAAAGCTCATGTCAAAAAGAAACGTAAAGAATTAGACCTTCGCTACAGAAAGATGTACTGGCTGCTTGGAAGGCACTCTGCGCTGTCAGTGCACAACAAATTATTGTTGTACAAACAAGTTCTAATGCCAATATGGACTTACGGTATACAGCTGTGGGGCTGTACCAAACATAGCAATGTACAGATAATTCAAAGATTCCAGAACAAAGTACTAAGAGCTGTAGTAAACGCCCCCTGGTACATACGAAATGATGACCTCCACCGGGATCTAGGAGTGGAATCTGTTAGTGACATTATTAAAAAATACGCCAAAGCCCACGATCAAAGGCTTCATCATCACGTTAACGTCGAGGCCATCCAGCTCCTCGACATCACGAATTTAAAAAGAAGACTGAAAAGAATAAAACCTTTTGAGTTGATTTAATACTTTTAGTGTAGTGAATAGTGAATTTAGTGCAGTGAGTACTACATATATAGATCACATGAACAAAGTGTCTTCGCCTTAATAGAGACAATAAGAAAAGTGTTAATGGACACATTCTTAGTTTATTCTGTATTCGTAGTTTAGGTTAAAATCAAAATACTTATTAGCCTAAAAAGGCTAGATTGTATTGCCATGTTATACCACTTGTGGAATATCATCTAATAAAAAAAAAAAAAAAAAAAATCAGACTGTAATATCTTCCGCATAGTTTTTGACAACGCTGAGCCTCAGCACGACCACCGAGCCTCGCCGCTGGCCGTGTATGAAGTTACCTCACTGTATGGAATACATCCCTACGCTGTGGTTATGCTAAGCATGGCTCGCTCCATGTTACGCTGCGTCATCTTGAGCAATATGGTATCTCTATCTCTGTCACACTTACATATTGGAGTGACAAAGAGGTTTTCCCATCAATACCAATTTTCGATGTTCGTGGTAGGTATGCTGGTAAATTGTAATTTTGCTGTATGTATTCTATAAATAATTACTTAAATTATTCTTCGTAGTGTATGTAATAAACTAATAAAATTGTAGGGTAAAATCAGTCTGTGATATTGACTTGTTGAAAATAAAATTAAGTTTGTGAACGAATATTGTATTGTCATTTAACCATCCTTATACATACTCTGTAATACGGTGCTGTGTTGAAGAAAAAGCTAATAAAAACAGTTTTGTGCACAACGCAAAAACAATTAACGCAGGGCCCCCTCTCCCCGCACAAAAATGATGGCTGGTTTCGTTTTCAGTTGTGGTTTCTGAGAGTCGAAAACCACAAAATTAAACTGCGGAGATTATATTGGATTATGAACGTACCAATTTGGTACTACATTGATAACATCCACTAAAAACCCATTAAAAAACTGAAATAAACCCACCAACCTGACTGTCAGGTTGGCGGGTGTAACTGATTTTCGTAATAACTTTAATAACACGGAGGTAATATTGGTATATTACTTCCTTATATTTGTTTAGATATGTGGTGTAACCACTATATCTATAATAAGTACATGTATATAATAATAAGTAATATCATATTATTTACTTATATACATAAACATAAATTATATTACAAATTATTTATAACACTATATATAAATAATAAGCATGCATATATAAAATAATGGAAATATAAATACATAAATAAATATATAAAAACATTCACTTTCACAACACATACTATATACATAATAATAACATAGTAAAATATACACGGACACAAAACAAATCTTTAGCCAGCCGCTGTGTCAACCGCCGCGCCGTCGAGCGCTGTGGACAGGCGCTCGTGACGTCTCGGAAGCAAAACCGGTCAGGCGAGTATCGCGGCGCGGACGCGCTCGCGCCGCCCGCTCGCTGCCCCGCCAGTCAGGCACCCAACTTGACGGCGAATGCATGCCTCACTGCGCTGCGCGTGTACCCCGCTTACCGCTTACGATTTGTTTACATTTCTGCTACTTACGCTTGAGACTTGTTGTACGCTTTGCCTCAATACAGCTGTGAAAGTGATCCGGTTGTTTTATTTGGAGTCAGAACCCGTCCACCACACTGGTGACCCCGCCTTTGGACGAAGATCGCAACTTCTTCTGGATTGTTTGAAAAGGAAAGCCTGAAAAACCGTAAGTCAAAGCATTATGTCTGAAACTGAAGATAAAGAGAGGTTAAAAGATGCGAATTCCGGCGCCACGCCTAAAACTAACGGTACCGCTAGCGCTAGTACACCTACTGCGTGCATTGCCACTGGTGTCGACACATTCCGTGTCGGAGTTAAGATACCGGCGTTCTGGCCGCAAGAACCTGAAGTATGGTTTAAGCAAGTAGAAGGCCAATTTATATTGTCAAACATTACTTCCGACACAACAAAATTTTACTACGTGCTGTCGCAACTAGAACACCAGTACAGTATGCAGCTGAAGTTAAAGATATAATTATATCTCCACCTGCTACAAACAAATATGACAAATTAAAAACCGAACTAACTAAGCGACTTTCAGCTTCACGAGAGAAGAAACTCAAAACTCTTTTGCTCCACGAAGAACTAGGCGACAGGAAACCCTCGCAGTTCTTAAGGCACCTGCAGCATGTCGCCGGGCCGGACGTTTCTGAGGAGTTTTTGAAGACGATTTGGACCAGCCGCTTGCCACACAATATTCAGGGGGCTGTAGCAACGCAGCCGCTGTCTTCTATCGATTCCTTGGCAGAGCTAGCAGATCGCGTATGGGACATATCTCCAGGTACTCCACAGGTGGCAAGCGCTTCTGGGCAGCCCGGCAGTTCGGTTATGGACCACATGGCTACTCAGATTGCAGCACTTACGAGGCAGGTACAAGAGCTTTCCAATCAGGTACGATCTCGTCCCAGGCAGCGGAATGGTGGTCAGCCGCAGCACCGTGCACGAAGTAGCAGTCAAGGACGCGGAAACAGTCGTTCGCAGTCGAGCTATCGCAAGTTCCCAGTCTGTTGGTATCACTTCAAATTTCAATCCCAGGCGACAAGGTGTGTGAAGCCGTGCGACTATGCATCGGGAAACGAGCAGGGCAATCGGTAATGGCGGCCGACGATTGCTTTAGTCCTGGTCGCTTATTCGTCACAGATCGAAGATCAAAGATGCAGTTCCTAGTAGACACCGGAAGCGATCTTTGCGTCTTTCCTAAATCTGCAACACGCGAATAACGACTGAAGACCACATACGAACTTTACGCTGCTAACGGAACCATTATCAGTACATACGGTTACATACAGCTAAATCTGGATCTTGGGCTCCGCCGGGACTTCAGCTGGCGGTTCGTCGTAGCAGATGTCACCAAAGCCATAATCGGGGTCGACTTCCTATCTTTTTACAATTTAGCCGTCGACTGCCGCCACAAGCGCTTGTTGGACTTGACGACATTGCTGTCAGCCATGGCTAAAGCCGTGACTTCGGCGGATGCCGTATCTTCTATTAAAACCCTCCAAGGTGAGTCGAAGTACATCGACATACTGAAAGAGTACCCGGAGATAACACGGCCTCCTGGTATTCATCGCGAAGTTAAGCACAACACTTTGCATTACATCACGACGACCGATGGACCACCAGTACACTGTACTCCGAGAAGACTAGCTCCAGATAAGTTAAAAATCGCCAAAGGGGAGTTCGAGGCAATGCTCAAGAATGGGACAGCACGGCCATCGTCAAGCCCATGGTCTTCACCGCTACATCTTGCACCAAAAAAGGATAACGGCTGGAGACCTTGCGGCGATTATCGCCAGTTAAACGCGCGTACTATTCCAGATCGGTACCCTCTCCGCCACATTCATGATTTCGCCCACCAACTATCCGGTTGTACGGTTTTCTCCACTATAGACTTGGTAAAAGCGTACAACCAAATACCGGTCAACGAAGATGACATAGCGAAGACCGCTATAGCGACTCCTTTTGGATTGTATGAATTTCCTTTTATGACGTTCGGTCTTCGAAATGCCGGACAGACATTCCAAAGGTTCGTGGATGAAGTCACCAGGGAGATGGACTTCGTATTTGCCTACTTGGACGACTTTCTCATATTCTCCGAGAATGAAGAGGCTCACACAGAACACCTCAGACAGCTTTTCAGCAAGTTACGAGACTACGGGATCGTCATAAATCCTTCTAAATGCGTCTTTGCAGTACCAGAAGTGAAATTCCTTGGATACCACATCTCAGCGGAAGGAACAAAGCCTCTAGAGACGAAGGTAGAAGCCATCGAGTCATTTCCAGCGCCAAAGACCGTTAAGGAGTTAAGAAGGTTCTTGGGAATGATCAATTTTTATCGCCGATTTATCCCTCAAGCAGCGCAATTGCAAGCTCCACTTCACAACTTGCTGGTTGGATCTGTCAAAGGATCACAGCCGGTTGTACTCGAGGACGACGCTCTGAAGGCTTTCGACGACTGTAAGAGAAGTCTTTGCAATGCAGCTTTGTTAGCACACCCAGATGGTAAGGCGGCTCTTGCACTGGTTACAGATGCCTCTGACACGTCAGTTGGCGCGGTTCTGCAGCAAAGAAAAGGAGACGACTGGCAGCCGATTGCGTTTTATTCAAAAAAGCTGAGCCCCGCCCAGCAAAAATACTCACCATATGATCGAGAGCTGCTTGCAATATAAAACGCAATCAAATATTTCAGGCACATGCTGGAAGCACGAGTCTTTACAGTGTTCACCGATCACAAACCCTTGTGCTTTGCCTTTGCGTCACATAAGTCAAACTGTACACCGAGACAATTCCGCCATCTTGACTTGATATCCCAGTTTACCACGGACATACAACACATTTCAGGAAAGGATAACGTTGTCGCGGATACATTGTCAAGGATTGAAGAGCTGGAGAAGCCAGTTGACCTTGTACGACTTGCGGAAGCGCAACGCCAGGATCAGGAGCTAAAGCAAATTTTAGACGGTGTTACAACCCATACCATCAAGCTAAAGAAGATGATGATACCCGGTTCCCTCACCGAGCTATACTGCGACAGTAGCACCTCAACCCTGAGGCCTTACGTGCCACCGGAATTTCGCCAGCAAGTCTTCAACAGTTTACACTCGTTGAGCCACCCTGGGATCAGGGCATCAGCGAGACTCGTAGCAGAACGATTTATCTGGCCGAGTATGAACAAAGACTGTCATAACTGGGCTCGAGCGTGCACAGCCTGTCAGCGTTCGAAGATAACAAGGCACGTCCAAGCACCGTTGGGAACATACCAGCTACCTAAAGCCAGATTCTCACATGT